>CM061130.1:86379153-86979153 GCA_030789695.1 Scilla litardierei | reverse complement strand
CCCGAGTCTAGATTAACCAAATTAAGTTATTCGTATATTTTATTAAGACACGTGTTCTTGATGAAACACAAGTCTGAAAAATAAAGAACGAAAGGACAAAAGTATTTAAACTGATTTGATTAGATCGAATGGTTAAATACTTAGCTACATAAAATCTTGCGTAATTAAAAGAAAATGTGATTTTCTCTCAGGTCAAGTTTGTTAACACATCAGTGTGTTAAAAGGTATGAATCACACTTAGTTAGACTCGGTGTGATCCATAACAAGTGACTCTGAGTTAAGTCCTCCCTCTGGGTTAAGTCCCAGATAGTAATGCTTAGGTTTTGATAATGTTCTGTGAGGACATTATCAATAAGATATTCATCAAATCAATCATTAGGAAGTTGTATAATTACTCGAATTTCGTGAGACAAAGAGTCGAGTTAATCATCATAACTGATGATGACTTAGTCAACTTCCGGGATGAAATTCGGAGAATTAACTCCGATTTAAAAACTTGATGCAATCAGAATAGGTCCGTGTGCGTAAATAAATTTTGGAATTTAGTTTACGTGCACAAGGAAAATGTTTCCTCACTTTCTGCAAGTAAATCTTTAAGTTGAAAGATTGGTGCAGAAAAGAAAATAGTGAAGTGCAATCATGTTGGTCGAGAACAGTTTTTCCATACTAATTCTTATAAAACGGATTATAATGAAACCGTTTTCCACCAGCAGATGTGTACAGAACTACTCGGACCAAACTCGATGTAAACGCTTAAGTTGACCATGAAAATTGGAGCATTCACTTACAAGTTCGTTTTTCTAAATATGATTTAGACGGACCAACTTATATGAATTAGCCAGATAGTTTTCAAGGTCAGTGGGAGCGTGTAAATTTCATGTGAGGCATCAAAGGGATGGAACATATATTTTGACAAAGTGATCAAAAGAGTTTGATACTTTATTAGAAATAAATATGAGCCATTTGAAATGACCAGTAACTAATTTAAATGATTATCGTAAGGTACGATGAATTGGATAAGATCCAAGTAAATTAAAATATTATGGATTCCGAAAGACCAAATGAATTATTTGAATAAGATTCAAATGGTTGGTCTAAACATAGAAACCCTTAAGTCTATAGTGTAGACGGTTTTAGCAGATCCACTCACGAAGGCTCTACCACATGAAGTCGAGAAAACTTATGTGTAAAAACGGTATAAGATACGGGGATAAATGGGCCTCAGTGCAAGTGGGAGATGTTGAGAGAAGATACCTTCGAGGCAATCTATCTCTGTGTGTGAATAGCACAAATGTCTTGTTCGAAATAACAGTAAGCTGTTTGGTAATAATTTATCTAAAGTTATGTTATAATGTAGTTAACATTAGATATTAACTCAGGTAAAGTCCTGAGACTTTATGCGAGGTCAAACAGGTATCGAGAAGAGTATCTCGATCATGGAGAAATGTTTGACTGTCTGTAGCATAAGTCTAAAAGGGTTCGTGGTCGTAGATGTTTCGAGACAAGGATATCGAAACATCGGATAGACCATTGTGTCTTAGTCTTCACCATTTAGCGGTAGCGATGATCTCATGATCGCTTGACTTGGCGAAGTCAAAGACGAGACACAGGTGCTCATTAGAGAATGAGTTCACTGAACGATCCACAAGAGTTATCATATGGTTATATTGACCAATCTGTCAATGATAACTCTTAGTGATGATAGGCTAGTTGGTCTTTTGACTTGAGGTCATTTTGACAAACCTATGCGTGAATGGTGCCACTTAGATCAACTTACCTAGCTTCGAGGCAAGGCCTGTCGAAAGGTCTTTGATTGGGTGACACTTGAAGCGTATGAGGAGAGTAATGACCAAGAGAGGATTCGTCTCCCCCGGTCAATGGGAGTTAGTGTCGTAGGGTTAGTTCGGTCTTTAGTAAAAACTCTGGCCAGAGTATGTTGGAAGAAGTCCAACATTTTTGACTAAAAGATCGATAGAAACTAACCGGAGTCAAGTTATTGGGGTTGACAGTTTGACCGTACCCTAGACTTGATCTACACGACATAGTTTAGACGAAGAGACTATAACTGCGGAATTCATCACGGAAACAGTCAGGGTGGTCCCGACAATACTCATGTCAATGAGTTAACCACATAATGATGATTCCTGAAGCAGGGACGGCAGCCACTGCTCGTGGTCACTGCCGTATAGGGCTTCGAGCCCAACTTGTTGTAAGGGTCAAGCTGTATGGTCTCACACAGAGTGCGATCTTCGTCTAGTAATAGGTAGAAATTAGTTAGGGAGAATAATTTGCATTTGATGCAAGGGATAAAATATTGCAAAAGATGTTTGCAATCATCTCCTACATTCGGGATAAATGATCCTGAGTGCAAGTGGGAGATGTAGAGGAATATGCCCTCGGATCATTTGTATTTGATGCAAATGATAATTTAAGCTTAGATAGGGACTAATTTGCATTTGATGCAAAAGAGATTAAATGTGTTTTAAATTGTTTAAAACAATATTTAATAATATAAATGCAAGGAAAAGTACACGGGTAAGACGGGAATGTCCCGGTCTAGACCCAGGTTCGAACGTCGTCCAAATCAGACGCCAGATGATCAAGTTATGCCCAAAACAGCCCAAAGGGTCAGATCAGGCCAGACCAGGCAGACCAGCTAAGTCTGGACCTGGTCTGGCCTGCTGGCCAGACCCAATAAGGCCAAGCCGGCCTGGGCCTGGGCACCCAGACCCGCCTGGGCCTGGGCGCCCGGCCCAGGCCCTGGCCCCGGGCGCCCGGCCCAGGCCCTGGCCCCGGGCGCCCGGCCCTGGCCCTGGCCCCGGGCGCCTGGGCGCAGGCCCAGGCACTGTGCGCCTGGGCCTGGGCCCAGGCGGCCCAGGACGCCTGGGCGCTGGGCGCCCAGGCGTTCTGGGCCGGGCGCCTGGCCCGGCCCAGGCGCCCGCCTGGGAGCCAGGCGCCAGGCGCCAGGCTGGCGCCTGGGCGCCCGCGCCCAGACTGGGGCGCCCGTGCCCAGGTCTGGGTTTGGGCGCCCAGTCAGGTTTTGGAGGCTGTGGGGCCCACTTGCTGGGCCCCATTAATGGGTGCAGAACCCTAGATCTATTGGGCAGATTTGACGGCTGATTTTAGTCGAAAATCAAGCCTTAGGCTGATCTTTGGACACTCAATTGGAGGGTCAAACGAACTCCGATTGACGAACGGTTTTTTCCTATGCGTTCACCGTTGAACACCCTTCGAATTGATAGGTTGTATCAATCTTGAAGCTCAACGGTGAGTGAGTTAAAATTCACGGAAGTTTGCACTTTGTGAAGTGCAAACTAACTTGATTTAATTGACTCTAATTTTAGTCACACATCGGAAATTGAGTAGAGGGAAGGGGTCAGCCGCCTATATAAATAGGGGGTCTGCCCCCGTCCTCTAAACTCGTCCCAAGCTCTAGATCTGAGCGGCTCTCGTAAATGTTGGAGCACGCTCGGATCTAAGCTAAATTAATATTTCTCCTCTCCCTATAAATTTCTGCCTTACTCCTGAGGGCTCTAGCAAAGCCGCAAAGGAGTTCGGATTCAGATCCGAAATCTAGGTGGAGGTTTCACTCGCGTAAAACTTTCTTCGGCGCGTGGTTGGCTCGGCGACATGGGATTGATCGCCTCGGGATGCGGAGCGGTTCGAGGAGCAGTTCGGGGAGCGGTTCAATGAGCGGCTCGGCGTGGGACGGGAGCAGCTCGGAAGACGGTGCGGAACATCTCGCCTACCCCAGGGCTGAGATTCCGGGTATGTGTTTAAGTTTTTCATTTAATTATTCGCAGTAGTTAGATCCCTCTTGGGGTGGTCAGATCCACCCCAAGTTGGCAGAGATCCTGGCTAATAGGGTCTGGTTCCTTAGGGTTGCATGTTAATTAGATTAACATAAAAATTTTCCATTGCATTTCTATCTATGTTCCGTCCGACTTAGGACGGGACTAGAGGTTTTGTGCCCTAAGGGTCCCAGAAAACCCTGCACTTCCAACCAGGGATTCAAGGCTGATAATAGAGACATTTTCACATCCAATAGAGGAGCCATTCAATCTCATTTTCAAGCTCTCTCTTCTCACAAGAATCTCTCCAAACTCCTTAAGCCCAAATTTCCTCAAGAGAGATTCTCTTCATTGTGAGCCTCTCAAGCCAAGAGCTTGATTCAAGGTCACCAACTCCATCCTAGCCTTCGATCGCTTTTCATCTTCTTAGAGCTAGGGTTTGGTGACATTCTCTTCCTCAAAATCCTCATTGCCCTAATATTGTAAGTTTACTCAAGGCATAGGATTTTGTTGGTAAGTATTTCATTGTTTCATTTACTTTGTTATTGCAAGTTGTTCTCTCGGTTGTGAGAGAAGTGTGTGATCCCGGTTTGTGGGAGTCACATTTTCATTTGTGTATGATTTGATCTTGTAGAGGTTTTTATACAAGAATTTCATAGTGCAAAACTTGGGTTAGTGGTTTCTAACTCAAGTAACCGGAGGGGATCCAGGTGTTTGGGACGTATAATCACCGGGAACAAGTCGGGGAGACTTGGGTGGATCCGAACCCGTTATATCGCTTTGTTTGCGTTGATTAGTTCTTGTTGTTTGTAGTTATTCCGCATTGCTGTTTGTGTTTGCACAATAATTAGGAATAATTCTCTTGATTATTTTAAAGTACTATTCACCCCCCTCTAGTACTTGTGCAGTAGCTATCAGGGCATTACACAGCGCTGTCCACAGCTCCATTGGGTCCTCTACCGTTAGGTATTCGGCCTTTAAGGTCCGAACTATATGTTTCTTAATGTAGATTATGGCTTTCGCCTTATCCATGTCGGAGACAGTGGTAGGAGTGCTACTGCTAGATGTAGCAGAAGCAACGGCCGCTGCTGGGGCCGAAGGAGGAGCCAAAATGGAGCCAAGGAGGGCCATCGAATGCAAGTGGAACTTCAGGTCCACTCGCCAACTCAGGTAATTTTTTCCTGCAGAATCGAGGACCTCGAAATCGACGCTTGCCAATTTTCCCATTTATCTACGCAATTTAAAATAAGCATGAATTAATTAAAATTGAAATTCACGCATTAAAAATAAAATAAGTAAAATGTGGGGATCTGCCAGATACCCAAAGAAATACAAAGTCCAAAGTCCGAATATACAGTCCATAAACAAAAGAAAAATACAATTTGAAAACACAAAATGGGTCCCTATATTTTCCAATTTTGTCCTTCGTCTTCATTTGTTGGTACATCGATCTTTGTCTTAAATACATATAATCCTCACTTACAAATTCTCTCAAAAAGAAAATAAAATTGCAAGGAATATAAAGGGTATCAAATTGGCCGATCCCAAAAATCACATTATAGCTTATATAAACATACACGCAGTTTATAAATGCCACAGGCACAAAAGAAACAACCACGCATGTATATAACAGATGCATATATTAAATGGACAAATAGGCTAGAAAATATAATAATCTCTCGGACCACAGGGAGATGTCATACACCGTTAGGTTAGTTAACTAACGGCAGAGCGGTCGCAGGATCCTTAAGATAATTATATTTTGAAAAAAATCCTAATATTCCATAAATTAATAATAATGCAAGAGTGTTATAATTTTAGCAATATGACACGACGGGCTCATAACAAAGAATTAAAATAAATTAATATTTTGAATGGGGCTGCAGGCCCATAAGTCAAATATTAATCATTTAAATAAGCAATTTTATTAACTCGGCTTCTAGCCCAATAAGCCAAATTAAATTAATATTTGGGCTTCAGGCCCATTTGCAAAATTTTAATTAACATATTAAGTTTGCAATTGGATTAACTGTGCTGCTGGCCCAATTGAGAAATCAAAATTAATTAATAATCTGAATGGGGCTGCTGGCACATAAAACTTATATGCATTGCTATGAAATGGGCTGTAGGCCCAAATTAGAACACAAAATTAATTCTTATTCTAATATGGGATGTAGGCTCATAAGCAAAATGAAAATCATTTTAATTAGCAATTTTAATTATCTGGGCTTCAGGCCCAAATAACTAGACAAAATGAATTAATTTATGTAGTAGGCTTCAGGCCTAATCAACAGTCAAACAGTTGGGCTGCAGGCCCATGGACTGTAATTTAAAAAAATTAATTGAAAAGAAGCCTTCAAACAAATTTTTAAGGGAATGTGAAAAGTCCCCCAGACCCAGAATCCCCCAAACAATTGGGAAAAAGCCCTCTGTCGGCGCTCGGAATCCCCCCTCTGTCGGGGATGACATTGAATTAATGACAATGCAATTAACGGATGAAAATGCAATTACTCTGAGTAATTTGCACAAGTGCACTCTCATCTTCCAGGTCACTTGAGAATGTTTTAAGTGCATTGAGTTTGCATTCTCCTATCTTTTTTTTACCATTACATGCAATCTTGTCATAGTTCACTACAGTGTTATATGTTAGCAAAGAACATGAATTTGGACTATTTTATTGGATATATTTGATCACTTCCATTTCTGGTAGCATTGCCCCGTGCATCACTTTTAAAAAAAACATTTAAGCTATTGAGCATTGGCCTTTGTCGTTAGTTCATTGGCATGTTTTTTTTGCTGATGGTATTATGATGATTATCAAAATGGTGTAGATTAATACAAGTCCATAGAATTGGATCTGTAAAATATTAGTCTACCATATTTTGTAGGTATCTACGTGATCGAAAAGAAAATACCTCTAGACCACAGATCTAGGGAAGATCGTGATAAAAATCCGTAGATAGTTCCGCTCCTGATACGCTCCAAAGAAAAATCCCCGCAAAGCTTTGCTGCAATAATAGATTCCTTCGCGCGTAGTGGTTTAATTTTTGAGGGAGAGGGGATGAAAAGCTCAAAGAATTTAGAGCAAACGAGCTGATAACGTGTTAAGAGATAGTTGGGAGAAGAACAAAATATACTCTAAAATAAGGAGTAGCCATGGCACAAGCCATGGCTCTCTGTATATTCAATTAGAGAATAGGAGTCCAAGGGACTCCCCACTAAGTTAGTGGGGAGTTATGGTGAGATGTTGAGGGGGGGAGGTCAAGGGCCTCCCTCAACTCACAACAGATAAATAGTTGGGAGATGTAAGAAAATTCTTTGCTTCCTTTAAATTTTAGCAAAAAAAACGCGTGGAAAAAAATTATGACGAGCATGATTCGAGAACATACGCCCCAAATGACTTTAAATCAGGACCGATTAACACTGTAGAACGCCTTTGGGCTGTTACCTTTTTGCTTTCTTTAATTTATTTAAATATTAACAATAAAAAGAGTGGGAAAAAATATAGCCAGCACGATTCGAACCGGCGCCCTGCATAATTTTAAAACGCTGCGGTGACCACTCCAGTGACCACTCTAGTAACCACTCTAGCTGGCGTATCCAGAGCTGGTGTTTTTTGATGGTAAATTCATGCTCAATTTTCCGGGGGCAACGCGCAACCCTGGCCGGATGGCCCCAATGTAAATGGCCGAGACTAATGGGCTCTAGTGACGGGGCACTCGGACATTCAATCTCTGAGCTTGTCTGTTCATCTCTTACTTCCTGATAGCTCAGACACCGAGTTCATCTCTTCAGCTTTCACACTCGGATAGCTAAGTATTGAGTTAGACAGTTTATCCATTCCTTCTACTATATCTCCTGTAATTGCTAGTTGGTCTTTCAACAGAATGGTCATGCTTATCTCAGGTTCACCTTTATCTTGGTTGACTTTAGCATCAGAGGTGATTCGATCGGGTCTTAACCATGGTCTCTTGACATACATGCTGTTATATGACAGGTCGGGGACTTCAGGTCCGCCAAGGAATACCCTTTCATGCTCGTCCTAGACTCCTAGCTAGTGTAGTCTCGTTATTTCCGAGACCAAGACAAGTTTATCCAATTAGCACGGATCCGGATACGGGTTGACTGATCCTCCTCCTCTTCATCCTCAGTCTTTACAACCCAAGAGTTCTAAGGTGAGAAAGCACATTAGACACCCGTTACCCTTAGATACTAGCTTCATAATTCATAAATTTCATATAATAAAATTAATATATCTCGTTCGAAAACCAATCACAATTAGTTCACAGCCCCGGAGTTGACCTGATCCCGGTATTTAAAAAATCTATTATACATTTGACAACCTTTTTTAAATTCTAAGACTGACTAGGACAAGCTGACTATGACAAACGGGTTGATAGAAGAACATCTTAGATTTAATCTTGAGTAATGAATTGTTGAGATGAGATTTTATGGAAAGTTTTAGAGGAAAAAACATTTCTGGGGAAATAAAAGTTTGTGTGGAAATTAAAATTTTTGGGAAACGAAAGTTTCTGGGGAATAGCAAAATGCACGCAATTAATGCATTTGGAAAAAAAACTTTAACTTGCACTTAATGTTGCAGATCGAATGCTGTTGCAGATCGAATGAACTCTCACTCTACCGGGGCACACCGTCTTTTCGACGAATGTGGCAACAAGATGAGAATAATTTCTCGCGCCGAAGACGCCTGCTAAATTTTTTTAACGCTAATTTGTTGTTCCGCCTTGTTACGCCTATTTGACCGAGACCCAAAAGACACGAGCCCAGGAGCCCGACTACTGGTCGAGAGCCCATCTGCATCCTCAAGCCCATTCTACAAAGGCCCTATAAGGGATCTTCTCGAATGTCGATCCGACCTGGCCCCGATAACCCGCTGGTCACTCGCCCACTCCTGCGAAAACCGCTCCCCCGGACGCGCGACCACTAAATGGCGGTAATGGGGAGGTGCTGGCATGGCGAAGAGAGCGGCGGCGAGGGGGCGGATTGATGGGGCACGATCGAGGGCGGGCGTGGGACGTGGGCCAGAGGCAATCACGCGGGGAGCTCTACAAAAGGGCTAGGAAGACGACGAAGAAGGGGACCGCATCTCAGGTATCTAAGACCTAAGGTACTCCATCAACGACCTAGCTCCCCCATCCTATCTCCTTCCTCCCCCGCTCGCGCCGTGAGACGCCGTTCCGATCTCCTCACGAGTCGAACCGTCTCCGCCGGGCCTCCTCTTTCAGATCTCTATCTGACTTAGGCATCGGAGGGGATTTGGCCGGAACCTAGGTCCGGCCCCCTGACGAGCGTTCTCGTCTACGCAGGTGGACAGCTGATCAACGGGCCGAGGCTTCCCCTCGCCCCTCTCCAACCTCACAATCAACTGGACGAGTGAGGCTTACCCTCACCGTCCGCCCGCCGAGGCCGAGCACATCCTACCGAGGCCGAGCGTCTTAACTGGGTCCGAGGCTTCCCCTCGCCCTTCGCCGACCGTGCCTCTAGCTGGACGACCGAGGCTACCCCTCGTCTTCCTTCCTCCGAGGCCGTGCTCGTCCGACCGAGGCCGAGCGTCTCAACCTGGGCCGAGGCTTCCCCTCGTCCCATCTGCACCGATTCGAAGCCCCCGAGGGACCCAAGCGGGCCCCTTGACCACGTTGACCGGGTTGTCCACGGTCAACGCTCTGTAGTGAGAAAACACTCTGAAACATCTGGCGCCGTCTGTGGGAACGAAAACCGTCCCACGAAGAAGCAAACCACACCAACAATGGCACGAGCCAACAATGGAAGGAAGCGCATGCCCCCCATCCCGGAGGAGGGGAATGGCACATCAAACGGCAACCCCGAGGACACGCCCGTCAGCGGCCACCCCGCCCTCTCAACCGAAGAGACCGGCGGCTCAGAACTGGCCACGCAGGGACAGCTCCGCGCCCTGGCTCAGGAGACCAACGCGAGCCTCCAGACGTTGGTCGCGACGGTACAGCAGCTCGTCGGCCCTGCGCCGTCCAACGGAGGCACGTTGGACGACAGCCATCGATGGGCGGGGGGTCCCCCGCACTTGCGGTCCGCCGTGGTCGACGACCACGGGACCCAGAAGCCGAACACAGAGCGTCGGTTCACGCTGTCCGGCTCCCGTCAGGCGAGGTCACGCGCCTCCTCCCCTTATCGTGAAAGGGGCCGAAGAGAAACCGAAGGGACGGAGGGCGAATCGATGACGGCATCATCTCGTCGGTCACGGTCGTCCCGCCGCAGGAGAAGCGAACGACACCACTCAAGAGACCGATCGCGGCGGAGCAGGAGCTCCCGCGGGAGGAGTCGGGAGCGCCGGGTCAGCCAGACCCCCAGCGTGGCGAGGGCCGTGGAGCCAGCCCCGTTGGCGCCTGTGCTTCCTCCACCCCCGAACGAGCCAGAGGCAGGCGACTACCGCATCCCCGGGGGCATCCACGGAGACCGGTGCCCCTTATCACGGAGAATAACCGACGCCCGGGTCCCCTCTCGATTCAGGATCCCGGTGCTGGGAAAGTACGACGGGATAGGGGACCCGGGACACCACGTGATGGACTACGAGGGGGACATGTCCTTCCAGGGAGCTGACGATGACTTACTTTGCCGGGGCTTCTATTCTACTCTCAGGGGAGCGGCGAGGACCTGGTACCACAGCCTGCCCGGCCGCTCCATCGACAGCTTCGAGGAGCTCACCCAGTTATTCTGCAAACAGTTCATGGCGGGGAGGCAGATCAAGCCTGGTGCTGAACACCTGTTCAACATAGTGCAAGGCCCGGCCGAGCCGCTCCGACAGTTCATGCGCCGCTTCAATGCGGAAAGGCTGAACGTGAACAGCCCTCCTGACCTGGTGGTCCAGACGGCCCTTAAGAAAGGGCTTCGCCACAGAGGCCTCAAGAAGTCCCTGCACAACGATCCCCCGAAGGACCTCCCCGGGATCATGGCGAGGGCCGAACGCTTCATGCTGACCGAGGAGGCCTTGGCCGAGGATGCAGGAAAAGCCACTCGAGGGACCAAGCGCGGCGACGGCGGACGAGGCAGCCCCGAAGGGTACCGGACCGAGAAGAGGCCGAGGAACCGACAGCGGGGAGAAAGCGCGAGGGACACCACCCCAGACGCCGTCCTCGCCCAAGTACAGAAGGAAGAGCGAGCTGATCGCCCCCCACCGAAGGCTAAAAGAGGTGGGAAGAACAGGGAGAAGTACTGCAAGTACCATAAGGATGATGGCCATGACACTGAAGACTGCTGGCATTTGAAGAAGGACATTGAGAAGCTGATGAGCCGGGGGCACGCCAGGAACCAGGCCGACGAGCCGGCCCACGGAGAAGGGACCTCCACGCAGCCAGACAAGGGGAAGAAGATCAACACCGTCCAAGGTCCCCTCCGCATCATAGAGTGAGCGGGCGATGTCTCTCCCCCCGGTTGCAGCCTAGTAAGAGGGAGTTATCTAGGTTTACATCCCTCTGTCTAGCTTCATTTCCTTTTTTCCTTTTCCTCCAAATGTACCGGTCCGACAGGACTCTTGAGAGTACAAATGCATTCCCTTTTTGTCTTTTCTTAAATCCCCGACGGAGTTGACATGTCACCAATAGCGCAAAAGGATGGAGACCGCCGCCTCGCTGGAGGAGGAAGAAGAGCTTTGCCCTCGCCGACCGACCCCAGCGCTCATAAGTCTGGGGGCAATTCCCCCAGCAGGCACGGACGCCGACCGGTCCTAAGCCGAGGAGCTTTGCCCTCGCCGACCGACTCCCGCGCTTGTACCCGGGGGCAGTTCCCCCAGCAGGCACGGATGCCGACCGGTCCTAAGCCGAGGAGCCTCGCCCTCGCAGACCGACTCCCGCGCTCATAAGCCTGGGGCAGTTCCCCCAGCAGGCACGGACGCCGACCGGTCCTAAGCCGAGGAGCTTTGCCCTCGCCGACCGACTCCTGCGCTCATAAGTCTGGGGCAGTTCCCCCAGCAGGCACGGACGCCGACCGGTCCTAAGCCGAGGAGCCTCGCCCTCGCCGACCGACCCCAGCGCTCATAAGTCTGGGGGCAATTCCCCCAGCAGGCACGGACGCCGACCGGTCCTAAGCCAAGGAGCTTTGCCCTCGCCGACCGACTCCTGCGCTCATAAGCCTGGGGCAGTTCCCCCAGCAGGCACGGACGCCGACCGGTCCTAAGCCGAGGAGCTTTGCCCTCGCCGACCAACTCCTGCGCTCATAAGTCTGGGGGCAATTCCCCCAGCCAGCGCGAACGACGACCGGTTCTAAGTCGAGGGACCTTGCCCTCGCAGACCGACTCCTGCGCTCATAAGTCTGGGGCAGTTCCCCCAGCAGAGGCGAACGTCATCCAATCCTAGGCCAAGAACGAGGCAGCAACGCAAAATACACGAGAAGTCCGAGTAAGTCAATTTCGTTTATAATAGTTAACCAGGGTACAAAAACGTGTCATATTTACAGGGAATCAAGGCGAAGGAAACACTCTACAAATAATCCACTCACGACGAATGACAGAGTTCTTCACCTACAGAAGCTAGACCGACACCGACAGAGCAAAATTGGTTGACAAAAGACCCAAAGTAGTTAGCCCAAGCTAGCGGCCATGCAACCAGCAATTATTGGCCACGGAGCCGATAACGAAGCCGAAGGAGATAGCGGGGGCCAGGGATCCATTTCAAGTAGACTGGCCCAAAGCGAAGCGGATGCTTAAAAATTTGAGGATAAGGCCGGGAGGGACGGCTTAGGGAGCCCGAGCTCGGGAGGACACATCCTCGGGCACTTCGCCCTGCTCGGAGCGAGGGGGATCGACCGGCGGAGGGGCTTGCCGAACACGCTCCGCACACTCCCGGAAGGAAGACTGGACGACTTCGACGATCCGAGGGGCGATGAGGTCTTCATACTTACCGAAGGCCTCCCTGAGAACCTCGAAGATCCTCTTCCCCAGGGTCTCGACGACGCCCTTCTCCACCTCCTCGGCAAGCCGCATCACCTGGCGCCGATCCGACAGTTCCCTCTGAAGCTCCTCCCTCTCCAGGCGGAACGACTCCGCCGCTTCCTCAGCCGACTGCAGGGCGTCCTCCAACTTTCCCCGGAGATCACCCACTCGTCCCTCCAGCTCGGTCACGCGAAGCTGGAGATGCCGGGACTCCATCTGGGCCTTCACCATCGCTACCTCCGCCGCCCCGGCTCGCTCTTGGGCCCTCATGGAGGACTCCTCCAGCTTCCTCAAGTGGACGACTCGCCGCTGCAACTCCACGGCGAGCGTGGAACCCTGGAAGACGGGACATGAGCTAAGAGGAGAGTGAAGGAAAAGAAAGGACTGCAAGATAGCCGAACCTGTTGAAGGGCCCAAACCAAAGAATCCGACACCTTGTCGGCGGGAATCTTTTCGAGGGTGCTGCGGTCCCGGGGAAAGACGGAGCTCTCGGCCACCTGCTGGGACAGGGCCCGGTCGACGAACACCGAACTCCCGGGAGCGACATCGAGGGAAGCCATATGGCCCGCCAAAAGAGCTCCGATTCCTGGAGACGGAAGCGGGGATGCGGCGACGGGGGTGGTTGTCAGGGCTACCTGAAGGTCCCCGGTGGTGGCTGCAGGGGGCACGGAATAGGCCGGGCTGGAGGGCTCCACGTCCTCCTTCCTCTTCTTCCCTCCATGAGGCTCCACGGGCGACGAAGGGGAGCGCTTCCGCCTTGCCCCGTCTCCACTCTCGAGGACAGAAGGGGACGCCCCAGGGGCATGAGGGACTGCACCGGACCTGTCATTACCCCCCTCCTCTCGGGCTGAGAGGGCGGGTCCGGCCCTTGCGACGCCCCCGGGGAGGAGGTCGCCAGAAGAAGAGGCGGGAGGCGCGGCCACTACCTGGCCCACGGAGGGCTCGGCTCGACGCACCTCCTCCTCAACAGTCCGTCGAGGCGCCTTTCCGGAGGTACTGCCTCGGCTCCGAGCGGCTCCACGACGGATCAGCTCATCAACGTCACGGACGAACTCGCGGCCTGCCATCCCTGCAAAGGAAACCGAAATCAGGATGAGTCACAGGGCGATTCGAAGATGAAACAGCGACCTACCCGGAGACCACAAGACGGCCTTCAGGAGTAGGTCGTCCAACAAAGGCCAGATGGACTTCGATTCCAAAGGAAGAGCCGACAGCAGCGCGGCGGATGCCTGATCAGCGTCAGAAAGGGCTAACGGCAGGCGAGGCTGGACGGACGCGCCCCAGCTTGTCAGAATCTGGGCATCACCCAAAAAGACCACAAAGACATAATCCGCGCTCCAATCCCCCGACCAGCGGGGTAGCCCGATCAGACATTCCCTCCTCGAACGGGCTCGGAGGTGCAGCCATGACCCCGGCCCGACCGTCTGGGCCTGGTAAAAGTGGAAGAGAAGGGGGAGAGACGGCTCCAGACCGCAGGTGCAGCAAAGCGTTACGAAGCCCGTCAGTACCGCGATCGAGCAAGGGGTGAACTGGCAAAGGGGCACCATGAGATACTCCATGACCTGGACAAGGAAGGGATTGAGCGGGAAACGAAGACCCAGGCGAAACATTTCGACGTAGACGCCGACTTCATTGCTCCTCGGAAGGCAAATCCGCTCGTCGACGAATGGAGCTCGGACATCGTACGGGAAGCAGAGATACCTTTCCCGGATCTCCGTGACCGCCGAAGGAACGGTCCTCGACGGAGTACGGAGGATGGCCGGGGGCACGTTAAGACGCACTGCAGCCGACGCCACGTCATCACAGGCGAAGTCTGGGAATAGCTTCCCCTTCCCCTTATCCTGGAGGGGACGACTCCCGGAAGAGGAACCTGATCCCACTAGCCGGGGCCTGCCCCGCCTGGACTCTGGAGAATCCCTCGCCCCTCGGCCAGAACCGCCTATCCTAAGAGCAGCCATAATACGAGAGCGAGAAAGGAAATTACCTTCTAACTAGTTTGAAGGAGGCGAAGAAGCGAAGGCGACGGGAGACTCCGAGTTATAGAAAGCCTAGAGCAATGGGAAGAGCAAGAAAGGAGAGGAGATCAACGCAGCTGGGGATCTTATATATCGGACGCAGGGACGAATTCGAAGCGCCTGACAATAACGCGTGGCAGGACTCGAAGAACCGGCGGCGTTTCGAAATCGGCGCCAGGGGAAGTCCAATCGATCCGCCTCATCATGACCTACATTTATGACCACGCCTCGATTGAAGCGCCACTCGGAATCCCAGGAGGCACAGCGGTCGATCCGAGCAAGCCAAGGCTGATCGACCCCACCAAGGGCGGCTCACGAACCCCTCAGCTTCTCAACTGAAGACAACCCCACGAATGGTGGGGATAGGCTTGCAGCCACACGTGGCAGCATCAGAAGAACGACGGCGCTTCGGAGCTCGCGCTTTAAAAATATCGAGCGGGCCAACTCATGATGACGACTAATAAATGAGTCGGCATCGACTGGCGAGCTTGTCAAAATCGGCAGAAGTCACATCGGCCGAGCCGAACCGGCCGAGGCCGATCAACCCGACCGATGGGGGCAATTGTTACGCCTATTTGACCGAGACCCAAAAGACACGAGCCCAGGAGCCCGACTACTGGTCGAGAGCCCATCTGCATCCTCAAGCCCATTCTACAAAGGCCCTATAAGGGATCTTCTCGAATGTCGATCCGACCTGGCCCCGATAACCCGCTGGTCACTCGCCCACTCCTGCGAAAACCGCTCCCCCGGACGCGCGACCACTAAATGGCGGTAATGGGGAGGTGCTGGCATGGCGAAGAGAGCGGCGGCGAGGGGGCGGATTGATGGGGCACGATCGAGGGCGGGCGTGGGACGTGGGCCAGAGGCAATCACGCGGGGAGCTCTACAAAAGGGCTAGGAAGACGACGAAGAAGGGGACCGCATCTCAGGTATCTAAGACCTAAGGTACTCCATCAACGACCTAGCTCCCCCATCTCATCTCCTTCCTCCCCCGCTCGCGCCGTGAGACGCCGTTCCGATCTCCTCACGAGTCGAACCGTCTCCGCCGGGCCTCCTCTTTCAGATCTCTATCTGACTTAGGCATCGGAGGGGATTTGGCCGGAACCTAGGTCCGGCCCCCTGACGAGCGTTCTCGTCTACGCAGGTGGACAGCTGATCAACGGGCCGAGGCTTCCCCTCGCCCCTCTCCAACCTCACAATCAACTGGACGAGTGAGGCTTACCCTCACCGTCCGCCCGCCGAGGCCGAGCACATCCTACCGAGGCCGAGCGTCTTAACTGGGTCCGAGGCTTCCCCTCGCCCTTCGCCGACCGTGCCTCTAGCTGGACGACCGAGGCTACCCCTCATCTTCCTTCCTCCGAGGCCGTGCTCGTTCGTCCGAGGCCGAGCGTCTCAACCTGGGCCGAGGCTTCCCCTCGTCCCATCTGCACCGATTCGAAGCCCCCGAGGGACCCAAGCGGGCCCCTTGACCACGTTGACCGGGTTGTCCACGGTCAACGCCCTGTAGTGAGAAAACACTCTGAAACACGCCTCAAAGACACCCTCGCCGAATTTGTTGTTCTACGCCGAATTTGTTGTTCTTCGCCGAATACGTCCGTGCTGCTAAATATTTTAAGCCAATTTGTTGTTCTGCACAATTTTAGCTGTGTAAATGATTTTTGGGGAACAAAGATTTCGCTGGAGAAAATCTTAAATAAACCGTACCTGCGGGCATGTGTTATGACCGGTGAGGGTACAACTGAAACCCGAGGCCAAACCGAATTTTGGTATGGGTTTTGATCTTCCAATAATCTGGTTCGAATCCGAACCATTTAATGCGGTTGCGGATCGGGTTTACAACTGTACCGGACCAAGTCAAACGGGTCCACACGTTTCGGATTGGAACCATGGGCCTTGATCGCCGATTCCCCCGATCTTCACGTGGAGCCCATCAACTTCCACACCTTACTCGTCGCCGCACAACCTTACAGCCACGTGCCCCCCTGACAGATTCTTCGGCGTACGGGTCACATTCTCGTTAAGCCATCCGCCCGCTCCCTCTCTGTTCCCGCCACGTCAACCCATCGCCGATTCTCTCTCGCTCCCATTCTTTCGTTGATTATATAAATGCCCTCGTCCTGACAAATCCAAAACAGAGCACGAAGCGCAAATCAGTTGCCTGCAACTGCCATTCTCTCTTTTGGCCTGGTGATTTTTGTAAACTGTGATCATGGCTTCAAGCGCAGTGGTGAGTTTCATTTGCCAGTCTTTGATGCCTCCTAATTTTCCAAACAAATTACTGAATTCTGGTGACTGTAACAGAACTTGTGGCGGTCGGTGGCAAGCCGGGCCGGGCCGACCCGGAGGCTCGTGACGGCGACGGCACCGAGGATGAAGCCGGTTGCGCCCGCTGCCGATGTGCACCACGGCGAGAAACCTGCCAGCAAACTGTAAGGATAAAAAGATTTGTATTTTAGAGAAAGTTTTGCAATTTATGTATTTTTAACATGCAACTACTTGTTTTGCATGCTTTGGGGGGTCGGTGAGAATAGCAAGGCTGACTACATTCCGGTGTACGTGGTGCTGGGCTTGGTGGCGATGGCGTTGTCGTTCGCCGTGCATTCCGCGAAGCAGCAGATCGCGCATCACCCCACCGTCCGATTCAGCAAGAAGAAGCGCGGGTCTTTACCGGAGGTGGACGAGCCGGATCGGGTCCTGACCGAAGCCGATAAGTTCCTCAACAAGTCCTTCTTCCGAAAAGTCGCCCACGTCCAGGACTTCGATGCGGTTCGTGGCGGGATGTCGGACCCGACCCGGGCCGACCCGTTCAACCACAGGCCCCACGCCGAGACCCTCAAGGATGCCGGAGTGAACCCCCGTGGCAAGTAGTGATGACGAAAACCGACGATGGCGTGGTCTGTAAATATGGGGAAAGTGTGAGCCCCCTTTTTGGAAAAACAAATTGTCAATGTATTTTAATTTTGTAATGGGTTGTCTAAATAAACTTAATATTCGAAAATAAAGGCCCAGTCAGATCTGCCTTCAAAAATAAATAAATAAATATTTGTTTGATATCAAATTCGAAAATTTATAGCATTTGCTTTCCTGAAGGTGTCTATTCTTTAATATTTTTTCCTTAATTTCTTTAATCTTACTTATGTGTTGCGGGGTAGAATCCGCTAACAATAAATTTGTATTAATGTAAGTAACCAGTGGCACGATGGTTACAAGTTTAGGGGGGATGACGGGGTTAACTACGGTCTGAGGACGATTTGTAGATGGAGATCTCGAGGTCGCCCGTCAGACGGAGTAGGTCACCTGCTGGATGGTGAAGCTCGCTTATCCATTGGTGAAGGACGCCGCGGATAATGCGTTCGCTGACAGCTAGGGCGAACTTCCTACAAGAAGAGCAACTCGTCAGAAAGGCTAGGCCGGCTGTCAGCCCGCAGTCCCTCCGTTGCTTAAGTCAGTTGATGACTGATAAGAGAATTTTGGACACGAAGGGCGATCTATGAGGCAGATCAGCGCTTGCGTGGCGGACTAGTGTGGAAGGCACGCGTATGTGGAGGATATTCGACCTTGAATGCGAAATAGATGTATTAAGTTTTCTTACAGATTAGCCAGCCCCTTTCTCGTTGGAGGAGAGGGTGTATTTATAGGCTGCTAGAGTCGGTTGCTTGCTTTTGCAGAGCTGGCGGTGTCAAGGATCCGACTGTTGGCGTCAGGGCCGAACGTGCCAAGCGCGCTTTTGTCAGGCCGTCAGAGCCATAAATTTCAGGTGGCGCTTTTGTCAGGCTGTCTGGCGGCGAAACGGCCAGGCATGCTTTTGGTAGGCGGTCAGACGACGAAGCGGCCAAATGCGCTTTTGTTAGACTTTGTCTGTAGTGAAACTGGCAGTGGTGCAAGTGGCGTGTCGTCTTCCTACTTGGCCTAACTGGTAGGTGAGCGGCATCTGGGTGAGCTTCCTAGGGGCGAACTGCTCTGGACGCGAGCTACTCGGGGGCGAGCTAGCGTATGCTTGTGCGATCGGCTGGAGGACTCTACTGATTCTGATGGCGAACTCGCCGTTCTGCCCGGGCGATCTTCCCCGAAACTGGCGAACTAGGCTTCGTTGTAGAGATTCGACGGGCCAAGACTCGGGCTTTGAAAAAATGGGCCTAGATCGTCTGGGCCGATCTTGAGGTCGTAACAATTGCCCCCGTCATTCGATTTCGAAATGGAAAGTCCGGGCCGGCTCAGATGACACACTTCACTTTATTGGATGACAGCTGTAGCATTAAATGCGAGTCGACCGCTGAATCTCTGAAGTCATCATGATGATTCGGTTGCAGGGAGATATCGAGCCGCCCCTGCCACTCGGAGCATGACATGTGCTGCGTACGGCTCTGGAGAGACGCTGAGGCGACACCTCCGCATTAGATCTCGCCACGTGGGCCCACCTTCGACGGTCGAGATCGGCCGATGCTCTTTATAAAAGAGCGAGAGGGGGAACGGTTGAGAACTTTTGCATTCGAATTTCAAAGGGTTTCTCTTCTCTTCTTTGCTCTCGAAAATTCTCGACGTCGATCATCTCTTCATCGGAGCTCCGTTGATCTTCTTCTTCTCTAGGTAACTTCTTGATCTATCAATGGCTTCTGGTTCTTCATCTTTCAATCCGAATGCGGAGGGGTGCTCTAGGGAGCCTGAGAGTTGGGGTGCTGCGGCAACGGAGGAGGCGATGGTGTGGCCGGAGGAGTGGGAAGCACATCCTATTGCTCCTTCATCATTGACGGCGTGGGGGGAGCACAAGCGAGGGATCGGATCGGGTAGAGTCAGGGGCATGGTGCCGGCGGAGATCAGGGCTATCCAGTGCAGGGAGAGCACCATCAATCTCCCCGAGATCTGCTCCAACTACATTTGGCCACCCTGCATAGTTCGCCTCTCCGAACCCAATGAGAGGGTTTACTCGCCAAGGGATAACGAAGTCGGAGTCTACTGCCCGACCTTCGAACTTGGCCTGCGGTTTCCGCTCAACCCCCACCTCCTTCACTTGCTGAACCTCCTTGAGCTTCTTCTCTTCCAACTAACGCCGGACTCCATCGGCTCAATGGTTGGCTTCGTCGTCCTCTGCAATATTAGTGGGATAAGTCCGAATGTATCGCTCTTCTAGCATTACTTTGAGACGAAGAAGAAGGGGACGTATCATTGCATTAGTGCCAGGAAGGGCCGGCCTCTCATCCTTGAGGTATCGAGCGTGGCAATAGAATGGAGAGAGAGATTTGTCTTTGTCTTGATGCCGGCGGACTCGGTGTTGAGGTCGAACTGGGGGACACTGAATCCCTCAGTTATTAAAGGGGTGGCCCTGGCGGGGCAAGATCTGGAGAACTCCAAGATTTTGGCAAGATTTTGGCAAGATTTTGGAGGAGATCCCTGAGGCGATCAGGAAGCACGCAAACTTGATTAAGGGCGATCAGTTCACCCAATCTTTCTGGCCCAAAGGTATTACGATCTTGGCGACCTTCTCCCTATACGCTCACCCTAATCTTTGTTCTCTTTGCAGGTGCGGCCATGATCTTTTCGCGGGAGGAGCTGATGAGGAGGGCAAGGGAGCCGACGACCTCGGAGCTGGCGGCTAAGAAGCCCTCTGCGCATGATAAAGGCAAAAGGGTGGCAACAAAGAACTTGGCGAGCAAGTCGGGGCAGAAAAGGGGCCCCAGGGTTGTTGTTGGGACCGAGAAGGGCGAGCGCGACAAGAGGGCAAGGGAGACGCCAACGACGACCGTTTATACCCCTACTGTTAGTGAGGGGTCACAGGGCAGCTCTGTCGACCTTGGCGCTGGTGTGAGAGAGGTGATGCCCCAGAGCTCGGCGACTCAAGGCGCCCCCGTGGCACGGATCGGCAGGGTTCCGATCGAGCGCTAGGCTTATGAATGTCATCCTTGGGAGCAGGGGCACCTAGGGATCCGAGCTGTGAGCCTATGCTCGCTCGCTTCAAGGCGACAAAGGCCGAGGTTCACGCCATCCTGAAGGAGGAACTCTTCGTGATGAGCAACCTGATGGGAAACATGGAGTCTGTATTTGATGAGGCCGACGTCGCAGCTCGCCTGGCAGAGAACAGTCTGTTGCCGATGGATCGGGCGTCCCTCATCGAGGTTGGTCCAGAGCGCCTCTGTGATACCAATCTGGCATAGTATGCAGGTTTGCCGCTCTCTCTTCTCCACGCTGTCGGTCATCTTTCTTCCATGGGTACTTATATTTTCTATTTCTCCTACAGGCAGTCGCGGCAATAGTGTCCTTGCAGTGCCATACTACCGTGAATATGCTCAAGGCGAGCCATGGAAAGAGAAAGGCTGATCTTCAGGCAGCCACTGGTAAGCTGCGGGTGATGGAGGCCCAATTCGAAGAGGTCGCTGGGAGGCTACGAGAGAGGGAGGACCAGCTGGAGCCGCTCCGAGAGTGGTATACGATGCATAGTACGTAGACCAGGAAGTGGGAGAAGATTGCGGCGGGGCTGGAGCGGCAGCTTCGGTAGGAGGAGAATCGAAGGGTTGTCTCTTTGAACGAACATTCCGCAGAAATAGAGGCCAGGGGGTGGAGATCTCTGTACTGAAGTGGGAGGTGGCGGCGCTGAGGAAGATTGATCTGGAGGCCGAGAAGGCTGGGGCCATCTGCAAATACCAGGAGGAGAAGTACCTCCACATGATGAGATCAATGAGGGCGGAAGGCATGGAGGAAGGGATGCAGGCTGGCTTCAGGAAGGTGGAAGCGATGCTGGCGAAGCTGTATCCTGCCCTGGAGGTCGACTTCTCCAAGTTGACTGTGGCCTCCGATGATGAAGAAGAGAGCTATGATCAGGGAGGAGGCAACGCTGCGTAGTCTTCGGAGGGGGGTTGCATATGTAGGGCCGGTCTTGGGGCCATACGCCGGACCTATTGTAGAAAACCTACGTAAATGTATAAACTTCAACTTTAATGAAATATACCTTAGGCGGTTCGCCTTGTTTATCTTTTGTGATTGTGTTGTTGTTCGCCACTTTTTGCCTTAGTGTGTATGCCCCCAACTTTCTGCTTGGAAGTGGCTAAGGCCCAGGAGAATCGGAATGTTGTGGAGTCGGCACCTATCGAGGGCAAAGCTCGTAAGCTTGCCCAGAGTTTGAGAAGTCTGTCGAGGGCAAAGCTCGTAAGCTTGCCCCGGAGTTGAGGGAGGGAATGGTGCGGACCATAGCTCGGTCCTTAACCCACCCGACGCTATCGAGGGCAAAGCTCATAAGCTTGCCCCGAAGTTGAGGGAGGGAAGGGTGCGAGCCGTCGCTCGTTCCTTGTCCCACCCGGCGACAATATCGAGGGCAAAGCTGGCAAGCTTGCCCCGGAGTTGAGGGAGGGGAGGGTGCAAGCCGTCTCCCATTCCTTGTCCCACCTAGCGACACTATCGACGACGAAGCTGTCAAGCTTGTCCTATAGTTGAGTGAGGGGAGGGTGCGAGCCGTAGCTCGGTCCTTAACCCACCCGGTGACACTATCGAGGGTGAAGCTATCAAGCTTGACCCGGAGTTGAGGAGGGGAGGGTACGAGCCGTAGCTCTGTCCTTAACCCACCCGGCGCCTATCGAGGGCAAAGCTCGTCAGCCTGCCCCGGGGTTGATGGAGGGGAGGGTACGAGCTGTCGCCCGTTCTTTGTCCCACCCAGCGACTATCGAGGGCGAAGCTGTTAAGCTAGCCCCGGAGTTGATGGAGGGGAGGGTGTGAGCCGTAGCCCATTTCTTGTCCCACCCGGTGACCTCTCGAGAGAGAAGCTTGTCAGCCTGCCCCGGAGTTGAGAAAAGGAAGGGTGCGAGCCATCGCCCGTTCCCTGGCCCACCCGGCGACACTATCGATGGCGAAGCTGTCAAGCTTGCCCTGGAGTTGATGGAGGGGAGCGTGCGAGCCGTAGCTAGTTCCTTAACCCACTGGGCGATCTATCGAAGGCGAAGCTCGTCAGCCTGCCCCGGAGTTGAGGGAGGGGAGGGTGCAAGCCGTCGCTCGTTCCTTGTCCCACCCGGTGACTCTATCGAGGGCGAAGCTGTCAAGCTTGCCCCGGAGTTAATAGAGGGGAGGCAAAGCTCGTCAGCCTATCCCGGAGTTTGAGAATATTTGAGGAGAGTTGAAATTTCCAAATTGAGACGGCAATATTTAAGAATATGCATAGAAAATGATAGTTATATTTACAAAACTATTGACAATATTTAAGTAAATGCTCATTATTCCTGTGGCGGGCTAGCTTGCCGCCTTCCATGGTTGATCGCCGAAGTCCTCCTGATAGTTGTCGAGTTCGACCAGCTGGGCTTGCTCGGGCACTTTGTGTTTGGTGGAGCCGACGTAGCAGCTTCGGGACAGTCTTTGGCTCCCTCGTGCTTGTCCAACCCCCAGTGGAGTCTGGAACTTGATCATTTGGTGCAGGAGTGAGGGGAGAGCTTCAATGGTAGTCATGTATGGCCACCCGATGATGTCGTTGTATGCCGACGCAATGTCGACGTCAACGAATTGTGTCATCCAAGTGACGATTCTTGGCTCTTTTCCCAAAGACATCGGCAAGGTGATGACTCTGATGAAGGGAACCGAGTGGCCAGTGAAGCCTACAATTGGACTCATGCATGGCCTCAGATCTACATGCCTCAGCCCCATCTTCTTGACCGTCGACATAAAAAGATTGTCGCAGGAGCTTCCGGTGTCGATCAAGAGACGACTGACTATGGTCGTTCCAATCTGGTCTTCGATGACGATGGCGTCATCATGTGGCAGTTCGACCCCCTCTAGGTCGTCGTCCTAGAAAGAGATGGGGGGCCGAACTACTCTACTCCACTTCGCTTCGTCGCCTACGCCCGTCGCCATCATTTGTCGAGGGTACGCCTTTCTGGCCGATGATGACATGCCACACGAGGATGCCCCACCGCATATCACATCAATGAGCATGACCGCTCTGGGATGACGAGGGGTGTCTTACTCGGTGTTTTGGGGCTGGTTTGGCCGTTGCGCTCCCAGAGGCTCTCTTTCATCGCGAGCCTGTCTTCTCCCCTCGACGAATCATTGGAGATGGCCTTCCTGAATCAGCCGCTCAATATCCCTCTTCAGAGTGAAGCATTCGTCAGTATCGTAAGTATGATCACGGTGATATCGATAGTATTTTCGAGGATTCCTCGTGGCTAGATTCGTCCTCCTCTCCTGAGGCGGGTCTCGAAGAAGTTTGTCTCTCGTTACTGTGGCCAATACTTCGATCATGGGGGCGTTGAGCTGCATGTACTGGGCATGTTGCTGCCCTTCAGGCCTGCTCACCACCAGGCGGCCTCTCTAGGTGTGGCAAACCCTCGTGCTGGTCCGGTGCAATCTTGAGGTTGACAGCCTCCTTGGTTGCGCCCATGTTGCCCAGTTGGTCACCCCCTCTGGGACGGTCTTCCAGCCTTGATCGACCATCAGGTCGCCGCTCGTTACGGGATGTCCTGACTGGGGCGGCCACCTTCTTCACTCCCAGTGCATCCTCGCATAGCATGAACCTCTCCGTTCGGGAGAAGACTACGTCCAGATCGGCGTGCGGATCTTGGAGGAGCGACTGATGCAGGCTCCGATTGGTCAGTCCCTTTTTGAAGGCCGCCATGGCGAGCTCATCTCTACAACTCGACATGCCAAGCCTTTTCTCCTGGAAACGATGCAAGAACTTTCTGATCGTTTCCCCTCTTTATGGACTATTGAAAATAGATAGTCCACTGGTTTCTTATTTCTCCGTCCTGCCCTGAACTACTGACAGAATTTGTGGGATGGGTCGTCGAAGAATTCAACGGAGCGGGTGGGTAGGCGTTGTACCACTCTAGTGCCAACTTCTTCAGAGTCATCTGGAAGCCTCGGCAAAGGAGCAGATCATTCGCGCCTTGAATCTTCATGGCCCCTCTGTATCGCTGCACATGCTCGAGGGGATCGTCTGCACCATCATATAGTTCAAGCTGAGGAAGCTTGAAGCTACAAGTTATCGAGGCCGTGGTCATCGGTCTGGCTAGGGGGTTAGCCGCTTCTGGGTGAGGGGTCGCACGGGCGATCCTTGTAGGTGTGAGGGCGATCTCCGTAGATTGATATGGCCGCCTTGACTGCCTCGCCCACCATCAGAGTCGTTGGATGAGGCACCTCGGTGCTCAGCGGCGTACCTTCCCCGCCTCGGGGGAGTCTTGCTTTTGTTGCGGCTTCGTCGTCAACGATCATCATGCCTGGGAGATGGGCGAGCCAACCTCTGAGCGCCCCCTCTGAGCAGAGAGATGTCCACCGACGGTGGGCTACGGGTGTGCCATTGATTTGGAGGTGACGCCTCCGAGATCCTACGGCTCTCCTCCCGAAGCCTCTCTCGCACGACGATGATGAATCGCAGCTGTCGACACGCGATTTCTTCATCGACCCGTATTCGTTCAACGGCGGCCTCCGCCTCTTCTTCAATCTGCCTCAGCTGAACAGCAGCTTCTTATCCGAGGCGCCTCTGTCGAGCGGCCTCCATCTCTGCATCGAGACATCTCTGCTGAGCCGCTATCTCTTCGTTGATCCCCCTCTCCTGGGCGGCTGCTTCTCCTGCGATCTGAGGGTGAAGGCTGTGCCTCATGTTCAGGGGTGTAGGGGGGACGGTGGACGTTCCGGCCCCGCCCGTGCCCCAATCATTCATCATCTTTGCAAAGGCTTCAAAGCCTTGGTGAACAGTATGGGCCGAGGTGTGAATAGCCTCTGCCGTCCTTTCAGGGGCACATCTACCAGAGAAGTCCCTTCGAGAGGACGTGGCTCATCCTCCATTGGCTGTTTACCCCTGTTAGGACTGGGATTGATAGGTATGGGATTAGACATGGGTGTGACCCTAAGTTCCCACAGACGGCACCAACTGTTGTGGGGTAGAATCCGCTAACAATGAAATTGTATTAATGTGAGGAACCAAGAGCACGATGGTTACAAGTTTAGGGGGGATGACGAGGCTAATTACGGTCTGAGGACGATTTGTAGATGGAGATCTCGAGGTCGCCCGTCAGACAAAGTAGGTCGCCTGCTGGATGGTGAAGGTCGCTCGTCCGTTGGTGAAGGACGCCGCAGATAATGCGTTCTCTGGTAGCTAGGGCGAACTTCCTACAAGAAGAGCAACTCGTCAGAAAGGCTGAGCCAGCTGTCAGACCACAGCCCCTCCGTTTCTTAAGTCAGTTAATGCGTGATAAGAGAATTTCGGACACGAAGGGCGATCTATGAGGTAGATCGGCGCTTGCATGGCGGACTAGTGTGGAAGGCACGAGTATGTGGAGGATATTCGACCTTGGAAGCGAAATAGATGTGTTAAGATTTCTTACAGGTTACCCATCCCCTTTCTCGTTGGAGGAGAGGGGATATTTATAGGCTGTTAGAGTCGGTTGATTTTGCTGAGCTGGCAGTGTCAGGGATCCGACCGTTGGCATCAGGGCCGAACGTTCCAGGCGCGCTTTTGTCAGGCCGTCAGAGCCGTAAATATCAGGTGTCACTTTTTGTAACGGCCGGTATTATTAGGTATGTGTGTGCTAGTATTTTTACTTCCGAATTGTCCGAGTGTTTTTATCCGTAGAGTCGACGCGAGCGCGTCTAAATTTGTTTTACTGTAGTTTAATAGTTACTGTGGTTTTTTTTAATTTACTGATTACCATTTTACTAATTACCAATCATTTACCATTAAATACTTTAGGTAATTAATTAGTTAAAATTCCCCCTAACGTTTTTCTCATTTCAAGCCAGATACATTCCCTAAAAACTTTAGTCAAAACCCCTACCAAACCTCATTAAATTTAAATCTTGACTAATCCTTCCCGATTAATGAATCTTGTCCCCTGCCCCTTCCTACTTCAAGGATCAACCCTGCAACGTTTATCAGTCACCACCTCCACCTCCATACACGACGATTAGCCACCAAACCCTTCACCTTCATCATTCCCAAACAAATCAGAAACAGAAATCAAAATCCCCACTTCATCAATCCATCATCCCAACATCGATTCCCCAAATTGAGAAATCAGAAAGCAAATTGTAAAAGGGAAACAGAAATCAAAACCCAATTTTCAGATCTATAAAAATTCAACAAAACCCTTCAGATCTTCTCCTCCTTTCCCCCTCTTCTCCACGCAGCAAGGCCAAGCCCTCCCTCGCGCCACCAGATCCCGGCCCCGCGCCGCCCTAGCCGCCCAGACCCGACCGCCCTCGCGCCGCCGGACCCCCCACGCGCCGCTCGCTCCTCTCTGCTGCAAACGAAGGTAAAAAAAGAAAAGAAAGAACGAGAGAGACAGAGAGAATGAGGGAGAGGGTAAGGTATAAAGAGTTTTTTTAAATAACTTAAATATATATATATATATATATAAGTTATTAGTTATATAGTTATTTGTTATATATTATTAAGTGTTAGTTTTAGATTATTAAGTTAAATTATTTTATAAGTAAGTAACAGTAAACTAATTTAGTTATTAATTAAGTATAAGTTTTTGAACCTAAGTTAAATTTTATATTACATTAGTTTATAAAGATAAGTTAACATCACTTAATAAATAGTTGAATATTTTATCATAAGTTTTATTAACAGTTTCGTGTAACTAACTCGTTCGTAACACGTGTGAACCAGGTACCCATACCGCTAGTCAAAACGCGTCTTCCACTACCAGGCGAACCGGTAACTCATCGTACCCTAGCTATGGGGTTTAAAAGCAATATTGATGCATGCCAAAATTAGTTTATTTTATTGACAAAGTGTTTCACTTGAACAGTTAGCTAAACTTGATAAATTGCACCGTACCGTAAATGGAATTGGACTCTGTGACATGCTTAACTGTTAACCGGAAGATGTAACTGGAAAAGTAAGAATGGTGATTGACTTGTAAATTGTAAGTACGGTAACCTGCACACACACACTGGGTTTTGGGGTAACTTATAATGGCGAGGGTACGGGAGCGACTAGTCCAGACTTTGTTGTCACCGTGCGGGTTTTAGCAACCCATAACAGTACCGGTGACAACCATCACAGATCACAGATCACAGGTTATTGCACAGTACTCAGAGAATTGGTTCGCCCGGGTAGCACCCGCGGCAAGAGTTGGCCTCTTGGTTGCTTATTGTACCCAGCATTATAAGTCACGTAGGCTCAGGCACAACTAAAAGTCTCGTAACTGGTCATTTTAAATATTGTTATTGCTGATAGAAGTAGACATCTATGTTACTTTTCTGCTCTATTGCTCGCATTTTACTTTTAGTTTGCCATGTTAGTTTTGTCATGCTCATTTATTGTTTTAAATAACATGCTAAAGATTTGAGTTACGTCTGATCCTGGCGACCCTTCTTTTTGTGGTGGTTTCGCCAGATACAGCACATGTTGAAGAAGTTGCACCAGGGACTGCAGACGTTGAGTTTGCTGTAGAATTTGACCAGGAGGACGCTGGTTACTAAGTGTGAGTGTGAGTGTGTTTGTTTTTATTATATGTATCAGAGTGGCTTGCTTGGTGTGTATTTGTATTCTCGAGTTGTATTTCTTTTCATGTACACTGCTGGTTTGTAATAAGGTTTCACCACTTTCATGTATGAGTATTTTGGCGCATTTCTGCAACAGCGCCTGTATTGATCTCATCGGTGCCTAGCAGGACTTGTGCATTTCCAAACAGTAACGGGCCCGAAAGCGGGTCGTTACAGGTTTGGTGGCCCATGCAGGTCCGCGCTAAATACCACATGAGCAGTACAGGAAGTTCAGAATGTGCTGTATAAAATACTCAATGAAACTGATCAAACCTTATGAAAACGCAGGAAAGCAATGGAAAGGAACACTTCTGGAAGCGAGGAAAGTGCGTTTGGATCCAGGATCAATCACCTAAATGGGGGTCCCAACCAAAATGATGCTGGCAATGGAGCCAACACCGGTCCGAACGCGACAGCATTTCCGACCGCACCATTGTCTGCAGAAGATTGCATGCGGGGCATGTATGCCCTTCATCAGCAGCTTGGACAGGCTTTGGAGCAGGCTTTGTGCAGAGAGCAGAAAGCTGACCCGAGTGTTTATCACTTTCGAGGGATGAACCCAAAGACTTTCGCTGGGACCGAGAATCATCTCCAAGCGGAAGAATGGCTCAAGAGAATCACTGATGATCTGAGAGCATCTCAGATTCGAGAAGAAGCATGGGTGGCTACCGCCAAAAGGCAACTAACTGATGGTGCTCGAGACTGGTGGCAGGCGGTAGAAGACCGCTTGGGATTGTCGATTTCATGGGATGTCTTCACCAAAACATTCAATGCTCAGTACTTTCCCCCACAGGCAAAGATACTGATGAGGAAGAAGTTCATTAACCTAAAGCAGGGTTCAATGACCGTGGATCAGTATGACGCTGAGTTCTCCAGGCTCAGCAGGTTTGCCCCGGAGATGGTTGTAGATCCATTGACTCGAGCCCAGCAGTTCCAGCAGGGGCTCAACATTGAGATTCGGAGGATGATGGTCGGTGCTAGTCCGACCACACATGCTGAAGTTTTAGCCATTGCTCGGAACCATGAGATGGTTGAATTAGAAGCAAAGGAAGAGCAAAGGCTGACAGCACCTGCAAGGCCCCCACCGACCCAAGCTGGGCCAAGCAGACGGCCACAGATACACCGCCCTATTCATCAGGTTCAGTTTAAGAAACCAGGACCACAACAGCAGGCACTCCCGGTCTGCCATTTTTGCGGAAAATCTGGACACATCAAATCTGAGTGTCGAGGATTTTTAGGCCTTTGTTTGGTTTGTGGAGACCCTGGACACGTGGCTAGGAATTTCCCACATCATAAACCACGTGCTCCAGCTCCGGTTCCAGTTCCAGCTCCAACTCCTCGTGCTGACCCGACTAGGAACGCCCCACAGCATCCACCTCTACCTCCACAGCAGAGGGTGTTCCAGCAGGCGAGGCAGCAGCCACCACCGAGACGCCAGGCTTACACCATGACTGTCGAAGAGGCTGAGGCCACCGGTGAAGTGATCACAGGTATATTTCTTGCATAGTTCGTAACTCATTTCTTTCATTAGCATTGGTTGCTTAGATTAGTGTTTGAACCTAGGTGTCGTGCTAGTAGCTGGGCAACCTGCCCTCTCCTTATTCGACTCAGGAGCATCACACTGCTTTCTGGCGAGTCGATTCGTTCGCACCCACACTATTCCTGTCAAACCTTTAGCATCCGGTTGGAACGTCAACACGGGTGGCGGAGTGATAAAGACGACCCGTGGGTATCCATAATGCTCAGTGGTTATTTGCGGGCGAGCGTTATTTGCTGACTTTATGATGATAGACATACCGAACTTTGATGCTGTATTCGGGATGGATTGGTTGGGGACTTTCCATGCCACCATCGACTGTAATCGAAGGAGGGTAGTCTTCGAGATTCCTGATCATCCAAAGTTCGAGTTCATTAGTGGAAGCAGATCGGTAGGCCCAGTGGAGTTCAGAGCCAAATCGACCGAAGCAATGGCAGCTGCTATGGAAGCTGAGCCTGAGATACCAGAAGTGGTTCGAGAGTTCTTGGATGTGTTTCCAGACGACCTTACAGGTTTGCCTCCGGATCGCACTCTCAAATTTGCCATAGAACTAATGCCAGGAGCTCAACCAATATCCAAGGCACCGTATCGTCTAGCACCATCTGAGCTAGAAGAATTACGGGTCCAGCTAGATGAGCTTCTAAATAAGGGATGGATACGACCCAGTGTATCTCCCTGGGGATCTCCTATATTGCTGGTAAAGAAGAAAGATGGATCCCTTCGTATGTGCGTTGACTACCGCGAGCTGAACAAAGTCACCGTGAAGAACAAGTACCCTCTACCGCGCATCGACGATCTTTTCGACCAGCTCGGTGGATCAAGCATCTATTCGAAGCTGGATCTGAGGATGGGATACCATCAAGTGAAGGTGAAAGATGAAGATGTTCCCAAGACTGCATTCAGGACCAGATACGGACATTATGAGTACTTAGTAATACCGTTTGGTGTAACCAATGCACCCGCGGTATTTATGAGCCTCATGAACCAAGTATTGTATGAATACTTGGATAAGTTCGTAGTAGTCTACATCGACGACATTCTCATCTACTCGAAGAATGCAGTGGAGCATGCTGAGCATCTCAGGAAGGTTCTCGAGACCCTGAGAAGACACCAGCTTTATGCCAAACTTAGCAAGTGCGAGTTCTGGCTGAACCAGGTGGCGTTTCTAGGCCACATAGTGTCCGGAGAAGGGATTGCTGTTGATCCTGAAAAAGTAGCAGCTGTTCAAAACTGGCCAGTCCCCCGAACGGTGACTGAGATTCGAAGTTTCTTGGGACTTGCTGGCTACTACCGGAGGTTTATCAAAGACTTCTCAAAGATCGCGGGAGCCTTGACGTGATTGACGAGAAAGGATGTGGTGTTTGTTTGGTCAAAAGCATGTGAGGATGCTTTCCACGAGCTGAAGAAGAGGTTGACGACTGCGCCTATTCTGATCATTCCAGACCGATCAGGAGGATTTGAAGTCTTCTGTGATGCATCTGGTAAAGGACTTGGATGCGTGCTACATCAGCACGGTCGAGTCGTAGCCTATGCATCCAGACAGTTGAAGATCCATGAGAAGAACTACCCCACCCATGATCTTGAGTTGGCGGCAGTAATTTTTGCATTGAAGATTTGGAGGCATTTCCTTTTGGGAGAGCATGTGAAGGTGTTCTCGGATCATAAGAGTCTGAAGTATCTCTTCACCTAGAAGGAGCTCAACATGCGTCAGAGACGATGGATAGAGCTCACGGCGGATTATGACATTGACCTTCAGTACCATCCTGGGAAAGTCAATGTCGTACCTGATGCATTGAGTCGTCTACCAGCGGTGATGACCCTTACGACTCAGTGGAGATTGCAGCAAGAGATACGGGGCATGGGTATAGAAGTGATTCTACCAGGGATGACTGCATCTTTGATGGGCATGCATATCCAGTCGACCTTGGTAGAAAGGATCAAGAATGCTCAGATGGATGATGAGAAGCTGCAGAAGATCAAAGATCTGGTGATAGCAGGCCAGAGGCCAGAGTTTAAGATTCATGCAGATGGATCCTTAAGGTTTGGAGATAGGATCTGTGTACCGTCTGGCACCATCAGAGAGGAGCTATTGGAGGAAGCTCACAGTTCTCCATACTCCATACATCCTGGAGGTACCAAGATGTACCAGGATCTGCGACAGCATTACTGGTGGCATGGCATGAAGAGAAGCGTCGCACGGAGCATAGCGAAGTGTATTGTGTGCCAACAGGTGAAGGCTAAACATCAGAGGACTGCCGGCTTATTACAACCCTTGCCTATTCCGGAGTAGAAGTGGCAGCACATCACGATGGACTTCGTGACTGACTACCCAAGAGTACGAAGCAGAATGACGCTATCTGGGTGATCGTAGACCGATTGACCAAGACAGCGCACTTCATTCCTTTTCAAGTGGGCCAGTCTACATAAGTTTTGGCCAAGAAGTACATGAATGAGATTGTGAAGCTGCATGGAGTTCCTATCAGCATTGTCTCAGACAGAGACACCAGATTCACTTCTCATTTCTGGAGGAGCCTACAGGAAAGCTTGGGAACTCACTTGAGTTGTAGTACGGCCTACCATCCGCAGACAGATGGCCAGTCAGAGCGTACTATTCAGATACTTGAAGACATGATGCGGGCATGTATGATAGACTTCAAAGGATCATGGGAAGACCATCTCCATTTGGTGGAGTTTGCATACAACAACAGCTATCAGTCTAGCATCGGTATGGCGCCTTTTGCGGCACTGTATGGGAGGAAGTGCCGATCCCCCTTGAGCTGGGATGATGTAGGAGATCGAGAGTTGGTTGGTCCTGAGCTAATCATAGAAGCTGTGGATGTGGTTCGAACCATCAGAGAGAAGCTGCAATTGGCTCAGGATAGGTACAAGCATTGGGCGGATGCGAAACATCGACATCTAGAGTTTCAGCCCGGAGATCATGTTTTTCTAAAGATTTCGCCTAACCGAGGGATGATTCGTTTTGGGCGGAGAGGAAAGCTTAGCCCTCGATTCATTGGACCTTTCGATATTTTGGAGCGAGTAGGAGAAGTGGCCTACAAGCTTGCATTGCCCCCTGCCTTAGAGGGAGTGCACAATGTGTTCCACATCTCGCAGCTGCGTCGCTATGTGAGCGACCCTAGTCATGTCGTGGACTACTCGGAGATCGCAGTTCGTCCGGACTTGACATACGAGCAGCAACCAGTGGAGATCTTAGATCGACGTCAGAAGGTCTTCAGGAACCGGACTATTGATCTAGTCAGAGTGATGTGGCGTCGCGACTCACCTGGTGAATCTACCTGGGAGCGAGAGGACGAGATGCGAGAACGTTACCCCTATCTTTTCCATGCCCTGTAGAGAATTCCGAGGACGGAATTATTCTAAGGAGGGTAGGATGTAACGGCCGGTATTTTTAGGTATGTGTGTGCTAGTATTTTTACTTCCGAATTGTCCGAGTGTTTTTATCCGTAGAGTCGACGCGAGCGCGTCTAAATTTGTTTTACCGTAGTTTAATAGTTACTGTGGTTTTTTTTAATTTACTGATTACCATTTTACTAATTACCAATCATTTACCATTAAATACTTTAGGTAATTAATTAGTTAAAATTCCCCCCAACGTTTTTCTCATTTCAAGCCAGATACATTCCCTAAAAACTTTAGTCAAAACCCCTACCAAACCTCATTAAATTTAAATCTTGACTAATCCTTCCCGATTAATGAATCTTGTCCCCTGCCCCTTCCTACTTCAAGGATCAACCCTGCAACGTTTATCAGTCACCACCTCCACCTCCATACACGACGATTAGCCACCAAACCCTTCACCTTCATCATTCCCAAACAAATCAGAAACAGAAATCAAAATCCCCACTTCATCAATCCATCATCCCAACATCGATTCCCCAAATTGAGAAATCAGAAAGCAAATTGTAAAAGGGAAACAGAAATCAAAACCCAATTTTCAGATCTACAAAAATTCAACAAACCCCTTCAGATCTTCTCCTCCTTTCCCCCTCTTCTCCACGCAGCAAGGCCAAGCCCTCCCTCGCGCCGCCAGATCCCGGCCCCGCGTCGCCCTAGCCGCCCAGACCCGACCGCCCTCGCGCCGCCGGACCCCCCACGCGCCGCTCGCTCCTCTCTGCTGCAAACGAAGGTAAAAAAAAAGAAAAGAAAGAACGAGAGAGACAGAGAGAATGAGGGAGAGGGTAAGGTATAAAGAGTTTTTTTAAATAACTTAAATATATATATATAAGTTATTAGTTATATAGTTATTTGTTATATATTATTAAGTGTTAGTTTTAGATTATTAAGTTAAATTATTTTATAAGTAAGTAACAGTAAACTAATTTAGTTATTAATTAAGTATAAGTTTTTGAACCTAAGTTAAATTTTATATTACATTAGTTTATAAAGATAAGTTAACATCACTTAATAAATAAGTTGAATATTTTATCATAAGTTTTATTAACAGTTTCGTGTAACTAACTCGTTCGTAACACGTGTGAACCAGGTACACATACCGCTAGTCAAAACGCGTCTTCCACTACCAGGCGAACCGGTAACTCATCGTACCCTAGCTATGGGGTTTAAAAGCAATATTGATGCATGCCAAAATTAGTTTCTTTTATTGACAAAGTGTTTCACTTGAACAGTTAGCTAAACTTGATAAATTGCACCGTACCGTAAATGGAATTGGACTCTGTGACATGCTTAACTGTTAACCGGAAGATGTAACTGGAAAAGTAAGAATGGTGATTGACTTGTAAATTGTAAGTACGGTAACATGCACACATACACTGGGTTTTGGGGTAACTTATAATGGCGAGGGTACGGGAGCGACTAGTCCAGACTTTGTTGTCACCGTGCGGGTTTTAGCAACCCATAACAGTGCCGGTGACAACCATCACAGATCACAGATCACAGGTTATTGCACAGTACTCAGAGAATTGGTTCGCCCGGGTAGCACCCGCGGCAAGAGTTGGCCTCTTGGTTGCTTATTGTACCCAGCATTATAAGTCACGTAGGCTCAGGCACAACTAAAAGTCTCGTAACTGGTCATTTTAAATATTGTTATTGCTGATAGAAGTAGACAGCTATGTTACTTTTCTGCTCTATTGCTCGCATTTTACTTTTAGTTTGCCATGTTAGTTTGTCATGCTCATTTATTGTTTTAAATAACATGCTAAAGATACTTTGAGTTACGTCTGATCCTGGCGACCCTTCTTTTTGTGGTGGTTTCGCCAGATACAGCACAGGTTGAAGAAGTTGCACCAGGGACTGCAGACGTTGAGTTTGCTGTAGAATTTGACCAGGAGGACGCTGGTTACTAAGTGTGAGTGTGAGTGTGTTTGTTTTTATTATATGTATCAGAGTGGCTTGCTTGGTGTGTATTTGTATTCTCGAGTTGTATTTCTTTTCATGTACGCTGCTGGTTTGTAATAAGGTTTCACCATTTTCATGTATGAGTATTTTGGCGCATTTCTGCAACAGAGCCTGTATTGATCTCATCGGTGCCTAGCAGGACTTGTGCATTTCCAAACAGTAACGGGCCCGAAAGCGGGTCGTTACACTTTTGTCAGGTTGTCTGGCGGCGAAACAGCTAGGCATGCTTTCGACAGGCGGTCAAGCGACGAAACGGCCAAGTTTGCTTTTGTCAGACTTTGTCTGTAATGAAACTGGCAGTGGTGCAAGTGGCGTGTCGTCTTCCTCCTTGGACGAACTGGTAGGTGAGCGGCATCTGGGTGAGCTTCCTAGGGGCGAACTACTCAGGATGCGAGCTACTCAGGGGCGAGCTAGCGTAGGCTTGTGCGATCTGCTGGAGGACTTTACTGATTTGGATGTCGAGCTCGCCGTTTTACTCGGGCGAGCTTCCCCGAGACTGGCGAACGAGCCTTTGTTGTGGAGATTCGACAGGCCAAGACTCGGGCTTTGAACAAATGGGCCAAGATCGTCTAGGCCGATCTTGAGGTCGTAACACTATGTATTTACATGATGAAATGTCAAGTAATTACTTGTATTTTAAACTAGGATATAAATTGACCGATTTGTAATTAAGTATAAAAAAGATTACGATGGGAAAAAGGAGGTTGCTTTATGTAATTTAACAACCTTCTTTCTTGCTTTCTGTTTTGTTTTTCTTCTATTTTGCACTAAAATTTATCGTGTTTTTTTAGAATTTGGTCCCCCCAAAAATGGGTTATTCGATAAGAGTCCCCCAAATCATGGCACTTGCAATTTAGTCCCCCAAATGATATAAATCACTGAAAAGGTTCTTTTAGGGGACCGATTTCTGAAAAATAATATTGCAATTAAGTCCCCAAAAGGGACTCTTTTCGAGTGAGTTAAATGGTTTGGGGGACTAAATCGCAAATGCTATGATTTGGGGGACTCTTTTCGAATAACCCATTTTTGGAGGACCGAATTCTAAAAACCCCAAATTTATAATAGACAAGCTTTAAGGTATTTTAATTTTGTAACCTTAAACGTGTTTGAAATGAGCTTTGAGATATATTTTTGATCTTAAACTGAGAGAGAATGGGGAAATTCATAATTGTTGTGAAGCATCAAATTTGGGGGGAGACATCAGTCCTTTATTTATAGTTGGGGGAAGAGCGATGGATATGGTTATAATAGATATGATCTTATCCTATGGATAATATGTAATCCTAATAAAAACTCTCGTTAACATCCGTTTACAACACTCCCCATTATCCAGCTATAGGTGTATACTCTGCTCATGAATACTTCGGGATTCTGAGTGTTGTATGAGTCTCACATGGGGTGGATACTTCAGGATCCTGAGTTGATGAGTTTTGCCTCGTTAAAACCTTTGGATATGGAAAAACCTGTGGAAAAAACCATAGCTAAGGAAAAAGAGTACAAATTCCATCTTAACTCCCCCTGATCTGTACAAGCACTCAAGTTTTCAGATCTCTTAGGCGTTTTGCATCACTCTTATTTATAACATTTCGAAAATAGTATCACCATAATTAAGCAGCTGCTGAAACCAAAACTCTGGAGAGGTGTGCTTTGTTTCGTCGCCTTTGATGTGATCTCCTCAAAAGTGTGGTAAGCAAGTGGCATGGTCTTCAAATTATGTGGTTAGCTCTAAAAGACTAGCCTTTGTCCCAGTCGTCACTGGGATGTGATGTACCACCAGGCGCACTAAAATACACCATTGGTTTGTTTCGGAAATGGTGAGGATCTCGGAATGATATGGTGATGTTGCCTTCATAGTTTGCTTTGCAGATCTACAGTAGAAGGCTGTCCTACTGTGGGTACCCAGTTTGTGAATTCTCGTTATATAGGTCGGACATGTAACCTGCATTTTCAAAAGCATGGAGGATAATTCTTTATGATGTAAGCCCAAATCTATCAACACTTGGAGGAAGCACAGAAGATGCTTAACTCCAGTCTAATGGCACTTTATATGTGCCTAACTGTCACTGGCTAGTGAATTTACTGCAACTCCTATTTCGGGACGTGTGCAGTTAGCCAGGAATGCATTGATTTCACTTAGATAAGGGACTTTAGGGCCTGGTATATCCTCTCCCTCTTCCAGCGAACGGAAGGGGTCTTTTTGTACATCCATTGAGCATACCACCATAGGTGTACTTATTGGATGACAATGGTCCTTGTAATTTCTTCAACGCACTCTGGGCGTATGAATTTTAATGTAACATGATTTTATCCATTAAGATAATAAATCTGTGAGCCATGACTTAATTTATTTTGATTATGTCTTTTATTTCATGTTTGATAGTCAGGCTTTAATAAATATTTCGGTTTTCTCTTCAGGAGATCCGATGCGATTTAAGTTGTTTACAACTATGATCTCAAATCCTGTCCTTTGCTCTTTATACAGATGCAAAGACAACCCTTAGTTGGAATCATTGCTTTGTCAAATGATTCTCTTGGTTGTACATTATTTATTATTAGTATTATTCTTCTTCAATAGAATAGACGTCCCTCGAAGCCTATTCAGGCATTTAAGGAAATGTGGAATTTATCTTGTCAATATATCCATAGAGGTATGCCGTCACAACATCCAATAGCAGCATATCTGTAACGACCTGCTTTCATTACGTATTTGATTTATTTGCAGGTCTGCAGATCACCAGTGAAAACAATATAGCCACGATGCAGAGACGTACAAAAATACTCAAATAGTGTCTATTTTATTACAATCCATATTTTACAACAAGGATATATGAAAGAAAAGAAGTACAGCTGAAAATACACAACTTAAGCTCTAGAGAATCAGCGGTCTCATGGTCAACTCTGGCTTCTCAAACTCAGGGGTCTCCTCTTCAATCTGTTTGTCGTCTGCCGGTGCCATGAAATGAAACCGTAGGTAAGTCACAACAATTCTAGAAATGGAAGTAAAAGCAGTGCAAAAGCAAGAATTGCTATTGAAAGTAACTACAGACTGTCATGCAAGTGCAACAATTAAAGTAAAAGTAACCATGCATGCAAGTGAGATAAGTAAGGTATGAGAGCAGCAACTATGACGTGGCATATGTGACATGGTAACAAAGCAAGTAAGGTAGCAATAATAGTAAGATAAGCAGGCATGTGGAGCAACAACAATAAGACAAACATGCAGTAATGTATTTTTGCGGGTAGTAACTAAACTACGTGACTCAAGTTGGAGAGACTGATATGCAACCATTGAGTTCATCTCTTTCCTGAGTGCGCTTTACCCAGACGAGACTGACACACAACTAGTAGTAGGTTTTGCGGACGCAGACAGCATGTACGGTTTTACCGACACAGACAGCATGTATGGGTTTGCCGACACATGCATCTATGTTTGCCGACGTAGGCATCATGTAGATGAACTCTAGTCACTCCCACACTCTCTGAGTTACCCCAAACCCCAGTGATGTGTCATGTGAATCAAGTATATGTTTATTACGGGATGTTCTACAAGATAATCCACAAGATATGCCACAAGATATTCCACAGAATGTACCACAAGATATTCCACAAGATACTCCACAATATATTCCATTCTAAATTTTATAGCATTCACTGAGTTATAAATGTTATGCAGAAAGTGATGTGACTATTAAACGTGAGCAATCGTGCAACAAGTGTATCAATGTTTCATGCAAAATTTTCAAGTGATAAGTACGAGAACATGATATGTAAGGGTGATCGAGAGTTTACGTGCAATGTAAGGTTGAAGAAACTTATTTGAAGGTATTTATAATCAATGGTTGCAAACTGATTGGAATTCTAATATTGATCCATGCCTACACTGCCAATCTGTTTTGGCCAAGCAGGTCACTATCCCCGCAAGTGGGGTGATCCAAACTTTGGCGCAAACGGTCCTAGACACCGGGTGGTACCAATGTTAAGAACACCAAAAATCACATCTGTTCCATAGATTATATTAACCAAAAAATAGAGTAGTTCATGTTTATTTGGAGTTCCATGATAGTTAAATCAGGACCACTGACTGACTTACTGAAAATTAGAAAGTAAAGCAAATCGGATGCTAAGAAATTTGAGGTTAAAGACAAGTCCAACAGGAATACAAAAATTGTTGGATTAAGTGAATAGTCATTCTGTAGTTGATTATATCCCTAGTTAATTAGGTCTCTAGTCATTTGTCCAGGTCAGTAGCCATTCTGAGGCTATATGTGATGTCCTAAGTTCATACTATTACACTTGCTTAATTTTTTAAGCTAGAATTAGGGTGATTTACAGGTTTGAGGATAGTTGAAGTAGGCCGAGGCTAGATCTAGGGGTGCTCGTGCTCAAGAAATGGTATCTGCAACCATAAGAAGTCACTGGCTAAGAGTTATGCTATTTCTGTCGATTTATCGAACTCGGTTGTATTTTTATTATAGCTTAAAACTCGTCAAAATACGCACTCATAATTTTTATATATGCTATATGTGGGGTAAATAATTTTATCTAGGAAGAAAATATTTTTTTGAAGCTCAAAGGTATTTTTTATAATTTTTAAAGCTTAAAATCATTTAAAACTAATTTTCTAAATTATAAAATACGTATTTTAAACGTTCAATGATTTTTTAAGAAAAATATACCCGTCAAAATATTTCATATGAATTTTCAAAATGTCCGTCTTGATTAGTTGAATACAAAGATATTTTTTATACATATGGGTTTACGTGTCGTTCGAGAGAATACGTGTTTTTATCAAATCTGCATTAACTACCGTAACCTTTAAAAAAATCATAACTTGAAAAATAAATGTCGGATTGGGATGAAACTAGCACATACGCGTTCGCGACAATATGTAAGATATTTGGGTGCTTTTAGAATTTCTGTATGGGTCATATATTTCGATTTTCTAATTTTTTTCATTAAAATCATTTTCTCTCTCTTCTTTTCTCTCTCTAACCCATCAACACTTACGCATGAACCCATAATACTGTGTTTTTTGCAGCTTGCGCGTGCGCTAAGTATGTCGCAGGGGTGACTGGCAGAGGGGCTCCCGGAGGGGAGGAGGCGACGGGGGGCGAGCCCGGTCAGCCGGTGGTGGCTCTGACGATTGGCGGCGGCGTGGTGGGGCTCGACGGCCGGGGGAAGAGAGGAGTGACGGAGGCCGTTTTTGATGGCTTCGATGTGGAGGAGCTCCGACGAACTCGACAAAGGCTTGGCGGTATCCACGGCGACCCGGAGAGGCCGAGGGAAGAGCTCGGACTGTGGGTGGCTTCGGTGAGCTGCCTCGAGGCTTGGGCATGTGGCGAGGTTACCGGGGAGTGGGGATCGACTTTAGAGACGACGGTGGTGAACGGTGGGTCTCTCGGGGTTCGTCGACGTCATCGGATTACGGAGAGGGAAAACAAAGGGGTTTGGTGATGATCGGAGGCCGAACGGGGGTGAGATCGTGGCACGTTGGAGGTGGGCTTGCTGGTTCGACGAGAAGAGGAGGGGCTTGGTGGAAGAGAATACTGTGAATGAAATATTTATTTAAAGAGAGACATAGTGAGATATAGTTTGTAAGTAGAGAGAAGGTGAGAGTCTGTGAGTTTTGAAAATGGGAAATGAGTGAGGGAGAGATGCTCCCTGCTGTGGTTATGTGAGAGACAGTGGGGCGCGAGAGCTAGAGCCTAGAGGTGTGGTTGTGTGCGGTAAACGAGAATGGGGGGCGCTTGGGTCCACGGTGGCATGAGGTGGAGAGCTCAGCTCACTGGGGATCTCGGCGGAAGGCAGGTAATGGTGGGAAGGCGGCTGTGGAGAGGTTTTGCCATTTGTGGAGGGAAGTACGTAGTGGTCGCTGGTGACGGGGAGGCTTCGCCGCATGGAGGCAGCGAGTTGGTTCCTTGCAGGTTTAGGTGTGTTGTGTTTGTTGCAAACGGGGTGTTTAAATAATAGAAATATACTTGGTATTAATGATGGGAGGTTGGGGGTTAACCTTTTTTACTAAGCAAGTGCATGAACCCATGGGTCAGTGAGGAACTCGTGGGCTGCTGATGCATCATGGCTACTGGGTTGTTGTAAATTAGGTAAGTTGATTAAAGAGAGGTAAATAATTAATTAACGAAAGTATTTAGTAAACGTAAATAGTAAATAACAAAAAGTAAATAGTAAGATGATTAAATAATGAAAATTATGATATTGCCCCTCGAAAGTAAATGTGTCCGAAAATTATGAAACCAATACCACGGGTCCGTATCGTCACGGAGATCATGAAAATGAAGTCAAATTTAAGGTTTGAGTGACGTAAAATAGAAAAAAATCATTTACTCTTTTTTGAAATCATTTGAAATCGTCTTTGTTGCGGAAAAACGTGCACTATGAAAAATGGCCGTTACATTCTACCCTTCTTACAAAAATTCCATCCTCGGAATTTAGAAGACCGATCATTGCCTAAGCAATTAAACGATCAGTGGGAAGGCTTGATGAATGATAACAATATAGGAAAAATAAGTTGTTAAAAGTATGAAATATAATGTGATATCATAGCATCAAGAAAACAAGAGATGTTATATATGAATACATACTATTAACATCACCATAGCTTAAATATATATAATAAAAAATGGTGAGCGGCGATCTCGGTGAAGGCGATCTGAGGACGGCGGCTAGACCTAATTCTGATGGCGGCTCAGGCAGCGTCCCTCCATCGTCCAACTTTGTTCCACCATCTAGTGCAGATGAGGGCCAAGGGGACGGCTGACGTCAGGTTTCGTACAGGCGGAAGATATCTTCGGGACCTTGAGGCGGGCAAGGATCAAAGTTTTGAGGTGTTCCCAGAACTGGTGGAGGGCATAATTCAAATGGGAGTGGAGTTGTACCCAGATCTGGTGGAGGGCAAAAGATCGGAGCTGTACCTAGATCTGGCGGTCATTATTTTGATTCAACGACTTCACACCAAGCACGTGGCAGTGCACAACAGAGGGATCGGCAGAACAGTCATAATGGGCTAAGGGGCAGTGTCACTACTACAGATTTGGGCTTGGGTAACGCCACTTAGATAGCGCTTTTAAAAAACGCTATCTAAGTGAGCTCTTGTATAGCGCTTTTGCACTTATAGAAAATAAAAATAAACCAAAATTCAGGTAAAAATCACTTAGATAGCGCTTTTTGTTAAAGCGCTATCCAAGTAATACCTTACATAGCGCTTTTTGTTAGCGCTATGATACTAAACGTTACGTAAGGACTTTTATTAAAAAATATATATCTATTATAACCCTTAGATAGCGCTTGCGGAATTCCCAAATCTTTCCGCTCTTTCGTTTCCCCCCTTTTTACTCTAAACCCTGCCCGCAGTCGCCCCTTCGTCCAAATCCAACAGCAGCGGAGAGCATCGCTGCCGCCGCCCTTCTCCTCTTTCTCCAAATCGTCGCCCCTTCGTCCTAATCCAACAGCAGCGCCAAGAAGGTCCCCGTTTATTCGTCGTCGTCGTCGTCGTCTTGTTCTTCAGCCTCCAGCTTTAGGTCACGATCTCCTCTCTATCTCTCTCTAGATCTGATCGATGATTTACTAGTGTTCTTGTTGATTGCAGGAATGGAGAGCTGAAGAAGGAGGCGTCGATCTCGATCGCCGACGAGGAGGCTTCAGCGTGGTTGGCTTCGGCGTCGTGCATCTCTGACGCGTCCTCGTTGTTGACCCAAGCAGCAGGTGATCGCATCTTCTCAACGACTGAAGCAGATGCGATCCATGGGGATCCACTGAGAGTTCTAGCATTAGCTGCTACTTCTGCTTCTCTTCGTGCTTCTATCAGACCAAAGGTAACGTTCTATCTCCTCCATCGCTTCATCGGATCGTCATCCTTCGCTCTCAATCTATTCTCTAATGATTGTGTGTTATATTGGGAGATCGACTAGCAGTGTTTGGGATCACTTTTAGTTTGCTGCTTTTGTTTGCTGGATCTGATTTGTATAGATTTGTAGTATGAGATCATCAAAGCAGTTGGTCCATCGATTTTCTCTTACAGATTTGATTCCTTTTTTAGTGTTTGAACGATCTTCCATGGATCAAAATGTTGTTCGGTCTTCCTTTTCGTGTCTAGTTCACTAATTTCTCCTTTTTGCCTTTTAATGGTTGAATCTAAATGAATAATTTAAATTTTCCTCTCTGGTTCTCAGATTGTGTTAGTTTTTCATCCACACAAAGCATTCCATCTTCCTTGTTCTACTTGTAATTTTTTTTAGCTCTGGCAATTTTGGTACTAAACTCCCGTCTTCTCTCTAAATAGCAATGACATTATTCAATCTGTTCAATAGTAGATTTTTCTTATTAAAAATGTCAAACTCCACGATTTTTTGCATTTTATTGTGATTTTTATGAACTCTTGAGTTTTGCTCTATTTCATTAATTAGTTCATGATTTTTGCCCCTGGGTTAGAACCGGTTTATTTATAGATGGTGGCTGGCAAAGCAGTTGATGTTTCTTAACCTGATTGTAGTCCCCGATATGAAATTTCATGAAAAGCATTCTGACTTTCTTGTTGATTGCTCGATTATCTGCCTTCATTTTTTTCCAATAACACTGAGAGAAATGTTCCAATAACCATTGTTTTAAGTTCATTTGTTGTTCCTCATTTTCTTTGGCTCATCGCCTGTTATTGTGAAGAACACCTATAATATATGCATATGTTCGAGAATTAAATGGTTGGAGAGAATTTTTGGGGTAAGCTATTTGATGGGTGGACTGAGGATGATAAGAGACTTGTTGAACATATTAAGATGAATCAGGTTTGTTTTCTCAACATATATCGTAGGTTTAAAAGGTAAATGTTAATTGTTGAGATAAACAATGTTGCATTCATGATACTATTACTACCTTTTTTTGTTATGATTGAGTCATGATAGGTGTGGAATTGGATTTCTTGTTTGGATTTGAAATAAACGATGTTGCATTCATGATACTCTTACTACCCTTTTTTGTTATGATTGAGTCATGATAGGTGTGATATTGGATTTCTTGTATGGTTTTATTTATCGATCTTTCCTATATATCATTGATTTCTTTTGTCATATGCCAATACTTTTATTTGTTCGATCATATTAAGTTAACTTATACATGGTATGTTGATCAGTTGGCCCTGGAATGGAACAATGATAAGAACAATGTACATATGGAGTTTAGTAACCTTGTTAGCTGACTTTTAAGACCTTCATTTTAGGGCCTTGTGGTGTAGAATCTTCTATTATATTTTGAGTAAACCTAAGACTTGGTTGCTTGTCAGTCATATGCCATTGTCTTGTGCCGTAATGATGAGGTTGGAGCGACCATGGCGAAGGTAAATGGACTTTTTTGAAATAAATACACTCATGGACGTGTAGTATGTGAGTTTTCGGCCATTCTTTTTTGGTTCTGCAGCTTCCGCCATGGGTGCAATATCACATATTTTGTAACTGGATGGTATACTCGACTGTCAATGTATTACACATAACCATGTTGCAACTGGATGTTGTGTTCCAAAGCATGACTTATCTCTTACTGAGACACGATAAGATTACTATCTATTGGGTTAGGTAGAAAGAGTCCTTAGAAATTACAGAATTATCAGACCATAACGGTATCATATGTGCACATTGAGGAACCTCACTGTTGGACTAAAATCTAATTGTTTTTTATTACTTATCTCTTATGACCATAACCTCCCTTGTTTCTGATAAGGTCATATTACATGGTATTATGGCATCATGTCATGCTGTTAGTACAACTTGCTGTTTTTGCATATGTCAAGTTTTGATATTTCAACTTCTAGTTTTGGGGTGCTTTTGCGGTCTACGTTTCCAATACATTGCTATTGACATTTTTTTATAAACTCATTTTGAGGCTGCCATAGCTTGCGTAGAAAAAGTGCGAGTGTAAAGGAAAAACAAGTTGTACTAAGTAAATGAAAGAAATGCATTTTTCATATTTTTCATCTCCTTCGAGATGGGTAAGGTTTCTTACATGGAGCAGAATAGATAATGTCAGATGTGGTTCTTGCTCTATTTCTCATCCCAGCTCCTTGATAGCTAAACAGGGCAAATAATTGTGGTGATTTTCTACTTCTCTCTTCGGAACAGTGTGAATGGAAAATTATTACTTGCAAATATGTAAGCTTCTACTGCCTCATCTTACATGTTTGTTTGCTTTCATCATTGGATCACAGAAGTCAGCAAACTCATCCACACCCATGATACTAGTAATCAACACGATAGATTGTGCACCGTCTGTGTCAATGGAACAGTTTCATGTGGATAATAGCATCTTCAGACTGCATGTTCAAACTTGTGCTGTCACTGGAAAAGGCATCCACGAACTGGAGAAGGCAGTTCTCGAGGTCAGAGGTCTGGAACCCGTCCTATCTGGGGGACGTAGATGGACTATATAAATCAGGTAAAATGCAAGATGAGTTTTGTTACTTTTCCTGTTTTCTTTATACATGACTTGAGTTTGCCACAAGTTACCATAATAGAAAACGATGCTAGGTTAAAACTGATGGGTAAGCTATTTAAGAGGAATTTTGAAAGTTCTGGTAGTTTAGATCTACTCCAAAAGTTTATGGTATTTTCAGAACTTTTCCCACAATTTAATGGTTGGAGAACTTTAATTTTCATACAAGTAACCACCAATTAAAAATGGCATTTTCATGGGAGGGTCAGTATGAGCATTTGGTTGTGTTGCAGGAACTTAGTTCATCATGGGATATTCGTGCCACTCCAACTTTCTTTTTCCTGAAAAATGGACATCAGCTGGATAAACTTGGGTGCCAACAAGCCTGAGCTCGAGAAGAAGATAATCACCCACGGAGAGTCTTTAACCCACAGTACCAGGCGCCAGTAATGCAGTCGGAAAGTACATTCTTGACAAATCCTTCCATCTTTGATTGATCCAGAGGTTTGTTCTGTTAATACCGTGAGTTTCTCAATTCTTTTCTTTGATTGATTCAGTGTAATACTATAATCATTGGCCACATTCATCTTACTTGAAATTCTGATCACAGTCCGAGTGTCAGCTACTCACCAACAGCACCAGGTTACTCCCCATCATCCCGTCAGTACAGTTCACAAATGAGCGAAGACAAGGATGGCATAACTGGATGATGTGAAAAGTTTCCAATCAAGAAAAAATAGTTGAATATGAATTCGCGATCAGAAGTGCAAGGAATTTGGGGTTCAGCTTGTCTTTGTATATGAAGTTGTCTTGGATGTGACTAGTGTTAATTGATGCATAGAATGCTGGATTGTAAATTCATTTCGGAGAGAGCAAATTTTGGTTTCATCATGTCTCTGTTCGTATCAATATCATAATGACTGCTGTGTATTATTTGTTGTTATCATTGTATGAATGTAGATGCAGTTTTGTTAGGTATGCCTTAAACAATATACCCCTAACAGCCACATCTATTAATGAGGATTGTCCCTTCATGATTTGATTTGTGGATGATTATTATTAATGCTTGATTTGTGAATGAAATGCTTGATTTGTGAATGAAATTTGTTTGATTTTCTGTTTTTTTAAAAAAAATTAAACATTAGCCACGGAATGTCCGTGGCTAATGCTCGTTAGCCACGGACAGTCTGTGGCTAATAAGTATTAGCCACGGACATTCCGTGGCTAATGAGTATTAGCCACGGACATTCTGTGGCTAATGCGCACAGACAGTCCAAACATATCTTAGTAAACCACTTAGATAGCGCTTAAAAAGCGCTATCCAAGCTACCATAGCGGTAGCTTGGATAGCGCTTTTATAAGCGCTATCTTAGTAAAACACTACAATAGCGCTTTTAAAAGCGCTATCCAAGCTACCATAGCGGTAGCTTGGATAGCGCTTAAAAGCGCTATCCAAGTGTAAAAAAAAGCGCTATGCAAGCGTTTTTTTGTAGTAGTGTGTGAATTTGCCGGTTAGGCCTCAAATTCCATTCCGTATTATCCCATCTGAAGGTAAGCGCTCTTGGTCTGATATCTTTTCTTCACAGTGAAAATACGATGATCTATTGGTTATGAGCTTTATTTCCCCAACTGTTAGTGAGGATGGTTTTGTGAAGGCTAAAATTTCTGATAGTATGATTTCGGAAGGGTCTGCTAGATGGCAGAATACACTGGTTGGTTATTTGCTAGGTGATGTGTCGTATTTTGGGCAGATTAAAGCCTGGACTGAGAGGCTTTGGAGAATCAAAGGTGGTCTTCGCATTTTTTCGCGCGATAATGGTTACTTCTATTTCAAGTTTGAAAATGTGGAGGATCGTGACACTATATTGCATGGGGGCCCTTGGCTCTTCGATGGCAGACTTGTTGTTCTCCAGAACTGGACTCCTACAACCCATCATAATAGGGACATCCTCACTGCGGTTCCAGTTTGGGTCCAATTGCATAATCTCCCTCTCCCAATGTGGACGCTTGGTATTTTGAATTGCATTGCTAGCGTTATCGGCACACCACTTTGTTTGGATAAAGCTACTTCAAATCTAGATAGGATCTCCTATGCTAGATGTTTAGTGGAGGTTGATTCAAAGTGTAAACTGAAGAGGACTGTTCCTATTGAACTGGATGATCTCTCCACAATCTCTATTGAGGCTATGTATGAAGGGGAACCCCCTAGGTGTGATGCCTGTGCATGTTTTGGACATCTGTATATTCAATGTCCTTTGGGAGATACTAATCCAATTACATTAGCTTCTCTTAATGGAATGCAGACTGACAGGCATACGTCTCAAGAGCCTGGATTTGCAATTGTTGATAATCCCATATCTGATGAGAACTCAAGGGATAAGGCTGTTGAATAGAATTCTAAGCTTCACTGTTGCTGAATGTATTCTTTCAGCTGGGTTGGATGATAATGTTGATGAGGCTACTGTTCTTCCGACACCAAGCAGATGGAGTACTAGTAGCCTAAGACAGCTGTGGATGCGTATTGTCCGAGCAGCCCAAGCACTGAAATTCCTTCAGACATCTTTATCTGATAGGTGTGCAGAGGGATATTGTCCCATTGATGCAGTTACAGGATCACAAAATGGCTCTGTACTTGGTGCTGGGCATAAAAATCCAGCGGCTGATCAGACTAACCAAGCTCAAATGCCTGAACCGCCGGAAAATCCAACTATCCGGAACCCTGTGTGGCAGGAAATGCATCTGGAGTTGAGCAAATCAAGGGTTCAGACCAAAAGTAAGCATGTCGCACCTTCACCAAATTCTGTCTGTTGCAGCGTTAGGGTCGCACAATCTGCAGCTTCGCATCCCAACCAGTAGATTTAATGTCTGTCTACTTTTGGAATACTAGAGGCCTTAACGATATATCTAGACGTGCAGATCTGAGGCATGCTATGCGTAATTTTTGTCCGTCTATTGTATGTTTACTTGAAACTAAAGTCGAATCATGTAATGCTAGTCGTATTATCCGATGTTTCGGTAAGGATTGGGATAACCTTGATAACAGAGGTTTTCATAAGGGGGTCGTATTGTTGTCTTCTACAACTCTAATATATGGCGTATCACCCCTATTTCTGCTTCTAACCAGCACATCTCAGCTATATTTACGAACTCGGCTGGGTTTGTGATGGGCCTAACTGCTATATATGGGTTCAACCTGGCTACTTCTAGACTTTCCCTGTGGAGCAATCTGGTGGCAGATTCTAATTTTCTTAATAAATTACCATGGTTGGTTGGCAGGGATTTCAACTATATTAGGAGTTCCCACGAGAAGCTAGGTGGCCGAAATGTTGATGTTATGGCGATGGATGAATTTAACACTTGTATTGGGGCCTACCAACTTATTGATCTTAAAAGTACGGGCTCCTAACTCAGTTGGAATAACAGACGCATTGGGGGAATGCGTATTTCTGCTCGCCTAGACTGTATCCTCTGTAACACCAACTGGTTCTCTCAGATGGCGCACTCCTTCTATGAATATCTACCAACGGGCACTAGTGACCATGCAGCCATGCTCGTCTACCTGCTTCCTAAGGTCAGATCTAAACCCAAACCATTCAAATTTTATAACTCCTAGACCTCCCTTCCAGGCTTTAAAGATCTGATTAACAACCACTAGGGCCGGCAATTTGGAATTTTTAGCATGCGAGGGCTTCAGCCCGAACATAGTGGAATGAAATACTAGTTAAAAACCTGGGCAGCAGACCAATTACAAATGTTGAATCTTAATTTGTGCCGGTCCAAGCTTCTTGCACTTCAGGCAGACTTGAACTTGAAATTTGATACTTCTCTACAGAGGCAGGAAATTATTGCTTCCCATAATCTTGGGAAAGCACTTGATATTAAAGAGGAGGACCTGAGGCAAAAAAGCCGTCTAAATTAGCTTACGCTCGGAGATAGAAATTCAAAATTTTTTATATACAGCACTGAAGGCTTGGCACTGTCATAACAATTTGCATCATCTTATTACACATGATGGGAAAATGTATACTAATATCGATGCATTGCGTAAGGAGGCGCCTCTCTATTATCAAAAATTATATCACCAAGAGGAATATTGGAATGTATTTCATAATCTTATTCCCAAAAAGAAAATTACTGAGGAGGGGGCTTGTTGGATGGATATGCCAGTGACTCCAATTGAAATCAAGTGTGCTATGTTTCAGATTGGTAAAGACAAAACTCCAGGACCCGATGGTTTTAATGCACACTTCTTTCAACATAATTGGGACACTATTGGTTCTAATGTTATTGCTGGTGTCTCTAATTTATTTAGTTCTGGTAGGATGGTCCCTAGCATCAACCATGCTTTCTTGACCTGGTCCCAAAGAATGTAAAGGCTTCAGGACTGGGTGACTACAGGCCGATTGCTTGTTTCAATGTGTTGTATAAAATTATTAGTAAGATATTATGTAACAGATTGAAACATGTTATCTTAGAACTGATCTCGCCTCATCACGCTGCTTTTCTTAAAGATAGGTTGTTGGCAGATTGCACGTTGCTCACTAACAGATTCATGATTTTAGCAATCCTATGGGGGCCAGAACCTGTATTAAACTGGTTCTATGAAAGGCGTTTGACAGCGTAAATAGGGAGTTCATTCTTTTCCTCCTTCATCAGATGGGTTTCAAATTCACTTTCATTAATTGGATCTCTCAATGTATATCTACTCCTATGTTCTCAGTATTAGTTGACGGTTCTCCTGAAGGGTACTTTGACTCCAATAGAGGCTTGTGCCAGGGAGACCCTTTATCTCCGTACTTGTTTGTCCTTGTTATGGAAGCTTTCTCGCTGCTCATGGCCATTGCAGATTCCACAGATACTATTCATTCCATGCGTAGAAGCGGCTCTATTTCTCATCTTCTATTTGCTAACGACCTATTAGTTTTTTGTCGTGCTAATCCACATTCTCTACATGGTCTCAATGATTTATTAATCAGATTTAATCTCCCATCTAGACTTCAGATTAATTGGGATAAGAGCTCTGCCATCTTCAGTAAGGGGATTCATAATGCGAGAAGCTTATTGGAGATACTAGGAATTAAATTGGTATCCTTCTTCACAACCTACCTGGGACTCCGAATTTCCTCTAATTATCCTAAAGCTACTTTGTTCTCTCGCCTTGTTGATAAATGTAAGAAAATGCTTCAGGGTTGGTCCTCCTCACTACTTTCTATCTCTGGTAAAATCGAATTGGTTCGCTCCGTCATCTATGGTATGGTAGCTTTCTGGATGCAAGCTTACTGTTTTCCTCCTTCTGTTATTAGAGCTATTAACTCAGCTTGCAGGAAGTTCATTTGGGGTCGGCATTATAATTGGGCTTAGAGAGACATGTGTACTCCGAAAAAGGAGGGGGGTGTGGAACTGAGGCATTTGGCTGACTTGAATGTTGCCTCTGGTGTCTGCTTGACTTGGAGAGTACTTTCTAATAAAGGCATATGGGCTAATTACATGAGAAAGCGTTATGATGCTGTTGACAGTGGATTTTACATGGCCAAAGCTATTCCAACACAATCTGGATCATGGAAGTTTATTCTAAAGAACAGTCATCTTTCACAGCGACTTATTAAACGGTCTATTAAGGATGGTAAGTCAACTTCATTCTGGTATGTTAACTGGCATCCTATGGGGCCCCTCTACCTTCTGCAAGACCCGCATCCTGGCACTGAACTTTCTCGAGTGGGAGATTTCTGGACCGGCTCTTGTTGGAACAATGTGACGGCCATTCCAGGTATTGGAAATCCTCTACATCAACTCACTTTAAGCGAAGGCCAGGATGATTGGACCTGGGCATCTAGGCGGCAATGCTCTTTGTGCGAAATCTGGGAAGGAACTCGAGTTGCTAGGCCGGCTTTCCCCTATTTTGATGTTGTGTGGTTTCACCATCATGTGTCGAAGACGTCTATTGCATTACTGCGGGCTATACGAGGGAAGTTACCAACTAAAGATCGACTTCAAGCGTGGGGGAGCATCTCTGACCAAACTTGCATCCTTTGTACTGAGAATGCAGTGGAGAGTGTTGGCCATATCTATTTTGAATATGATTATACCCAATACATTCTTGCCAGGAGCCTACTCAAACTCGGCATCGCAAATATGGTTCCATCTTATCTTACTGGAGTATGTGACTTGATCCTAACCATATATAATAAGAAGGACCCGGTAAACGTGTTGGCCAAATCTGCTTTGTCATTCTTGCCAGGAGCCTACTCAAACTCGGCATCGCAAATATGGTTCCATCTTCTCTTACTGGAGTATGTGACTTGATCCTAACTATATATAATAAGAAGGACCCGGTGAACGTGCTGGCCAAAACTGCTTTGTCGTCAATGGTTTGACATATATGGAAATAACGTAATATGCGCATCTTTGAGGATAAGTATACAACAAAAACTGCGTTGTTTAAGGAAATCGCTTCGGATGTCAGGATATCTCTTAACCGCTTAGATATTGAAGATGTTGCAGACACAACCCCTTTTGCTAATTGGGGTCTTGTAGTTGCCTAACCTAACCCTTTGTTCTTAGGCTTTATACAATTTTCTTTTGTATAACATTTTGATTCCCCATTTCTGACAAGTAGTTTTAGTTGATAATAATCTGTTGAGGGTGATGGCGCTTGTGCCTTATCCCCTCTCCTTATATTAACACTACTGCTACGTGCACAAGGAGGATGTATATTTTGATATTAATAAAGACTAAATATTACCCGGCAAAAAAACATCACCATAGCTTCCATAATAAGTTCCTAAACCAGGCTCATCACAATAGGTCCCTGACTTCTCAAGTAGCCAAAATTATGATGAGATAATAGCATCACATGAAAATGAGGGCTATTATAATGATAACATTTGTTCGAACTTGGAACTTAAGGTGATAAGCTAGTAACAAGCTATATACATCACCTAAAAGGGATATCATAAAGTTTAAAGCTTCTACTTATGCTAATTATGACTAAGGGGCCTAGCCAAGGATGTTATTCATAATATAGTATACAAAGGCGTAACGACTAATCCATGCATTCGTGCTTTTACTCATCACCATCCAAGCACAATTGTCATCAATTTCCATAATGCCCAACAACAAGCTAACGTCCAAAACAACACCTAAAGGTAAGTACAAGGCCAACATCCAAAGACAGTACTCATTGCCAGCATTCCTTCCATCAATCTCCATAATATCCCATAACAAGCCAACAACCAAGCCCTCATCCAAAGAAAAGCACAAGGCCTACATCCAACTTCAACACCTAAGGCCAATATCATGCCGATAATCATTGTCATCACTCCTTCCGTAGACCAATAGTTGACATTCACATCACCTAACATCACCCAACAAGTAAACAACAAAAACTCACTTTCCAGCATACCCAAAGGAGTAGACGCAAGAAGAAGCCCAAATGGGACATCAACATGGGCAAGACCCAGGGCAGGGATCTCAAAAGAAGCCCAAGAATTGCAACTTCCTAAGATCTCAACCACACAGCGACATCGAGGGTGGTGGCGATGGTCGTCACTAAGACCAAAAATCTCCAACATCCAAAAGCATATCGTCGAATGGCCTTCGACGGCTGTCGATCCATGTCGTGCGGTGGCTGCGACTGTTCGATGTGCTGGGTGTCGCCAAAGTAGGATGGGGTGGTGGAGCTTCGTGCGAGACGAGATGGGCTGGTCTCACGAAGAGAGATGCAAGGTGAAGGAGTGGGTGTCGACACGGCGTAGGGGAAACCACGGGATGGGTTTTGTAACGGCCGGTACCCACTATTCGTTATACGGCTGTGCGTATAGCAATTTCGGGTATCGGATTGGTTTTGTTGCTTTGTGTGTGAGTTGTGTTGTCGAATCGTTAGGGCCGTAGCGCCTTGGTTGCATCCTTAGTAAGCCACCCCGACGTGTGCCCAACTCGAGGCGCCTTTGGACCTCGAATCCTTTGTACGCATATCTTCCTTGAAGTTCGCGTATTTTTCTTAGCCTTGCTTTCATCCGGACACTATGGTGTGATATGTCGTTGTGGCCCTCTCAGAGAGTATTAAATTGTGGAATTCTTTTGGAACGACATTCGCGGGTCGTTCTCCCACGATTTGATCTTATTTGATGAGACGTCGCGGATTTCACTTTCGTCGTGAGGCCTTTTTATTTTTAGTTCCGTTTCCCGTCATCGAAATTGTGATCCGTCTTCTCTGTCTTGTGTCTCTCGTCGACACGGTCACTCCAGTATTTATCTTGCAAATTTTGAGCCTCGTTTGACCCTCTTTCACTTTTCCCCAGCTTAATCATTTGTTTAACCCTAAGTTTCACAACGTATTATCCCCTAATAATTTATTAATAATAATATACATTCTAAATCATGTTGACTCAGCCCCAATTGTTGCCTTGGCCGCACACAACCATGTGAGGAGAGAGAGAGACATCTTGTTTTAATATTTGATTATAACAATTTCCTTAATTCCTTAAACATTGACCCTACCTAATTAGCCTAGGTTTGTTTTTGAGTAGCAGCCGCATGGGCTAGTCCCACTAGTGACCAGGCCCCTCACTCTCTAAGAAGCCCACACCCCCTTTATTAACAATAAGTTTTAATTGAATTAAGAGCTTATGAGGCCTAGCACCCATCACGTGAATAGCAGCCCAATTTCCATTGTATAATAATAACATACCCGATACCCTATTAGAAACTCTAGGCTACCTAGCATGTGAAAACCTAGGTATCTTTGACAGCAAACAAATAGAACGGTCGCCTCCTAAAGCTTTCGCAACACATCTCATCCGCCGCCTCAAACCCTGAACGACGCCGTAGACATCTCCGAATTTCCCCTCCATCTTCCCGCCTCTCCTCCGCCCCCTCAGACCGCGGCGACCTCCTCCGAGAACAGCTCCGGCTTTCCCCGCCGTTGAACCCCCCCTGTGCGCCACCCCGTGGTCCTGCAGCGCTGCTCGGCGCAGACCGCGGCTGCCACTCCCCTCGCTTGGCGGCGGTCATAGCAGACCTTCCCCTCGCCAACCTGACGCCCTAGCCCCGCCGTGACCCCCGCCCAAGGCCGCCGTTTCCGCTGTGCTCCCGTCTTGTCGCGCAGCAGCGCCACCCCGGCGTTTTTCCGGCGTCGAAGTCTCGTCGGAGGTCCCCCGCGACATCTCCCCTCCGACACTATCCACGAGAGCCCCCTCCTGAGCGCATGCCTCGTCGCCATCCGAGGACTGAGCATGTAAATGCTACTATTGTAAGTCTATAGTATTTAGGTTGATGTCAATTAGGTGCTATATTAATTATTAGGTGGTGTTACAGCCTTATTCACATGTTATTATTAAATGTGTAGTAATACCAGGTTGTTTAGGAGGTTAAGTTGTTAGTATATGTTTGCCTGTGAGATAAAATGCCTTAGTCCTTATGATTTAGTACTATTACATTATGTGTAAGCTAGCAGTGCATATACGTCGGCATAATAGTATAGGGTATAGTTGGGCTAATATGATTATTGGTTGGTATTATTCTCCGCTGATAGCTTATTTTGATATCCCTATCGCAGTCATTACGTCTTCTTCGTGATCCGTTATCTTTCCGAGCCGTGACGCCATCGTTCCTGGCGCGATACCGGAATCCACCCCTGACGTCGCTACCCGACGTCAGAGTAGCTCTCGCGTCGTGTGAGGGTATAATTCTGAACCGTAGGAAACCCCACCAATTTTGCATGCTAATCAAGATAAAAACCGTGTTTCTACTGCTCTGTAACTCACTAATTCAAGATAATAATACGGGACTGTAGGCTGGTGTTGGACCGAGCGTGGGAGCTCTGGAATTTGTGAATCTGTGATTGGACGTTGAGTATTGTGATACCGGCACGTATTTCAGGCAAGTGAAACTTGCTACCTTTGTTGTTTAGGCCGTGCTTAGGCCATTACCTTGCTTTAGCGTAAAAGAGACTAGGCAGTGAAAGGATAGCTGCCTAGACGCCCTTTGATCTAGCTTGACAACGAAGCTAGATCCGTCACCTTCATCATGCTTGTATGTCACGTTTAAATTCAATTAACAGTACGCAATTATCTGTTCATATCATCCCTGCATCTTTGCCTGTCATTTTTAAATTCCATTAACGGTACGCAATTATCTGCTCATGGCATTGCATAGTGATTATTTATCGTGACTGCGTAGCACACGCTACAATACCATGTTTCCTGGCTCGTGTTCCAGAAGCGAGCCCTGTAGTTGCTAACCCCAACGCTCGGATACCGGCTAGGTGTACTCCTATGCCAAACACACACTTATTTTCCTGGCTCGTGACCAGAAGCGAGCATAATGAGTTGCTAACCACAACGCTCGACACATGTGGGTGGGGTAAGAGATAAGCGGACTGAGCCCGAGTTGGGTTGATCAGCCACTCCGGCCAGCAGGCGAAATCTCTAGTGTTTAAGTGATTGATAGTGATAGAGATAAACGAGTTGGCCAGCAAGTGGACTCTCTATGCACTAAGTGTTAAGTGATAAGTGATAAGTGATAAGTGTTAAATGATAAGTGACTAGTGAATTGGTAGCTTTTGCTACATCGTGAGTGCTTGCCTCTCTTTTAAACTGTTGCATCATATTCAACTGCCATGCCATTGTTTAACATTTAAATGCTAGGTTGTTAGTCACTTTCAGTTTCCTTGCCCAAGTCTTTTTAGACTTGCTGACATGTGCCCCTTTTCTCTTTTGGGTGTCACATGTTAGATTGTGAGCCAGAGTTGGTCGTCGAGGACGAGCAGGTTACAGGTGTTGAGTTCGAGGACACAGGAGACCCGTCCTAGAGCTCCTTCTAGCTGTTGTTGTTTTCTGCTTAGTCGTTGTTAGGCTGTCGGTGCGTAGCACCTCTCTTTTCTTGTTGATGTTATGTATTATGTTGGCCATGCCTTAGGCCTCTTTTCAGTCTCTTGTACTTTTCTTTTCGTTTCTTCTTTTAGCCTGGTGGCTTTTCTGGGATGTGTAGATTTATTTTTGGACGTTCTGAGATGTCTCTTTTGTCTCATTTCATTATTATTATTTTTGTTTCGTTCGCGTTGCAAGGACCTGCAGTTTTAAATTTGATATCTTATACGCTTATCAGACTGCAGCTTCACAGCTCCACGTCTGAGCGGACCTCCTCACGTCTCGCCTTCCATTTTAGGGAAGCGGGGCGTGACAGGTTTTATTGGTGGCCCATGCAGGTCCATTTGCAAATGCGAACTATCGGGACAACGATAATAATGATAGAGTATCCATTAAATAAATTGCAACATCCGAGTCTATAGCCTTGAGTCTAGTAGTTTTCCTATGTCACTAGGTGGTAGGAAGACTTAGTTAGACGTCCGTGTTTGCTAGCTAGAGGCCCCTGATTGTTAGTTAGACTCCCCGCTAGGAGTTGATTTGGTCGTCGTAGGAGTTACCTTAATGGTTCCTGTCTAGCTTTGACTAGGACAGACTTCTAGAATTCTTTGGTCTCTCGCTTGGGTTCATCGATTTCGGACCAAGTTGAACTCATTTCATCGATGTCTAGCCCTTAGGGAGTCTTAGCGCTTAGTTCCATAATCTTTAGTTGGTTGACCGTAGGAGTTTCCGTAGATTTTCCTAAGTCATAACCTAGGCGTATTTATGTTTTGATCATCCGACCAAATCCCTTGCCTTGATTCCCATGACCACCCCGTTTCGATAATCGTTGATCCTTCGAATGTCCCCATTCGCTAGGCTTAATTTCTTTTAAAGTTAATTTTTTCGATTTCCCCTATTGAAGTTTTCGCTAAGTTAAAATTTTGTTTTAAACCCATTACGTATATACTTAAATTTCTCACTTTTCGATTGAGTCAAGATTCCTTATAGATTCGGAGCATAATCGTTGTAATTTTAATTGCTATCTCGTAACCATTTTCTAATCTATATTTTCGCATTTCGGTTTAAGGACTCTATTACTTTTTTTTAAAAAAAAAAAATTCGATATACCATTTTTCTAAACTATGAGATTTACTCTAACCGTTTAGCATACATACTTTAAAATCTCTTTATCGCAAATGCTGAATCTTTGGAAGTATTTTCGAATCCCTTATTCGCAAGGTTTAAACTCATTCGAAAACTTTTAATATATGTATTTGGACTTCATGCTTTTCCGTTGACTTAAATTCATTTTGAAATTTCGAAAGGTTTGACGAGATTTTGATTACTGTTTTATAATGTTTTTCCAGCCTATACTTTTCATACCTAATTAAATATCTTGTTCCTTTTCACATATTAATTGTATTCTGAGCCGTATTTCTATTTTTCCCAATTCGATTTATAATTTTCCTTTCTTATTTATGCGGTTCAAATGACTCGTCGCGCTTCCTTTAATATACTTTTCAAGTTGCATATGGTTTCAGCAAGTCGATGTTAAGCTCAACGTTTTTCCTAGTTCCAATTTCCGTAAAATTACTTTTCAAAACCATTTCCTGATCTAGACCTTCCATAAATTTGATTTTAAATTTTCACTACAAATTTTGATAATACTACTAATAAGCTATTGTTATCTTCCCGTTCACCATACATGCCTTTAGAATAATTTCTAACCTAAATGGAATTTCAATTATTTTTATGTATCAGCACCAGGCTCGTGGTGCTCGTATGTTAAGAGCTTTGCGTAAAACGGTCTCTTTTTGGCAAATCCTGATTCCTCAAAAAGTAGTTTCAATATTGATTACTTTAAATTTTCCCTGGCTTAAGGATTTTGAAAGCATTTAACCTGAGTTTAAATTCTTCAGTTAATTTAATTTCATTTCAAACTTTGCAAACGTTATTAAATTACTACCGTGTAATATTTTCCTAAACTACGACCTTAATATTCGTGTAAATGATTTACTTCCTTTTATAATGATTTTATATAAACCAATAAGCCGTTTTCTCCTATCATGTATATTCGACTCAAGCTTATTTCGAACAATTTGTTTTATCGACCTCTAAATATTTTTATACGAAAAGGGGCATCAACTTTTGAAGTACAACAGTTTTCAAACTTTTCGTATTTTAACTTAAGACTTTTACATACTATTTTTCTCTATTTTATAAGGGTATCCTTACCTCTTACTCGTCCCACCTAAGCAATCACAGTTTTACCCTAGTTCATCTAACCAATCTAGCTCCTTACCTTCGTCCTAGATGAACTCGTGCTTGAAATACGTGTATGAAAGATTGAAATACGTGTATGAAATTGTCTGGCTATGATAGGTATAGGAGTATAATGTGCGTGAATAAATACATGATTGTAGAATAAATGATTGACTACCTAGTGCATATGTATAAGCGTTTGAAATGACTATACGTGGTTGAATGATGATGTGATATTGGTTGGGGTAGTTACTAGATCGACTAGATGTGTTAGAAAGTCCGAGGATGGACTTTATTCTAAGGTGGGTAGGATGTAACGGCCGGTACCCACTATTCGTTATACGGCTGTGCGTATAGCAATTTCGGGTATCGGATTGGTTTTGTTGCTTTGTGTGTGAGTTGTGTTGTCGAATCGTTAGGGCCGTAGCGCCTTGTTTGCATCCTTAGTAAGCCACCCCGACGTGTGCCCAACTCGAGTCGCCTTTGGACCTCGAATCCTTTGTACGCGTATCTTCCTTGAAGTTCGCGTATTTTTCTTAGCCTTGCTTTCATCCGGACACTATGGTGTGATATGTCATTGTGGCCCTCTCAGAGAGTATTAAATTGTGGAATTCTTTTGGAACGACATTCGCGGGTCGTTCTCCCACGATTTGATCTTATTTGATGAGACGTCGCGGATTTCACTTTCGTCGTGAGGCCTTTTTATTTTTAGTTCCGTTTCCCGTCATCGAAATTGTGATCCGTCTTCTCTGTCTTGTGTCTCTCGTCGACACGGTCACTCCAGTATTTATCTTGCAAATTTTGAGCCTCGTTTGACCCTCTTTCACTTTTCCCCAGCTTAATCATTTGTTTAACCCTAAGTTTCACAACGTATTATCCCCTAATAATTTATTAATAATAATATACATTCTAAATCATGTTGACTCAGCCCCAATTGTTGCCTTGGCCGCACACAACCATGTGAGGAGAGAGAGAGACATCTTGTTTTAATATTTGATTATAACAATTTCCTTAATTCCTTAAACATTGACCCTACCTAATTAGCCTAGGTTTGTTTTTGAGTAGCAGCCGCATGGGCTAGTCCCACTAGTGACCAGGCCCCTCACTCTCTAAGAAGCCCACACCCCCTTTATTAACAATAAGTTTTAATTGAATTAAGAGCTTATGAGGCCTAGCACCCATCACGTGAACAGCAGCCCAATTTCCATTGTATACTAATAACATACCCGATACCCTATTAGAAACTCTAGGCTACCTAGCATGTGAAAACCTAGGTATCTTTGACAGCAAACAAATAGAACGGTCGCCTCCTAAAGCTTTCGCAACACATCTCATCCGCCGCCTCAAACCCTGAACGACGCCGTAGACATCTCCGAATTTCCCCTCCATCTTCCCGCCTCTCCTCCGCCCCCTCAGACCGCGGCGACCTCCTCCGAGAACAGCTCCGGCTTTCCCCGCCGTTGAACCCCCCCTGTGCGCCACCCCGTGGTCCTGCAGCGCTGCTCGGCGCAGACCGCGGCTGCCACTCCCCTCGCTTGGCGGCGGTCATAGCAGACCTTCCCCTCGCCGACCTGACGCCCTAGCCCCGCCGTGACCCCCGCCCAAGGCCGCCGTTTCCGCTGTGCTCCCGTCTTGTCGCGCAGCAGCGCCACCCCGGCGTTTTTCCGGCGTCGAAGTCTCGTCGGAGGTCCCCCGCGGCATCTCCCCTCCGACACTATCCACGAGAGCCCCCTCCTGAGCGCATGCCTCGTCGCCATCCGAGGACTGAGCATGTAAATGCTACTATTGTAAGTCTATAGTATTTAGGTTGATGTCAATTAGGTGCTATATTAATTATTAGGTGGTGTTACAGCCTTATTCACATGTTATTATTAAATGTGTAGTAATACCAGGGTGTTTAGGAGGTTAAGTTGTTAGTATATGTTTGCCTGTGAGATAAAATGCCTTAGTCCTTATGATTTAGTACTATTACATTATGTGTAAGCTAGCAGTGCATATACGTCGGCATAATAGTATAGGGTATAGTTGGGCTAATATGATTATTGGTTGGTATTATTCTCCGCTGATAGCTTATTTTGATATCCCTATCGCAGTCATTACGTCTTCTTCGTGATCCGTTATCTTTCCGAGCCGTGACGCCATCGTTCCTGGCGCGATACCGGAATCCACCCCTGACGTCGCTACCCGACGTCAGAGTAGCTCTCGCGTCGTGTGAGGGTATAATTCTGAACCGTAGGAAACCCCACCAATTTTGCATGCTAATCAAGATAAAAACCGTGTTTCTACTGCTCTGTAACTCACTAATCCAAGATAATAATACGGGACTGTAGGCTGGTGTTGGACCGAGCGTGGGAGCTCTGGAATTTGTGAATCTGTGATTGGACGTTGAGTATTGTGATACCGGCACGTATTTCAGGCAAGTGAAACTTGCTACCTTTGTTGTTTAGGCCGTGCTTAGGCCATTACCTTGCTTTAGCGTAAAAGAGACTAGGCAGTGAAAGGATAGCTGCCTAGACGCCCTTTGATCTAGCTTGACAACGAAGCTAGATCCGTCACCTTCATCATGCTTGTATGTCACGTTTAAATTCAATTAACGGTACGTAATTATCTGTTCATATCATCCCTGCATCTTTGCCTGTCATGTTTAAATTCCATTAACGGTACGCAATTATCTGCTCATGGCATTGCATAGTGATTATTTATCGTGACTGCGTAGCACACGATACAATACCATGCTTCCTGGCTCGTGTTCCAGAAGCGAGCCCTGTAGTTGCTAACCCCAACGCTCGGATACCGGCTAGGTGTACTCCTATGCCAAACACACACTTATTTTCCTGGCTCGTGACCAGAAGCGAGCATAATGAGTTGCTAACCACAACGCTCGACACATGTGGGTGGGGTAAGAGATAAGCGGACTGAGCCCGAGTTGGGTTGATCAGCCACTCCGGCCAGCAGACGAAATCTCTAGTGTTTAAGTGATTGATAGTGATAGAGATAAACGAGTTGGCCAGCAAGTGGACTCTCTATGCACTAAGTGTTAAGTGATAAGTGATAAGTGATAAGTGTTAAATGATAAGTGACTAGTGAATTGGTAGCTTTTGCTACATCGTGAGTGCTTGCCTCTCTTTTAAACTGTTGCATCATATTCAACTGCCATGCCATTGTTTAACATTTAAATGCTAGGTTGTTACTCACTTTCAGTTTCCTTGCCCAAGTCTTTTTAGACTTGCTGACATGTGCCCCTTTTATCTTTTGGGTGTCATATGTTAGATTGTGAGCCAGAGTTGGTCGTCGAGGACGAGCAGGTTGTAGGTGTTGAGTTCGAGGACACAGGAGACCCGTCCTAGAGCTCCTTCTAGCTGTTGTTGTTTTCTGCTTAGTCGTTGTTAGGCTGTCGGTGCGTAGCACCTCTCTTTTCTTGTTGATGTTATGTATTATGTTGGCCATGCCTTAGGCCTCTTTTCAGTCTCTTGTACTTTTCTTTTCGTTTCTTCTTTTAGCCTGGTGGCTTTTCTGGGATGTGTAGATTTATTTTTGGACGTTCTGAGATGTCTCTTTTGTCTCATTTCATTATTATTATTTTTGTTTCGTTCGCGTTGCAAGGACCTGCAGTTTTAAATTTGATATCTTATACGCTTATCAGACTGCAGCTTCACAGCTCCACGTCTGAGCGGACCTCCTCATGTCTCGCCTTCCATTTTAGGGAAGCGGGGCGTGACAGGTTTGGTGAGGGAAGAGATGGGGGGATTAAATGAGGCGCCGAAGTTGTCGATAGGGTAGGGTAGGATAGGCCGGGTTGGGGCTCGAGGTGAGGATGCGTACAAAAGAAAATAAAGAGAGGGAAGACATTGGGCGGAAAAAGATTCATCCCAAGGGCAATCGGGTACAAGATGAAAGTAGTGGATAGAAGAAGAATACGAGTTCAAGAAAGACAAAGAAGAAGTAGCTGCCCATGCTTGCACATTTCTGTTTGGTTCGTCTCCATTTGTCTCGCACCATCCTCAAATGCTTGGCATACTTCTGAGTATCATTCGAAAATGTCGTTGAAGAGGACTACCATGAATGTATTCAAGCACTCGTAGAATGACTACGCGACTCATGAATACCAGCGGTGGGTTGACCACACTAATGGCATCATCAAGTATTCGTAACGAATATACTTGGTCTTGAAGTAGTCTTCGAGACGTTAACTTTCAACTGGTGATATCCTCTTCTCAGATCCAACCTTGATTGATCCGCCAAGTTGATTGAAGTATAATCAATGCGAGGTAGTCGATGTTCACTCTTCACAATCGTCTTATTCAGCAAACATTAGATGATACCCTCGAGCCAAGATCCATTCTTCTAGAAGCATTCCAAGTTAGGTCGTATCTATTCATTTCGCAACAAATCATCCAACCGAGCCTGAAGCTCAAATGGTATTGTGCGTAAAGTGCTTGCGATACTGGTTGAGTGTCTGACACCATATCAAATTAAAAACTCGAGGACGTGATCCAAAATAATCATAGGAGATCATTCAGAGATACATCTATGAGTTCTCGAATTACTTTAGCTTTCCTTGGCTCAAATTCCATCGCAGTTGTCACCGCCTCCGTAAGTCTGGCCTGATCTTCATTGGTCCTTCTGATATGCTCCCGTTGTCGAACACGAACTTCTGGTGATCGAAAATTTGAATGCTACCCTCCTTACAAAAGGATGTAGCCAGAGTTCATGCGAACTAAATGCAAACATGAAGATTCTAAGAATAAGAAGGTTGATCGAAAGGCCATTACCAGCAAAAGGAAGGGCGATGAAGAAGAAGTGAGTAATAGTTCAACCGATGGAAGATCCTTCTGGTTGTCGATAAGGAGGTTACTAAGGAAGGTATATGCAAAGAATGGAACACAAGTTCCTGGACAAGGGTTAAGAGTTCAAAGAAGGTGATGAGGATCAATGAAGATGGGTAATAAAGACTTTATGCTATGCAGGTGAGAACTCGAGACATCCCATACTCGAGGTCAATTTGAGTATTTCATACTGTACATCCTGATCATACTATATTGTTCATGAGGTAGTTAGCGCGGACCTGCGTGTGCCACCAAATTTGTAACGACCCGCTTTCGGGGCCATTACTTATTTGATTTATTTGCATGTCTGCAGATCACCAGTGAAAACAATATAGCCACGATGCAAAGATATACAAAATTACTTAAAAAGTGTCCATTTTATTACAATTCATATTATACAGCAAGTATATATGAAAAAAAAGACGTACAGCTGAAAATACACAACTTAAGCTCTAGAGAATCAGCAGTCTCATGGTCAACTCTGGCTTCTCAAACTCAGGGGTCTCCTCTTCAATCTGTTCGTCGTCTGCCGGTGCCATGAAATGAAACCGTAGGTAAGTCACAACAATTCTAGAAATGAAGTAAAAGCAGTGCAAAAGCAAGAACGGCTATGGAATGTAACTATAGACTGTCATGCAAGTGCAACAATTAAAGTAAAAGTAAATATGCATGCAAATGAGATAAGTAAGGTATGAGAGTAGCAACTATGACATGGCATATGTGACATGGTAACAAAGCAATTAAGGTAGCAACAATAGTAAGATAAGCAGGTATGTGGAGCAATAACAATAAGACAAACATGCAGCAATGTATTTTTGCAAGTAGAAACTAAACTACGTGACTCAAGTTGGAGAGAATGATATGCAACCATTGAGTTCATCTCTTGCCTGGGTGCGCTTTACCCAGATGGGACTGACACACAGTTAGTAGTAGGTTTTACCGACGCATGCAGCATGTAAGGTTTTACCGAAACAGGCAGCATGTAAGGGTTTACCGACACGTGCATCTATGTTTACCGACGTAGGCAACAGGTAGATGAACTCCATTCACTCCCACACTCAAACTATGAGTTACCCCAAACCCCAGTGATGTGTCATGTGAATCAAGTATAAGTTTATTACAGGATGTTCTACAAGATAATCCACAAGATATGCCACAAGATATTCCATAGAATGTACCACAAGATATTCCACAAGATACTCCACAAGATATTCCATTCGATAATTTATTAGCATTCACTGAGCTATACATGTCATGCAAAAAGTGATGTGACTATTAAATGTAAGCAATCGTGCAATAAGTGTATCAATGTTTCATGCAAAGTTTTCAAGTGATAAGTATCAGAACATGATATGTAAGGGTGATCGAGAGTTTACGTGCGATGTAAGGTTGAAGAAACTTATTTGAAGGTATTTATAATCAATGGTTGAAAACTGATTGGAATTCTAACATTGATCCATGCCTACACTGCCAGTCAGGTTTGGCCAAGCAGGTCAATATCCCTACAAGCAGGGTGATCCAAACTTTGGCGCAAACGATCCTAAACACCGGGTGGTACCAATGTTAAGAACGCAAATAATCACATCTGTTCCATCGATTATATTAACCAAATAGTAGAGTAGTTCATGTTTATTTGGAGTTCCATGATATTTAAACCAGGACCACAGACTAACTTACTTATTGAAAACCAGAAATTAAAGCAAAGCGAATGCTAAGAAATTTGAGGATAAAGACAAGTCCAACAAACATGAAATACAAAAATTGTTGGTTTAAGTGAATATTTGTTCTTTAGTTGATTATATCCCTAGTTAATTAGGTCTCTAGTCATTTGTCCAGGTCAATAGCCGTTCTGAGGCTATATGTGATGTCCTAAGTTCATACTATTACACTTGCTTAACTTTTAAAACTAGAATTAGGGTAACTTACAGGTTTGAGGATCGTTGACGTAGGCCGAGTCTAGAGCTAGGGGTTCTCGTGCTCAAGAAAGGGTACCTGCAATCATAAGAAGTCACTGGTTAAGAGGTATGCTATTTCTGTCGATTTATCGAACTCGGTTGTATTTTTATTATAGCTTAAAACTTGTCAAAATACGCACTCATAATTTTTAGATAGGCTATATGTGGGGTAAATAATTTTATCTAGGAAGAAAATATTTTTCTGAAGCTCACGGGTATTTTTTATAAAGTTTAAAATCTTAAAATCATTTAAAACTAATTTCCTAAATTATAAAATACGTATCTTAAACGTTCAATGATTTGTTTAGAAAAATATACTCGTCAAAATATTTCATATGAAATGTCAAAATGTCCGTCTTGTTATAAACGGGCTTTGGAGGCCCAACCCGTTAGTGGGTATCCACCCATTATGTAACCCTATTACTATAAATACAGGGCTACGGGGTTCCGTAGCCGTCATGGTTTACAACACGTTATCAGCACGCTCAAAGCTAAGCCGAACCCCTGCCGACGGACGGACGCGACAGACGGACGCGACGGACGGACGCGACGCGAACGGGCTTCCTTCACCGAACGTCGCTAGATCCGGCGGGTAGGATCTAGAGGTAACCCTAAAACCCTAGATCTAAAATTTCATATGCGCATATGTCTAGATCCAAAATTCTTGGATCGATTGTTTAATGAAAATCAAGGTTTTTATTGATGAAAAATCAACTTTTTACAATAAAAACGTTTTTTTGGAGATTAAAAATAGATTTTTTCCACTAAAAATTAGATTTTTATCCCCAAAAACCATGAAACCCTAGGGGATTTTCTCGCCGGAACGCGAATCCCCCCTAGATCTCGCGCCAAAACCCTCGCCCGCCGCCCGAAGCGGCGGCAAAACCCTCGCCCGCCGCCCGAAGCGGCGGCAAACCCCGCCGCCGCCGCTGGACGGCGGGCGGCCCCGCCGCCAGCAGCGGCGGGCCAACCCGCCGCTGCCTGCGGCGGGCCAACCCGCCGCCAGCAGCGGCGGGCGGCCCCGCCGCCGGCAGCGGCGAACCCACCCACGCCGCCGGAAGCGGCGGGCCCCCAACCCCGCCGCCCGCAGCGGCGGGCCCCAACCCCTCGGCAGCCGCTCGTATCGGGTCCCCCGGTGCGCGCTCATGCCCGGAAACCCTAGCCGCTTGAAGCGGTAATCCGCGCGACAAAAAAAAAACCCTAACTATGGTTTCACACCGAAAATTTCTTCGATTTTCAAAACTTTTCAGATTTAAATTACGATTTCTTTTTCGTCAAAATCTGTTAAATTACACAATTTTTATTCATCGCATTTTATTCGGATTATCTGATTATTTACGTTTAATAATTAGGAAGATCCTGCGACTGCTCTGCCGTTAGTTAACTAACCTAACGGTGTATGACGTTGCCTAGTGGTCCAATAATTATTAAACGAAAAATTTTCATTTCCATTATAAAATGCATGTGATGATCAATTGTCTGTGTTGATCGCCTGCTATGATATTAAATGCCTGCCGCATTTTTCTACGATGTGATGTATATTTTTGTAGCGTACGCCCGAAGTCGTGGCTTAATAGATAAGTGAGAAATTATAAAATTCGTACCCACATAATTGTTTCCCCTAGAGTATGATCCTATATCCACACAATACTTGAATGACTCAATAAAAATGGCCTGAAGACCATACTTGAGTTTTTAAATAGACTTTTAAAAGTCTCTCATAAATTAGAAAGTGGAAATATAGAGACTAACTCAATTCCCTTGTATATGTCTACTTTGTAAGACCAATAATCATTCTTCCTTATAAACGACAATAAGGAAGACTGACAACAGGGGAAGTCTTGAATAAAAATGAGAAAGGGAAGATATGATGTACCTCGATATGGAGTATGCAATGGCAACCCAATATCAGACCAGAAGTTCTGATAAGACCCATAATGCTTTTTTGCAAAATTAATGGGCATTAAAGTATGCCATATAAAAATATATACATATCTAGTCTAAACGACGAAAGTCAAATTGACTGTATGTATATTTCGCTACTCCCCGAGGACAAATAAATTTTGAAAACAAATTTGATCTGTTGTCATAATATGAGTCTAAAATGAGCACAATTGTGGACGTATATTTTATAGAACCCACATCATACTATGAAACTTGTTGCTCTAACATAATTATTAGTAGTATTCTCTTGCAGTATATATGTGCCTTTTACGCATTTAATTTTACTGTAAATGATTTATCATCCTGAATACTCCTAAAATGAGGATGCCATGTACTCTCTGAAACTTATAAAGTTTCAAAGGATATTCATCAAAATGAAATCCCTAATGACTCAAGAAACCAATAAAGCCTGAAGCTTTATCCAACTATGATCCGCATAATAGTCATTGTGAAGATGTAATCCTTCACAGTTTGAACAGAGTTCACCTATTACCGGACAAAATTAACTTGAGCATTTTAATGGACGTTCAAAAGTCCCACATAAATTCGAACAGAGGAATTAATTTGGAACACCAGAAGTGTCCAGAATCGACCAACTTCGGATCGATATCACCCTGGATTGATGATGCAAGACATCATTAACCAGACGAACCCGAAGATTCTTCAAAAAAGGGCGAAACTCTCATTATCCCATTCAAAAGGGAAAAATGATTATGAGATCATCTTCATTCACGTGGACATTGACTCTCCTCACTTCCTCAAACGAATTTAAGATAATATACTATCATTAGAAGAATGAGACCTTTAGGCCTCTTGAGAGTATTTGAGGGATAAAAGTGGACTCACACACTCCCTACATATGGCTAAAGATGTACCTTAGAGTACTCATCTATATATCCTCTTAAAATGGTCATAATCAAAACCTTGTTATCCAACCGCAGTCTAGATTATTATTAATCACAACGGACATATTACATTACTAGGATATTGGTTGGGCTTTTACTTACCCTCATACCACCCTCAAAAATGCCGCAGTGGAACTTATTCATCGGGACTAACCCTCCTAGATGAATATGTTCCGAGATCCCCAAACGGGGGAGGCATTCGAGCACATCTTATAGATGGAGCCTTGACGGGTTCATATCCCTAGTTTTATGCTCAACTTCATTGAAGTCGAGCTATTTGCGGATTTTTGGGATAACACTGGGAAATCAATTTAACAACTGGAAGAAAATTGAACACCCTGAAGCTTTGTGTTCACACCCAGAAATGGGTTATATGTAAATCATTAAAATGATTTAAACGGATTACTTGTCCACTAGAAATCCAGTTGTAGGTGACCATGTGGGAACATACAAACCATCAGAACGCCTCCTTAGAAACTATTTATATGAGCCTGATCACCTCATATAAATAGTTTCCGAGAACCCCTAACGGGGGAAGCGTTTAGTGCACATCTTATCGATGGAGTCATGATGAGTTTACATCCCCATATCACCACTATGGACCATTTAAAACATTAATACCTATGATCTGATTATCATGAATAGTGATGAGATCCGGAAGATCCACATTTATGAAACTGTTAAACAGTTATCAGACATAGCTACCGACAATATAAATATTGTCAAATTCACACATCCCTGCTACTAAAAATCCACCTAGGATTGACATACCAACTATAATGGATGCAATCTACCAGTAGCAGAAGTGGATATCCTCAATGAATGAGATGACATACCACGAGACCCTTAAACAATACCACCACAGGAAAGTGAGCTCATCTCCATATCCTCTCCCTTTCCAGAACCTCCAGAAGAGATAAATCTGGAATAAATTGAATAATGTACGCACACTGAGAGGTATTTGGATAAAACACACTTGTCGACAATTACTCACATTTCATTTTGCCATTGATATCGTTCACAATCTCCGTTTCCTGAAGCAAACACAGTAATTTGGCCAAAAATTATATGGAACGAGGCAATAATAAGTTGAGCTGGACTCACTTATGAAATGTGAAGTGTATGGACCTGAAGTCCTGATATCAAAAGATATCAAACCTGTGGGCTACCGAGTATTGTATAAATAAATAAAATCGTATGCTATAAGTAAAACTCTATAGCTTAAAGGTTTATTTCGCAGAAACCAGGAAGTAACCATGTAAGATGAGCTTAACTCACTAACAAAATTATTTGAACTGATGCATCAGGCTCCTTGGTCATAGTTGCGAAAACCATACGATTGCAAAGATAATTTAGGCTATGTTGCTATGGATGATGTGACAACATACCCTTATGAATAATCATCCTGAAGATGAATTATCATCCTGAAAATGAAACCTTCATCCTGAAGATGAAACCTTCATCCTGAAGATGAATAATCATCCCGAAGATGAATTATCATCCCGAAGATGAAACCATCATCCCGAAGATGAATAATCATCCCGAAGATGAAACCATCATCCCGAAGATGAATAATCATCCCGAAGATGAAACCATCATCCAGAAGATGAATAATCATCCAGAAGATGAATAATCATCCAGTAGATGAATTACCATCCAGAAGATGAAATTATCATCCAGTCGATGAAGAAACATGGAAAATTGCAATCCACCAATACACCTACTGGTTGTATGGATGCACATTAAGACCCCTTCCGTTCGCTGGAAGAGGGGAAGGATATCCTAGGTCCTGAAGTGCCTTACTCAAATGTCTTTTGTACACTCCTTTATCTGGCAGTAAACACTTTAACCAGATACAGTGCAGCGCCTGCAACGCACCACTGGACCAGAGATATGTAGCTTCTGCGCTATCTCCAAGGGTCAAGGATCATCCAACATGTTGAATGTATTTACAGATACAGGTTACAGATCATCACGATGACTGCAACAAAGAAGCGACCACCTCCTGGAGACCAGCAAAGCATGTTTCCAAGGCAACATCAATCCCACCATCCCGAGAGGCTCATCAATCCAAGAAGCAAATCATATGTACGCACAGCCAGGTCCTGCAGTACCTTGCAGACACTGTGAAGACTGGGTCAGAGACGTGATGCTACCTACCGAGTCTGCAGACCACTCCTCCTCAGAAGAGACCCCTCAGATTCAGTAACTGCCATAGATGAGCGATACTTGTATAGATGAGCGATGTCTTGTATAGGTGAGCGATGCCTTGTACTTTGTATCGGAACACTGTAAGAGATTGATGTATAGTTGCCTAGGAGATCTGCAAGCCTGCAGCTTGTACAGATCAGGGGGAGTCTAATGTAGTGTTGTACTCTTTTCCCTTGGCTATTGGTTTTTCCCACTGGGTTTTCCATAGCTAAAGGTTTTAACGAGGCAACCTCATTGACTCTGGATCCAGAAGTATCCACCCCCTAAATACCTCCACTAATCAGGGGAAGTTACGGAAACTGTACTCTTTTTCCTTGGCTATTGGTTTTTCCCACTGGGTTTTCCATAGCTAAAGGTTTTAACGAGGCAGTTATCCCTAACTTAGGATCCAGAAGTATCCACCTCTAGTGATATCCATCGATCAAGGGAAGTTACAGAGACTTGTACTCTTTTCCCTTAGCCATTGGTTTTTCCCACTGGGTTTTCCTTGGCAAAGGTTTTAATGAGGCAAGTACTCTTAAACTTGGGATCCAGAAGTATCCATAGACCCTTGATCAGATAAGCTCTATGAACCCTGAAGCGTTCATCACGGCTTACAACAATGGATGGATAAGGGGAAGTGTTATAAACGGGCTTTGGAGGCCCAACCCGTTAGTGGGTATCCACCCATTATGTAACCCTATTACTATAAATACAGGGCTACGGGGTTCCGTAGCCGCCATGGTTTACAACACGTCTTGATTTGTAGAATACAAAGATATTTTTTATACATATGGGTTTACGTGTCGTTCGAGAGTTATACGTGTTTTTATCAAATCTGAATTAATTACCATAAACTTTGAAAAATCATAACTTGAAAAATAAATGTTGGACTGGGATGAAACTGGCGCCTACGCGTTTGCGACAACTTGTAGAACATTTTGGTGATTTTAGAATTTCTGTATGGGTCATATATTTTGTTTTTCTAATTTGTTTTCATTAAAATCGTTTTATCTCTCTTCCTTTCTCTCTCTAACCCATCAACACTTACGCATGAACCCATAATACTTTGTTTTTTTGCAGCTTGCACGTGCGCTGAGTGTGTAGGGGCGGCTGGCAGAGGGGCTCCCAAAGGGGAGGAGGCGACGGGGGCGGGCCCGGTCAGCCGGTGGTGGCTTCGACGATTGGCGACAGCGTGGTGGGGCTCCGGCGGCCGCGGGAAGAGAGGAGCGCCATGGGAAATTTTTGATGTCTTCGACGTGGATGAGCTCCGACGAACTCGACGGGGGCTTGACGGTACCCACGGTGATGTGGAGAGGCCGAGGGGGAGCTCGGACTGTGGGTGGCTTTGGTGAGCTTCCTCTAGGCTAGGGCATGTGGAGAGGTTGCCGGGGAGTGGGGCTCGACTATGGAGACGAATGTGGAAAACTGTGAGCCTCTCGTGGTTCGTTGGTGTCATCGGATTGACATAGAAGGAAAACGAAGGGGTTTGGTGATGATCGAAGGCCGAACGGGGGTGAGATCGTGGCACATTAGAGGTGGGCTTGCTGGTTCGACGAGAAGAGGAGGGGCTTGGTGGAAGAGAAGACTGTGAATGAAATATTTATTTAAAGAGAGAGATAGTGAGATATAGTTTGTAAATAGAGAGAAGGTGAGAGTCTGTTGGTTTAGAAAATGGGAAATGAGTGAGGGAGGGATGCTCCCTGCTTGTGGTTATGTGAGAGACAGTGGGGGCGAGAGCTAGAGGTGTGGTTGTTTGTGGCAAACGAGAGTGAGGAGGCTTGGGTCCTTGGTAGCATGAGGTGACAAGCTCGCCTCACTGGGGATCTCGACGGAAGGTAGGTAATGGTGGGAAGGTGGCTGTGGAGAGGTTTCGTCGTCTGTAGAGGGAAGTACGTAATGGTCGCTGGTGACGGGGAGGCTTCGTCGCATGGAGGCAGCGAGTTGATTCCTTGCAGGTTTGGGTGTGGTGTGTTTGTTGCAAACGAGGTGTTTAAATAATGGAAATATATATTATAATATAAACTTGGTATTAATGATGGGAGGTTGGGGGTTAACCTTTTTGACTAAGTAAGTGCATGAACCCATGGGTCAGTGAGGAACTCGTGGGCCGTTGATGCATCATGGCTACTGGGTTGTTGGAAATTTGGCAAGTTGATTAAAGAGAGGTAATTAATTAATTAACGAAAGTATTTAGTAAACATAATTAGTAAATAACAAAAAGTAAATAGTAAGATGATTAAATAATGAAAATTACGATATTGCCCCCGAAGTAAACGTGTCCGAAAAATTACGAAACTAGTACCACTAGTCCGTATCGTCACGGGGATCATGAAAATGAAGTCAAATTTAAGGTTTGAGTGGTGAAAAAATAAAAAAAATAATTTACTCATTTTTGAAATCGTTTGAAATTATCTTTGATGCGAAAAATGTGTACTATGAAAACTGGCCGTTACATTATCCAAAATTTCCTTTGCCAAATCATAAGGTATTCACAGTGTATACCATGGGGAATCTGATGCATCATATGAGTCATGCTGATTTTAATTTATTTATTCCCCAATTTCAGCGAAAATATCCTTGAGCTATATGTTTTACCTTATAGCAAACGATTTTAGTATTTATTTATTCTTATTTGTGCAATACTTATTTTAACCCACAGGTTTGACACCTTTTGGTGTCTGGACTTCATGTCAAAACACTTCATGTTTCACAAGCGAGTCCAGCTCATCTTTTTTGCCTCGTTCCATATTTGGTCAATCTTTATATTTACATTTTAGCAACGGAGTATGGAATGATATATATAAATATCATCTCTTTTGCGATGTATGTGTCAATATGATATGTGAATATATTGTCGACAATTGTGTTCTTTCTGTCCAGCACCTCCCCAATACGTACAAAATTTACTTTCATTTCAGTTTTTCCCGGTATTTCCTCTGCAGTGGATTCTGGGAAGAGCGAGGGTATGGACATGAGCTTATTGTCCCGTAGTAGTATTGTCTCAAGGTCTCCATGAGTTTTTCGTTTGGATTTTAGTTTTTTTGGATTTCTGTCCTTGGAGCCCAGTGGTCTGCCTCTTTTCTGTTGAGGAACAACCACTTCTGTTGCTGGTGGATTGCATCCATTCTCGGGTATGTCAATCCTGACTAGAGTATTTGCAGCAATGATGTATGATCTGACAATCTTCTGGTTGTCAGTAAATGAGTCAGATAACTGGTGAACAGTGTTATGTATATGTATGATCTTCAGGATCACATTTTCACATTTCTTTATTATCGGATCATAGTGGGTCAATCATTCTGTATCCCACGATATAATTCGTGTAGCTCCAGATTTTTCAGTATCTGGCCCCACTTTGGGGGAAATTTGTCTCATCAAATTCAGTCTTCAAGAAGTGCCTTGAATGCATCCCCCGTTTGGGGTTCTAGGTATATTATTAAGGGTGAGTCAAACCTTACATAGATGCCTAGACAATGTTGAGGACCCATTTTGTCCTCTGTGGTGGTGCTATGGGGATATAAACTGCAAAATCGATGATTCTCAAGTGAGAGATGTTCGGTGGTATTTCATATGCTAGTTGCATTGGAGCTAGACTCTGATCTCCAGAGGGTCTTATTCTTATTTTTGTTAACGATGCCGCATGTAATATTGCATGTGTTGGATCCGGATATACGCCTAGGGGGGTGAATACGCTTATAAAAATATTCGTGCAACCCACACAAAAACTCAGGCAGTTATAGCACAATCAATCAGACGCATAGCATTGTAAATCAGTTACAGCATGCACAAGCGATATACCCTAGTTCAGTCCTCCCAACGACCTACGTCCAGCCTCAAAAGCAATACTAGATTATTAAAGTTAACTGGTACAACCTTTAGCTAGAGCACCAACTCTACACTCACCTGGCTCTCAGTACCTGCACTTACCAAAGTGTCCAAACAATAACAATTTTAGTAAAGCTCTCTCTTGGCTAGTCCCAACTAGCCAAGTCCCCAACAAATAATAAAATAGTTCTACAAAGATCACAACGATACAAACACAAATATAATAGAGTATAAGGTTTAGAATCGCTCAGTTGTCACGGCGTTGGTGTCTCTGTTGTTCAGCGCGTGGTCAGAAGCAATCTGACATGTAGTAGTCCCCTCTAAAGTCTCAGCAAGCCTTGGAATATGCTCTGAAAATTTCGGCGCTCTGGAATTGATGGAAATCTGAAGCTACGACACCAAGAGGTTACAGCTTGCGAGTCCTTGGTCTGATCTTGCTTGCGGCATGTACCCTTCACACAAAAAATTGTCGCACGCTTCCCTCTTCAAAATTTGCGACGGTTGCTTGGAGTTCTCTCAAGACTAAAAAACCTTTCGGCTCCTGGGAATATTTCGAGGGGGGAAGTGTAGCTGCCAACTATACTTTTGTTTCCTCAAAAAACAATGCACATGGCTTAGGGAATTGATCAATAATAAAAAAAACTGTGCGGCTCAGCTTGAGCTTTTGAGATTTGCAATGAAAAAGAACAGGTCGGCCTGGGGAAATTTTTGGACTGTGCTTGATGATTGGCTAATGTGAATTTTCTAGTGGAGGAAATAGGAGGTGCTCTTGGGATTTGTGTGTTGCGGCTGCTGTTAAATTTTTTTGAGATGTACCAAGAGAAATACCTTGCGGCTTGCTTGATCTTTTGGGATTTTTAGGTTGCGGCCTGTTTTTTTGGATGATGAACAAAGCAGCTCTTTTGTTGTTCTAGGTTATTTTTGGCCCCTGGGGATTTCGGCAATGACATCTCATTTTTTTTGTTTTTTCTTGTATATAGATTAGGGGCAAGAGACTTGCAGCAATAAGAGAGTCCCTATGTCTAGGGTTGCGGCAAGGGATAGATCAATGGTTAGGATTACTTAGATTATAGGGAATCCTAGTGATATGGTGATTAGCAATTGAAATGAAAGTTTGGACTTGGTTTGGTTGAGAATAAGAGTGGGCTCAAGTAGACATTAACCAATCCAAATATCTTTGAATTGCTTCCTCCTTAAGATCATCTCTCCCATCGTGCATCTGCAAGTTGATCATTCCTGAAACACTTAATGCACACATTAAAACGTTCACACACGTTTGTTATCATCAAACACGAAGTTCATAGATCGTTGCTACTAACAATCTTCCCTTTTGATGATGACAAACTAAGTATAAGATTTGACCAATAAGCTTTTCAATAGAGAGAGAGAGAGAGAGAGAGAGAGAGAGAGAGAGAGAGAGAGAGAGAGAGAGAGAGAGAGAGAGAGAGAGAGAGTGAAAGTGTGACGATAGAGGGTGACATGCAATAATATATAATAATGATTTACAAACAATGATGTGTAAAGTTAACAATATGCATGTTCCCCCTATTTTTGTGCTTCCACAATATTCATTAATGCTCCCCCTTAATCAAATAATCATATTTTCATGAGCATTACGAAGATAGTACCAAATGCCAAATACCAAAAAAAGTAGCACACCAATTACCACAAATACCAAATCTTCTCAAATTTATTTCTCCCCCTTTGTTATCATCAAAGGTTATACCACGAAGTCAAAGTCATATAACATGCAAAAAGAGAGTATTACTAACCATTACCAACAATTGCATGCATACACTCATAGAATAATCAAGTCAAAATCCAATGAAATTAAACAATGAAGACTTCAACACCAACGTGTACGTGCAATGATTAAAATTGAAGCACATAGGGATAATCATTAAGAAAGCAACCAAAACCAATCCACATTTTCCATGTAACGTTCTATCACCTAGGATTGATTTTCTCCATCTCATTAAAAATGAGTTCAAGGTACCATACCCCAAACATAGCATATAAGGACTCTTAGATGTGGGGGTGGCATTTCTTGACAAGTAAATACACCAACGCTAAAGTTTACATATAAAGCTTATGTTGGATACTCGTGGGTAATACCGTTGCCAAGGATTGTATCCATTTTTCATATGGAGCAATTAACCTTATTTTTTATTTTTATACTTGTAGTATCATCATTTTTTAATGCTCAATTTTTATCCATGGCAAGATATATCATATCCCTTAGATGTGCAGTTAAGTTTTCCTCCTACATTTACTTTACATACTTTATAAATGATATCTCCAAATGTGCAACAATAATAATACATGTGGAAGTTAAATAGTAGGTGTAGACATCAAGTCATTTTCAATCATTGAACATGCCATGAATATTTAGAAAGATGAATATGCGCATGTAGCAACGGAAATAATACACCAATTTCTACATAGATATGAAAATCATTCATGAATTCCTTTTTAATGAAGACAGATACACAATTAAGCACCACTTTTTGTTTTTTTCCAGTTTTTTTGTTTTGTTTTTATGCATGAAGAACTAAAGCAAATATGAGATGCAGTCACACAAAACAAAGAAAATCATGCACACATAACCATGCAACTATTAGCACACAAACATGAAAAAAAGTTCAAGCACACAAGAAAGCATGAAATCTCGTACTAATTTTTATCAATAATACCAAGCTCAAGACGAAGACGACAAAAGTGAGCCTCAACCAAATGTTGAGTGAATATGTATGCGAGTTGTGATTCCGTAGGGACGAACTCAACAGACACATCCTCTTTAATGAGGTGATCTCTAAGAAAATGGTGCCTTGCGTCAATATGTTTAGTACGAGAGTGGTACGTGATTATTAGAAAGATCTATGGCACTTTTGCTATCACATCTAAGAGGGACACTTTTAAGAGCTAGTCTGTAGTTAGATAATGTTTGCATCATCCACAATACTTGAGCACAGCAGTTACCGAGGGCAATATACTCTGCTTCAGTAGTGGATAATGCAACACTATTTTGCTTACGGCTAGACCATGAAACTAAAGAGTGTCCTAGTATAAAACAAGTGCCACTAGTGCTCTTTCTATCAATTAAACTACTCGCATAATCAACATCAGAATAACCCACCAAATCAAAATTACCACTAGATGGATACCAAAGGCCTAAAGTAGGTGTACTAATTAGGTACATAAAGATCCCTTTAATGGATTTTAAATGAGACTCTTTTGGGTTTGATTGAAAGTGTGCACAAGCATACTGCAAACATTATATCAGGCCTAGAAGCAGTCAAGTACAATAAGGAACCAATCATACCTCGATATAACCTTTGGTCCACTGCAGCTCCTTGTTCATCCTTGTCCATTTTTGTATTGGGACACATCGGCGTTCCAATTCCTTTAGACTTCTCCGTCCCAAACTTTTTCAGAAGCTCCTTGATGTAATTGGTTTGAGATAGAAAGATGCCTTCCTTTCCTTGCTTTACTTGGAACCCAAGAAAATATTTCAGCTCTCCCATAAGGCTCATCTCAAACTGATCCTGCATGACTTTCTCAAACTTTTGACATAGTAGATCGTTAGTAGCACCATAAATAATATCATCAACAAATATTTGTACAATGAGAAAATCATCAGATTCATACATCAAAAATAATGTATTATCAGCACTCCCCTTTTAAAATTATTTTCCAACAAATATGTGCTTAGACGGTCATTCCAAGCTCGTGGAACTTGCTTAAGACCATACAAAGCTTTTTCTAATTTATAAACATGGTTTTGAAAATTATGACTTTCAAAACCTGGGGGTTGCTCAACAAATACCTCTTCTTTTAGGTATCCCTTAAGAAAAGTGCTTTTTACATCCATTTGCTTCAGTTTGAGTCCTTTATAACTTGCAAAAGCTAGCAAGATTCTAATGGACTCAAGCCTAGCAACTGGTGCAAAAGTCTCATCCACATCAATTCCTTCAATTTGATTATAACCTTTAGCTACCAACCTAGCTTTGTTTCTAATAACATTACCAGATTCATCATGCTTATTTTAAACACCCATTTAGTACCAACTATAGGATAATTAGTGGGTCTTGGCACAAGTTTCCAAACATTATTCCTAACAAATTGATTCAGTTCATCTTGCATGGCCAAAACCCAACTTTCCTCTTCTAAAGCAGTTTCAATATTCTTAGGCTCAATTTCAGAAATAAAATCACCGTAAATGCAAAGAGCACAAAGATCTCTAAAAGAGGAACGTGTGCGAATACCTACCATAGGCTCACCTAGAATCAAGTCTGATGGGTGGTTTGGATTGAATCTTAGCTCTCCTCTGGTAACTGCTTCATCTTGTATTTCTCATGTGCCAGTTTCAGTTTCCCCTTCTCTTTCAGGTTGCTCCTCATTATTCCTTGGAATGATTTGTTGTTCCACATTTTCCTCTTCATCGTTCTGCCTGCGATCCAAAGTATTTATATCAGATTCATCAAATTTAACATATATAGATTCAATAATAGCAAGGGTGCGTTTATTAAAAATCATGTATGCTCTGCTCCATGCTGAATATCCCACGAACACTCCCTCATTTGATTTGGATTCAAATATACCAAGTTGACATGCAATATTTAGTATATAACACCTGCATCCAAAAACTCTAAAGTAAGAAACTTTCGGGGTGTTTCCATGCCATAGTTCATAAGAAGTTTTATTTAGTATAGGTCTAAGTACAACTCTATTGCATACATGGCATGCAGTATTAATGGCCTCAGCCCAAAAAGACATAGGCAGACTATATTCATTTAACATACTCCTAGCCATCTCTTTTAATGTGCAATTCTTTCTTTCGACCACCCCATTTTGTTGAGGTGTTCTATGAGAAGAGAATTCATGTAACATTGCCTTTTCAAGACAATTTTTTTCAAAAATAGCATTTCAAACTCACCTCCATGATCGCTTCTAATTTTTTAATGGAAGAATTTTTCTCATTGGAAACTTGTATGCAAATTTTTTGAAAATGATCAAATGAGTCTGATTTTTTGTCTAGGAAGTATACCCATGTATATCTAGAGAAATCATCAACAAATACTAAACAATGCTTTTTACCTCCTAGGCTAGAATGTCTGTTAGACCAAATAAATCCATGTGCACTAATTCCAATATGCGTGTGGTGGCAACTTCATTAATGCTAGAGAAAGTAGATCTAGTTTGCTTACCTTTGGTGCATGCCACACACAACTTACCATTCTCATATGTCTGATGTGGTAGTCCTCTTACCAAAATTTCGTTATCCAGCTTCTTTACAATCATATGCTTGCATGTGCTAATCGTCTATGCCATAGTGTGGCCTCTTCTTCACATACAAGCAAGCATTTAGAAACAGTTAGTTCTTCAATCGTAAGAGTATAAACATTATTCTTTCTATTTGCAGTAATAATAGTGTCACCTGTGGAGCTATCAATGATTCTACAATGTTTTACATCAAATTCAACTTTCATACCTTTGTCGCATAGCTGACTGATAGAAATGAGGTTATGTTTCAACTTTTCAACCAATAGGACATCTTTAAGCTGAAAGGTATCGTTACCTACAACACATTTACCAATTACATTGTATTTTCCATTGTCCCCTAAATTAACACTTCCTCCTTCATGCTTTGCAAGGCTAAGGAACTTTTCGCTAAAACCAGTCATGTGTCTTTAGCAGCCATAGTCTAAGTATCACTCACACCGTTGTCCATTAGCCGTGCCATGTACCTACACATAAGAAGAGCATGATACGTGTGACCTAGGAATCCAAATAGGTCAACTAGAGTTACTCGCTTTTCTTTTTGGAACCCAAATTTGATTGAATTTGATGTTGGTGTTCCTATACTTGCAATTATATAAGCATGACCAACACTACCACATGTATAACATTTAGCAAACATACTTATTCTTACACCAGTTTCTTTTTGATACTCTCTATTAATTCTTGGCCTTTCATCAATTTTATTTCCATAGCCCAAACCACGCCTATTAATTCCATGTATCTGATTTCCTAGAATAATGTCTAATGAATTCTTTCCAACATCAAATTTTTTTAATAGACAATTCAAGATTAGATATTTTAGATTTTAAGAACATGTTCTCATTAACAAGCATGGTACATTTACTTATAAATGCCCCTTTGTTCTCTTCCTCACTCTTTTTCAGATTAATCATCTTCTTTTCAAGCTCTTTGTTTTGCAAATCTTCTCATTTAGTGATTCATTTTCAACTTCTAGCTTAGTCATATTTAGTTTAAACATGCTAATATCTTTAAGCGAAGTAGAGCAATTCAGACATTCAGTTTCAGTAGGCATGCAAGATTTTCCCTTTTTCAAAGAGCTAATAGTAGAATTACATGCAACCAGCTTCTCTTTTATTTCATCGACTTCTATTGACATATTATAATTGTCTTGTTGCAATTTAAAATTAGCATTTTTAAACTTCTCTACTTGGGATTCAAGTAACTCAACAGTTGATTCCAGGCTTTGAATTTCATCTTGCATTTCTTTAAAAGTAGTCACACGTTGAGCTTTAGTTAGAGATTTTACCTCATTTAGTTCTCCCATCAGACAAAAGAAGGAGTGTGCAACTTCCTCTTGAGATTCATCCTCGCTGTCCATATCCCATGTGAGCACCAAAGATTTCCCCTTTTGCTCCGCAGCGTTGTTCTTTCCTTGAGGGCATTGCTTCATAAAATGTACCTGTTTTTTGCATTAAAAACATATAACTGGATCAATAGTAGTCTGTTCAGAAAGTTTATTTGCAGAATTAAACTTGTTAGAGCGATTAAACCTTTTTAGCATTTCTGATCTCCCATTGCCTGTTCTGATATATTTCTTGAAGCTTCTCACCAAAAAAGCCTCCTCCTCAACTCCATCTTCATCCTCCTTAGCCTGAAGGGCTAGTGCCTTTGAAGTCTTGTTTTCATCTTTCTTTCTAAGTTCAATGCTCTGCAGCTCCAGCTCATGGGACATCAGGTTCCCTATCAGGTCTTCCACTTTCATCTGCGATAAATCCTTAGCTTCCTGAATAGCTGTAATTTTGGGGCGGAAGGAGCTAGGCAGCGCTCTCAAGATCTTTCTGATTTGTTCTAGGCTTGAGTACAGCTTTCCAAGAGAAGTAGATTTGTAGACGATGTCTGTGAACCTCGCAAACATCTCCTTAATTGACTCTGATGGAAGCATGCGGAAGCTTTCATATTCAGTGCTGAGCAGCGCACGTCTGGACTCCGTAACCTGCGATGTATTTTCGCGAGTCACCTCCAGAGTATGCCAAATTTCCTGTGCAGTTTGACATTGAGATATACGGTTAAACTCAGCTTTATTTAAAGAACACATCAGAGCATTCATAGATTTATTATTTAAAGAAAAATGTTTCTTATTATGATCATCCCACTTATCTTCTGGTTTAATATTTCATTTTCTTCAATTTTAATAGTGAGATGTTTATAGCCTTTTTCTACAATGCTCCACACATCTTAATCAACAGCAGCCAAATATATCCTTATCCTAGTTTTCCAATAAGCAAAATCAATACCGTTAAACTTATGGGGACAGGAAATGGACTGACCCGCAGCAAAATCAGAATCAGACATATTAATAGACATGGTCCACTAGGCTAGATCCTCTAAACTGGCTCTAATACCACTTGTTGGATCTGGATCTAAGCCTAGAGGGAGGGTGAATAGGCTTATAAAAATATTCGTGCAACCCACACGAAAACTCAGGCAGTTGCAGCACAATCAATCAGACGCAGAGTATAGTAAATCAGTCACAGCATGCACAGGCGATATACCCTGGTTCGGTCGTCCCAACGACCTACGTCCAGCCCCAAAAGCAATACTAGATTATTAAAGTTAACTAGTACAACCTGTAGCTAGAGCACCAACTCTACACTCACCTGGCTCTCAGTACCCGCACTCACCAAAGTGCCCAAACAATAACAATTCTAGTAAAGCTCTCTCTTGGCTAGTCCCAACTAGCCAAGTCACCAAACAAATAATAAAATAGTTCTACAAAGATCACAATGACACAAACACAAATATAATAGAGTATAAAGTTTAGAATCGCTCAATTGTGACGGTGTTGGTGTCTTTATCGTTCAGCGCATGGTCAGAAGCAATCTGACATGTAGTAGTCCCCTCTGAAGTCTCAGTAAGCCTTGGAATATGCTCTGAAAATTTCGGCGCTATGAAATTGATGGAAATATGGAGCTACGACACCAAAAGGTTACAGCTTGTGAGTCCTTGGTCTGATCTTGCTTGCGGCATGTACCCTTTACACAAAAAATTGTCGCACGCTTCCCTCTTCAAAATTTGTGACGGCTACTTGGAGTTCTCTCAAGACTAAAAAACCTTTCGGATCTTGGGAATATTTCGAAAAGGGGGGAGTGCGACTGCCAACTATACTTTTGTTTCCTTAAAGAACAATGTGCACGGCTTAGGGAATTGATCAATAATAAAAAAAAATGCGGCTCAGCTTGAGCTTTTAAGATTTGCAATGAAAAAGAACAGTTCGGCCTGGGGAAATTTTTGGACTGTGCTTGATGATTGGCTAATGGGAATTTTCTAATAGAGGAAATATGAGGTGCTCTTGGGATTTGTGTGTTGCGGCTGCTATTAAAATTTTTTGAGATGTGCCAAGAGAAATACCTTGCGGCTTGCTTGATCTTTTGGGATTTTTAGGTTGCGACCAGTTTTTTTGGATGATGAACAATGCAGCTCTTTTGTTTTTCTATGTTATTTTTGGCCCCTGGGGATTTCGGCTATGACATCTCACTATTTGTTTTTGTTTTTGCTTGTATATAGATGAGGGGCAAGAGACTTGCGGCAATAGGAGAGTCCCTAGGTCTAGGGTTGCGGCAAGGGATAGATCAATGGCTAGGATTAATTAGACTATAGGGAATTGTAACGACCACTTTTCGTGGTGCGTAGTTCGTGCACGTGCTTTTGACCGTGCACGTGTTTATTTTAGACTTTGTTTGTTTGTGAACACTTTCGTGTGATATGCCATTGTGAACGTCTCTGAGAGTATTAAATAGTGGCACTAATTTGGAACGACGTTTCTCGAGTCGTTTTCCCACAATTTAATCTTACTCGAAGAGACGTGGCGATTTTCACTTTTGATGGGAGACATTTCTATTTTTAGTTTCGTCGTCCGACGTCAAAATTGAGATCCGTCTTCTTAGTTAGCTCACTCTCGTCATCACGATCACCCCGATATTTATTTTATAATTTTTGGAGTTTATTTGACCACTTTTATGTTTTTAGCAAGCTTTAAAATATTTTTAATAATTAATTTTTATAATAAATTCGGTCAAAGAAAATTTATTTGAGTTTAAAACGTTTTAAAGAATTTTTGAGCCAATTTCCAGCTCATTTGGACCAAGTCAAAGCCTTGGGTGAGTTGGAGTTGGTTAGATTTGAATTTTAAATTATTTTAAACTCCTAATCCTATTAGATTTAGCCCTAGACCAAGTCAACCCATCTACACTATATAAGCAACCTCTAGGAAGACCTATTTTCGTAAGAAATTAGCCCTAGCCTCTTCCAAAACCCAAATTGGACTTTGCGACGATTCGTCGCAACGTTGCGACGTTCAGCCACCGCACTGACCGAGAAAACCAACCAAAATCGCCCGCTCTGACCGATAGCCATCCCCGCATCCAAGCCCGCTCGCATCGCAGCACAGCCACCCGCCCCGTTCCCCGCTTCGACCGAGAGAAGCCCTCGGTCTGACCGAGAGCTTCCCCCGCTCACGCCCCGCTCCGTACCGCTCGCATCGCCCGCTTTGTCGCTCCGCATCACCCCGTGTCTGACCGGGGCGCCCGCCTGCAGCGCCGCTCTCTGCTCCGTTGCAACGTTGCAAACGTTGTAACGCTTTGTCGCCCGCAGCGACCGACCCGATCGCCCGCAGCGACCGACCAAACCCCCCGCACCAAGGCCCCGCCGCACTGCTGCACACCCCAAGCGCTGCAACCCCCGCATCCCATGTGTCTGATCGACGGAGCTCCCCGCACCGAGGCTGTACGACCGATGGCCATACGTCGCAACCCCGCACCTGTCGCACCACTTGCCACCGTGGGCCCCCCAAGTTCTCCAGAGGTATTGTGGGTCCCCCAAAGGTCCCTAGGACTACTGTGGGCCCCACCTAGATGCTTTCTCTCCGACGATTCGCCGTGCACGACGTTGCGACACGTCGTAGCCCGTCGTCGCACGTGCTAGATTTGGAATCTGGAACCGTTGCTCCGGTAGACGCTCTGAACTTTCCAGCGAGGAAACTATATTGGAATCAGGACTTGGAGCGCGTTCTCTTATTCCAACCCCCGGCGTCGCTACCCGACGCCGGTGTAGCTTTCGCGTCGTGTTAAGGTAACGCTTTGCACCCCTAGGACCCCCAACCCAATGTAGGCTAATCAAGACTAAAATCAGTACTTTTAAAGTATTTTAAATGTTTTAAATTCACTAATCAAGATTAATAATATGGACTTTAGGCCGGTGGACTTGTGCACGTAGGATAATTATGATTTTTGGACTCATTGGACGGTGTGCTCAGACGTCGTACTTGCAGGCAAGTGAAACTTGCCAAATCTTGTGTAGGGCCATGTTTTTAGGCCACTTCCTTGTTTTTAGCGTAAAAGAGACTAGTCAGTGAAATGATAGCTGGCTAGACGCCTACTTGATCTAGTTTGACAACGAAACTAGATCCGTCACCTAATTGATCTAGCTTGACAACGAAGCTAGATCCAACCCTTTAAACTTGTTGTTCATGCATACTAAACTGCCACGTTTACTTTCCTTAACTGTACGTACTTTTAACTGCCATGCATTGCATCTTATATGTCATCCAAATTGATTGTTGCATCGTAGCACACCCTACAAAATACTTGTACAAATCCGTGTTTCCGGCTAGGTGCACCCCTACGTCATACTTGTTTAAAACACTTCCTGGCTCGTGGTCCAGAAGCGGGCCTCATGTGTTGGCTGAAAACCAATGCCCGATACAATTGGAGGGGTAGAGATAAACGGTCACTTGAGCTTAGGAGTGGCTTGATCAGCCCTCTAGCCAAAAGACGGAATCTCTGTGCACGAGGTGCTTACTTTCCTTGTCTTGTACTTGTCTTGTGAATGATTCATGAAATACTTGTCATCCATGCCATGTTTAAATGCCATGCTCGTACTTTACGTTACTTTACTTTACTTTACTTGTTGCACTCATACTTTAAACTGCCATGTCATTGCATTCATGCTAGAACTGCTAGGTTGCTTTACCTACTTTCAGTTTCCTTGCACAAGTCTCTTGTAGACTTGCTGACATGTGCCCCTTTCTCTTTTGGGTGTCACATGTTAGACCTGAGCCAGAGACCGTTGCTGAGTACGTGATGTGTTGCTGACGCTGAGCCTGAGTCCATGATTGCCAAGAGGGTTTTGGTGGACACCGGTGACCATTCTTTGAGTCCTCGATGAGCTTTCTTTTGTTTTAGGCCTTTTGTTAGTTGTTGGTGCGTGGCACCTATGCTTTGTACTTTTGTTGGCCGTGTTTGGGCCTTTAAACTCTTTTCTTTTAGCCTGGTGGCTTTTTCTGTGATGTTGAAACTTATTTAATTATGGATATTCTGAGATATCTCTTTTGTCTCATTTCAATATTATTATCTTTGTTTCGTTCGCGTTGCAACGACATGCAGTTTTAAATTTGATTGACGCTTATCGGACTTACAGCTCTGTAGCTTCAAGTCTGAGCGGACCTTCTCACGCTTCGCCTCCATATTTTTGGGAAGCGGGGCGTGACAGGTTTTGTTGGTGGCCCATGCAGGTCCGGTCTTGCAATTGCGAATTAACGGAACAACGATAATAACGGAATATCCATTAAATAAATTGCAACATCCGAGTAATAAGCCCTGAGTCTAGTCGTTTTCTTACGACACTAGGTGGTAAGAAGACTTAGTTAGACGTCTGTGCTTGCTAGTTAGAGGCCCCTGATTGATAGTTAGGCTCCCTGTCAGCAATTGATCGCCGTAGGAGTTACCTTAGTGGCCCTTGCCTAACCCTGACCATATTAGACTTCTAGATTTTCCTTCGGTCGTTCGCTTTTGGGTCCATCGATTTCGGACCAAGCTGAACGCATTTCTTTACCGTCTAACCTTTAGAAGTCTTAGCGCTTAGTTTTTAATCTTTAGTTGGTCGACCGTAGGAGTTTCCGTAGACTTTCCTGATTCATATCCTAGGCGTATGTATGCTTTGATCACCTGACCAATTTCCTTGCCTCGATTCACGAGATCGCCTCATGACGATCGTCGTCAATTTTCGAACCTCTCCATTACGAACCTTGAATCTCCCGAAAGCATTTTTCGACTTCCTCCTTTCCGAAGTTTAACCTTGTTCCAAATTTTAATGCATATATACTCATACTTCATCCTCCTTCATTGATTTAAAATTTTAAAAACTTTTGTCGGAAATTTTGATTTCTAGCTAATAATATTTTCCAGCTTATATTTTTCGTACTTATGTAAATGTGTTGCCCCTTCATATATTAATTTTATTCTGGACCGTACTTTTGCCTTGCCCAATTCGATTTATAATTTCCTTCTTATCTGCGTTATACGAATGATACGTCATGTTTACTTTAACATACTTTCAAGACACATGGAATTTCAGCTTTCAGCAAGTTGGTCTTTGCTCGTCGTTTTCGCTACTTCAGATTTTTGCAAAATTACTATTTTCATAACCTCTTCCTGCTTTAGACCCTCCCTGATTTGATTTTAAAGATTTGCTATTCGATCTTGATAATTCTTATGCTAAGTTACTATTATTTTCTTTCCGCTCACCATACACGCTTTTAGAAAAATTTCTAAACCAAATTGAATTTCAATTAGTTTTATATCCGTGCCAGACTTGTTGCGCTCGTATATTAAGAACCTTGTGTAAATCAGTCTTTTATTTTCGGCAAACCATGGTTCTCTAAAAGTAGTTTCAATTGATTATTTTAAATTTTCCATAGCCTAAAAGTTTTGAAAGCATTTAACATGAGTTTAAATTCTTCCGATACTTGATTTCATTCTTGACTTTCCAAAACTTTTTGACAACATTATATTAAATTACTGACGTATGAATTTTCTAAACCACGTCTTTAATATTCGTGTAAATGATTTTACTTCCTTTTATAATGATTTTTAAAACCAATAGACCATTTTCTCTTATTAAGAATATTCGACTCAAATTTATTTTGAACGACCCAGTTTATCGACCTCCAAATATTTCTTTTCAGTCGAGGATTTCAATTTTTGAAGTACAACAGCTTTCAAATTTCGCGTATCTTAGCTTATGCTATTTACCCTATTCTTTTCCCCTCCTATATAAGCATCACTACATCTCCCTTTCCCCTCAACCTAAACATCACCTTTGAGTCAATGTTTCGTCTAACCAAGCCGTCTCCTTGTATTCGTCCTATCTGAACTCGTGCTTATCGATCCTTCCCTCGTCACGCTCTCGACCTCTCTTTATTGCTTAGGCCTTAGGGTCCGTCAATGTCTGTGTCAACCCTTAATTGTTAGTAGACCTTTGGACCTTTGTGAGGTGTCGTAGTGCACGTACCTAAGTTGCGTACGTGGGCTTGAATGAGTATACCCCCATAGTATATTGATGCTTGCCTATTGTGTGATATATATATATATATATATATACATACTCGGAGTTATTCGTGATAGTATGAAGTTGTTGTGTGTTAGTAGTCATAGATTTTTGTGTGGATAGCTATACTATACTAGGGATGCTTGTGTATATAAGAGTTAGCGTTGGAATGTCTATTGGAGTGTATGCAATTAGAGAATACTTATAATGGTTGAAATAAAATGATTGGTAAAGCTATGTATATGCTAGGTGTGATGATAATAAGAGTACATATAGATAAGTAAGTAGGCCTATTGTGTGACCTATATATTAGTACTTATGTGTATGTGCTCTAATGTAGGAATGTATTATGCTTAGACGTAAGTAGTTATGTTTTGTTGCCTGAGTATATAGGTGATATGCATATGATAGTAGAATTATAATTTGATTGGTATTGCTTGCCTTGCGGGATGTTGCATGCGTGCATACCGTGAGGTATACACGACTATTGCACATCTTAATTATGTATGTGTGGATGTGTTAGTATACTAATTATAGGTAGTAGGCTATGGTGTGAATATATATATAAGTTACATGTGTGTGTGGCTATACGATGAATACGTATGCAGGTATTAGGGAGTGTATTATAAATATACGTGTGCGGATGTCTGTATTATTATTATGGTATATAGAATGATTGAACTACGTGAGTATTGCCTGACTAAATATTAAGTGTGATTGATCTATGAAATGTACACGGTTGTATTGGTAGATGTATATATAGGGGAGTGGTATTGGTATGGGTATGAATGCAGTGTTACGTATATAGAATATTCTAATATGTGTATTGAGTCTCACTCAAGCTTGAGTGAGTATACTCTAAGTATATTGAATGAATGTTTGTAGTTTGAATATAGCGATGTTTGATGTCTGTATAGTGATAGGAGTGTTTGTGCCTGGTTGTGCTACGCACATGATTGTGGGTCGCTACGCCAGTATATAGTTATAGGTGATGGTCTTGTGGTATAGTTAATTACTAAGGACTTGCCCGTGTGAACGTATGTGTACTAGCTAAAACTAGGTGTGTAGGTGTGCTAGTTATATAATGATATGATTGGTATGCGTAAATGAAATGTTAGCGTGTATGGGTGTGCACCATGCACGGGTAAGTATGTGCTTAGTTATAGTTATTGGTGACTAAGATATATGTGGCGTGTCGTAAATACAGTTATAGGACCGTATGTGATGAGAATATATGGTGAACTTTTTGCATGCATTTGAATGACTATATATTGTGAAACTATAGTAGTGGTGAATATATAATAATGGTATGGTGTGACTACATGAGTTGATGTGTTTGGTATTGGATGTGTACTAGGAACTATTAGAGGGTAGTATACCCTTGATGTTTGTGCATAGGTAGCTACCTATAGGTAGAGCAATGATTGTATTTGCTAAGAGTGAGATCATACTTATATGAGTATCTGAAATATTGTTTTGTGATTAGGTGGGTAGTAGTTATATAAGGGATGCATGCTTATATATATGATTATATAAGTTTGACTGACTATAATAAGTATAAGTATATGACGTACGTGAATGTATATATATATGTGTTGGTAGTGTTAATGTTTGACTACCTAGTGCGTATATAAGCACTTGTAATGACTATACCTGGTTTGAAATATAATGTGACTTGATTGGGGTAGTATTTAGAGCGACTAGATATATTAGAAAGTCCGAGGACGGACTTTATTCTAAGGTGGGGAGGATGTAACGACCACTTTTCGTGGTGCGTAGTTCGTGCACGTGCTTTTGACCGTGCACGTGTTTATTTTAGACTTTGTTTGTTTGTGAACACTTTCGTGTGATATGTCATTGTGAACGTCTCTGAGAGTATTAAATAGTGGCACTAATTTGGAACTACGTTTCTCGAGTCGTTTTCTCACAATTTAATCTTACTCGAAGAGACGTGGTGATTTTCACTTTTGATGGGAGACGTTTCTATTTTTAGTTTCATCGTCCGACGTCAAAATTGAGATCCGTCTTCTTAGTTAGCTCACTCTCGTCATCACGATCACCCCGATATTTATTTTATAATTTTTGGAGTTTATTTGACCACTTTTATATTTTTAGCAAGCTTTAAAATATTTTTAATAATTAATTTTTATAATAAATTCGGCCAAAGAAAATTTATTTGAGTTTAAAACATTTTAAAGAATTTTTGAGCCAATTTCCAGCTCATTTGGACCAAGTAAAAGCCTTGGGTGAGTTGGAGTTGGTTAGATTTGAATTTTAAATTATTTTAAACTCCTAATCCTATTAGATTTAGCCCTAGACCAAGTCAACCCATCTACACTATATAAGTAACCTCTAGGAAGACCTATTTTCGCAAGAAATTAGCCCTAGCCTCTTCCAAAACCCAAATTGGACGTTGCGACGATTCGTCGCAACGTTGCGACGTTCAGCCACCGCACTGACCGAGAAAACCAACCAAAATCGCCCGCTCTGACCGATAGCCATCCCCGCATCCAAGCCCGCTCGCATCGCAGCACAGCCGCCCGCCCCGTTCCCCGCTTCGACCGAGAGAAGCCCTCGGTCTGACCGAGAGCTTCCCCCGCTCACGCCCCGCTCCGCACCGCTCGCATCGCCCGCTCTGTCGCTCCGCATCACCCCGTGTCTGACCGGGGCGCCCGCCCGCAGCGCCGCTCTCCGCTCCGTTGCAACGTTGCAAATGTTGCAACGCTTTGTCGCCCGCAGCGACCGACCCGATCGCCCGCAGCGACCGCCCGACCCCCCGCACCAAGGCCCCGCCGCACTGCTGCACACCCCAAGCGCTGCAACCCCCGCATCCCATGTGTCTGACCGACGGAGCTCCCCGCACCGAGGCTGTACGACCGATGGCCATACGTCGCAACCCCGCACCTGTCGCACCACTTGCCACCATGGGCCCCCCAAGTTCTCCAGAGGTATTGTGGGTCCCCCAAAGGTCCCTAGGACTACTGTGGGCCCCACCTAGATGCTTTCTCTCCGACGATTCGCCGTGCACGACGTTGCGACACGTCGTAGCCCGTCGTCGCACGTGCTAGATTTGGAATCTGGAACCGTTGCTCCGGTAGACGCTCTGAACTTTCCAGCGAGGAAACTATATTGGAATCAGGACTTGGAGCGCGTTCTCTTATTCCAACCCCCGGCGTCGCTACCCGACGCCGGTGTAGCTTTCGCGTTGTGTTAAGGTAACGCTTTGCACCCCTAGGACCCCCAACCCAATGCAGGCTAATCAAGACTAAAATCAGTAATTTTAAAGTATTTTAAATGTTTTAAATTCACTAATCAAGATTAATAATATGGACTTTAGGCCGGTGGACTTGTGCACGTAGGATAATTATGATTTTTGGACTCATTGGACGGTGTGCTCAGACGTCGTACTTGCAGGCAAGTGAAACTTACCAAATCTTGTGTAGGGCCATGTTTTTAGGCCACTTCCTTGTTTTTAGCGTAAAAGAGACTAGTCAGTGAAATGATAGCTGGCTAGACGCCTACTTGATCTAGTTTGACAACGAAACTAGATCCGTCACCTAATTGATCTAGCTTGACAACGAAGCTAGATCCAACCCTTTAAACTTGTTGTTCATGCATACTAAACTGCCACGTTTACTTTCCTTAACTGTACGTACTTTTAACTGCCATGCATTGCATCTTACATGTCATCCAAATTGATTGTTGCATCGTAGCACACGCTACAAAATACTTGTACAAATCCGTGTTTCCGTGTTTCCGGCTAGGTGCACCCCTACGCCATACTTGTTTAAAACACTTCCTGGCTCGTGGTCCAGAAGCGGGCCTCATGTGTTGGCTGAAAACCAATGCCCGATACACGTGGAGGGGTAGGGATAAACGGTCACTTGAGCTTAGGAGTGGCTTGATCAGCCCTCTAGCCAAAAGACGGAATCTCTGTGCACGAGGTGCTTACTTTCCTTGTCTTGTACTTGTCTTGTGAATGATTCATGAAATACTTGTCATCCATGCCATGTTTAAATGCCATGCTCGTACTTTACGTTACTTTACTTTACTTTACTTGTTGCACTCATACTTTAAACTGCCATGTCATTGCATTCATGCTAGAACTGCTAGGTTGCTTTACCTACTTTCAGTTTCCTTGCACAAGTCTCTTGTAGACTTGCTGACATGTGCCCCTTTCTCTTTTGGGTGTCACATGTTAGACCTGATCCAGAGACCGTTGCTGAGTACGTGATGTGTTGCTGACGCTGAGCCTGAGTCCATGATTGCCAAGAGGGTTTTGGTGGACACCGGTGACCATTCTTTGAGTCCTCGATGAGCTTTCTTTTGTTTTAGGCCTTTTGTTAGTTGTTGGTGCGTGGCACCTATGCTTTGTACTTTTGTTGGCCGTGTTTGGGCCTTTAAACTCTTTTCTTTTAGCCTGGTGGCTTTTTCTGTGATGTTGAAACTTATTTAATTATGGATATTCTGAGATATCTCTTTTGTCTCATTTCAATATTATTATCTTTGTTTCGTTCGCGTTGCAAGGACATGCAGTTTTAAATTTGATTGACGCTTATCGGACTTACAGCTCTGTAGCTTCAAGTCTGAGCGGACCTTCTCACGCTTCGCCTCCATATTTTTGGGAAGCGGGGCGTGACAGGAATCCTAGTGATAGGATTAGCAATGGAAATGAAAGTTTGGACTTGGTTTGGTTGAGAATAAGAGTGGGCTCAAGTAGACATGAACCAACCCAAATATCTTTGAATTGCTTCCTCCTTTAGATCACCTCTCCCATCGTGCATCTGCAAGTTGATCATTTCTGAAACACTTAACACTCACATTAAAATGTTCACACACGTTTGTTATCATCAAACACGAAGTTCATAGATCGTTGCTACTAACAGCATGTCCACATGCATTCACCGGCAACTGGGATTTCAAGGACGTGTAATCCATTGGAGTCTTTTTATTAGTGTCTCTTTCAACCCATTTTGGGTTTAAACATGTGGCACATGATGTTCAATTTCTATCCCAGTTGCTAGGCAGTATTCTTGAAATGACCAGAAGCTAAATTCCCCAGCATTGACCAGACGTATTTACTTTATTTGGTTGTCTGGAAAATGCGTTCGCAATATTATTATTTGTACCAATAGCTTTGGAAAAGCTGGGTTGCGGGTCGATAGTAGACCCACATACAAATATTTTGAGGATGCATTTATCAGTACCATAAAGTACCGAAATGACCCACTATGGGTGGTGGATTTGTCAACATATATCTCCTTGCATTCTTTTCGAGGAAGCATTGAGATTTTTTTGTCAACATTTAGTAGAGATGGACTTGTAATTAGTTTTCCCTTAAGGGATGCAAGGGATTTCTCCCTTCTGAAGAAACTTCTGGTTCTTCATGCCATGCCCATAGGATGGGAATAAGATGCTGTGCATCATAACCGACCAGGGTGGCCAAATCTATCATGCCAAAATAGAAACTTGGCTTGTATCGAGTACTTCAGGTGCTCTGTCAAAATTTGCTTCCTCTCTTCGAATCATTGTATGATGGAGGCCTGATAAAAGGCTCTCAAAACGTTCAAGTTTGGATTTTACTCCTTTTTCTTGAGACGTTACATACAGATGTTTATTATTCGTTCACATTTGCATGATGGATGTCCTTGGAACTTAGTAAGTTCCTTTTTGAATTCGGAGAGAATAATGCATCCTTTATTTTTAATTTCTGTGTCATTTGTGAGCAACAATGTTGCGTTCCCAGAACCTTCAATTATGTTTAATGGCCCTAAAATTTAATGGGCTTTCATATGCTATGAAAATAGCATTTGTATTGAAGGATCGTATGTGTTTATGTCTACTAATCAGTTATGAGAGCAGTTCATCATATAAGCACATTTCATTTCAGAAAAACATTTTCACATTTAGTCATACTTCATTTAATCATTCAGATAGCTCTCATAACATTATTTTTCAAAAAAATATAAAAGTGGCTAATCGAACACGTCGTCTTTTTCGAAGTCATCAGCAGTGAATTGGACTGGCGCATTGATGGTCACCAGATTTGTTTTAGCTTTCTTTGTACAAATCTTGTAGGTGTCGTAGAGTTCTGCACACTTTAGACCAGTGTCCTTTCATGCCACATCTATGGCACTGGTCTTCCCATTCCCTTTTAGGTGGGGGTGCGTCATTTTTGTTTTTGTCGTTTTTGTGCCAAGTGAACTTCCACCTCCCTTCATTTCTTTGTTGGTGGACTTGTCCTCTGGTCTTTTTATTTAGTCCCCCCTTTATGAATTTCCTTCTCGTTTTGTTATCTTTCTTCTGGTCAGAAGAAGATGCATTGTGAGCTTCAAGTAGGGGGCAGTGCCAGTGGCACATATTATGAGTGACGAGGAGAAGCTCTCTGTTTTGTTCAACCATGAGTAAACATAACATCAGCTCAGGATACTTGGTGAACTTTTGTTCACGGTATTGCTGCATTAGTATCACATCCTTTTCGTGGAAAGAAGTGAACGTCTTTTCCAGCATGCGATCTTTTGAGACTTTTTCACCACACAACTTCAGGCGTGGGGTGATACTAAAAAAGAGCTGAGTTGTACTCAGCTATGGACTTAAAGTCCTGCAGTCTCATGTTCTCCCACTCATATCTTGCCTTTGGAAGTATAACATCTTTCTGATGTTTATATCTTTCCTCAAGGGCAGTCCATAGCTCAAGTGGATCTTCGACCGTAAGGTATTCATCCTTTAGGGTCTTATCCACATGGCAACGAATATAAATAATGGCTTGCGCCTTTTCAATGTCAGTCGCCTTTCCATCTTTTGTCACATCAGAAATGAGGGACTTAGCCCGCAGGTGAAATTTAACATCGAGCTGTCAGCTCAAATAATTCATGTCTGATTCATCCACCACTTCGAAATCAACGCTTGCGATTTTTTCCATTTTATCTAATAGAGCACAAATTTGCATGAATTAATAATACATAAAACATTTTCATGCGGAGGCACTTTTTAAATGAATAAGCTAATTGCGTGGATCGGTCAGTCCCATATAAATAAAGTGTCCAAAGTCCATATTACAGTCCATTTTACACAAATAAAAGGAAAAAAAGAAATTACAACTTTGGAAACCACGTTGGCCCTATTTATAAATTCTTCAGCTTCAAGAGTGGCACCCACCTCCATGGAAAGTAGTTATTGGTCTTGGACATTACATAATTTCCTCACTACAATTTCTTTTAAAAAGAAAAGAAAAGTGCAGGAAAAGTAAAATGTGGGACTTAAACAGCCGATCCAAAAACACAATTAGTCATCCATGTAAAAATTTGTGCTCATCAAACATTTTCATCACAGGTATCACAGAATCACAGAAGGATAAACATAACAATTTAAATACTTAATAAATATTGGACCTCTAGGCAACGTCATACACTGTTAGGTTAGGTGACTAACGGCACAGAGGTCGTGAGATCTTCTTAATTATTAAGTTAATGCCGTACAACTAAGCATAAGTTTATCCAGAGAATGAGCCTTAAAAAGTGATGCAATGCATATACGTATCTAAAATGGTATCATATTATGCAATATGTTGTGCTATATGGACTAGTTCAAATAAATTTGAATGATGCCCAGATTACTTGTTCATTGTCAAAGGAAATATTTTTCCTTTTTATATACCCCAAATAATCCCCAAAAGGTCCCATTTTCGGCTCCTATTGTTATCAAATTTTCTTGAATTTTTGGTCCCAAAAAACTAAGTATTTTAATGATATCCCCCTCCCCTTTTCATTTTCAATTTCTTTTTTTCAGCTTATTCGGCCTGCGGGCCTGAAGCCCGCAGCATGGCTACGGGCTTCAGGCCCGCACAAATTTTTTTTTGTTAAAAACTGGTTGCGGTCCTGAGGGCTTTAGACCCATGCCTTTCTTTTTTTGCAACATATTCATCCTACGGGCCTGAGGACCGCAAACTTATAAAAAAATTCCCGAAGCATGGGGAAAGGGGAGGCGACGACCAGGGTTTGCCACCGCCGCCCCCTCCGGTGCTACAGAGCGATGGGCCACTCACGGCGGAGGTGTGAGGGACCCCACCGTGGGGTGGGGCTCGAGGGGGGGACGACCCTGCTGTTAGTCGGGGGTACCTTCCGGGCAGTCGAGAGGGCGGGCACGACGAAGTCACCGTGAAGCGTAGCCCAAATTTGTGCGTAACAAATTTATTCGATATAAAAACATATTTTTGAGAATATGAACCCTAAAAATAGGGGGTTTTAATGATACGAAAAACATGAAATCGACGATTAAAAATCGTTGTTTTAGAATATCAACACTAATCTCCATTTCGATCTTGTGAGATCGATGGAAAAACCAATCATGATAATGATAAAGATAAATTTTTTAAGGGTTATACCTCTAGATCCGTCCTCCAGATCTAGCGATGATTGACGAAGCCCACGCATGGAAAACAACGTCCGTCGTAGTGGACGAAGCCGCGCGTGTGGATCTACCGCCTTCTCCTCCGCTTTTGCAACAATCGGATTTTGTGGAAAATTTTAGATGCTCGTGCTGATAACGTGTTGTGAAGCATCAAATCTGGGAGAGACCCCAGTCCTTTATTTATAGTAGAGGGAAGAGCGTACATGGATAGGGTTACAATAGTTATGATCTTATCCTATGGATAAGATGTAATCCTAATACAAACTCTCGTCAACATTCGCTTACAACAAAATTGTTTTTAGGGTTTCGGTAAACATGAATTCTTGATTATATAGGAAATAAAAAAATTCTCTCAATATATAGGCTGACTTCCCCCCAAAGAACTAGCTAGGTTACCCGAGAGAAAATCATGTAACAAATCTACGTTCCAGATAGAAAATCTCTAAGAATTCTTAAATAACTGGTCGGTTATTTTTGGGTCAGGTTCAGTTTAATTAGACCATTGAAGATCAATTTACTTACATCTTTCACTTGGTCGAAATGACCAAATGCGTTCCAATTACACCCCATTATTTGTGAGATGTGACTCTAACTTGTAGCATGGCCCTAGTCAGAATATAACTCACCTTGATTTCTTACTTCTTCATAATATCATGAATATAAGGATATTGTAGCTCAATATGCCTTCATTTTGAACCATTTGCACCAGGGTTTGATTTCGGCAAAGAGAGAATCCCATAGAAGTATGGATTTGTAATTTGAAATTGAATTTGAATGGAGATTGTGATTTGAATAGGATTTAGTGTAATCACCAATTGATTTGAATTCAATCATTATTGGATTTGAATTGATCACCATTGAACTTGAATTGGATTTGAACTTGATTTGTAGCAATCAAACATTGATTTGAATGAGATTTGCATTATCCCTCCATCTCTTGACCAAGCCCACCTCTGATTTGAATTGCAATTTTCTCCATCACTTTGATCAAGTCTCTGATTGAATATTTACGTGCTTGCCACTCCTGAAAACACTTAGCACATACATCAGAACATTCACACACGTTTGTTATCATCAAACACGAAGTCATCGAATGTTGACATTGTGGACTTCCCTTGAACTTTGGAGTTCAATGCAAATTAGGAGCTCCAAGGGAGAAAGAGAGAGTTGAAGAGATGAAGCTTTGCTCTAAGTTTTTGGCTCACAAAATAGTTCTCTTTGTGTGTGTATTGGTGCCAAAAACTCCCACACAATCGTGCTTAAATACTCTCTCAATCGTGCATAAAATCCAAGAAATCGGCCCAGAAAAATCACAGTCTAACTGATATAAACGGGTTGAATTCCTAGTCAACAGACGTCTGGTATAGTGTTCCTAGAAGGCTGATCAACTGTTTAGACTTCAGGAAACATAACATTAGACGACTGACAATAGAGTAGGACTAAAGAAAATTGAAGTCCAAACTCCCAGCAACTAGACATCTGATGAAGGATTATCAGACAGCTGATTAATTGTTCAATCGTTTGATCATCCTACATCAGACGGCTAAATAAATATGGATGAAAAAACAGAAAGCTCACGAAAACTATCATCCACTGAACAGACGTCTGGAGTTCACCAGTCAGACGTTTGATTCACTGTTCAGCCATCTGGCCAATGAGTTTCAGACAGCTGATACATGGCTATGTCTGAAGAAGAATATATTAGACACACCAGACATCTAGTGACGTTATACCAGACATCTGATCATTGTCCAAAAACACTATATTGAGTCTTTTAACCATGGAACCTATTGGGATGGGTTCTAGGATATTCCAAAGGATCTCTAAGATGGAAAATGACATGAGTGAGTGAGTGAGTGAGTGAGTGAGTGAGTGAGTGAGTGTGTGTCCATCTAATCAAGGCATACAAGTATTCTATTAAATTCAGAGCAAAATACATAAAGAATCAAAAATGATTTACAATAGACTTCATGATTCTTCATGGCTTCAATGATCCATTGCTCTATGCCTTGAGTCCATCAACCCATCACCAATTGTGTTGTCTCCCCTTAATATAATCAATGTTAATTACCTGAGACTAAAACACTTTGAGACATTAGTACCACATAATGTGGTTATCATCATCAAAACTATATTGGGCTTAATGGCCAATATCCAACAATTTTCACTTCACACAAAAGCTTTATCAATTGAATATAGGAAAGTGTAAGAGCTAATTCAACTCAAAAGAAAGATTTGTAAACCCATATGTGGTGTGGTGTTAAGTCTTTGAGAGACTTTTGGTTATTGTTTGATTTGCAAAAGCCTCAATGGAGGTCCTCTTGGAGAGAGGTATTTGTGTATTTAGAAACCCTTGCATATTGCAAGGTTGGTTTGAAACCCTAGCAAGTGAATCTAGGTAATTGTTGGAAGCCTTCAATTGAGGCATGTTGTTCTCATTGGTGAGAGTGGTTAGTGGAAAATCCCAACAAAGAGGTTGGGGACTAGAATATCCCAGGGTGGGTTAACCAAGATAAAAATCATCTTGTGTTTGCGATTGCTTTTCTGTGTTTGTTTCTCTTACTTGCAATTAAGTTTTATTTCCACTACGCATCTCTTTTATTGCAAGTTCGTAGTTTTGTTTATTAAATACTTAAGGAGATAACTCTCTCAAGAGACTTAAGCTCATTGTTAAGCACGTTTCTTGTAGAGTTTTTATATTATTTTACTGAGAATTTTTCATGTTATTTTTATTCTTCATGCATTTTTGGTTTTTTTAAGTTCATTTCACTCTCAGGAAGGATTTCATGCATTTAAAAAAAACCACGCTAAAAGAAGTCAAGGAGCGATGGGAATGGTAAGGAGGAAGAAAATCTGAATCGAAGAGAGAAAAATATGAAGAATAGAGGCTAAAAACATGACAGCACAGCTGTGCAAACCTACCGCACGACCGTGTGAGCCTAATATCGCACGGCCGTATAAGCGTATCTAAGTATCAGCAAACATGCACCAAAGTGGCTCGGGCGTGCAGTCTACCGCACTGCCTTGCAGTGTCAACAGAAGAGCTAAAGAATTTCCAGCATGAGTTGACATGGCCGTGCACCCAACCAACATAGCCGTGTCTTGTCAAAAGAGCAAGAGCCCAACTATCTAGAGGGTTTCAATTTTTTTATTTGTGCATTAATTTTAAGAAACACTAATCACCATCCCTATAGTTTTTAGCTTGCTATCTCATGATCCCCAATACATTATTGGACGTATTTGTCCTTGTAAGCACATGTTGTAATCTTTGTCTCGTCTGAGACATGTTCAGTGGATCTATTCTCTCTGTATGGACGTGTTGCTGGATGTAGGAGAAGAGACCCCGAAGCATGATAAATTTGTGTGTTTTCGATTGTGACTCTCTTTGTGCTTATTGTGTACTTGTAATTGTTTTTGCTTCCGCAATACTCTTTATTCTTGCAAGTAATATTATTGATTAAGTTATAATTTAATAATTCTAATTGATATCTTAGGTAGAATTACTAAAGGATTTTTATTGATTCAAGAACACTATTCCCCCTAGTATTCTATTTGCCACCTCAGGATCCCAACACCTAGAACTACTCTGGATGACTCTATTGCTAGTAGAGTGAGATGGCACACCGTGAGGGCCCTAGTTTTCTATGAGGACTACGTGAATTTAGATTATGCTTTGCATGTGATGGAGATCCTAAGGCCTATAGGTTTGTCGTGGATGCATTGAGTTTAGATGTGGATGCATTGAGTTTAGATGTGCTAAGAAAGATATAGACATATCAGATGAATGTGTGTTAAGAAAGATATAGACATATCAGCACGTCCCAAGAAAATTCACAAGAAGAAGAATCTATGATGTACATGTCGGCATCAAAGTTTGATGTGACTCAAACTTATTTTCCTTAAAGAGCTGTTAGCGTGCCACGAGGTGACATGGAGAGACACTACGGGTTTTTCTTCAGGTATGGATTTAGGAGATACAGAGAATTCAAAGATTCACCTTCACAAGGGGATTCATTGAACACTCATTTAGTTGGTGATGCTTAGTGCAAATCTCACTAACCAAGTGCCCTGACCTCGTGATGAGATGGTTTATTTTTGAAGGTGAAGAGTGTGAAGTATTTTGGTTTGGTTCGGGCTTTATCGTGTGTTTGTAGCATGGTAAAGTTCTAACGACCCGCTCTCAGTGGGCCATTACTTATTTGATTACATTGCAGGTCTGCAGATCACCAGTGAAAAAAATATATCCACAATACAGAGATGTACAAATACTCAAATTAGCATACATTATTACGGTCCATAATTGAAATACAACACACAACATCACTCTCACACTGAATACATAAAAGGAAGTACGGAAATGAAATATAGAAAGGAAATACAATACGCACACCAACTAAACTATCTCTAGAAATCAGCAGCCTCTGGGTCAAACTCTGGCTCCTCAAACTCAGGGACCTCTTCTTCGATCTGTATATCGTCTGCCAGTGCCATAAAATGGAACCGTAGGTAAGTCACAATAATTCTAAATATAGAAAAGAAGCAGTGCACAAGTATGACTAAAGTATGTGATAAAAAGTAACTACGTACAAGAAAACCAGAGAGAAAAGTAAAGTACTGAGCAACAACTGTGACAAGGCGTACATAACAGAGTAGTAAAGGTAAGCAGAACTGAAAGAAGACAACGAACTATACTGTGGTAGTGCAAGGGGTGAATAAACTAAAAACTAAGTGACTCATGCCGGAGAGTATGATACTCACCCATTGAGTTCATATCTTGCCTAGGTGCGCATTACCCAGACGGAAATGACAAGGGTATGAGGAGGTATTTGTCGATGCAGGCAGCATGTAAGGTTTTGTTGACACATGCATCTATGTTTGCCGATACATGCAGCAGGTAAATGAACTCCAGTCACTCCCACACTCTCTCGAACTATGAGTTACCCCAAAACCCCAGCAGTGTCAAGTGTTCAAGATTTGCATTTTTGTTCTAGTTTAGTAATCAATCCGATGTTCTAACATGAGATTCCAATACAGCTTCCAAAAGAACTTTACACGACATTCCATGTTTCATGTGACACGTAAGAAAGGCAAGGATGAACGAGTCAAGATAGCGATCTTAAGGAATATGAGTTTACGTATGATGAAAGGTTGAAGAAACTCATTTGAATGTATTTATAATCAATGGTTGCAAAAATTATGACAATTGGAATTCTAACATTGACCCATGCATACACGGCCAGTTAGGTTTGGCCAAGCAGGTCACTATCCCTGCAAGCAGTGTGATCCAAAATTTGGCACAAACGATCCTAGACACCGGGTGGTATCAATGTTAAGAATGTCAATATTTACATCTGTTCCATCGATTATATTAACAAACAACAGAGTAGTCTCCGATTTAGATCGCTACCACTAGGTTAGTTAAACTAAGACCACTAATTGATTTTCTTAAAACCCTAAGGAAAACTAATGCGGATGCTAAGAAATTGAGGATAAAGACAAGTCCAACAAACATGGAATACAAAACTTGTTGGTTTAAGTGAATATTCGTCTTGAGATTTTAGTTTCATATTATATTAGGTCTCTAGTTGTTGGTTCAAGTCAATAGCCGTTCAGAGGCGATATACATGTCCTGATTTCATGCTCGTACACTATCTAGTTTTCTAAATTTAGAATTCATTGTGACTTACTGGTTTCGAGGTGGTTGTAGTGAGCTGGGACTAGAGCTAGATCTTTCAAGGGTACTGGTGTACGAGAATCGGTACCTGAAATCACAAGAATTCATCAGTTATAAGCCGTACCATTTTCTACCTATTTATCTCGATCGTTTTTATTTTATAATAGATTGAAAAGGTGTCGAAAAGCGTTCTAAAATTTTATACAGGCTAGATATGAGAAAAATAATTTTACCTAAGAAGAAAATATTTTTCTGAAGCCTCTGGGTATTTTTAATAATTTTTAAAAGCGCAAAATGAATTTCAAAACTAATTTTAACTAGTTATTGTAATCGTTCAATAATTTCTTCTGAATGAAATGCGTATCAGAATGTTTCAAGTAAGCTGTCAAAAGGAACGTCTCGTTGAATACAACAACATATAATTTTTTCATATATCAGTTTACGTGAAAAATTTAAGATAAGAATTATTAAGTGAAAATAACGTAATTAGATTTTAGCTTTAAAATTTACTGTGAAAAATATACTCGTCTGATCGGGATGAAATTAGTGCCAATGTGTTCGGAATATCACGCTCGATTTTCTGGACCTGATCTCGTATTTTTCTGAGACATATAAGATTAATTATGAATTTTAGATCAGGAAACCCATATTATATAAATCCAAATCTATTATACATTTGACAGTGTTTTTTGAATCCTAGGGCTGACTAGGACAAGATAAAAGACGGCTGAGATTTGATCTTGCTAAATCAATGGTTGAGATGAGCAGTTGTAAAACGTTTTGGGGGAGAAAACCTTTGATTAAACTTGAGTTGGGATTGGTTGATTTTTTGAAACTGCGTTTTCGAAACATGGAATCATTGCAAAAAAAATTGAACCGCACCACCCACCAATTGAATAGAGAGTGCATAAAGCCAAATCTCAAAAAACTCAAAAAAGCACAGAAGAGGCATAAATAAATCTTAAAAAAAGTGCACAGAACGCACAGAACGCGTTGATAATTCCCGAGGCACTTCTAACAGAGAGTGCATAAATAAATCTCAAAAAAACACAGAAGAGGCATCATTCGCACGTTGGGGAACAACGAAGAAGGCAGCAAATCTAAAAAAACACGAAAATGCCATTGGGGAACAACGAATAAGGCAGCAACGGGGAGATGAGCCCCATGTGGCCAGGTCTCTCTAAGATACTTCCTTTTGATTTTTGTTGTTATGGTTCTTTTTCTATGCATTTCAAGTGTGTTTTATTTTTTTTTTGATTATTTATATTCAGTTTGTTTCTTTTGCCCTCTTTCTAAAAAGATGATTTTTTAAAAGAAATATGCTTCTGTTGATTGCTGAAAGGCGGCTTCTCAAGAGTGAAAATTAGTTTTATTTATCGATTATTATCATTGATTTGTTTTGATTTTTGAGTTTGGATTCACCTGCTCTTTTCCCCTGATGTAGTTCCTCGGGCTACCTAATGTCTCCCTCTCTAATTGGACGCCAGAGGGGAAAAAGTAAATAATGGAAGGTGAAAAGACTCAGACACAGAACAAAATTTAAAGTCCCTCTCTCTTTGTTTCTCCTAGGGTTTCTCAACACCAAAGATGTGCTCATCAATTCGTCGCTTGGAGGCATCGTCTTTGTCGAAGCTCCCTTCGGATCAGGACACGGGTGGCAGCGCACCGAATAAGGTGAATCTGGACGATGATTTTCTGGCCATGAAGGGTACCAAGCTCCCATAGCAGCCCAAGACTCTTCAGGTAATTAGTTAAAAACTCCTCATTTTTATAATTCTATTAACAAAAACTGCCAAGGATCATGTTCGTAATTGACATTTTTTAGATTATAGTACGGTTACCTAAGGATATGGCTTTCAGACGAGCGGAGTGTGTGGATGTTTTGATTCAGTTGCTGGTGAAGAATGAAGGAGATCCGAAGGTGAGTTCTTTTATCATTGCGTTCTCTATCAGCTTTTACTTTTCATTTTCTTATGTTCAATAATTGAGTCTAAATTTGGAGGCAGGAAAAAAAAACCTCCGGCATGATTTGATTTTTTACATCCTCCATGTTTAAGACAAAATTTTCAGTTTCAGAGGTAAGTTGCCTCTAAATTTGGAGGTATGGTACTTAACCTCTGTTCCCAAATGGGGCCAGAATATTTTTCTTTTTTGCTGGAAAAATTGAAAATTGATTGGTTTGATTGGCTTAGTGTTAAAAGTAGAAACAGAATAAAACTCCTTCACTCTGGTGGAGTTTTGATGTTTTGGGATGTTTAGATTTTAAATGCGAGGCTCGATTAAAGACTAGCAGGAGGGATCTATTAATTGTTAATATGACATGTCTCATTTGAGTTTGTGAAATAGTTCCAGCCTTCAATTACAAATGTTGGGGTAAAGAGGAGAGATGCTAGCCTTTTTAAATAGTAGTAATGTAATTACCTCATTCATTCATTTTTTTCTCCTGCACTTCATATTATTTACATTATGAATACAGAACATTATGCTTACATTAGAAATATAAATAGTAGAAAATTTTCATATGATTAATCCTTTTTTAAAATCATTAGCCCCAAGAAATAGAGTAATAAAGGCACACCCCTCATAATTTGAACTTGAAGTCTTTGGTTCCTCTTAATTCTCATTTTCATTTTTTCATTTTCCCCTTAATTTTCCCTTGCTTTTCAAATAAAATTCCCTTCATATGATACCCATTTTAGGATTTAGCCATCTTTAGTTGTTACCAGTAGTGATTTCATATTTTTTTTCTTGGTGCTTTACAGTTGACAAGGCTACAAATGGAGTTGGGATACATGGAACAAATGTTGTATAAATTTTGATGTTTGGGCGACCTCCCTCGAGTTTTAATTTTAGAAGAGTTTTTAATTTCTTTAACCGGCACCCAAGAAAACTAATGCAAACTTAAAACATAGGCAATTCGGTAATAAAATTTTGTTTGTAGTTACATAAATAGGTTGGTGCTTCTAGCTCAAAGTAAGGTGTGTTTAATACGTTTGATTTGTCTTTCGTTCATGGTCTTGCAACAAAATTCACCTGATGTATATCAAGAACTTATTGAATACACATAAATAGCTTCCTTTTAATATCTTTCTAAAATAGTTTTCAATGTTCATTGTCAATGCACTTGACTTTGTTGAAAATGCTGGAACAAATTAACGGGTGTCATTAAAATTAGGGGATCTAATATTTTGAGGGGGAATATTTTAAATGAACCGTGTCCTTAGGGCACGGGTTATGACTAGTACGTGTTTATATATGCCTATACGTATTTTTGTATAAAAATATGTTTCATAAACTCTTTGCCTTCTTTTGTTCTTACGTGAACAAGGCAGGGGGGCTTCGACGTCGCCGGCTGCGTGGATCAGTGGCGGGACAATCGACAGCGGTGACGGCGGTCAGTGGCGACGTCAGCGTCTCAGGAGGCAGCAAAGAGAGAGGAAGAGGCGGAGCAACTGGGTTCGGCAGGGGTTCGCAACGGGTGTTCGACGGCGATGACTGTTGAGAGGCGGCGGAGGAAACAGATGTGAGGATGGTAGCGATGGGCGAGGACGGTGGAGGAGCTAGGGGTGCAGTCGGAGAAGGGCGGCAAATTTGTGGGGTAAGGTCGAAGACGGGGAGAGCGGCATGGCTTGGCCTTTGGGTGTTTGGGGCATCGGTGTTGGGATGAGGGAGGCGGCAGAAGAGGTGATTACGGCGGTGAGCAGGGGTCTGGCGGCAGTGGGAGGTGGCTACGGGAGTAATTCGTGCAGGCGGTGGGCGGTCGGAGCACGGGGAAGAGGAGAGCGCGTGTCATGACCTGTTTAGCCCTATACGACGACTGACGTGGTAATCCTCTATACACAAGTAGAGAGAGTATGAGGAGTTGATAATAGGTGATATGTCGTGTATATGGCTAGTGGCAGTCATGTAATTCCGTGAAAACTGTAGGGGTATTTTGGTCATTTGGCCATATGGGTGGAAGTGTGTGTAGAGTGAAGGTGGGTGTGTAAAGTAGTGTCATACTTGTAAATTTTGAAAGAGTGGGTTAGTGTGTGAGGGGGCCAGTGAGAAAAGGGATGGGTTTAGTGGCAGACCCGTAAATTTTTAGAAAGGCTAGGGGCAAAACGGTCATTTGGCCTAAAGCTGATGTGCGTCCACACTAAAGTTGTGTGTGCATAAAGTAATGGAAAACTTGTAAATACTTGAAACTTGAGGGGTAATTTTGGAAGGGTATTAAAGTCATTTTGGCTTTTGCATGCTTATCTTAAGAGGAATCTAGAGATAGATATTTCCTAAGAAATTTCTATCTTCTTCTTTAACTTTCTTCTCCTTTCTTTTCTTTTCTTCTTTCATCCTTATCTCTCCAAGGTTGGCCGAACTGCCCCCTTTACCTCCTCCATCAACAATCCAAAACCCTAATTTCCCTTCCAAATATTTCAAGAAAATCCTAGCTCTTCAAGGAGAAAGAAGGGTGGAAGGAAAAGATAGAGAAGAGAGAAAGAAAGAGACTCCATTGAGATAGGATTCTAACCTAGGGTTGTGGATTTTTATTTAAAGCTATGAGTATGTTATGATGATATCTATAATGTTTATGATCTTGATTTCATGTGTTGTGTGTGCAATAGACCCAAAAGATCTAATCTTTCCTTGTTTTTGCTAGCAAGTCACCCTTCCTGAAAAAACAGAAATTCTGTCATGTGAATCTACCTCAATTCTAATCTCTATAGTTTGATTTACCTTCTGAAAAAATATGTAGCTATAGATCTTGAAGTCCTACCCTAAATTCATATAACATTTGTCATATGTTGAGTTCAATAAGTAGGAGTACTAATTCAATGTTTGTAACTTCTGTCAAGCTGTACACAGTTTAGCAAAATGAGGATTATTACCTGCAGACTCTATGAATTTTGCTGGTCTTGGTCTTGTTGAAAAGTTAACAAGTTTATCTAAAATTGCATCAGAGTTCTTATATGTCGAAATTCTGGCTGTAACATGCTTAAAATTGGCTTTCAATACAGGCCCAGAATTCTGTCTGAAAAACAGTCTGGACATGCTGCACCAATTAATTCACAATAAATCACTCAGTCACATTACTGCATGAAATTTTATGGGTGAACCCAGGACTATCATATCTCTAACTTTCATGCAGTAAGTTTTGTCTAATTCACAAGAGAAATAGGTTAAAAATGCTGACTTTCTAGCTGTTCTTGCAATTTCAGCATGCTGGATTGTATTGGGTGAAGTTGGAATGTGTGATAATGCTAATTTTCCACTCCAAAATGCATGAATGATGTTGATGCATGTACTTACGATTAGTTATGCTATTGGTTACAAAAATTGATGGTATAATCCTCTTCTTTTATGTGGCACTCGTTATATGTTTGTTAAAATGCCTAATTGAACTTGAAATTGAAGAAATTTGAGAAATAGCCATTATAACATGTGCGCCATGTAATACCATTGAGAAATTTTGTATGTTCATTGAATATCATGGCACATGACATGTCAACTGGGACGTCTCAATCTGCCCTAAGGCGGGTGAGCATCCTGGTTTGGGGATGAAGGAAGTTTGGGTATAACTTAACTATAAGGGGCTGGACTGAGAAGTTGGGGAAAGTGATATGTGATATGTGATACTTATTCCCACGTGCCTTTACCGGGAGTGGAGGGGACCTACGGAGGTTGTGTTATTATGTGGAGAGCCTCACTCCTTCCAGGGACGGTGGAGCTGAGAGGCCCGGCGTACAGTGCCCGTGTCCACTGCGTCATGTGCTATGTTCTCCCCAAATTTGGGGTGAGGTCCAGGCCCTTATCTTTAGGTGATACACAGGATTCCAAAGAGTCACTAACATCTGCTAACTAATAAACTTTGCATGTGTTGTTGTGGCACATCTGTGTGTTGCACCTTTCACTTTGGTTGCTTATACTCCCATTGCCTTTACATTCATAACCCTTAATGATTTTCCCTACCCTAGTTAGTTTCCTACTGGGCACGTTTGACGTGCTCATTTTACTTTTCAGGTCTTGAGCACAGGACACCAAAGCAGAATCTCCCTCAGGAGGTTCCTTAGACGTGAGTTGACTTGGGAACCCTCCTCTTTTGGGGCTGTGTCTGGAAGTGTGAGTTGGGTTTAGTGGTGAGCGAGTTGTCTTTGTAGCTGTGTTATATGTTGGTGGGTTGTAGCACTTCTCATGTATGTACTTGAGTCAGTTCACTTTGTACTTGATGCTGGTGTGTGGTGCGCTCTTGGGTTATGTAGTTCTGTGGATATGTACTCTCTGTGGTGGCAGTATGTGTTGTTTCTTTCTTTTATATATCTGTGAAGTATGATCCCATCATTTGCAGTGGCTTGCTTATTGTGTTTCTCTATTCACGCTTGGTGTAATACCACGGCTTGTTAAGCTCCATCGTCCATTCCCATGGGTTGTGTTGCCTTATAAAGTATTTGTGGGAATAGGGCATGACAGGTTTTGTGGTAGCCCATGCAGGTCCAGTCTCACTGCGACATGCGAAAGGATGATACATCCGACACACTTTAATGCCATCACATATGGTATTGATTTCTCTTGTGCTGTCCTTTTCTTGCAGAATGGATAGTGGAAATGGGATATCTTCGTCAGAGATGGAGCACGCTGAGCCCTCTTTGATGTAGAAGATTTTGTTGGGTTTCCAGGCGAGTCTGGGTCAGCAGGCTGAGATGCTCACCAAGATGCAGTGTCAGAAGACCCCAGGCTTCAAGCAGTTCAGGGCAATGAAGCCGAGGACTTTTTCTGGCAAGGAGACAGCCCCGGAGGTTGATGAGTGGTTACGGCGCACAGAGGATGACCACACAGCTGTTGGATTTCCACCGGAGAGTTGGGTTAATGCAGCAAAAAGGCAGTTGACCCATCAGACTAGAGACTGGTGGGATGCCCAGGAGCGGCATCTGAAAGATCCTATCTCTTGGAAGACTTTCAAGGAACATTTTGAGTCCAAGTTCCTTCCAGAGACCGCAAAGGATGAGCTCAGGTAGCATTTTAAGCAGTTGACTCAGGGCCGATGGAGCGTGGATGAGTACGATGCCGAGTTTTCCTTGCTGAGCAAGTTTGCCCCGGAGCTTGTTACGACCGATGCCACCCGAGCTCGACGCTTCCATATGGGACTGGATCCGGAGTATAGGGACGATGTCTACACAGAAACTGGCCACACAGGAGGATGTGCTCGAGGCAGCAAGATTATATGAGATTCATTTGCAGAGCATAGGGAAAATGCCTACAGGAATCAGACGACCCTCAGGGTCACAGAAGGCATTATCTCGTCCAGTAAAGACTGCCAAGTTCAAGAGGCCAGGAGCCCTTGCAGTGACACAGATACGTTTGACATGTCAATTCTGTGGCAATCCTGGTCATGAGCAGAAGGAGTATAGGACTTGGGTTAGACAGTGCTTTGCTTGTGGTGGCCGAGGACACATTAGCAGGTTCTGCCCGCAGCAGGGTGCCTACCCGGCCCCAGTAGCACTTGTGACTTCTAGGCCGATGCAGCAGCGAGATCTTCCACCTGGTCCACATCGGCTTTCTCTTCCAGCGCCAACTGGACCAGGCACACCAGCCCCTAGAGGACCTTCCTTGCCTCCTCAGCGGCATGCCTACAAGAAGATAAACTCTACTCCAAAGTCTCAGGCTTTCACGATGACAGCAGTAGAGGCAGAAAACTCAGGCCAGGTTATCACTGGTATGGTTTTAGCCATCTCCTTACTTTATATTACACTTGTTGCTTAGTTATGATAGATGTTGGTTTGATTTCTTTGTTGGCTTCTAGGTATAGTTAAAGTAGCATCTTTTCCTGCCTTGGCACTTTTTAATTCTGGGGCCTTACACTGTTTCCTGTCCCGATACTTTGTGGACAAAAATGCAATACTAGTTGACTCCTTTACTGTTAGTTGGAATATTCACACAGAAAATGGTGTGATCAGAAGTACTTCAGGACTCCGTTGTTGTCCAGTGGAAATTTGTGGTCGGGAGTTATATGCTGACTTCCTAGTGATTGAGATGCCCACCTTTGAAGCGGTGTTTGGGATGGACTGGTTAGTGATGTTTTGTGCCACTATTGACTGCAAATTAAGGAGGGTAGTCTTCCAGAATTTTGATCATCCAGAGTTTGAGTTCAGAAGTGGTAGTTGCACATTAGAACCTGTAAGATTCAGAGCAACACCAGTGGAAGCAGAAGTGTTGGCGATGGCCATGGAGGCGGAGCCAGTTTTACCCAAGGCTGTGCGAGACTTTCTTGATGTCTTTTCTGATGATATTTATGGGCTTCCTCCTGATCGCTCATTGGAGTTCACAATTGATTTGATACCAGTCACGCAAGCCATTGCGAAGGCTCCTTATCGGATGTCACACCTGAGTTGGCTGAGCTTCGTAATCAGTTAAAAGACTTATCAGACCGAGGGCTGATACATCCAAGCATGTCACCTTGGGGAGCACCAATGCTTTTGGTGAATAAAAAAGATGGATCCCGGAGGATATGTATTGACTATATGGAATTGAACAAGTTGACAATAAAGGACAAGTACCCACTTCCTCGCATTGATGACCTCTTTGATCAGCTTGGTAGATCCCAAGTCTACTCAAAGTTGGACTTACAGAGCGGTTATCATCAGATTAGGGTTCGGGGGTCTGATGTTCCGAAGACAGCTTTTCGAACCTGTTATGGACATTATGAGTTCCTGGTGATGCCCTTTGGTGTGACCAATGCTCCAGCTACTTTCATGAGATTAATGAATCAGGTATTCTTTGACTATTTGGACAAGTTCGTGGTGGTCTTTATTGATGATATCCTGATATATTCCAAGGATGAGGAAGAACATGCAGAACATCTGAGGATTGTTCTAGAGACTTTGAGGCAGCATCAGTTATATGCCAAATATAGTAAGTGCCAGTTTTGGTTGTCTAAAGTGGATTTTCTGGGGCACATATTTTCGGAAGATGGCATATCAGTTGATCCAGAAAAGGTGGATGCAGTGGAAAAATGGCCTGTTCCCAGATCAGTTTCAGAGATTTGGAGCTTCTTGGGATTGGCTGGCTATTACAGGAAGTTCATCAAGGATTTCTTCAAGATTGCGGTACCACTTACTCACTTAACTAAGAAGGATGTTGTTTATGTATGGTCTGATGAGTGTCAGCATGCATTTGAGGAGTTGAAGAGAAGGTTGACTACTACGCCAGTTCTGACGATTCCAGATCGTTCTGGAGGATTCGAGATCTTTTGTGATGCTTCTGGAAAAGGGCTTGGATGTGTCCTACATCAGCATGGTCGTGTTGTAGCATATGCCTCTAGACTTCTGAATATGCATGAGCTAAACTACCCTACACATGACTTGGAGCTGACAGCCGTGATTTTTTCTTTAAAGCTGTGGAGACACTTTTTGCTAGGGGAGCATATCAAGGTGTACACCGACCACAAGAGTTTGAAGTATGTGTTCACTCAGAAGGAGCTCAATATGAGACAGCATCGGTGGCTTGAGCTAATGGCAGAATATGATATCGATATCCAGTATCACCCTGGGAAGGTGAACGTGGTCCCTGATGCACTCAGTAGATATCCAGCTGTGATGATGTTGACCTCTCAGCCTTAGCTCTAGTGGGCCCTGTGACAGATGGAGATAGAGGTTGTACTTTCGGGTGTTAAAGCAACTATGTTGAGCTTGCAGGTCCAGTCCGATCTAGTGGACCGAATCAAGGCCGCACAGTCAGGAGATGAAAAGCTAAAGAGGATCCGAGAACAGGTAGAGGCCGGACTTCGAACCGACTTCCACATTCACGAAGATGGCTCTCTTAGATTTGGGACTCGGCTATGTGTGCCAGCTGGTGCTATTCGAGAGGAATTGCTTAAGGAGGCCCATAGTTCCCCCTATTGAATTCACCTAGGAGGGACAAAGATGTACCACGACCTACGACAAAATTACTGGTGGCATGGGATGAAGCGTAGTATAGCCAGAAGTGTGGCCTCGTGTTTAGTCTGTCAGCAGGTGAAGGCCGAACTCCAAAGAGTTGCAGGCCTGTTGCAGCCTCTCTCCATTCCTGAATGGAAATGGCAACATGTGACGATGGATTTTGTGACTGGGCTAGCCCGCACACCCAAGGGAAATGACGTAATTTAGGTGGTTGTTGATCGCTTGACCAAATCTGCACATTTCATTCCCTTTCGGGTTGGACAGTCCATCGAGCATTTGGCTCGAAGATACATGGAGGTAAACCCCCTTCGTCACCCTTATATTTTCTATACTTGATAGTGTGAGGTGTTTGACATCATATGCTTTGCAGGAGATCATGAGGCTTCACGGAGTTCCTGTTTGTATAATCTCTGATTGGGACACCAGATTCACCTCACATTTTTGGAGAAGTTTGCAGTCTAGTTTGGGGACTCATCTCAAGTTTAGTACCGCATATCATCCTCAGACGGATGGGCAGTCCGAGTGAGTTATTCAGATTCTTGAGGACATGTTGAGAGCTTGCATGCTGGACTTTAAGGGATCCTGGGAAGATCACTTACACTTGGTGGAGTTTGCTTACAACAATAGTTATCAGGCAAGCATTGGAATGGCACCGTTTGCTGCTTTGTATGGAAGGAAGTGCAGATCGCCTCTAAGCTGGGACGATGTTGGGGACTGTGAAGTCTTAGGACATGTCTTGGTGGTGGAAGCGATCGATGTAGTTCGGACAGTCAAGGAGAATCTTCATATCACTCAGGATCGCTATAAGCATTGGGCGGATACAAAGAGGCATCCATTGGAGTTTCAGCCAGGTGATTATGTGTTCCTGAAGATCTCCCTGACACGTGGCACGATTCGATTTGGTAGACGAGGGAAGTTGAGCCCGAGATTAATTGGTCCCTTCGAGATCTTGGCTCGTGTTGGTGAAGTTGCCTATCACCTTGCCTTAGCTCCATCCCTTGAAGGCGTCCATGATGTGTTCCACTTATCTCAGCTTTGAAAATATGTGGGAGACCCTAGTCACCTCGTGGACTTCTCAGAGATTGAAGTGCACCCAGACCTGACTTATGAACAGCAACCAGTGGCCATCCTAGATCGGAGACAGAAGATACTAAAGAAGAAGGCCATTAATTTAGTAAGGGTTAAGTGGCAACAAGAATCCCATGGTGAGTCCACCTGGGAGCGCGAGGACGACATGAGAGACAGATACCCTCACCTGTTTATGTAAGTATCTTAACCCTGTATCAATGTTTCTTTTAATAATCTTGAGTGCAAACATTTTGTGAAGATAGTGGTATATGGTAATACATAGAGAGGCCCTGGGAATTAGAAGTATTTCTTTTCTTAGACTAGAACCCTTGAACTTTGAAAGTTCCAGGACGAACTTTAGGTTAAGGATGGTAGGATGTCATGGCCTGTTTAGCCCTATACGGCGACTGACGTGGTAGTCCTCTATACACGAGTAGAGGGAGTATGAGGAGTTGATAAGAGGTGATATGTCGTGTATATGGCTAGTGGTAGTCGTATAATTCCGTGAAAAGTGCAGGGGTATTTTGGTCTTTGGCCATATGGGTGGAAGTGTGTGTAGAGTGAAGGTGGGTGTGTAAAGTAGTGTCATACTTGTAAATTTTGAAAGAGTGGGTTAGTGTGTGAGGGGGCCAGTGTGAAAAGGGATGGGTTTAGTGGCACACCCATAAATTTTTAGAAAGGCTAGGGGCAAAACGGTCATTTGGCCTAAAGCTGATGTGCGTACACACTAAAGTTGTGTGTGCATAAAGTAATGGCAAACTTATAAACACTTGAAACTTGAGGGATAATTTTGGAAGGGTATTAAAGTCATTTTGGCTTGTGCCTGCTTATCCTAAGAGGAATCTAGAGATATATATTTCCTAAGAAATTTCTATCTTCTTCTTTAACTTTCTTCTCCTTTCTTTTCTTTTCTTCTTTCATCCTTATCTCTCCAAGGTTGGCCGAACTCCCTTGCCCCCTTTTCCCCTCTATCAACAATTCAAAACCCTAATTTCCCTTCCAAATATTTCAAGAAAACCCTAGCTCTTCAAGGAGAAAGAAGGGTGGAAGGAAAAGATAAAGAAGAGAGACAGAAAGAGACTCCATTGAGGTAGGATTCTAACCTGGGGTTGTGGATTTTTATTTAGAGCTATGAGTATGTTATGATGATATTTATAATGTTTATGATCTTGATTTCATGTGTTGTGTGTGCAATAGACCCAAAAGATCTAATCTTTCCTTGTTTTTGCTAGCAAGTCACCCTTCCTGAAAATACAGAAATTCTATCATGTGAATCTACATCAATTATGATCTCTGTAGTTTGATTCACATTCTAAAAAAAGTATGTAGCTGTAGATCTTGAAGTCCTACCCCAAATTCATATAACATTTGTCATATGTTGAGTTCAATAAGTATGAGTAATAATTCAATGTTTGTAACTTGTCTGAAATTCTGTCAAGCTATACACAGTTTAGCAAAATGAGGATTATTACCTGCACACTCTATGGATTTTGCTGATCTTGGTCTTGTTGAAAAGTTGACAAGTTTATATAAAATTTTATCAGAGTGCTTATATGTCGTAATTCTGGCTGTAACATGCTTAAAATTGGCTTTCAATACAGGCCCAGAATTATGTCTGAAAAACAGTTTGGACATGCTGCACCAATTAATTCACTATAAATCACTCAGTTCACATTACTACATGAAATTTTATGGCTGAACCCAGGACTATCATATCGCCAACTTTCATTCAGTCTGTTTTGTCTAATTCACAAGAGAAATAGGTTAAACATGCTGACTTTCTAGCTGTTCTTGCAATTTCAGCATGCTGGATTGTGTTGGGTGAAGTTGGAATTGTGTGATAATGCTAATTTTCCACTCCAAAATACATGAATGATGTTGATGCATGTACGTAAGTTTAGTTATGCTATTGGTTACAAAAATTGATGGTATGATCCTCTTCTTTTATGTGTCGCTCGTTATATGTTTGTTAAAATGCCTAATTGAACTTGAAATTGAAGAAACTTGAGAAATAGCCATTATAACGTGTGCGCCATGTAATACCATTGAGAAATTGTGTATGTTCATTGAATATCATGACACATGACATGTCAACTGGGACGTCTCAATCTGCCCTAAGGCGGGTGAGCATCCTGGTTTGAGGATGGGGGAAGTTTGGGTATAACTTAACTATAAGGGGCTGGACTGAGAAGTTGAGGAAAGTGATATGTGATTTGTGATACTTATTATGTGGAGAGCCTCACTCCTGCCAGGGACGGGAGAGCTGAGAGGCCCGGCGTACAGTGCCAGTGTCCACTGCGTTGTGTGCTATGTTCACCTCAAATTTGGGGTGAGGTCCAGGCCCTTATCTTTAGGTGATACCCAGGCTTCCAAAGAGTCACTAGCATCTGCTAACTAATAAACTTTGCATGTGTTGTTGTGGCACATCTGTGTGTTGCACCTTTCACTTTGGTTGCTTGTACTTCCATTGCCTTTACATTCATAACCCTAAATGATTTCCCCTACCCTAGTTAGTTTCCTACTGGGCACGTTTAACGTGCTCATTTTACTTTTCAGGTCTTGAGCAGAGGACACCAGAGCAGAATCTCCCACAGGAGGTTCCTTAGACGTGAGTTGACTTGGGAACCCTACTCTTTTGGGGCTGTGTTTGGAAGTGTGAGTTGGGTTTAGTGGTGAGCAAGTTGTCTTTGTAGCTGTGTTATATGTTGGTGGCTTGTAGCACTTCTCATGTATGTACTTGAGTCAGTTCACTTTGTACTCGATGCTGGTGTGTGGTACGCTCTTTGGTTATGTAGTTCTGTGGATATGTACTCTCTGTGATGGCAGTATGTGTTGCTTCTTTCTTTTATATATCTGTGAAGTATGATCCCAGTATTTGCAGTGGCCTGCTTATTATGTTTCTCTATTCACGCTTGGTGTAATACCGCGGTTTGTCAAGCTCCATCCTCCCTTCCCATGGGTTGTGTTGCCTTATAAAGTATTTATGGGAATGAGGCGTGACAGCGCAGGTGCTTGGGGAAAAGAGAGACGACAGGTAATATAACATCCATCTCTATGGTTCATATCTCATGTTGTAGCCTCCATTGCGATGTGAGGGTCATCATCGCGGAGAGACGACTCAGTGCATCTGGTTTGACATTGACCTTACCAGGATGGTACTGAAGGTCAACATCATAGTCTGCCATTAGCTTGATCCATCGTCGTTGTCACATGTTAAGCTCCTTCTAGGTGAACAGGTACTTGAGACTCTTGTGATCTGAAAATCTCTTCACATGCTCGCCCACCAAGAAGTGTCTCTAAATCTTCAGAGCAAAGATAACTGCCGCCAACTCAAGATCATGAGTGGGGTAGTTCTTCTCGTGGTTCTTCAGTTGTCTGGATGCATAGGAAACGACTCGGCCATGCTGATGTAGCACACACCCAAGTCCTTTGCTAGATGCATCACAAAATACTTCGAAACCTTCAGTCCTGTCTGGAATGACCAGAATCGGGGCCGAAGTTAATCTTCTCTTCAGCTCCTAGAATGCATCTTCACAAGCCTTTGACCAGACAAATACCACGTCCTTTCTCATCAATCACGTCATGGACTCCGCGATATTCGAGAAGTCTTGAATGAATCATCGGTAATAACCAGCTAGTCCCAAGAAGCTTCGAATATCCGTCATAGTTTTAGGGACCGGCCAGTTTCGAACAGCAGCTATCTTCTCGGGGTCAATAGATATTCCTTCTTCCGACACGATGTGACCCAAGAAAGCCACCTTGTCTAGCCAAAATTCACACTTGCTGAAGTTGGCATACAGGTGGTGTTGTCTCAAGGTTTTCAATACCTTCCTCAGATGTTCTCTGTGCTCCCGAGCATCCTTCTAGTAGATGAGGATGTCGTTGATGTAGTCAACTACGAACTTGTCCAGATGGTTATATAGTACCTGATTCATGAGACTCATGAACACAGCATGTGCATTAGTTATGCCAAACAGCATCACTAAGAACTCTAGTGTCCATATCTAGTCTGAAATGCGGTCTTGTGAACATCCTTCTTCTTGACCTTCACTTGATGATACCTGGTCCTCAAGTCCAACTTCGAATATACGCTCGATCATCCAAGCTGGTCGAAAATGTCATCGATGTGAGGGAGAGGATACTTGTTCTTCACCGTCATCTTGTTCAGCTCGCGGTAGTCGACGCACATGTGCTGGGATCCATCCTTCTTCTTCATAATTAGTATAGGGACACCCCATGTGGATACACTAGGCCGTATCCATCCTTTCTATATAAGATCATCCAGTTGAGCCCGAATTTATTTAAGCTCAGGCGGTGCCATGTGAGAAGGTCCCTTGGATACCGGATGTGCTCCTGGCAATAGATCAATGGTAAATTCGAGGCCGCGATCCGGAGGCAAACCTATGAGTTCGTCCGGAAATACGTCCAAGAATTCTTGTACTACTTCAGGTTCCTCCTGTTCCACTTCCATTGCAGTCGCCACTGCCTTTGAAAGTCTGGCTCTGAACTTCACTGGTCCTTCTGATCTGCTTCCACTGAGAAATTCGAACTTAGGATGGTTGGGTATCTCAAATACTACCCTCCTTTGATGACAGTCAATTGTAGCATGAAATGTCCCTAACCAATCCATTCCAAAAACAGCATCGAAACTTGGCATCTCGATCACCATGAAGTCGGCGAATTGACCACGTCCACAAACCACTACAGAACATTGAAGACATCAGCTAGTTATCGGTATGAAACCGCCCGCTGTGTCGACCTTCCAACGAGAAGTTAGAGGTTCAACAGGGATGACATGTGTGTTGACAAATCGACTCGCTAAGAAGCAATGTGTAGCTCCCAAGTCGAATAAAGTGAGGGCGGGTTTACCAGCTACTAAGATGATACCTACAGTTACGAGAATTATGTCTAAGCCAACAATCTATAAATAATAGAATATGATACTGAATGTGATATCTCATACATGTGATCACTTGGCATGTAGCTTCGGCTTCTTCCAAAGTCATAGTATAAGCTTGACGCCTTGGGGGTGGCACCTGTCGTCGCGCTTGCTAAAAATCCTGTTGCTGAGGCGGGAGTGGTTGTCGTTGCGGAGGTGGTGGTGGTCGTTGTGGAGCGTTCCTAGAAGGGGCATTAGTCAGAGTAGGGTTAAGAGGTCGAGTCTTCCTCTCAGGACAATCTCTTGCACCATGGTCCTTCGAGCCACAGACCAGGCAAATGTTCAGATATGATCGACATTCCGATCAAAAATGTCCCAACTTCCCGAAATGGTGACATACTGGGCATGGTGGAGGTGCATGCCTCTTGAATTGTGTTTGTTGGACCGGCCTATGCACCTAGTAAGATGGAGGTCGACGTTTATATCCAGCAACAATCGTAGGAGGTGGCAGCATTTGGGGAGGGGCAACTATGGATTACTCTCGCTTCTCTTCTCTTTCGTTAAATTCGTGTTCACGAGCTGCAGCTAGAACTTCAGTATGGGTGGAGAGTTGGCGTCCAACCAAGTCCGTCGAATCTCGATGTTCAACCGTTTCTTAAAGCGTTGCGCTCAAGTCAGTGGGGTGTCAACCATCACTGGAGAAAATCAGCTACGCATAGTGAACTGGTTATCAAATTGTTCCATAGGCATGGAACCTTGCTTCAAATTGACGAACTGTGCATGCAGTTCCATATGTGCCTCGGACGAGAAGTACTGGGTATGGAAGTGATCAATGAATGTCGCCCAATCAATTGGTCGTTGCAGGCAACGTTCAGCTGAATTCCACCAAATTCGAGCTCCGTCAATCAATTGCAACTTAGCAGTGTCCATCCATGTGTATTCTGCAATCTGGGTTGCTCTTAAGTCATCCTCAGTGCTTGGCAACCAATCTTCGGCCTTCAGAGGACCATTCAACCCATTCCAAGGCTTTGGGCGGAGCGACCTCAATTGTTGTATTCCTCCTTTGCGCTTGTGTTCTCCTCGTAAGGGTTGAACAAGCTCTTGCAATGCGACATCAGATATTTGGTGCACCATGGGAGGTGGTCTGTTATTGGTTTGGTTGATAGCTCCAGACACATGAGCTCCATTAGGACACTCAGAAGTGTTTCCATCCATCGTTTGAATGTCACACATGCATTCATAGGAAAGCGTCAGGTTTGTTGAGTATTATATACTGTACATCTTGATCTTACTATACTGTTTACGAAGTATTTTGCGTGGACCTGCATGTGCCACGAAACTTGTAACGACCTGCTCTCAGTGGGCCATTACTTATATGATTACATTGCTAGTCTACAGATCACCAGTGAAAACAATATAGCCACAATATAGAGATGTACCAATACTCAAACTAGCGTACATTATTACAGTCCATAATTGAAATACAACACACAACAGTTCTCTCACACTGAATACATAAAAAGAACTACGGAAAGGAAATACAGAAAGGAAATACAATAGGCACACCAACTAAATTATCTCAAGAAATCAGCAGTCGCTGGGTCAAACTCTGGCTCCTCAAACTCAGGGACCTCTTCTTCGATCTGTATATCGTCTGTCGGTGCCATAAAATAGAACCGTAGGTAAGTTACAATAATTCTAAACATAGAAAAGAAGCAGTGCACAAGTATGATTAAAGAAGGTGATAAAAAGTAACTATGTACAAGCAAACCAACGCAAAAAGTAAAGTACTAAGCAACAATTGTTACAAGGCGTACATAATAGAGTAGTAAAGATAAGCAGAATTGAAAGAAGGCAATGACCTGTATAGTGGTAGTGCAAGGGGTGAATAAACTAAAAACTACGTGACTCAAGCCGGAAAGAATGATATGCAACCATTAAGTTCATCGATTGCCTAGGTGCGCATTACCCAGACAGAACTAACACGGGTAGGACGAGGTATTTGCTGACGCAGGCAGCATGTAAAGTTTTACCGACACATGCAGCAGGTAGATGAACTCTAGTCACTCTGACACTCTCTCGAACTATGAGTTACACCAAAAACCCAGCAGTGTCAAGTGATCAAGATTTGCATTTCTATTCTAGTTTAGTAATCAACTCGATGTTCTAACATGAGATTCCAATACAGCTTCCAAAAGAACTTTACACGACATTCCATGAATCGTTTCATGTGACAAATAAGAAAGGCAATGATGAACGAGCCAAGATAGTGGTCTTAGGGAAGACGAGTTTACCTACGATGAAAGGTTGAAGAAACTCATTTGAACGTATTTATAATCAATGGTTGCAAAACTGATGACAATTGGAATTCTAACATTGACCAATGCATACACGACCAGTCAGGTTTAGCCAATCAGGTCACTATCCCCGCAAGCAGAGTGATCCAAACTTTGGCGCAAATGATCCTAGACACCGGGTGGTACCAATGTTAAGAATGCCAATATTTACATCTGTTCCATCGATTATATTAATAAACAACAGAGTAGCCTCCTATTAGATCGCAACCACTAGTTTAGTTAAACTAAGCTCACAATTGACTTTCTTAAAACCAGAAGGAAAAGTAATGCGGATGCTAATAAATTTGAGGATAATCCAACAAACATGGAATAAAAAACTTGTTGGTTAAGTGAATATTCGTCCTGAGATTTTAGTTTCCTATTAAATTAGGTCTCGAGTTATTGGTTCAAGTCAATAGCCATTCTGAGGCGATATATATTGTTGAGTATTGGTGTTTCATACCAATCTTATTTTGATGATGATCACAACATTATGTTGTTGCTAATGACTCTCTTGTTTTAGTCTCACAGTTTCATTCCTAGAATATCTTTCTTGAAAACTAATCACTTGGTGCAAGGATGGACATCAAGTGGAGAAGGGCCAAAGCTTGGACTCAAGGGGTGCCAAAGCTTGGAGATGATGGGGAGAATCAAGGCATCAAGATTGAAGACATAGACTCTTAGGAAAGCAATGTAATCCATGTAATATTTACTTTATTGATTTCTCTCTCATTGAGTCTATGTTAATGTAATGCCTTGTTAGATGGTCTACTCATACATGCATATGCATCTAACCATCTTAGTAAGCCTTAGGATTATTCATAGAATCCAACCCAATAGGTTCATCTTATTCAAAGACTCATTTAGAGTCTCTGGCTTTCCATCAGTCGCCTGCTGAAGGATACACAGTCGACTGGGTGATTTCCAGTCGCCTGTAGATCCTTCGACAGTCGCCTAATATGCACTGCACAAGTCAATATTTCAATTGGCTCAAACTTGAGCTTTACGCACAGTCGACTACTGCTCAGTGTACATTCGTCTGTAGATTTACAGTCGCCTGGGAATTGGCCAACAGTTGTCTGTGTAGCATAAGTGCAATCTCTGCATCTCTATGTTTTTTCTCCATCTTATACATCAGTCGACTGATGAAGGTATTACAGTCGCCTGACTATAAGACAGTTGACTATATTATTGACATTAGTCGCTTGTAAGCTTATCTGGAGAAAGAGTGCAACTCTCTGTTTTATTCCATCCCCTACTGCAGTCGCCTGCTGAAGGTTTTACAGGCGCCTGTCTTGTTCTCAGTCGACTATATTGTCTTCGTCAGTTGACTATCCTGGCTTAGATTATTGTCATTGGATATTTTCTAGCCGTTGATCAGTCGACTGTCTTTTGACTATCAGTCGACTGTTGATGTCGTTTTGCCCAGTTTCTAGCCGTTACAGCTTGGGGCTGATGGCTGTTTTCTTGTGTTTTGAGGGTTGATATATGGTTCACATATTTATGGGTGTGCTGATATCTCTAGAACTTCTTGATGCTATTGAAAATCACAAGAGATCTTTGAGCCACTCATAAACTCTCTCAATTCCCTCATGTGAGCTCTCATTCCCCTTCATGCATTGAAGTCCAACTCAAGGGAATTCATCCAAGTGCTTTCAAGCAAATCTCAACACTAGGAGATCCTCTTCCATGCCTTGCATTCATCTATGAGTAAGCATCTCAAGGCATAGGTAAGAGTATTTATTGTACTTGGTGAATTTGTAACACTAATTCTCTTTGTGGGAATTAGTCTTTCTCTCTTTGTTGGAGTTTATCTCTTTGTGGGATTAGGATATTCTCTTTGTGGGAATAACTCTCTTTGTGGGAGTAACTCTCTTAGTGGGAGTTTAGTGTCCTAGTGTAGGGCTAACCCTAATTCTCTGAGTGGGAGTTAGTGATTCTCTTGGTGGAGTCTTGATCCTCGTGTAGGGTTGGTTGGGTCCTTGTGTAGGGTATAAATCCTCTTGGTGGAGTATCTCCTTGTGAGATTTGTATTCACTTCTCTTTGTGGGAATATAGTGAATATTGGTGTGGCTGGACGTACCCAAGTTTGGGGAAACAGGGTAAAACTTTGTGTTTGCGTTTGAATTTATTGTGTCAATTATTTCCTCTTGCATTTATTATTCCACATTTGCAAGTTTAATTTTAATTGGAAAATTTTATTGCCATTACACTATTCACCCCCCTCTAGTGTGTGTTGTTAGTATTGCAAGGGTAAGGCGATTCTTACAATTGGTATTATAGCGAGGTTATAGCATACTGCAACGATGGCATTTAACGCCTCATCCGCGTCTCATGAAGAAGTTCATTCAACTGTTCGACCCCCGCTCTTCAATGGAACTAACTACCCAAATTGAAAGATCAGGATGATGATCTACATGGAGGGTCAAGCCCTTTGGGACATCACGGAGGTGCCATTTGAGAAGACCACTACACATGCGGCTTCAAGGACAAAGGCGGAGAAGGACTCGATCAAGTTTAATGCAAGGGCTATGAATGCATTACATTGCGCCCTCTCAGCAAATGAGTTCAACCGCATCTCCATGTGCAAAATGGCCAACGATATTTGGCATACTTTGGAGATATGTCATGAAGGGACTACAAAGGTAAAGAAATCTAAACAAACTGTGTTTAGATCTAAATATGAAATGTTTAAGATGCAGGAAGGAGAAAGCATTTCAGAGATGTTCACAAGGTTCACTGATATCGTGAACGCTTTGGAGGGACTCGGGAAGACAATTTTCGAAGAGGATCGTGTAGAGAAGATCCTTGACTCTCTCACACCTCATTGGGAGTTAAAGGCCAACAGAATTTTGGAGTCATATGACTCATCCAAATACACCGTTGAAGAGTGCATTGGTAATCTCATAGCGTATGAAGTGAAGCTTCAACACAAGAAGAAGATTCAACTATCGAAGCCCGAGAAGCTGGAGAAGCAAAAGGGGATTGCATTCCATACCAAGGAGGAGCCAATCAAGTGGAGGAAGAAATTCCATTGAGAAGCTTCTACTGAAGAAGATGAGCTAGAAGAAGCAAGTGGAGAAGAAATTGAGGATCTTGCCGAGCAATTTAAGGCATTCCTCAAATGCAAGCAAGGTAAGTCTTTGTCAAAGTTTGCCTCCAATTCTAACAAGGTTCCTACTTGTTATACTTGCAGTGGAAAGGGTCACTTATCCACCGAATGCCCTTCCAAACCCAACAAAGAAACCTACAAGGGTAAAAGAAAGAAGCATTGGAAAGGAAAGTCCAAGTCCAAAAATCACAAGAAGGGACTTGCCGGGACTTTTGCTGATTCAAGTGAGGATACATCAAGTAACGAAGAGGAGGATGCAAAGGACGATGCTCGTGCATGCTTTGTTGCAATTGATGTTCCTACATCAATCCCCTCGGGCTCAAATGAAGAAGAGTTGGAAGCATGGCTCAACTCTTATGAGGAATCATGCCTCATGGCAAACGAGGAGGAGTCATCGTCGAGTTCTAGCAAGGAAGAAGAAGAAGATGATGAGATCGTGGAAGAAAAGATCTCATACGAGGAGCTTGAACATAACTTCAACATGGTCTCCGAAATTTCTAGTAAGTGCAGCAACTCGTACAATAAATTGAAAGCAAAATATAAGATTGCTAAGAGTAGATTGCATGAACTAGATATTGCTAATGTAATCAATGATGAAAGGCATGATTATGACACTAGTGAGAGAGACACACTTCTCTCTTAAGTTAAGAAATTGAGTTTAACTAATGAGAATCTTGTTGCTCAAAACCTTATCTTAGAAACTCGCATTCAACAACTTACGTTGAAATGTGATGAGGAATCTCGGAAGCCCAAAAGCTTTGTGTATTCTAGGGATTCACTCCACGATTTGTTGGAAAAACAACATCCGGCAAATCATAGAGGAGGTTTGGGTTATATTCAAAATGTGGTACCCAAACCCACGTCTATTTCCTCTTATGGTGCAAATACAAGAAATATTGCTAGAGCACCTAAGAAGAATCACCATGCTTTCTTGTACAACAATAACATCAACAAGAAGCATGTAGATCACGAGGTAATGAGGAAGAATGAAAAATCTTCATTTTTTTTGCTAAGAAGCAAAATCCTCATTCTTTGCATGCCAAGAAATTCTTTTCTACACCTAAGCATGCCACATCCACCCCTCTTGCAAAGGCAAAACCATTGCCTAGGAAATCCTTGAGTTTATGGATTCCCACTAAGGTTAGGTGCAAGAGAGGGATAGTTACATCAACTCTTTAGTTAGTGATGTGATCACCTCATGTGATTATATTAGGAAGTCAAACTCCTCTTGGGTTTGGTTCCCTAATGGTTAGGTTCCTCACACATATGCACATGGGTATTGTGCTTAAATGTTTATTTTTGCATACCATTGTGTGTGTGTGTTTCATGACTTTGAAAAAGTTTTCAAACTTATTTATTTCATGAAAATGGGGACCTCGGGGATGACATTGACATACATGCATTTGTTGATCCATATGTATGGCAATGGGGGAGTTAATATGTTGTATGTTTAAAATATTTTAAAACATATTTTAACTCTTCTTTTTGGGGTGTGTTTAAGATCATTTTTTACAATAGGTTATTATGTGATCTTAAACCAAACCCCTTAGATATTGCCATGATGTTTCATGTTATATTTCTTTTGGCAATATCATTGTGTATCTTTGAAGCTTGATTTTTCCATATCTATTGCTTTGATACACTTTAGGCCCATGGCTCCATTAATTGTATAATTGGTATTAGATCCTAGAAGTCAAAACTTGACCATTTCTATGATCCAGGGGGAGCATGGGATGGTGATCGATACCCACTAAAATTTTCAATTTGGTATCATACATCTCCTTATTTCTTGCATATTGTCACATCTTTGATGAAGATGACAAAGGGGGATATTGTTGATGTCCACCTGTTTGACGATGTCAAGGGGGAGAGATATATGCATTATGTAAATATATATGGAGAGAGATATTCGTATGCATATGGGAAGAGATATATCTCTGGGGAGATATATATGGGATTAGATAAACCATTCATGTTTGCATGATATTGTCCATTACAATTGGTTTATGTAATCTATGCCTATTATTGGTCACCATGATCTTATTTGGAAGAATGAGTATATACTATTGTGTAGCTCATTGTATTATTGGTGCATATAAGTAGGGGGAGCTCATTAGCATTGTGCTTTAATTCTTTGTGTTTTACATAATGTGTGTCATCATCAAAAAGGGGGAGATTATTGAGTATTGGTGTTTCATACCAATCTTATTTTGATGATAATCACAACATTATGTTGTTGCTAATGACTCTATTATTTTAGTCTCGCAGTTTCATTCCTAGAATATCTTTCTTGGAGACTAATCACTTGGTGCAAGGATGGACATCAAGTGGAGAAGGGCCAAAGCTTGGACTCAAGGGGTGCCAAAGCTTGGAGATGATGTGGAAAATCAAGGCATCAAGATTGAAGACATAGACTCTAAGGAAAGCAATGTAATCCATGTAATATTTACTTTATTGCTTTCTCTCTCATTGAGTCTATGTTAATGTAATGCCTTGTTAGATGGTCTACTTATACATGCATATGCATCTAACCATCTTAGTGAGCCTTAGGATTATTCATAGAATCCAACCCAATAGGTTCATCTTTTCCAAAGACTCATTTGGAGTCTCTGGCTTTCCATCAGTCGCCTGCTGAAGGATACACAGTCGACTGGGTGATTTCCAGTCGCCTGTAGATCCTTCTACAGTCGCCTGATATGCACTGCTCAAGTCAACATTTCAATTGACTCAAACTTGAGCTTTACGCACAGTCGACTGCTGCTCAGTTTACAGTCGTCTATAGATTTACATTCGCCTGGGAATTGGCCAACAGTCGCCTGTGTAGCGTAAGTGCAATCTATCCATCTCTCTGTCTTTTCTCCATCTTATACAGCAATCGACTGATGACGGTATTACAGTCGCCTGACTATAAGACAGTCGACTGTATTATTGACATCAGTCGCCTGTATGCTTATCTGGAGAAAGAGTGCAGCTCTCTGTTTTATTCCATGCCCCTACTGCAGTCGCCTGCTGAAGGTTTTACAGGCGCATGTCCTGTTCTCAGTCGACTGTATTGTCTTCGTCAGTCGATTGTCCTGGCTCAGATTATAGCCATTGGATATTTTCTAGCCTTTGATCAGTCGACTGTCTTTTGACTATCAATCGACTGTTGATGTCGTTTTCGCCCAGTTTCTAGTCGTTGCAGCTTTGGGCGGATGGCTGTTTTCTTCGGGTTTGAGGGTTGATATAGGGTTCATATATTTATGGGTGTACTGATATCTCTAGAACTTCTTGATGCTATTGAAAATCACAAGAGATCTTTGAGCCACTCATAAACTCTCTCAATTCCCTCATGTGATATCTCATTCCTCTTCATGTATTGAAGTCCAGCTCAAGGCAATTCATCCAAGTGCTTTCAAGCAAATCTCAACACTTGGAGATCCTCTTCCATGCCTTGCATTCATCTATGAGTAAGCATCTCAAGGCATAGGTAAGAGTATTTATTTTATTTGGTGAATTTGTAACACTAATTCTCTTTGTGGGAATTAGTCTTTCTCTCTTTGTTGGAGTTTATCTCTTTGTGGGATTAGGATATTCTCTTTGTGGGAATAACTCTCTTTGTGGGAGTAACTCTCTTAGTGGGAGTTTAGTGTCCTAGTGTAGGGCTAACCCTAATTCTCTGAGTGGGATTTAGTGATTCTCTTGGTGGGAGTCTTGATCCTCGTGTAGGGTTGGTTGGGTCCTTGTATAGGGCATAAATCCTCTTGGTGGGGTATCTCCTTGTGAGATTTGTATTCACTTCTCTTTGTGGGAATATAGTGAATATTGGTGTGGCTGGACGTACCCAAGTTTGGGGAACCAGGGTAAAACTTTGTGTTTGCGTTTGGATTGATTGTGTCAATTATTTCCTCTTGCATTTATTATTCAACATTTGCAAGTTTAATTTTAATTGGACAATTTTATTGCTATTACACTATTCACCCCCCTCTAGTGTGTGTTGTTAGTATTGCAACGGTAAGGTGATCCTTACATATATGTCCTGATTTCATGCTCGTACACTATCTAGTTTTCTAAATTTAGAATTCGCTGTGACTTACCAGTTTCGAGGTGGTTGTAGTGAGCTGAAACTAGAGCTAGATCTTCCAAGGGTACTGGTGTATTAGAACTGGTACCTGAAATCACAAGAATTCATCGGTTATAAGTCGTACCATTTTCTACATATTTATCTCGATCATTTTTATAATAGATTGAAAAGGTGTCGAAAAGTGTTCTAAAATTTTATACGGGCTAGATATGAGAAAAATAATTTTACCAAAGAAGGAAATATTTTTTTGAAGCCTTTGGGTATTTTAAATAATTTTTAAAAGCTCAAAATAAATTTAATACTAATTTTAAATAGTTATTGTAATCGTTCAATAATTGCTTCTGAATGAAATACATATCAGAATGTTTTAATTAAGCTGCCAAAACGAGCGTCTCGTTGAATACTACAACATATAATTTTTTTCATATTTCAGTTTACGTGAAAAAATTTAAGATATAAATTATTAAGTGAAAATACAGTAATTAGATTTTAGCTTTAAAAATTTACTGTCAAAAATATACTCGTTTGATCGGGATATAATCAGCGCCAATGTGTTCGGATGTCACGCTCGATTTTCTGGACCTAGTCTTTTATTTTTCTAAGACCTATAGGATAATTATGAATTTTAGATCAGAAAACCCATATTATATAAATCCAAATACGTGTTTATATACACCTATACGTTTCATAAACTCTTACCCATCTCTGTTCTTATGTGAACAAGGCAGGGGGCTTCGACGTCGCCGGCGGCGTGGATCGGTGGCGGGGCGATCGGCAGCGGCGACGACGGTCGGCGGCTACAGCAGCGTCTCAGGCGGCGGCGAAGAGAGAGGAAGAGGCGGAGCAGCTGGGTTCAGCAGGGGTACGCTGCGGGTGTTCGGCGGCGAAGACTGCCGAGAGGCGGAGGAGGAAACGGAGGTGAGGATGGCGGTGAGGGGCGAGGACGGTGGAGGAGCTAGGGGTGGAGTTGGAGAAGGGTGGTGAACTCACGGGGTAGGGTCGAAGACGGGGAGAGCGGCGAGGCTTGGGCTTCGGGTGTTTGGGGCGCCGGGGTTGGGAGAAGGGAGGTGGCAGAGGAGGTGGTTACGGCGGCGAGCAGGGGTCTGGCGGTGGTGGGAGGTGGCTACAGTGGCGAGTCGTGTAGGAGGTAGGCGGTCAAAGCATGGGGAAGAGGAGAGAGCGGGTGCTTGGGGGAAGGAGAGACAGTAGAGGATGTGGCTACGGCGGCGTGCAAGGGTCTGGCGATGGTGGGAGGTCGGAGGCGAGGCTGAACGGCGACGCACGGCGGTGGGCATGGGTGAGGGTAAGGGGGAGAAGAAATGGAGGGAGGAGGTGCTGCATTTCGTTGTGAAGATGAGTAGCAGAACGTGAAGGGATGGGGGGTTTTTATAGGTAATTAAAATTAATAAACAATTAGGTTAAGAAGTCAATACTAATTAATAGGTAGGTATGTGATTAATATAATTAGGAGATGTTGCTGACTAAGTTTAGAAAAATCTTTAACGTGTCCCCCCATGTTTTAGTCCTTATTTGGTTAAGTAAATTGATAATTAGGTTAAGATAATTAGTAAATAGATTAAGGTAAAAGTAATGGTATAATATTACCAAAATCCCATTTTCACGAACGAATTCGAAAAATTACTAAAAAATAGCCACGTGTTTGCATTGTCGCTTGGAGCATGAATATGAAGTTAAATTTAAGGTTTGAACGACCGAAATATTAGAAAAAAATCATTTACTCATTTTGAACTTGTTTGATATATACTATCATGAATACTAAAATCGTGTACGTTGAAACCAGACCGTTACAAAAGTATCGAAAAATATGATACAAAATACCAAAAATATCACAAGGCTAACCTAGAATTTATGAGGAATTTTTTGATATTTTTTGGAAATTTTTTGGAGGCCGAAACAATGTTTTCGTGAAGCCTAGCCCACATGCTTATTTTGGGATTTTTTGCAACCGAAGCCCATTACCATGTGGCCCACGAAGTGCAACCTGCAAGTGCGGCCCAGGGCGCAACACCCGTGCATGGTGCACACACATGAAGCGTGTTGTGCGAGCCACGCAGCAACAACGCGCACGACTGCGCTCGAGGCTCGGTGGAAGCAGATGCATTCATGCGACACTTCGGTAAGCATCGATCGATCAATCTGACAGTCGAGCAGCAAGCATGTGGGCTGTATCCTATTCGGACTTGGATCCGGGTTCAGTTTCTAGACATGTTAAGTATTATAACTGTATTTAAACCTTTGTTTCGGCTAGGGTTTGAGAGCGGTTTTAGTGCGAATTTCATGTATAAGTTTACCGCCACCTATAGAAAACACAGAGGGCAAACTGACCAAGGAATGGTTGTTTGATAGCGAAAAAAGGATTTCTCCATTTTTTTTCCCCAGAATTGTTGCAGGTTTGGTTATTCCCTTGAACCAAACGTAATAATTTGTAATCCAAGATTATTGAAACACTTGTGATCTCTTCAATTAGACGTACACCAAGCATTAGGTGGAACCAGTATAAAAATTAGTGTCAAGTGTGTTCATCTTTTGTTTTGCGTTACCTTCACATATATTGATGTGGTGAAAGTTTTGTAGAGAAAGTAAGTATCTTTGTTCATTAATTCATCGACCTTGAAATTCCGCAGGGTGATTGCTTCCTTGATAAGCCTATCAAGAGGCATAGAAGCCCAAGAAAGATGATCTAAATGACCCCCCATCAGAAACGAGGACAATGATATGATACACGGGTTTCACAATTTGCATCCAAGGGAAACATCCATGGTGTTCTATTACACTCCAATATTTAGTGTCATTCATGAGCTCATTTTAAATATCGCGCTTTTTGGCTGGCATGACCGACCAATGTTTTTTTCTTGCTTGTTTGCAAAAGGTTTTCATAAGGGCATGTTCTTTTTTGTGAGAATGGGTGAGAAAGTGGCCCCGGGCCACTGTTCACTGCACTATTACACCACTGCTCACCAAACTTTCTCATTTTGTATTCATTTCGTTCCGTCCTATTTTTGCTGAGAATTGCGGACGTGGCTCGTCAAATTCTCATGAGCGGAATCTCCGCGTTTTCGGCGATTTTGGCTTGGATTCTCTATTTTGTGGGCCCCACGTGCTCTGCTAACCTCTATGTTCACCACATTTTTTTCTATTTTGCCTTGTGATTTTTTACATATGAATGTGGGAGTCATTGTTCCCATATGTTCACCACATTCCACTCACCACTTTCTTTCTCCAACTTTCCAGAGAACATTCTCAACCAAAAAAACACAAGAAATTTGTGTGTGACTCACAAAACTTTCACAAAACAACTTTCCAATCACATTTTCCGAAAAAAACACACAAACCCCAACATTCCGCTCATCTAGATTCCAACCCCTAAGCAGTATTCACAACTTCCACAAAAACCCATTCTGACAAAAAAAAAAAAAAAGAACATGCCATAATGATCCTTCCACGATCCGCATCCTACTCGAACCCCGGGGCCACAAGCAAAAGCTAACGGGCTTTTTGCATGCAAGAGTTTCGTCGGCCAGGGCCCAATCTGATTGATGAAGTACACTCCCCATCTTTAAAGTCTATCCCATGCTTAGACTTCAATAGTGGTAAAAGATTCATCTTCTTTTTTTCTACCTAAATTTGTATTATTGTACACGCCTTCTTCACCCCCTTAAGACGTCAATGAGAATATTCCTGATAGCTGCCAATCTTGAAAAACCATCACAAAGTCACAGGCACATGCCAGAGCTATTAAAAATGTGCTTGATCCCATCCAATTTGGGGCTTGTCACAGCATGGATCACACCTTCATTGTCAAAAGTTGTCCCATGGGTTGGGTTGGCTACTGCGATACAGTAGATCAACTATTTTGTCTCCATAATACATAAGTACATATATTGATTCCTCAGCACAGAGAACTTTTTTGATTCATGTGTGACTTTTTTTTTGTCATTCTCGGTATCATTTTCAGTTGTTATCATCTTGAATTGCTATCTTTGAATTCAATCTGCGGAACGGTGTTCGATTCAAGCTGGTTAATCACAAATTCTGCTTCCAATAATGTTGATGGTAAGGTTCCAGTCAACGATGAGATGGGCTGACTTAGATGCTGCGAGTCAACGCGGGCTTTCGTCAACGAGAGTGATCAAGCTCCTCAGCTGGGTAGCTTGCGTATGGAAAGTGGTGGCCGAGCTACTGTGAAGACGTCCGATCCGACTCTGACGAACTCCGAGCTAGTGGAAGTGCGTCCACCGAGTTACCTGCAACACAAGAAGACGTAAGAAGGGTCGGATTTGGTTTCCGACCCAAATCCCCTCCGATGCCTAAGTTAGTGACTGAACTTAAGACTGACTCGGGGCAGCGAGTCTGATCTTAGGGAGATCGACAGTGGGGCTGGCCGACCGAGTTAGGGAGGAAGAAATATGTAGTCGAAAGTAAAAGGCAAGTAATATCATAGTACCTCCCCTGACGCTTCCGAGGTTTGGTCCTTTTATAGGGGTAGTATCTCTTCGGTCCTATCGTGGGATAACTGCCTTGTTTGATCATGGCACGTGGGGGCCAATATATCGGGCGTAGTGAGCGAGTGACCATTACACCTTTATCGATCCCATTTCCTCCACTTCCCATTAGAAACGTGGGGGGATTTATGGGCATAGGCCGAACCGTGTCTGACCTAGTAAACATCCCGGGCTCCGACGAATATGACAAGCCTGAAGGGCTGTTCAGTCTTCTTCGATGGGCTTTAGCTTGATTGACTTAAAACCCTTTATATATATGTACATAAGTTTGTAGCTTCATCCCAGTAATATTGAATTGGGCCTGCCCAGGGTCGTTATAAGAAACGGCCCAATGATGTCACAATGGCACCCGTCACTTGGGTTTAACCGGCGTGTCGATTGAAGTCAAGGAACACGATGCTTCATTTATCGGGGCCGTCAGCCGGGGCAAAAGCACTCGATCATAATCGACCGAAGCTCTGTTTCCATTGGTACGGCTGTTACAACTGTTTCAGGTTCGGCATCCGAACCACCGCTGATTGGCGAGACGTGTCCTCAGGTTGGAGGGTCTGCCTTGATCAGCGTCGGTTATCTGCTTTATAAGTGATAAATTGGGAACTCGATGCAGAAATTTTAAGTTCAAAAATCGGAAGAAGAATTTTCTGATTCTTTCTCCCTTCTTCGCTTAACACTTATCTTGGCGACATTATCGACGTCGAAAACTGATGAACTCTAGGACGAGCTGGAGAGTGCCCAAGCGACTCTGCACCAAGCAGAAAGTCGGACAGTTGTGAGTGTTACTTCGATCGAGGCATCCCGTCCGGCTTCATCTACAGGGGAATGGATTCGACGCGAGTCCCTGCCAATGTTGAAGCCTCAGTGTGTCCATAAGACAGGGAGAAGATGCCTGCTCCCGAAGCGGTTGCTGTTATTGCCTCTAAGGTGTCGGCTGCCCTTTTGCCACATTTTGAGAAGAGCTTCGTCCGTACCCCATATACGGTTCGGATCCCCTTACTGACCAACAGAATATGTTGGCCTGGGGGAGTGCGAGGTGGGAGTGTATACGAAAGCCTTCGATCTCGGGCTTCGTTTTCCACTGCACCTATTCATCTTGGAAGTCATGAATGCACTTGGACTCACCTTGTGCCAGCAGATGCCGAACTCCGTGGGCAATTTAGTTGGCTTTATAGTATTATGTATGATGATAGAAGTGGAACTGACCCTGAGATTGTTCAACTTCTTATTTACGGTGAATATGTATACTGTAACGGCCAGTTTTCGTTGTACATGTATTTCTGTAATAAAACACTTTCAAACAATATCCAAAATGGGTAAATGAATTTTTTTCTATTTTTTCGTTGCTCAAATCTGAAAATGGACTTTGTATTCGTGATCCTGGTGACGATACGAACCCGTGGTTCTGTTTTCGTAATTTTTCGGGGACGTTTAGTCTCAGGGGCAAAATCGTAATTTTGTATTTTTAATTATCTACGTTTTACTAACTACAGTTCTGCTAATTAACACTGTTACCTAATCCTTAATTACCTACCTACCGATTAGCAGCCCATGAGGTTCACATGGCAGCCCACAAGGGAAACGATTAAACGTTTCCTACACTTAGTCCATTCCCCTCTAACCACTCTCCTAACTTCATCAATACAATAACTATTATATTATAATAATTTTGATTATAAATTAAACCCCAGTCTCTCTCTTCTCCATGAAGAGGCACGAACCCAAGAGCTCCCCTTCCTTCGTTCTTTTCTCCGCAGCAAACCCAGTCGCAATCCCTCCTTCATTCTTCGTCACAAGACCCAAGCCCCCAAAGGATCCCGTCTTCCTCCCCTCTCCTCCAGTGAAGCACCACCGCTCTCGCAACCCCGCAATGCCATCCAGAGCAGCCTTCCTCCTTGCAAATACGATGCCCCAAACACCCATGCTTCAAACTCATGCTAAACCCTCCCTCTGCTCACACTCAAAACCAACGGCAGACTCATGCACCCCGAACCCAGCCCATGCATGCATATGTGCTTCCCTCCTCCCTCCGACTTCCCCATCGTCGGTGCCCCTCCACTGCCGTTCCTCCGACTACCAACGCCGTAGAAGCCCCAAGACCACCCCGCTGCAATCAAGAACCGCCGCTCCCCACCTCCCACTTGATGCCACGAAGCTCCTCTGACGTCAAAGCCAAGGCCGCTGCCCCCAGCTCGAAGCACACTCTCTCTGCCCACGCTCCCTCTCCCGCGGCCTCACTTTGACGACCCTCCGTCGCCACTACACCTCCCCCCGAGCTCGCGCCGCCCCTTCAGCCACTCAGCTCCACCCACAGACCCCGCCTCCCCTCTTCTCCGATCAACCCCTCAACTTTGCCACAGCCCACGAGGCCACCCCTAAGCCCGCCGTCCCACCTGCCCCGAAGCCCGTCCGCTCACTTCCCTTGCCCCTCCGACCTCCTCTCCACCACCATGCGACCCACCGCCACCGTCCCCACCGTCGGAAACAGCCGCCGAAGCCTCGACAGCACCCCACACCGCTCCTCTCTTCGTCATCGTGGGTCCCACTGGCCTCCGATGATCTTCACCGTCGGCCTCCGCCAAGTCGTCGCACCGCCATATGTCGCAGTCGCCCTCCACCGTAGCCGCCTGACCCCGCTGCCGTCACCGTCGAACAAAGGCACCCCCTTCCCTCTGATGCTGCATGCGAGAAGATAGTAAGTGGATAGTATACGAAGTGTATATGTATATACGAAGTGTATACGTATATAGGTATACGTATATATAAGCGTATATACATTATATAATGGGTTTATAGGTTTAAAATTCACAATAAATAAAATACAAGTCAGAAAAATACACGGTAAGGCCCAAAAAATCCGAAACAACGAAACAGACTAATTGGCGCTGGTTTCATTGCCAAAAAGCAAGTATATCTCCCGCAATGATTTTTCAAAGGCAAAACTTAATAAAGCTAAATTCGCTTTAAAATTCATATCATGGGATTTTCACGTACGCTGACGTAAGAGAAAAATATATGTTGTAGTACTAGTTAATACGGTCGTTTGACCCCTTGTTGGAAGAATTCCGACGTATGGTTTGCCCTAGAGAAATCTTTCAAAAATATAATGAAAAATCGTTATCATGTTTTAATTAGTTTTTAATTGATTTTAAGCATTTAAAAATTATGAAAAAAATACCTATAAGCTTCAGAAAAATGTTTTCTTCCTAGATAAAATTATTTATCTCACATCTAGCCTAAAAATATTTAGTACGTAGTTTGACTAGTTTTAAGCTATAATAAAAATACGAACACGTTAAGAAAAATAGATAGAAAATCGTGTAACTTCTAACTAATAATTTCGTGTGTGTGTGCGAGTACCAATTCTCGTGCACCAGCACCCTTGGAAGCTCTAGCTCTAGTCTCGACTTACTACGACAATTCTCAAACTAGTAAGTCACTTTAATTCTAGTTTTATTAGTTAAGCAAGTGTAATATCATGAACTTAGGATTTTATAAATAGCCTCAGAACGAATATTGACTGGAACGAATGACTAGAGACCTAATGACTATGGAAATAATCAACTATAGAACGACTATTTACTTAGACCAACAATTTTTGTATTCAATGTTTGTTGGACTTGTCTTTATCCTCAAATTTCTTAGCATCCATTTTACTTTACTTTTTGGTTTTTGACTAGGGTCCTGGTTTAACTATTATAGTGGTAGAGATCTAAATAAACATGGAACACTAAATAAACATGAACTACACTACTTTTTGTAAATATAATCGATGGAACAGATGTGATTATTGGTGTTCTTAACATTGGTATCACCCGGTGTCTAGGATCGTTTGCGCCAAAATTTGGATCACCCTGTTTACGGGGATAGTGACCTGTTTGGCCAAACTTGACTGGCCGTGTATGCATGAATCAATGTTAGAATTCCATTTATCATCTGTTCGCAACTATTGATTCTAAATACCTTCAAATAAGTTTCTTTAACCTTTCATCGCATGTAAACTCATATTCCTCATGGTAACTCTTGTTCACTCTTGTCCATCATGTTCTGACACTTATCATTTGAAAACTTTGCATGAACTTTGTATACACTTATGGCACGATTGCTCACGTTTAAATAATCACATCACCTGCTGCATGACATTTATTACTAAGTGAATGCTAATGAATTATCGTATGGAATATCATGTGTGGAACATCTTGTGGAATATTTTATGGAATATCTTGTGGAACATCCCGTAAGAAACATACGTATAGAACACATGACACATCACTGGGATTTGGGGTAACTCATAGTTTGAGTGAGTGTTGGAATAACTGGAGTTCATCTACCGACTGCCTGCATTGGCAAACATAGATGCCTGTGTCGGCAAACCTCTACACGCTGCCTGTGTCGGTAAAACCTTACATGCTGCCTGCATCGGCAAAACCTACTACTAACTGTGTGTCAGTCCCGTCTGGGTAGAACGCACCCAGGCAAGAGATGAACTCAATGGTTGCATATCATACTCTCCAACTTGATTCACGTAGATCAGTTACTACATTGCTGCCTATTTGTTTTGTTATTGTTACTCCACATGCCTGCTTACCTTACTATTGTTACTATCTTACCTGCTTTATTACTATGTCATATATGCCATGTCATCGTTGTTGCTCTCATACTTTACTTATCGCACTTGCATATATGACTGTTGTTCCTTTACTTGTTGCACATAGTTAGTTCCATAGTCTATGCATTCCTATGCTTGTACACTACTTTTACTACTATTGCTAGAATTGTTGTGACTTACCTACAGTTCCATCTTCATGGCACCGTAGACGACGCACCTGTTGAGGTAGAGTTCTATAGTTGGCATAGCCAAAGTTCGACCCTGAGACTGCAGCTTTCAGAGTTATTTTCACTTATGTACTTCTTTTCTTTCATGTATCTTACGCCCCCACGGTTTGTGTGCATGCAATGTGCAATATATGATTGGGGGCGTGAGATGTAAATATTTATAACCGTAAGCACACGGTGTTGTAGTGTGGCTTGGGGGTCGAACTCAGGGAGGCGTGGTTGTGCTTGTGTCAGAAAGGACCAAATTCACCCCATGGGTGAGCTAGCCCGAATAGGTAGATGGGTTGTCACGGAAATAGAATGCTAGGGATAAACAATATAAAGGAAAACCCGGGACTTCGGTTTCCACCCTATCATGTGGTTCTCGCTAATACGACCGGCGGATGGGATAACGATCGGAATTAGGGTCTAATGATGAGATGTTGCCTTTAAGAGTGATACCAGTGTCCCATGGGCCTGATATTCCGGTCGGTGCCCAGGATGATACACCGGACTAACCGGGTTCGGTCAGTGGGCATTCCCATGTCCATTAACACTGACCGACTCCGGGAGCACTAAGCTCGCAACTATAATTTCCAACATCTCATCATGCCGCTCTCGCGCGCTAGGATTCGATGTCTACGCTAAGGGCGTGAGCTATGGCTAGGGAGTCAACCGCCAAGTTTATTCCCCCTTGGCCCAACGGTCAAAGGCGGTCTTTTTTCCGCTGATGACAATGAAACACCCCGCGTAACCGATAGATTCCTAATCCCTATCGATTTCCTAGTCCTATGGACGCATCAGGGAGAACCCACGAAGGGGTTTCCACCAAAATCTCAGATTTGGGGACTACTCACACATATTTACTAAAAAGCAATCTAAACGAAAATCGACCGTTAAAAACATAATCGAACAATAGAAATGCGGTAGTAGTAATGCAATTAAGATAATATCAAAGTTTGGTAAATATCAGAAGACTTACAAATAACTAGAAAATTACAGCCATCACAAGAGAGAAAAACAGCAAAAAATAACAACTCTCCTGTTTTCTGGAAACCTAGGGTCTCTATTTATAGAAATGACCTCACCTGATCGGGTGAAGAATCACCCGATCGGGTGACCTGCTGCGAACTTCATCAGCAATCTTCAGCATTTCACCCGGTCAGGCGACACGGTCGGTTGAAGGAAGCTGCTCGTCGTTTGGATCTTGAGCTCATCGGGTGAACCGATCGGTTGATAAATCAACCGATCGGTTGGAATTGTTGCCCAAAAGATAGTAACTTCGAAAGTTTTGGCACGGTCTGCTGGCGGTCGGGTGAGCTGTCTGGGTAATCTCTTCGAGGAAACGGCTACAGATGAACCAATCGGGTGAATATCACCCGATCGGTTGAGTTTCAGCTCCAATTTCCAGAGAGAACATTCGGGTTGAACCGGTCGGTGACCCAGTCTCTTGATGCCCGTGTTGCTTCAGCGGCTGACCGGGTCGTGCACGCGTGCACCACCCGATCGGTTGGATGTGTCCAACCGATCGGGTGGGGGTTGAAAGATGATGATCTTCGTCGTTTGACCCCCCTGGATAACGCGTGACTCCTCCCGTTGCTCCGGGGACTCACGATATCGTCGTTTTATGTCCCCTATGCTGGCAAACTCCTGCAAACACGTAAAAACACGGAGAAGTGAAAGAAAACAAGAAAATACGAGAAAACGGATACGAGACATCGGAAAATAGCGTAAAAACACAAAGAAGACGTGCGTGAATATATGAAATATAAACGCACGTCAAAATCCCCCAAGCTGAACCCTTCCTTGTCCTCGAGGAAGACGAGCGAGGGTAGGAGCTCGGAGGAAGAAAATAGAGAGAAAGAGAGAAAGAGAGAACTCTAAATCCTAAATCGCCCGTCAGGGCCAACAAAACCAAAAATGACACACCAAGCAAGCAAATGCCAAATCACATCACTAAACCGAGGAATACGGGTCCAGAAAAGTGCCGTGGGCCCACGCCGTGAAGCGCGAGTGAGTGTGGTCGTGTGCTAGCAGACGGTGTCGCTATCTACATTGTGCTATAATCTCCATATACTCAAATCCAAGAAATGACCCAAATATCGATTCGATTTAGAAATAGCGGTGAATATATAGCTTAAGCATGCACGAGAAGAGTATGAGAATAGAAACGCATCATGTGTCAAGGACTCCACAACTAGGGACTCGGACATCACCGCACTATCGCCTAGATAATAGCTAGAAATTCCCTATTCCAAGTGTTTTCGAAAGCGATGAGGGTTGAGATGATGTTGATTAGAACACTCGGTGCAAATTCTCGCCTTCCCTTTATTCTTGATAGGTAGGGAAATATTCACACATACAATTTTTTTTGGGTTTTGGATATATGTATTTTTTTGGATTTTTGGTTATACATATGTATTCTTTTTCTCTTTTCTTTTCTCTTTTCTCTTTTCTCTTTTTTTTGGGTTTTTCTTTTCTCTTTTTTGGATTTTTGGATTTTGGGGTATATACACGTGTGTACTCTCCCAAGTGGGAGAACGGTACACGACGAGGGGATTTGCACCAAGTAAAATAAAAAAGAAATCGGATTCTAAACACTTGGGCAAAGGAGTTTTTTCGCTAATCAGAGCGTAGGCTAAATGGGTTATCCTAGTCCTAATTGTGGAATACCGACACATGCGAAATGAAGCATACGATATGTATATTCATGCGTACAGAAGCAGACAAGATAGGCAAATTCTGCATTTTCAAATCGAAGCATGATAATCTAGGGGTTATTCCTGGACAGGTATATAAAACACAATCACAAAGTAGAAGCACACCAAACATCTAGGCACGACGCACGACTCTCAAAGAAGCAAAATGGACCCACGATGCATGAAATGCAAGAGTACGAATGACGCAATGCAAGAGTACGACTCGACTTCCTAGTGTTAGTGAAAGTGATTATCGAAGCCATGCTAGGTGTGTGTGTGATTTTTGTGGCAATTCATCATAGGGTTCATCTCTAGGAGAAAAAGATAAAAAGAAGAAAAGAAAAAAAAAATAAAAACACGATGAAAACGACTCAAAAACAAAGAAAAAGAGACGAATGACGCACGAAGTGCGACTCCCCCGAGCTGAAACTTGCATTGCCCTCAAAGCAATAAGAGTAAATACGGGAGGGCAATGAATATGGGGGATACGCACCGACACAAAAAGACATGAAAAACAAGAAAGACACACATACAAAACTGAAAATAAAGATCACACAACACGACATATATAAACAGAAAAATAAAAATAGAAAATCACATGACACAACAAATGTAACAAGCACACAAAGAAAACAACACACGACAGCACAATAAAAATGACTTTCCCCAAGCTTGACATGACGATGCTAGTGAAATGATATGATCATGAAAATACAGAGATATGCAAGGGGAAGGTCAGAAAGTAAAAAAGAAATCAAAAGGCAGGAGAGGAATCGTCCTCGTCCTCCTCGGTGGAAGAAGTGGGGGATGCGGTGTGGGTGGGTGAGGTGACTGGTGTGCGGAGAAGTGGAGAAAGTGGTCAGGGTGATGGATCGGTGGGTGTGGAGGAAGTGTGGACGATGGGTGGTGTGGAAATGACGACGGTGAGTGGGAGTGAAATGGCGACCAATGCGGTGGTGGAAGGTGGGGGTACGTGGGTAGGTGGTGGAGAAGATGGTGGGGGAAGTGAACGTGGTCGCACCTGCAATTTCTTGCGGCGCATATATGGAGTGACGGAAGTGGAGGGTATTGGAGCAGTGGGTAGAATGGAGACGGTGGGAGTAGATGAGGTGGTGGGAATGGAGGTGGTGATAGGAGGGGATGGTCGCCTAGGGGTGATGGTGGAGGTGATGAATATGATGGGGGAGGTGACAATCGTCGAGGTGGTGAAGGTGGTGGTGAGGGGTGTGGTGTGGGTGGTGGTGGTCTGTGGACATGAGTGAGAAGGCGGATGATGGTGGCCACGTTCCTCTCAAGTGCGAGGAAACGTGGGTGAGAGAAAATCGAAGGGGATGGGTCCGAGGGGGTGGAGGATGAAACGACAGCGTGAAGCGAAGCCAGCTCAGCCTCGAGAGCGAGACGAGCGGAAGTGGCTCGACAAAAGGAGGAGGAGGAGGAAGTACAGACCAGAGGGGTGGCGACGGTGGTGATCGGGATAGAAGTCGGGATGGCATGACTAGGACCAGCCCCAGAATCTCCCCGGGGCTCAGGGATATCATGCACGCCTAAGTGGGCGACAGGGGAAAGTGCTCTCGGAGCGCCTGGGGAAAGAATGGAAGACGGAGCCCCTCCATAAACTCGGGATCGGGAGGAAATGTCCAATCTGTCGTCAAAGCAATAGTCATGCGAGCGGGGTTGGACAGAATGGTATATGGAGCTGGGGGGTGTCCGTAATGGAAGGTGAAGCAACCATCTGGGCGGGGCTTAATCATGTGAATATGCCGCAGGACGTCTAGATCTAGACGTAGTAGGAAAATCTCGGGGAATGACAATGTTGAACCGGGGAGCAGAAGCTATGATTGTGATAAGACCCCCTCAACAAAGCTTGCCCTTGTCGACACGGCTAATCTCCAGAAGCTTAGAAACAAGCCAAGCACCGGCATAGACAGGAACGGTAGGGGCCCTAAAAGAAATCACGTCATCACCCCGAACGAAAGGGAAGGTCATGGCCCAAAGAATGAAGAGATCAGAGATGGTCACGGTACCTGACTCATCCCTTGGGAAGAACGTGGAAGAAATGATTCGGTGGTCCAGACGGAAGATGGGGTGAATGATGGAGGAGGCCTTGGCCTTACCTCGGGGATAGTTAGCGTGAAGGGTGAGGCGGAACAAGAACTGATCGACGTCAAATTCGAGGGGATACCCGTAGGGGCGGATAGCGTCGTCCTCAAGGATAGGGAAACCAAATATGTCATTGATGATATCTAGGTGGGTGCGAATGGTTCTATTACGGACCCGAAATATGACGACCAACCCCAACTCACAGACAAGTGTGGATAAAAATTCGAGTGTGAGTGCGGGGTAGGACACGGCGCTAGCGTTCAGGAAAGCTAGCCAATCTATATTCGCGAAGAGGGCCTCAACCTCGGTGAATACACCGAGATCGATAAGCGATTGGGTGTGGGCAAATTTGGTCGATAGATGCCCCGAGCATCAAGTCTATGGTAGAAATCCTTATGCTCCTGGTTCCTAAAGCGGTAGCCACGCGGGCCCATCAGTGGGTCCTCAACTGGGACGACAAGTTGGGGTTGGGGTTGGGGCTGTGCAGACTGTGCGGGAGGAGGGCGTGTGTGTGGTGGACGTGTGGTCTTGCGTCTCTTGCGAGACGACCCCTCCTCTTGCATGATACCCTTACCCTTATCTTGGTCTCGGGCCATGTGAGAGAGAGTGTGTGTGAGTGAATGTGAAATGCGATGAATGCACACCAACACAAGCAATCGAGCAAATTAAAATTCTAGGGAAAAATATAAAAACAAGCTAAGGAGCGAAGTTACCCAAGCGAGATGAAGATCCTTGCTCGAAGATGTCGTAACGCAACGCAATGGGAACAAGTGTGAAGCCGCGGCAACTACTTTCAGCAAATTTTCGAAAATGGGGCTGTTTAGGCAGAAATTAGGGCTTCGGTGGGGATGAAATCGAAGAGAAAGGGGGAGAGATCAATGGAGATATGGAAATAGAGAGGGGAGAGTGCGATTGGTAGGGTTGTGTGGTCGGTTGAGGGAGAAACGAGGTAGGGCGAGGGAGAGGAAGTCAAAACAGCGAGAGGGAATCGGGATCGGGCGAGGGAGATGAACGGGTAAGGGGGCCGGGCTTATATAGAGTTTAAGTCGAACCGATCGGGTGAAAACTCACCCGATCGGTTGACTATTGGTCGAAAATGTTGCTGAAAATTGGCTACAGGCGACCCGATCGGTTGAGAACTCAACCGATCGGGTGGCCGCTACACACTTTTTCCCGAAAGTTCAGTACAGCTCACCCGGTCTGTCACCCGACCATGCTTCGCATCAACAGATCAGTTGATAAATTCCCAAAATTCCTAAGACTTTGGGCCAGCTCACACGGTCTGCCACCCGGTCACGCATTGCTTCACCCGACCAGTTTGTAAGGAGAGCAGATACGGCCATCGTCTGATACGTCTCACCTGATCGGTTGAGTGGTCACCTGATTGGGTGAGGGCTTGTTTCCTGCAAAAATTCACGAATGGCCTAAGTTTCTCGACGGATGATCTCGCGGCTGAATTTAATTATTAAAAATAGAAAAAATAAAGATAATAAAAATCCTAAAAATGAAGATAAAAGTTTAGAGCATGGGTTGCCTCCCATGAAGCGCTTTTGTTTAACGTCGTTTGCTCGATGCCCGTAAACGATACTCAAGGCGGACGGGGGTGATTCCCGAAGGTCGGTATCACTTCAGCTTCAGAGTTGGTGCCCTTCGGTGTCGTCGGTGGTGACAAGAAAAATTGCTCGACGACTCTCCCTCTGTTGATGGAATCCGGAGGCTTCTCCCTTAAATTGGCATCTACCGCCACTCGCTTCAGGATCCGGATCTCATCCCCGGTGAGCCCCATGGGCTCTTTCCCTTTCCTCCTCGTCGGAGGAGCCTTTTGAAATCTGGGAGGTACCGTATGCTCCGCATCCGCTTTCCCAGAGACATCATCTTTCTTTAGGCCGACTAGTTCTTTTAAGTCCCCCAAGCTATCGGGTGGATTTCTTGAAAGAATCTCCCAGGAGCTTGCTTCCTCATCTCTCTCTTCTTCTAACTCCAGCACATTGCATCTTGGATCATCCGGGGGATCGGGGTGCTTCATTGACAACCCCAAGTCAAACTCGACTTTTTCGTTGCCGACGTTAAGGGAAAGCTTCCCATTCTTCACATCAATTAAAACACCAGCAGTGGCAATGAAAGGCCGTCCAAGGATGATGGGGGTGTGCGCATCTTCAGGCATGTCCATGACAACGAAGTCCACTGGCACATGCACCCATCTTACGTTGACAGGGAGGTCATCTACAACCCCCACCGAATATTTTACCGAACGGTCTGCAAGCTGTAGGTTCATTCCGGTGGGCTCCAAGTCGCCCATCCCTATCCTCTTATACAGCGACAGGGGCATTAAACTGATGCTCGCTCCGAGATCGACAAGCGTGCGATTGATCTTTACCTCCACGATCGCACAAGGGATAGAGAAGCTCCCCTGGTCTTTAAGCTTAGGCGGATTTGTTCTCTGAATGGGAGCGCTACATTCCGCCGTCAATACGACCTTCTCCTTTCTTGACCCTCTTGTCACCAAATCCTTTAGAAATTTTGCGTATGAGGGGATAGTCTCGATAGCTTCAAGGAAGGGGATTTGCAAGCTTAGATCCTTGACCGTGGCAAAGAATTTTCTATACTTCTCGTCTATCTTGGCTTGGGCTAGCCGTTGTGGAAAAGGCACAACGAGCTTGAACACTTTGAGGCTCCCTTCCTCGTTTTTCTTCTTTTCCTCTTCAGGGACTCCCTCCGGAGTCGTTGGCTTTGGCGACGAAGCACCGTTGTCTTTGGCTATTTCAATTGGTCGTTCTACGACCAACTGTGCTTCTGGTTCCTTTGGGAGCACTCTTGTAAGGATTTGTGTTCCGCTCCTCAACACAATAGCAGACACATTCGCATGCTCGTGTGTGAGTGCCAAAGTTTGGTTTGCTCCCCTCGGGTTCACCTCCGGTTGTGGCGGCAATAGGTTTTGCGACCTTGAAAGGTTCACCACTTGTAACCCCAGCTGGGTTACTTGGTCCGTGAGAGCCCGGTGCCCCATTTTCAGCTTTAAATTTATTTTCTCATGGTTGGTGATGTATTGGGTCAAGAGGGACTCAACCGGAGAGATAGCCCTTTGTTGGCCATATTGCTGCTGCTGCTGAATGGGCTGCTGATTCCTGGGAGCATTTGCTGATACTGTTGTGGAGGCTGCTGCTACTGAAACTGCTGCTGCTGAGGCCTAGCCGGCTGATATATTGGCTGCTGCTGTTGCTGAGGAGGTGGCTGCTGATACGGTGCCCGGTAACTAAGGTTGGGGTGGTTTCGGTTGTTCAGAGAGTAGGCCGGATTGGAGCTAGTCCGTGGTGGATACGGAGCATTTCCCGTAGGATTGTAGAATAGTGCACTCGCTTGGTCCAACGGTGGTGAGATGTCACTGCCGTCGAAGTCTCCAAAGACTTCAGCTTCCACCGTCGCAATTTGTTGTGTACCGGCACCACCGGCTCCTACCATCAGTGCGGAGATCTGGGTCGAAAGCAAGTCAAACTTGCTGGATAATTTGTCGACGTCCTCGACCCTGTGGATACCCCTAGATCTAGGTGTGGCTCTCTAGTCACACCACCGCTCATTGTTTGATGCCATATTCTCTAGAATTTGTCCGGCATCTTCTTCACTCCTGGACATGAAGGACCCCCCCAGCCGCGACGTCCATCAAAGATTTTAAATCATCCCTCAATCCGTTGTAGAACAGATTAATTATCTGCCACTTGGGAAGCTCGTGATGAGGGCATCTTCGCTGCATTTTCTTATATCTTGTCCAAGCTTCATGCAGGGACTCATGGCTGGCCTGGTAGAAGGAGGAGATCTCACTCCTCAGCTTCATGGTCTTCCCCAGAGGAAAGAACTTTGTCAGAAAAGCGTTTGAAAGCTTCTCCCAAGTGTTGAACGTATTTGGGTCCTTCCCCCTAAGCCACAGCTTGGTCTTATCTCGCAGAGAGAAGGGGAATAGTTTCAGACGGATCGCCTCAGTTGTGACACCATTTATCCGGAAGGTGTCACATTTCTCCAAGAAGGAGTCCAAATGTTCGATGGGGCTCTCCATGGGTGCCCCCAAGAATTGATCCTGCTGGATCCACGTCACCAAAGATGGCTTAAGCCCGAAGTTTTGCGCCGTAATAGCCGGAGGACGGATGGCGGAGGTGGACTCGATGGATGGCATCGAGTACTCCAGCATGGACTTGTGAGGTGGGGTGTTCTCCCCCATGTCTTCGACATCTTCTCTTCTTCGCTTCTCGGTGGCCAGACACCTTAGGGTGGCGTTTATCTCAGGATCAACAGGAATCAAGTCGTTAAGACTCCTTGTGTTCCTGCTCATTAAAAACAACAAACACCCGTGAAGCGAAAAGTGGGAAGGAAACAGATAAAATAGAAAATAAAAATAAGAAAATAAAAGTGAAAAAGAAGAATGCGAAAATTATCGCGAGATAGAGATGTGAGCTAGACTCAAGGGTTCATGAGATCCAAAAATAACAAGCACATTGGCTCCCCGGCAACGGCGCCATAAAGCTTGACGCCCCCCCCCCACGGTTTGTGTGCATGCAAGGTGCAATATATGATTGGGGTGTGAGATTTAAATATTTATAACCGCAAGCGCATGATGTTGTAGTGTGGCTTGGGGGTCGAACTCAGGGAGGCGTGGTTGTGCTTGTGCCAGAAAGGACCAAATTCACCCCATGATTGAGCTAGCCCGAATAGGTAGATGGGTTGTCACGGAAATAGAATGCTAGGGATAAACAATATAAAGGGAAACCCGGGACTTCGGTTTCCACCCTATCATGTGTTTCTTGCTAATACGACCGGCGGATGGGATAACGATCGGAATTAGGGTCTAATGGTGAGACGTTGCCTCTAAGAGTGATACCATCGTCCCATGGGCCCGATATTCCGGTCGGTGCCCAGAATGATACGCCCGACTACCTGGGTTCGATCAGTGGGCATTCCCATGTCCATTAACACTGATCGACTCCGGGAGCACTAAGCTCGCAACGATAATTCCCAACATCTCATCATGCCGCTCCCGCGCGCTAGGATTCGATGTCTATGCTAAGGGCGTAAGCTATGGCCAGGGAGTCAACCGCCAAGTTTATTCCCCCTTGGCCCAACGGTCAAAGGCGGTCTTTTTTCCACCGATGACAATGAAACACCCCACGTAACCGATAGATTCCTAATCCCTATCGATTTCCTAGTCCTATGGATGCATCAGGGAGAACCCACGAAGGGGTTTCCACCAAAATCCCAGATTTGGGGACTACTCACACATATTTACTAAAAAGCAATCTAAACAAAAATCGACCGTTAAAAACATAATCGGGCAATAGAAATGCGGTAGTAGTAATGCAATTAAGATAATATCAAAGTTTGATAAAGATCAGAAGACTTACAAATAGCTAGAAAATTACAGCCGTCATAAGAGAGAAAAACAGCAAAAAATAACAACTCTCCCGTTTTCTGGAAACTTAGGGTCTCTATTTATAGAAAACGATCTCACCTGATCGGGTGTAGAATCACCCGATCGGGTGACCTGCTGCGAACTTCGGCAGTAATCTTCAGCATTTCACCCGGTCAGACGACACGGTCGGTTGAAGGAAGCTGCTCGTCGTTTGGATCTTGAGCTCATCGGGTGAACCGATCGGTTGATAAATCAACCGATCGGTTGGAATTGTTGTCCAAAAGACAGTAACTTCGGAAGTTTTGGCACGGTCTGCTGGCAGTCGGGGTGAGCTATCCGGGTCATCTCTTCGAGGAAACGGATACAGATGAACCGATCGGGTGAATATCACCCGATCGGTTGAGTTTCAGCACCAATTTCCAGAGAGAACATTCGGGTTGAACCGGTCGGTGACCCGGTCTCTTGATGCTCGTGTTGCTTCAGCGGCTGACCGGGTCGTGCATGCGTGCACCACCCGATCGGTTGGCTGTGTCCAACCGATCGGGTGGGGGTTGGAAGATGACGATCTTCGTCGTTTAACCCCCCTGGATAACGCGTGAATCCTCCCGTTGCTTCGGGGACTCACGATATCGTCGTTTTATGTCCCCTACGCTGGCAAACTTCTGCAAACACATAAAAACACGGAGAAGTGAAAGAAAACAAGAAAATACGAGAAAACGGATACGAGACGGTGGAAAATAGAGGAAAAACACAAAAGAAGACGTGCGTGAATATATGAAATATTAGCGCACGTTAGTATCTTTGTTGAAGCGTATTGTACATTATGGGTTGTAATAAATGGACACTATTTGAGTATTTTGCACATCTCTGCATCAAAGCCATATTGTTTTCACTGGTGATCTACAGACCTGTAAATGTAATCAAATAAGTAATGGCCCCCTGAGAGCGGGTCGTTACATATCTGGGCTTCGAGTGGTAGTATATCTACGCAAAGAGAGACCGACAGCTACTCAAGAATCTCACTACTTCCAACAAGGGGTGGAGGGTGCAATACGTGTTTGTATCTTTTCCTGGCTCAGCGATCTTTATCACCAACTGGGCCAAGCCGACTCTAGTATCTAATGAAGAGTGCTCCCTTACGGAAGGTGAGTTGAAAACTGTCGACGAGTTGTGCAGCATCTCCGACGAGTTCAAAAAGACAATGTCGCTGTTTGACATGAAAACTTTAAAGTCGACCGTATGGGTGGGAGGTACGGATTCACCTTTGAGTCAACCCATCCTTCCCCACTATTCATTCCTCCCTTGTGTTTCAGGGATGAAAGGGTTGGAGTATCAAGAAGATCCCGTGTTCCAATCGGTTTTCCAAGTTTCTCTTTGAGAAGTTAAAGGAGGTTCGTCGTCCCAGGTCATGCTTTGTTCTGAGGGGTCGACTGTTGTTATTGAAGGGTCATCTTCGGCATTCCCTCTTGTCTCCAAGCGAACTTGGAGACAAGAGAATAGGAAACCATGTCCTCAAGTGGGGGGCCACGGAGGCCCTTGTGAGGAAGAAGAAGGGTGGTAGGCAAGTCGTTGCCCGACGTCATGCTTCCCTGGTCCCTGACCTTCCTCCATCAGGTCAGGGCGGGAAGAGGAAAAGACTTCGGTCTTTGGACGAGGTCGGGGAAGCAAAGAAAAGGAAGCGTCAGGCTGAGGATCCTCCCCGTGAGGATGACGTCGTGGATCTGGGGATACTTTCGAGCGAGCATAGTCTCTGCTTGCACGAGAGGCTCTGGTGGATCCTCTGCAAGTCAGAGGTGACGTCGTGACTCTGGAGGTCAGTCCTGAACAAGTTCAGTCTTTTCCTGCACGAGAGGCTCAGGTAGATCCTCCATAAGCCAGGGGGCCTTGTGATGATATTGATGCTTGGCCATTAGGGGGTCTTCTTCCCCAGGTGCCACTACCGGAGGACATCCCTTCAGAATATAGAGCAATTTTTCTTGAGGATAGGTACCCCAAAGATATGGGAGCGTGTCCAGTAGAGAGGACCCATTATGCAGTGGGCGAGAATGAGTCTGCTTTCTTGAGCCGTCAGGCCACTTCCCGGCTCATTGAAAACATGATTCCTCCATGGGACAGAGCCGGCATGGCTAGAGTTAACCATGAGAGGCTGGCGATAATGTCGGTCCAGCATGCACTCCTGGTAAATGATTTTGACCGAGACTCCTCAAATTGTAGGAGGTGTTGAGTCTAATTCTTTCTCTTGCGCGCAGGCAACGATTTCGTCTGTTGAGCTACGTCGGAAGTCACTGGCTGTGGCCAACTATGAAGCCCATCTGGCTATCAAGAATGAGTAGATTGAGGCCGATCAGAAGGTGATCGACGAAGCAAAGGCAAAGCTTCGAAAGCTCAAGCAGACACACGTACATCTACTCTCTCGCATCAAAGAGGTTGAGCGAGAGCTGACTGAGGCGACAGCCCGAGCTGCCGAGGGTGCAACCCGCATGAGCTCCTTAAAGGTGCTGGTCACCAAGGAGTCCGCTCTGAGGACAATAGCCGAAGAGTGTCGCCTGAAGATAGAGGACGAATTTGCTACGATGGAGGGGGAGCTTCAAGGCCAATTACTTATCGCTTTGGGCAAGCTCAGCTCCTCCAAAGACGTTGGGGAATCAGCATCGTAGATTCCTGAAGAGATTAAAGCGAAGATTGCTCAAGAAGCTAGAGACAAATATAAGGAGAAGGTGGGTAATGTAATGTCACTGTACAAAGCCGGCTTCACACGTTGCCGACTTCAGATAGAGAGCAAGTACCCTACTTCGGGGATTGATTTCGACCAGTTGCAGGTATGGTCAGATGATGAGCCGAAAGCAGGGGATAAGGATGGGGGAGCTAAGGAGGTCCCCCTCCCTGCGTATGAGGGGGGGCTCCTATGCCCGTGGCTGAGTTGAAGAGGTCTCTGTCCCTGTGTCTGAGGGAGAGGTTCCAAAATCTGCCGTTGAAGATGTTCCTGTCCCTGCATCTTAAGGGAAAGGTTCCAGTTATGGGGGAGAGGTCGACGCCCTCGGGGGGTTATTTGTGAGAGCTCTGTGTCCCTCAGATGTAATAGCCAGATGTAATAGTTCGTAAACATCTGACTTAAATTTTGTAAATGTATAATAGAGTATTTGGGGTACCTTTCGGCCCCTTCAACTGGTCCACGTCGCATTTTGAAAGAGTGTGTGAAGTGGACATGTTGAAGTAAGAGTCTTGTGTAGTTAAGTAGAATGCTTATAGCCTGATTGGCTAACAAGGATTGCTCAGGTAGCCATATGGGTGGCCCTTTGGGTAACATTATAAGAGACTCTCCCAATGATTAGGGGGGTATCCCTTTGGCGTAACTTAGAGGAGAGAATTTCATCGGTGAGGGGATGTCTCCTCGTCCAACATCCGACCGAAGTGTATCAGCAGCAAGGGGATGCCTTCTCGGCCTACATCCGATCGAAGTGTATTGGCAGCAAGGGGATGTCTCCTTAGCTTATGTTGCAAGGGGATCTCTTAGCGATCGAGTAGCTAGGTCATCCAGCAAAGGAAGGCATGTGAGGGATAAGTTGTCACCGTTCACGTGGCCAAGTTGGCTCGGGAAGGAAAAGAAGCTGGCCCCCCGATTGTGTAGTTCGATCGGCCCGCGAAGGAGATGCCTCCTCTAATCACGTAGCCGAGTGACCTGTGAGGGATGAGTTGTCTCCGTTCCAATGGCTAAGTTTGTTCGAAAAGGAGAAGAAGCTGGCCCCCAATCATGTAGCTCGGTCGTCCCACGAAAGAGATGCCCCCTTCGATCGCGTATCCGAGCGGCCCGTGAGGGATGAGTTGTCTTTGTTCCCGCGGTCAAGTTGGCTCGGGAAGGAGAAGAAGCTGGCCCTCGATCGTGTAGCTCAGTCAGCTTGCGAAGGAGATGCCCCCTCCGATCGTGTAACTGAGTGTCCTGCAAGGGATGAGTTGTCTCTGTTCCCATGACCAAGTTGGCTCGGGAAGGAGAAGAAGCTGGCCCCCGATCGTGTAGCTCGGTCGGCCCGCGAAGGAGCTGCCCCCTCCGACTGCGTAGCCGAGCGGCCCGCGAGGGATGAGTTGTTTCCATTTCTATGGCCAAGTTGGCTCGGGAAGGAGAAGAAGCTGGACCCCGATCGTGTAGCTCGGTCGACCCGCGAAGGAGATGCCCCCTCCGATCATGTAGCCAGCCAAGCGGCCCGCGAGGGATCAGTTGTCTCCGTTCTTGTGGCCAAGTTGGCTCGGGAAGGAGAAGAAGCTGGCCCCCGATCATGTAGCTTGGTCGTCCCACAAAGAAGATGCCCCCTTCGATCGTGTAGCCAAGCGGCCCATGAGGGAAGAGTTGTCTCCGTTCCCATGGCCAAGTTGGCTCGGGAAGGAGAAGAAGCTGGCCCCCGATCATGTAGCTCGGTCGTCCCACAAAGGAGATGCCCCCTTCGATCGTGTAGCCAAGCGGCCCGTGAGGGAAGAGTTGTCTCCGTTCCCATGGCCAAGTTGGCTCGGGAAGGAGAAGAAGCTGGCCCCCGATCATGTAGCTCGGTCGGCTTGTGAAGGAGATTCCTCCTTCGATTGTGTAGCTGAGCGGCCCGCGAGGGATGAGTTGTCTCTGTTCCCATGGCCAAGTTGGCTCGGGAAAGAGAAGAAGCCGGTGCTCGATCGTGTAGCTCGATCGGCCCACGAATGAGATTCCCCCTCCAATCATGTAGCCGAGGGGCCCACGAGGGAAGAGTTGTCTCCATTCCCGTGGCCAAGTTGGCTCGGGAAGGAGAAGAAGCTGGCCGCTAGGGGGACGTCAACGTGCCAAAGAAAAGTTTGGCATATAGTATATTTCTGCGGACATGTACTTTGATTGAAAGGGAAATTGCATTGATTTGAACAGAAATTTGCAACCTAGGAAACATAAAAGCATACATGCTTTTAATTCAGGGAAGAAGAAGCATAGTTTCTTGCTTCCGGCCTGCTTGAACGACGGGATTCAGAAGAGGGCTCTAATGGATGACCCTGGTAACCGGAGAGTTAGATATGGGCCCCTTATCTTTGGACTTCGAGGTTCCTTCTTTCGTCGACGTGTCGTCGATGAAACTTTTCAGATGACCTCTTTTCACTAGTGAATCGATGTCCTTCTTCAGGGTGAGGTAATCATCAATGTCATGACCGCTCTCGTTATGGTACCTGCAAAACTTCAGGTCATCTCTTTTCTCGTACCGACCCTTGTGTTTGGGGGGAGGCCGGTCAAAGAATCCTTTGCTCTTTGCATAGGTGAGGACTTCGGCCCTGGGCGCGTTCAGCTTGGTGAAGGCTTCATCCCTCGGGGATAGCCGGTCCCGTGGGCTTCTGTCGCACTACCTCTGATCCCTGGTGTCCCGACGTAGTTTATCTCGTGGACTGGCCTCCTTCTTTGGCTTCACCATGGTGTTGGAGGGAGCTCTTCTTTTTGGCGGCAAGCACCTCTATTTTGGTGGCAAGCAACGAGGGAGCTCTTCTTTTTGGCGTAGGTTAAGGGTAGCGATGACTGTGTCATCAGTAGCACCATCGACTTGCAGCCTCTCATGATTAAAATGCCCAAGGAAGTCATATAGCGGCTCTCTCTCCCTTTGTTCCAGGGAGAATAAATGGGCCGACTTCTTTTTCCAGTGCTGTCCTGCTATGAACTACATGCAAAATAATTGAGACAGCACATCAAAAGAACTGATACATCGGTCGGGAAGTCCGTTATACCACTCGTCGGTGGCCTTTGTCAGAGTCGTGTGGAAAGCCTGACACAGGTATGGCTCGTCGGCCCCATGTAGCTCCATCACACTCTGGTATCGCCGTATGTGCTCTCCCAGGTCTCCTGTGCCATCATAAAGTCTGAGAGACGTGATTTTGAATTTCCTCAGTCGGGGAGTGGAAGTGATACTCTCCTTCAAAGGAGTATTCCTACTTGGAGCTAAGGTGATCGGTGGCTGCTCTGCCTCCGGACGGTGGACCCATCCGTAAGTCGAAGCATTGGAGAATCTGGCGGGGCTTCCTCTCGGGGGTAAAGAGAGCTCTGACGAATGGGATTCCTTCGGTTATATAGTCTGGAGGAGGGTCGAGTGGAAGTAAAAGCTGTAGGCTTGAGTCTTTCAGTCTCTTTCTTGCTCCGCAACATTGATTGCATCCACCCGCCCGTTATAAGAGGGCCCTTGTCTCAACGGTCGCCCAACGGGGGGGCGGGGGGTTGTTTTCGACCATGTGCATACTGGGTACATTGGCGGAAGATCCGGCTTCGGCTGGGACTTCCGGGACGTCGGGGTTTGGACCGAGGATCGGTCCGCCTTGGGGGGTCCAGTCGACTTGGCTTCGTAAGTGCCTAGGGATGTTGACTGAATCAAGGAGAGAACATACATGATAGCGTCTTCCCACAGACGGCGCCAAATGTTGACGGCAGGGTTCCGGTCAACAAGGGGGTGGGCTGACTTAGATGCTGCGAGTCAACGCGGGCTTTCGTCAGTGAGAGTGATCAGGCTCCTCGGCTGGATAGCTTGGGTACGGAAAGTGGTTGCCGAGCTACTGTGAAGACGTCTACTCCGACTCTGAGGAACTCCGAGCTAGTGGAAGTGCGCCCACCGAGTTACCTACAACACAAGAAGATGTAAGATGGGTCGGATTTGGGGTCCGACCCAAATCCCCTCCGATGCCTAAGTTGGTGACTAAGCTTAAGACTAACTTGGGGCAGCGAGTCTGATCTTAGGAAAATCGACAGTGTGGCTGGCCGATCGAGTTAGGGAGGAAGAAATATGTAGTCGAAAGTAAAAGGCAAGTAATATCAGAATACCTCCCCTGACGCTTCCGAAGTTTGGTCCTTTTATATGGGACGTATCTCTTCGGCCCAATCGTGGGGTAACTGCCTTGTTCGATTGTGGCACGTGGGGGCCAATATATCAGGCGTAGTGAGCGAGTGACCATTACGCCTTTATCGATCCCATTTCCTCCACTTCCCATTAGAAACGTAGGGGGATTTATGGGCATAGGCCGAACCGTGTCTGACCTAGTAAACAGCCCGGGCTCCAGCTAATATGACAAGCCCCAAGGGCTGTTCAGCCTTCTTCGGTGGGCTTTAGCCTGATCGACTTAAAACCCCTTATATATATGTACATAAGTTTGTTGCTTTAGCCCAGTAATACTGAATTGGGCCAGCCCAGAGTCGTTAATAAGAAACGGTCCAATGATGTAACAAATAATACAGTGGTTGCAGAGCAAACACTTGTTTAATATCGAGCAAAATTTAGCATTTGAAGAATAGAATAAATATCGCTAATCCTCATATATTTTTTTGGCTGAGGAATTAACTATTTATAAGCCACACAGGTTCTGCCATGGTCTATTTGAGGTTGAAACAATTCAAAAACTTGGAAACCAAAACCTCACTGCATCAGAACATGTTTTCTCTCAATAAATACAATATCCTCTCTATTTGATATCTCAAAAAGAATACTAATCTAATAGGCAATCTTAAGGTCACTTTCACCAAAGTCTATGCTGAAGAATATTAATCTTTGGACATTGGCTGTAAGTCTTAATAAAATAAGATCTTGCACATGCTGGAGCCATAAGAAATTGCTACAATAGACAACTTTCCTTTTGATGATAACATTATCGCAATAATTGCATTTTTTCCGTCACATAAAAAGTCTTAACTGTTGTGAACGGGTATTTACTGGGTTGGATGAGTTATTGGGCCATCCTAAGTGTTTGGGCCCATATCTGTATAAGCCCATATGTATTCTCCCCTTTGGCTATAAATATAGACCTGAGGGCTCTCCCCTCAGCAGTTGATTCATAACACGGTATCAGCACGAGCATCTAAATTTTCTTTTTTCCACAAAATTTTTTCCGTTCGTTGCGAAGGCGAAGGCGGGAGATCCACGAGCGCAGTGCAAGGCATCCTCAATCGAGCGTCGTCATCCGCGTAGGGCTTTGAGTAAACGTCGCTATATCCGAAGGACGGATATAGAGGTAAAAACTCTAAAAACAAGGTTTTTAATCATACGTATGATTGCCCCTCCCCTAGATCTCGCAAGATCGTCATGGGGATTCATCGTCGCCTTGAAAACGACGGATTTTTTATCCCAAAAATCAATTTTTTTAGGGTTTTTGGATTTCTTTTTGCCAAAACCCTAAATCAACCCCGTCGGCGGCCTCGCCGCCAGCCCCCCCCTCGCCGCCACGCCGTCCCCCCACAGAGGGGGCGGCAGCCGCCGCGCCTCCCTGCATGGGGGGCGGCGGCGGCCCCCGTGAGGCCGCGCCCCCCTGCAGGGGGGCAGTGCCCCCCTTGCCGCGCCCCCCCTGCAGGGGGGCGGCGGCGACGGCGGCGGCGCCCCCTGCAAAACCCTAACAGCAAAAAAAACACAGATCTGTGGGCCTGAAGCCCACAGCAGATCTGTGGGCTTCAGGCCCATAAATTTAAAAAAAACAGATCTGTGGGCCTGAAGCCCACAGCAGATCTGTGGGCTTCAGGCCCACAGATTTCCAAAAAAAGGCCTATGGGCCTGAAGCCCATAGGTCGACTGCGGGCTTTAGGCCCGCAGGCTGGTTTATCTGAAAAAAAAATTTGGGGGAGGCAAAGGGCTATAAACTCGCCTCAAAAGGCAACTTATTAGCCTAAAAATTAATTTAAAATGGGGATTCAAAGGCAAAATATTCGTGAAAAATCACGGTAAATTACGGGACAAAAATCGGGCAGACAAGGGCGTTTTGGGGATCTTTTGGGGGGATTTTTGGGATGATGAGGGAACCTTTTTCCTCATACAAAAGAAAATGTTAATTTTGGGCTCTTAATCAATTTAATTGATTAAACCCATTTACTTTACAACCTATGCATCGTAATTTCTTTTACATGCTTTACATCTCTGGCAAAATTATGTGGATATTATATTTGCGTGGTTGTACATTTTATTTAAAAACTTAATAATTAGGAAGATCCTGTGACCGCTCTGCCGTTAGTTACCTAACCTAACGGTGTATGAAGTTGCCCAGTGGTCCAATAATTATTAAGTGATTAAATATCGTTTTATCCTCATATGAATAAACTGCCTGTGATGTCTGTGGATGAAAATGTTGATGAGCACAATATTCTTGCATGAATTGCTAAATGTGGTTTTTGGATCGGCCGTTTAGTCCCACAGTTTATTTCCCGCACTTTTCTTTTATTTTTGAGAGAAATTGTAGTGAGGATTTTATGTAAATGTCAAAGAAAGAAGACCAACTTCCATGGAGACGGAGGCCTCGCTTGAAGATGAAGATATTATATGGGACCCACGGGGTTTCCAAAGTTGTATTTTCATTTTATTCAAGCTGCAAATTTGTATAATTTGGACTGTGGACTTTTTGGACTCTTTCTTGTGGGACTGGCCGATCCACACGTTTAGCTTTTCATTTAATATTGCTTCCGCATGAAAATGTTTCTTTTCTGATTAATTATTAATTCATGCATGTTTGTGCTCTGCTAGATAAATGGCTAAAATTGCAAGCGTTGACTTTGAAGTGCTGGATGCATCAGGCAGAAACTATCTAAGCTGGCAGCTAGACATTAAGTTTCACCTGCGGGCCAAGTCCCTCATCACTGCTGTGACTGAAAAAAAATGTTAGCGATATAGAGAAGGCGCAAGCCATCATCTATATTCGCCGCCATGTGGATAAGACCTTAAAGGCTAAGTACCTTACGGTCGAAGATCCACTTGAGCTATGGACCGCCCTTGAGGATAGGTATAAACATCTGAGAGATGTTATACTCCCAAGGGCGAGATATGAGTGGGAGAACCTGAGACTGCAGGACTTTAAGTCCATTGCTGAGTACAACTCAGCACTTTTTAGCATCACCTCACGCCTGAAGTTGTGTGGTGAAAAAGTCTCAGAAGATCGCATGCTGGAAAAGACGTATACGTCTTTCCATGAAAAGGATGCGATACTTATGCAGCAATACCGTGAACGTAAGTTCACCAAGTATTCAGAGCTGTTGTCATGTCTTCTCATGGCCGAGCAAAACAGAGAGCTTCTTCTCGCCACTCACAATATGCGCCCTCCCGGCACTGCCCCCTACCAGAAGCTCACCATACGTCTTCCTTCAAAAAGAAGAGGGATAATAAAAGAAAAGAAAGACCACAGAAAGGGGGACAACAGAAAAGAGCCAAGGGCCCACCACAGCAGCGCAAGAATGAAGGGAAGCGCAAGTTCACCTGGCGCAGGAATGATAACAAGAAAAACAATGCACCCCCACCCAAGAGGGACTGGGAAGACCAGTGCCACAGCTGTGGCATGACAGGCCACTGCTCTAAAGTGTGCAGGACCCCAGTGCATCTCCAGGAGCTTTACAAACAAAGCAAGAAAAAGAATGTTGAATCAAACCTGGTGGCTGCGAATAATGCAGTCAAATTCACAGCAAAAGACTTCGAGTTAGATGATCTACTTGATTAGCCTGTTATCATTTATCTTAGCATTTTATTGTACGAACATTCTATTTTATGAGAGCTTTTATGTATCTTCAATTCTGTTGAATAAAATTTAGCCTTTCTGAATGCAAATGTTTACTCATCTTTTTTAGATGGAATGCTATCATGACTGCTTAGTAGACATACGATCCTTTCTGAATGCAAATGTCAACACATACGATCCTTCAGCACAAATGCTATTTTCATAGCATTATCCCGTATAAGAGCCCTGTAAACACAATTTCATGGCCATCTGACATAATTGAAGGTTCTGGGAATGCAACCTTGTTGCTCCCCAATGGAACAGAAATAAAAATAAAAGATGCACTTTACTCTCCGAATTCCAAGAGAAACTTACTAAGTTTCAAAGATATCCGTCTTAACGGATTTCACTTGGAAACAGCAAATGTCAAAGAAAATGAATTATTGTATGTAACGTCTCAAGAAAATGGAGTTAAAACCATACTTGAACGTTTTGAGAGCCTCTCATCAGGCCTCTACCATACAAAAATTCGGAGAGAGGAAGCAAACCTGACGGAGCACCTGAAGTGCCCGACATCGGCCAAATTTTTACTTTGGCACGATAGACTTGGCCACCCCGGATCTGTGATGATGCACCGCATCCTAGCACAATCCCATGGGCATAACCTGAAGAACCAGAAGATTCTTCAGAAGGGAGAATTCCCTTGTGTACCCTGCTTTAAGGGTAAATTAATAACAAGGCCATCACCACTTAAAGTGGATATTGAGTCTCCTAGCTTCCTTGAAAGAATACACGGAGACATATGTGGACCTATCCACCCCCTAGCGGGCCCTTTCTGTACTTTATGGTACTGATTGATGCATCTTCGAAATACTCGTATGTGTGTCTACTTTCAACCCGCAACTTAGCTTTTCCAAAGTTTTTGACACAAATAATAAAGTTGCGGGCGCATTTCCCAGACAACCAAATAAAGAAAATACGTCTGGATAATGCGGGGGAATTTACCTCTCAGTCATTCCAAGAATATTGCCAGGCAACGGGAATAGAAATTGAACATCCAGTGCCGCATGTTCACACCCAGAATGGGTTAGCTGAGTCGGTAATTAAAAGACTCCAATAGATCGCACGACCATTGCTGATGAAATCCCAGTTGCCGGTGGATGCATGGGGATATGCAATTTTGCATGCTGCATCACTAATAAAAATTAGACCCTCAGGAGGTCAGAGTCTATCTCCAATGCAACTCGCATATGGAACGCCGCTGAACATCTCTCACTTGAGAATCTTCGGCTGCGCAGTTTATATCCCCATTGCACCACCACAGAGGACCAAGATGGGTCCTCAACGTCGCCTAGGTATCTACGTAGGGTTTGACTCACCCTCCATTATAAGATACTTAGAACCCCAAACGGGGGACGCTTTCAAGGCACGCCTTGAAGACTGCAATTTTGATGAGACGTATTTCCCCAAAATAGGCCTAGACATCGAAAAGTCTAGTGCAAAGCAAATGTTAACGTGGGATACAAAAAGCTTGACCCACTATGATCCGGTAATAAAACAATGTGATGATGAGATCCGGAAGATCTTACACATCCAGGACACAGTCCATAGATTACCGGACTCGTTCACTGACAACCAGAAGATTGTCAGATCACACATCCCTGCTGTGAATACTCCAGCTAGGATTGACATCCCGAAGGATGGATGCAATCCACCTGTAGCAGAAGTGGCTGCACCTCAACAGAAAAGAGGCAGACCACCAGGCTCCAAGGATAAAAATCCAAGAAAAAGAAAAATATTCAGAGACCTGGGACGATACCCCCACAGAGAAACGAGCTCGTGTCCATACCCTCTCCCCTCCCGGAATCCACTGCAGAGGAACTGCCGGGAGAAACCGAAATATCACTAAATTATGTACGTACATGGGAGGTATTAGACAGAAAGAGTACAGTCGTCGACGATGACTTCGCGTTTCACATTGCCATTCACGTCGCCAGAAGCGATGATGATTATGAACCACACTCTGTTGCTGAATGCAAACGTAGAGATGATTGGCCAAAGTGGAATCAGGCAATAGAAGCCGAGCTGGACTCGCTTCAGAAACGAATAGTCTTTGGGCAAATAGTCCAGACACCTACCGGTGTCAAACCTGTGGGATACAAATGAGTATTCGTCAGAAAAAGAAACGAAAATAATGAGATCGCACGCTACAAAGCTAGACTTGTAGCACAGGGATTTTCCCAAAGACCGGGTATAGACTATGACGAAACATACTCCCCGGTCATGGATGCGATCACGTTCAGATTCCTGATAAGCTTAACAGCAAAGGAAGGCCTATATATGCAGCTAATGGATGTTGTGACTGCGTATCTATACGACAATCTCGATAAGGAGATCTACATGAAACTTCCTGATGGCTTTTCAATGCCTGCTGAACTGAAAGATAGACCTTGGGACGTCTATTCTGTTAAGCTACAAAGATCATTGTATGGTCTCAAACAATCAGGAAGAATGTGGTATAACAGACTCAGTGAGTTTCTTGTTCAACAAGGATTCACGAACAATGAAGTCTGCCCTTGTATCTTCATAAGAACAAAGGGAAAAGGATTCGTGATAATAGCTGTCTACGTAGACGATCTGAATCTCATAGGATCTCCCAAAGAGATCACTGAGATATCTGTAAGCCTAACAAAAGAATTCGAAATGAAAGACCTAGGCAAAACCAAATTCTGCCTTGGCTTACAGATTGAACATCAAAAGGACGGAATCCTATTACACCAACCACATATACGAAGAAAATGTTGCAAAGATTCCATATGGACCATTGCCATCCATTGAGTACACCTATGGTGGTACGATCCCTGGATGCACATAAAGACCCCTTCCGGCCGCTGGAAGAGGGGGAGGATATACTTGGTCCGGAAGTTCCCTATCTGAGTGCCATCGGAGCACTACTATATCTGGCAAACTGCACGCGTCCCGATATAGCGTTCGCAGTAAATTTGCTTGCCAGATACAGTGCAGCGCCTACATAGCGCCACTGGACCGGGGTAAAGCACCTTCTGCGCTACCTCCAAGGGTCTACAGATTTGGGACTCTTCTACAAAAATGGAACATCCTCTAGACTTGCAGGTTATGCTGATGCAGGGTACTTGTCTGATCCCCACAAAGCAAAATCACAGACTGGGTACGTGTTTACCTACGGAGGGACAGCCATTTCCTGGAGATCCATCAAGCAAACCTTGACGGCGACCTCATCCAATCACTCGGAGATCATTGCCATCCATGAAGCAAGCAGAGAATGCGTATGGCTACGCTCAGTCATCCACCACATATTGTCTACGACCGGACTGAAGACTGGAGACCTCGAGCCCACTACCATGTTCGAGGACAATGCTACTTGCATAGCTCAGCTACGAGGTGGCTTCATCAAAGGCGACAGAACGAAACACATTTCACCAAAGTTCTTCTGGACGCACGAGCTACAGAGAGATGGCAAGATCGACATCAGACAAGTGCAGTCATGTGACAATTTGGCAGATTTGTTCACTAAAGCCCTTCCTACTGCTACCTTTAGAAAACTTGTACATAGGATTGGAATGAGACGCCTAAGAGATCTGAAAGCTTGAGAGCTTGTACAGATCAGGGGGAGTTTGGCAGAGTTTGTACTCTTTTCCCCTAACTATGGTTTTTCCCACTGGGTTTTCCATAGCCAAAGGTTTTAACGAGGCAAATCTCACCAACTCAGGATTCTGAAGTATCCACCCCATGTGAGACCCATACAGGCTCAGAATCCTGAAGTATTCATGAGCAGGGTCCACAACTATGGCTGGATAAGGGGGAGTGTTGTGAACGGGTATTTACTGGGTTGGATGAGTTATTGGGCCATCCTAAGTGTTTAGGCTCATATCTGTATAAGCCCACATGTATTCTCCCCTTTGGCTATAAATATAGACCTGAGGGCTCTCCCCTCAGCAGTTGATTCATAACATTAACTCTTATTATTCAACTTAAATGTCACTTTCGTATATGATGTCTTTCCTCTTGCAAACATACCAAATACTAATATAATGATATTTACAGGAAGTTAATTTCTCCTCTCTTTTTTTTTGGTAAATTTGAGTTTAATTAATATCTTTGTTAGGTCTTAACTAATCCTGTACATCCTCATTAAGGCATTCATTTTAGCAATATGACAATAGTATGATTAGAGACACGTACGGTTATGTGTACATACACCAGTACATATATATATAATTTTTTTTAAAGATGAAAAGATATGGATGGTCCAATGGAAGTCGGAATGGGTCAATATTTCTCAACGCATAAAACATTGCTTTCATTTAAAACAAGTTTAGTTGTCTGCAAAATTTCAAATTGCATGTGTGTCACAAGTGAAAAAAAAGACATCTTTGCACTGTTATACTACAGTCTAAAGATTGTTTCCTTTCATCAGCTACTCACCTTCCTCTTGGCTTGCATTTAGACATAAGGGCAACATGCGTTAAAACACCCTACATTTGGCGGTATTTTTACGTAATTATCTTATGGTTCATCTGCTCGCTGATTGATTCCTCCAAGTTTTATACTCTCTCATGTCGATACTATCGTTACATATCGTAAATATGCTCCTATCTGATTAAAAAATTGAAAAATTGCCCAATTTTTGTGTAAACATCTACAATTTCTCCACTAATTCCAGATTAAAAGACTGGTTCCACCGAAGGCAATTTGATTAAAGATATATATAAACCATAAGATACATATGCGAATGTGATACGGCCCTCTCAGGATGGGCCAAGATCGAACTGTCCAAGCCCGTGTCACGAGCCTACTGGCCTAGGGAGAACGAGGCCCCCCGCGAGGACTCGGAGTTAGGCCGGCCTCGGACCGAAGCGGACGCAACCGCTGACCCACGCCAGCGGGAGTTAATTGCTCCCCTTAAAACGCATCCCCTTAATCACTATTAAAGAGCCTCATTACGCCAACCTTCATGACCCATGAAGGCACCATCAAAGTGACAGATCCTCGGGGCGAAATAGGGGGACGTTGAGGGGATGTGGCTGGGGAAAGACTCCTATAAAGCAACTCGAAGAACGACGTGGAAAGGGACCACTCTTTGGATACCAAAAAAAACCCCGAGGTATTCTTCCTGAACGACCTTATCTCCCACCTCATAATTCTCCTCCACAGCTCGGCCCGAGAACTCGCATATCGGCCTTCCCGTGAGCCATACCGATCCCACCGAGTATTCTTCAGATCCGTTCTGACTTAGACATCGGATGGGACTTGGTCAGAACCAATGTCCGACCCCCTGACGAGCTTTTTCTTCTGTTCAGGTCAAGGAGATCCAGCTGCGCCGAGGCTATCCTTCGGCGTCCAATCAGCCCGGAGCCGAACGCGCTCTCCCCCGAGCCCGTTCATCTCCATCCATACGGAGGCCATCGCTTTGCCGAGGACTCCCTTCGGCACGCCGACGCTCGGACCCGCACGCTCTTCACCAAGCCGAACGAGCTGCATCCTGCTCCTGGAGGCCATACGAGTCCCACGTGATCGCATTGACCTCCAGCCCTCCAGTCAGCCAACCTGTGTTGAAAAAACACCCTGAAACATCTGGCACTGTCTGTGGGAACGAAGAAGCACCCACGTCAAACGACCACATCACCAAGATGGAATCAGCTTGTAATGGAATAGGACGCATGACCCCCATCCATGAGGAGGGCGACTACGTCCCGCCCAAAAACGGGCACAGCTACACCACCGAGGGCACCAGCGACTCACGCTCGGTGATCCAAGAACTTTCATGGTCGCTTTTCGATCGTACGTTTTTCGTGCGCGTACTTTTGTTCGTACGCGAATTTAGTTTGACCTCTTCTTGTATTCGAAATGTACGATGTGATATGTCGTTGTGACCCTCTGAGAGAGTATTTATTTATGGAATTATTTGTGAACGTCATTTCACGGGTCGTTCTCCCACAAAACAACTTTATTTGAAGAGGTGTCATAACTCTTACTTTCGTCGTTTGCTCGTTTTATTTTTGGTTCCGATTTCTGTTGCCCTAGCCCGTGACCGTTTGTCTTAGTCTTGACCCTCTCGTCGACACGGTCATCCCGATATTTTTCTTATAATTATCAGACACTGCTAGACCCACTTTTCTACTAATCCCCTTCTAATACACTTAGCCTAATTAATTTGATAATTTAACTAACCTAATTAAAACTATTGGCCTAATACGTTTCATGAAATAATTCCTAGCTAATGGCACCCTATATCACCCTAAACTATACCCCCTCCCTCTCACAACTTCTCTCTCCAATCACCTAAGTGTACCCCACTTTCAAAACCATTTATCAAAACAACTCTCTTACGTTTCACCAAATTGGGCTATTCATAATTTCATTTGAGACTAAGCTATACCCCCTCTATCTCTCCCTCTCTCCTTCTATAACCCTTAAATTCACTCTATATGAAACATATATAGCAAATTTCATGTTCTTAAACAACTGCAAGCTAGGGTTCTCTCCTCACGTGACATCTCCCGCAGCCCCCAACCCACACACGAAACCCACGGCCTTCGACCTCCACCTCCTCCGGCAACCACCCTCGACAAGCACTCCTCTTCCTCCTCCTAGAGGCCGAAACACCACCCAACCTCCCACAAAACTGTTTTTCTTCCCTCTCTAAAACACCCACGGCCGGCCATCTCTAGCCGTCGCTGGCCACCCCATCGCCGGCCTAGCCTCCCGCCGACGTCTCCTACTCCGGCCAACTTCCTCCCCCTCGACCACCTCTCCTCCTCCTCCATGAAACCTACACAACCCTCTAAACCCTACATAAAAACTGCCGAACTGTCCAACCCAGCCTTGCATCTCACGGCCAGCAACTCTAGGCTGCCGTCGACCGCTCCCCCTGCCACCGGCCACCCCTCAGGCCTCCCCCTGGCCGTGCATGGTCCCCCTCTGGCCGTAGCTCCCTTGGAGCATCTCCCTTGTGCGTGCAAACCTCGGGCCAGGAACCTTAACCGCGCGCAACCCAGATCTATGCAACCCCAGGCCGCGCCACCTTTCGAGCCTTCTCGTGCCACTGTCTGTGACTTCCCAACGTTGTAGGATGATGTGCCGCTGTCCTCCTCATTTGCGTCACTGTTCGATGATCGTACCACTACCCGGTTGATCGTCGTTCATTGCCGTTGTCTGCCATACCGTTCGCGCTACCAGAATCCAACTCCTGATGTCACTACCCGACGTCAATGTAGCTCTCGCGTCGTGTTAAGGTATACCTGAACCATGGGAACATACACCCGCATGTTAACAAGATAAACACTGTGATTTCATTGATTGGATTAACTCACTAATCGAAGATAATAATTGATGTGTCCATATTTTCTATCATTTTCATATCATTATCTCATCGCATCGCATATCATTTTCGCATCCAAATCCCACTTTTGACTACGATTTTGAATTTCTGATGATATTTTCGAGTTTCGTAGTGTTTCGTGAATTTTCAAGGATTTTGGAGCGATTCGGACCCCCACTTGGGTATGGACACCTCAGACATGCTCGTGAGCTCATTGGCGGGGCTCTGGAGGAGTTTGCCACGTGTTTGGAGCCATTGGAGGAGAGAAGAGGGAGAGAGGGCAGAGAGAGAAGCCCTAGGCCTGCTGCAGCATTATCCTAGAAAATGCTCGGGCCGAGTAGCCCAGCTACTCGGCCCGAGTAGCCCAGCTACTCGGCCCGAGTAGCTCCATTTTACAGCAGAGATCGGATACGGGCTGACTCGGCCCGAGCAGCTCATCTGCTCGGTCGAGTCGCCTCAGATTACACAGCCCGAGCAGCGCCCGAGTAGATCCCGAGTATCAGACCGAGTCAAACCTACTCGGACCGATCAGAGACTACTCGGTCCGGGTAGGTCGATTTCAAAATCTCCGAGCTACTGACCGAGCAGCAGCTCCTCGACCGAGTCACCTCCTCGGTCGGTGACACCATGGGCATTTCTGGGAAGTTTTGAAAGATCGCGGAGCGTGCGATCTCGGGGAGAACTGAAGGCTCGCGATCGGCAGCGGTTGAGGGAGACTTCCATGAGGCAAAATTTAGGAATTTTTGGAGGGGAGCTCTGTGCGATTTTTGGGAGGAGATTTTTAGATTAAATTTTGTAAGAAGAATTTTGAGATCTAATACTTGGAGATCATTGCTTTTGTTCTTGGTGGCGTTTGTCTATTGGAATTTGGATTTTTCTCTGGTTATTGTTCGTCTATTCTCGCTGTAAGTTTTTGAGCCCTAATCTCTTGATTGCTAAAATGTTTTCTTCTGTGAAATTGATGTTCTTGTCTACCGCTATTGCGGTGTGTGAGTAGTTTTATTCTAGGGTTGATGGGTTAGCCCTAGGATTCTCGGGGGAAAATGTAGATCTGGATCCCTACGTTGAATTGGGGATTTAGGGTTGTATTTCGGTAGATCCTACCGAATCTGTAGATAACCTGTACTGAGATCATGCACATGGTTTGTGGAATTGATGTGCTTAAGGGGTATCTAGGGATTCGAATAGGAAAATCTTTGGATCCAACCAAGGCACGTGACCATGTCCGATTCGCGCCTTGAGGGGATCCATCAACGAACTATATCGCTACGTTGACGGCTACCACCATTGCGTCAACGAGAGCCACCGAAATACCCCGCAATTCTAACCCACGAGAGTGGTACGAATTGGGGGATTAATTCCCTAGCCCTAATGAAATGTGAGGATCCTATCCCAACATCAACCCTCAACGATCCTAGTGGCGATCCCTAAAGCCCTAGTCCCCTTTTATTGATATTACCATCACAACAACCAACCCAAATCTGTTTCCACCGACAGCTATCTCACTTCTACATTTAGAAATAGACTGAGAACCTATTGGCACTATCACCGTCCCTGTGGGATCCGACATCTAATATACTATTACTCGACACCGTCTGCTTGCGGATTGAGCCCAAAATCGTAGCCTAGGGGCCATACTATGCCTGGCGATCGTGACACCACCAGGTGGAACCTAGGTGTAGGTTACGGGTGCGTCAATGTTTTGGCACCGTTGCCGGGGACGGCAATAGTGTTACATCTCAGTTTGTTTTTAATTTGTGTAGTTTGCTAGCATTCCGATCATTTCTCACCCTACCATCATTTTTATTCTTTTTATTTATTGTGGTGCTACGGACGGTATTTCTTTGAGCTTTGTTGGTGCATGAATACCCGCTGTAAAGAGTCTACTAGAGAGTTATTGTTCGATCCTGAGATCGAAAAGACAGCCATGGCTTTGAGAGCCTCTAGCAGAAGTTCATCTCCATACTCTCAAATGGGACAAAATCCTCCTCCTCTTCCTCCTCGCACTGGGTCCATCAGGGACCATATAAAACCGATGTTTGGGAATAACTCCTCAATTCTTAGACCGTAGCTGGTGGCAGCGAGCTTCGAGCTCAAGACGGGATTGATCAATCTTATGCAGCAGGATCCCTTCCATGGGCATCCTCACAAAAATCCCAACCACCACATTGACTCCTTCTTGGTGAAATGTGATACATTCAAGGCGAAGGACTGATGCGGTGAAGCTGCGACTCTTCCCTTTTACTTTGAGGGACAAGGCCTCCTATTAGCTCTAAGCTCACCATCCCAACGACTTCACCACATGGGAGAAGCTTGTGCTTGCATTTGTGGATAAATTTTATCCACCTTCGAAGACGGTCCAGATCCGTGGGCCATTTCAAATTTCAAGCAGCTCCCGCAGGAGTCACTTTACGAGGCTTGGGAGAGGTTTAAGGACCTCCAACACCAGTGTCCTTACCTTGGGATACAGCCCTGGAATTTGGTGCAGAGCTTCTACAACCGGCTCCAGCCTAGCACCAAAATGATTATCGATGCTGTGGCGCAAGGCGCCTTACTTGATAAATCTTCCGAGGAGGCTATAGATCTGTTGGAGCACATGGTGGCCAATAATCAGCAGTGGAACGATGAAGGGACCGGTGTGACCTGGACTCCTGAGGTCAAGGTCGCTATTCACTTGGATTCTCACATTCGAGACCTTGTGCAAACAAGTGGCCCGCATCGAGCAGCGCCTAGAATCCATCCCAGCGGCACCCAGCACCTCCTATCATCCTGCGGAAGAATATGTAGATCGGGATATGTCCCTAGTAAGGGCCACTAAGTGCAATACGTTCATGGAGAGGGACGGAACCAGTGGCAGCACCCTGCCGCCAGGAATAACCCAGGGGTTTCCTACGGAAACCCAAGTGGATGGCTGCAACCTCCACAGTTTCAGAGGACCTCACCTCCTCCTTAGCAGCAGCAGAGCCAGCAACAAGGTGGATTTAGGCCAGCTGCGCCCTACAGGCCGCCGGGATATCAGTTCAACCGACCGCCTCAGCAGAATTATGCGCCGGCTCCGCCAAAGTCTAATCTCGAATCTACATTGGAGACCTTCATTAGTGGCCAGATCCACTTCAATCAGGATACATCGAACCAATTCAAGAATATTAATTCTTCAATCGATGAACTGAGGGGGCAAATGTCACAGCTGCTAAAGAATCAGGGGAGATTACCCTCCTAGCCGGAGACTAACCTTAGAGCTCAAGCCAATGCCGTGGTTTCAGTGACCACACGAGGTGGACGGGTGACTGACACCGTTATGGTTCCGGTGCTGAATAAGAAAAAGGTCACCATCGAAGAAGCTATTGATGACATCGATAGAGTTGAGGCCATTGAGGTGCCTGTCACTATTGAGGAGAAAGCGGATGCACCTCCCATCATACCTACGTCGCCGCCGCCTCCCGTTGATGCATCTAAGGGCAAAGTCTCCAGACCTCCTCCTCCATACACACAGAGGTTAGCCATAGCCAAATTGGAGAAGAAGTACTTCAAGTTTATAGAGTTACTGAAGGGGATCCAGCTGATTATCCCATTTATAGATGCCATCACCGAGATCCCGACATACGCCAAATTTCCGAAGGATCTCATCACGGGAAAGAGGAAGCTCGAAGAGATCAAGCTGTTGGAGGATTCTACCTCCATTATCAAAAATCACCTCCCCCAGAAGCTGCCGGATCCGGAGAGCTTCACAGTGCCATGCTCCATTGGAGGGATGCCGATCAGCAGGGCGTTGATTAAATTAGGGGCTAGCATCAGCCTGATGCCCCTCTCCATCTTCAAAAGACTCCAGACAGGAACTGAGCTGAAACCAACGAGCATGTCCATCCAGCTCGCCGATCACTCTATCACCCACCCGGTGGGAATAGCGAGGGACATCATCCTTCAAATACCTCCAGGGCTATGTGTCCCAGTCGACTTTATCATTATGGACATGCCTGAGGGAGGGAGCTCTCAACTCATACTTGACCGCCCCTTCATGGCGACGGCCGGAGTTCTGATAGACGTCCGAGAAGGGACCCTTTCACTCAATGTGGGGAATATTGAAGCTGAGTTCCGGTTGTAAAAGCCGATGAGGGAGCGAGTCCATGTAGAAGGGGCCAGTTATCTGGAGCTTCTTGAAGATGAAGCAAGTGAAGAGTTCACTGCTGAAGGGGCCATGAAGGACCCAATGATGGCAAGCATTGACGACGACGGCGACCCAACCTACAACAAAGTGGTCACCACGTACATCCAAGTATTGGATGAGGAGTTTCTACGTCAATCATCAAATCATCAAGCGTTGGAGACCACATCTTATGTGGAGGAGAATGTTGGAGTAGGCAGAAATCAAATGCCGCCGGTTTGCACCACCCCAAAGATTGACGCACGACCACCGCGCGCACCAAATGAGCATTGATATATTAGAGGGAGTCGAGCTCATGACTGAAAACGAGCGCTTATTGGGAGGCAACCCAATTCCTTAGTTTTTGAACTTTCTTCCTTAGTTTCTTATTTTCATTTTTATTTCCTGATTTTTAGATAAAATTTTAAAAATCATAAAAATTTGATGAGTTCGTATTTTGTGTATGACGGACAATTGGGGGTATGCATATGGTCATTATGAATGGAAGGAAGCCAGAGGAAAGCAATGGATTCAAAGTTTTGAGAAGAAAACCAAGGGAAAATAAGAGGATAAAGAGACACAGGAGACTCGACCAAGCAGCTTCCCTGCTCGGTCGAGCAGCACAGATACGTGGAGACACGACTATTCTCGCTCGCCCCGAGCAGCTTGATACTCGCCCGAGTAGAAGTAGACTCGGCCCGAGCAAATAGCTGCTCGGACGAGTACTACGGGCTATCGAATTTGTGGAGAAACCGTCACTCTGTCGACCCGGACAAAATATTATCGGCTCGGCCCGAGTAGGAGTCGACGCGGACAGAGCAGCCTTCTGCTCAGTCGAGTCGTACATGCTTGAAATTTAGGGAGAAAACGTCACTCTGTCGACCCGGAAAAAGTATTTTTGGCTTGGCCCGAGTAGGATACGACTCGGAGGGAGTATTTCGATCAAATTTTTTTACATTGACCCGTTGCTGCTCGGACCGAGTCGTATCGGGTTTCGACCCAAAACCGTCCTTCCTCCTTTTAATCCTACCGTTAAAATTTTTTTAACCCTAAAATTTTTTTACCCCCGATAATTTCCCCCGAGCTCCTCTTTTCTCCCCCCTACTCGTTCGCCTCGTGCCATCTTTCCCTGCCGTCACCGTCGCCAGCTCCGACGTCTGTGCCTCCATCTCTGGTAAGCTGCCCCTCCCCTCTCTTCACCTCTTTCTCTCTATATTTCCCCCTCCTCCCCCTTCTCGCCGCCCTACCCAACCGACAAATCCGCCGACGGCGCCGCAATCCCCGCCGGCGCCGCCATCCCCGCCGATCCACACAAACACCACCCCACCTTGCTGACTTCCCCCTCTCTCCCCCCATCAGAACCCCCTCCCTGCCCCCCTCTTCCCCCTATTCCTCGACAGATCCGTCGACGGTGCCGCCGCCGCCGATGGCGCCGGCCACTCGCCCTCCCCAAAACCAACCCCCTTAGTTAACCCCCCCGCCTCCGCTTAAACCCTCCACCCCATCTCTCTATGACGATCAACGAATCCCCCCCCCGATTTGTGTCCTAGGGCATAGACCGAGCACCTCGGTGCTCGGTCACACCCCCAGACCAAGTAGCTCATTTCAGACCGAGTAGTTTCACTGCTCGGCCCGAGTAACCCCATATCTGTGTATCACCCAATTTTGATCGATTATCTGACGTTTTGCCCATTTCAAATTGCAAGTACTCTCCTCCTACATCAGTAGTAGCAACGTGGACTAGCTTGGGGGATCATTTGCGTTTTCGCATCATTCGTACTTGCGGTACACTCGTTCCCCTCTATATTTTCATACTGTACTTTATACATCGCATTCACCATGGTTCGTACACGCGGATCTACCACTCCCCCCGTCCACGGGAAGAGGCCGTCTTCTGGTGCCTCCTCTTCCCATCCCCAGCGTCTTGCACGCCTCACTACTACGTCCTCCACTATCACCATCACACCCTCTACCACAACTCCGGCTATCACCACCACCATCCCCACCACCACCGCACCTGTCACCACATTACCATCCACCATCTCAACCTCATCGCCTCCACACCCAGCACCCTCCAGTGATGACCCCACTGCACGTCTCCCAACTTATGGTATCCAGTTCCGAGACGCCGTGCACCGAGAGCGCTTTTACAGGCTCTCCCAGCGCCGCCTAGTCCCTACCGCTTTTCTAGACGTGTCCGCCCTTAGGTCCCTGGGACTCCTACATGGAGTTCACTACCTGTACCGAGCTATCGGTTTCGACTGATTCCTCGGTGTCCACGCCCCGACCTACACCCGCATAACACTAGAGGGTCTCGGCTCCCTTGCTTTCACCCCGACCGATGACGGGATTACATTCCGCCTCCTTAATCATGATTGCACTGTCACTTTCGCTATGATCAGGGAGTATTTCCACTTCCCCACCGTCCAAGAGCCCAGACTGGCCTTCTCCCCTACCTATGATCTTACCAATTTTGATGCACGCTCCTTTTGGGAGCGTATTTCTGGACTGCCACAGTATCGCCCTAGCCAGGCGAAGGCATCGTGCATTGTGCACACATGCCTTCGCTACGCTCAGTGGCGCCTAGCTTGCACCATTTTTTGCTGACCTGAGGTCGGGACCATGTCCCTTCCTGAGCTTATCCATCTTATGGGTATGACTCGGCCTCTCCATTTCCACCCTGACGGCTCTCTGCGACCATTCATGCAATCTAATGCAGTCCATTGGCTGTGTCACCGACTTTACCAGACAGCCATCAGCTACCACTCCACTGATATTTGCTGCGGTGCCTTTTCACTATTTTTGCTCAGATGCTTCACATCCCGATTCCAGCTGACCTCTACCGACCTCCTGGCCCGACATTCCTGACCATTGGCATGCTCGAGCATATGCACATCATCCGTCCACATGGTTCTCGTCACTGGCAGTATCTAGTAGGCACCACCTATACACCTCATGATTCTTCATGGCTTCAATAATCCATTATCACATGCCTTAAGTCCATCAACCCATCACCAATTGTTTTGTCTCCCCTTGATATAATCCTTGTTAATTATCTGATACTAAAATACTTTGAGACATTTGTACCACATAATGTGGTGGTCATCATCAAAAATATATTGGGCTTAATGGCCAATATCCAACAATTTTCACTTCATACTAGAGCTTCATCCATTGGCTATAGGAATGTGTAAGAGCTAATTCAACTCAAAAGAATGGGTTGTAAACCCACACTGGGTGTGGTTGTAAATCTCTGAGAGACTTTTGGTTGTTGTTTTGATTTGTAAAAGCCTTAATGGAGGTCCTCTTAGAGAGAAGTATTTGTGTATTTAGAAACCCTTGCATGTAGCATGGTTGGTTGGAAACCCTAGTAAGTGAAGCTAGGTAATTGTTGGAAGCCTTCAATTAAGGCACATTGCTCTCATTGGTGAGGGTGGTTGGTGGAAAATCCCAACAAGGAGGCTGTGGACTGGAGTAGCCCAGGTGGGTGAACCAGGATAAAAATCATCTTGTGTTTGTGATTGCTTTTTTGTGTTGATTTCTCTTATTTGCAATTAATTTTTATTTCCGCTCTGCATTTCGTTTATTGCAAGTTAGTAGTTTTGTTAATTAAGTACTTGAGGAGGTAACTCTCTCAAGAGACTTAAGCTCATTGTTAAGCACGTGTTTTGTAGAGTTTTATATTGTTTTGCTGAGAATTATTTTGGTTTTTTTAGTTCATTTCCATTTCAAGAAGGATTTCATGTATTTTAAGGGGGAAACCACGCTAAAAGAGGCCAAGGAGCAATGGGAATGGCGAGGAGGAAGAAAATCTGAAGCGAGGAGAGCAAAATCTGAAGAATAAGGGTTAAAACATGACAACACGACAGTGCAAACCTACCGAATGGCCGTGTGAACCTATCGCATTGCTATACAAGCGTATCTGAGTATCAGCCAATATGCACCAAATTGGCACGGCTATGCAGCCTACCGCACGGCCGTGCAATGTCAACAAAAGAGCTAAAGAATTTCCTACATGAGCTGACACGGCCGTGCCTCCAACCAACACAGTCATGCCATGTCAACAGAGCAAGAGCCCAATTATCCTAGATGGTTTTAATTTTTATTTGTTCATTAATTTTAAGAAACACTAATCACCACCCCTCTAATGCTTAGCTTGTTATCTTATGATCACCAACACATTGTTGGATGTATTTGTCCTTGTAAGTATGTGTTGTAATATTTGTGCTTTTGAGACGTGTTTAGTGTATCTCTTGTCTCTGTGTGGACGTGTTGCTGGATGTAAGGGAAGAGACCCCGAAGCATGATAAATTTGTGTGTTTATGATTGTGACTCTCTTTGTGCTTATTGTGTACTTGCAATTGTTTTAGCTTCCACGGTACTCTTTATTCTTGCAAGTAATATTGTTGATTAAGTTATAATTTGGTAATTCTAATTGATAACTTAGGTAGAATTACTGAAGGGTTTTTATTATTTCAAGAACACCATCCCCCTCTCTAGTGTTCTATTTGTCATCTCAGGATCCCAACACCTAGAACTACTATGGATGACTTTATTGCTAGTAGAGTGGGATGGCACACCATGAGGCCCTAGCTCGCTATGAGGACTATGTGAATTTAGATTATGCATTGCATGTGATGGAGATCCTAAGGCCGATAGGTTTGTCGTGGATGCATTGAATTTAAATGTGAACTCAGGGTGAAAGTGTGCTAGGAAAGATATAGACATAAATCACATCCCAAGAAAATTCACAAGAAGGAGAATCTGAGAAGGACATGTCGGCGGCGAAGTTTGAAAGGACTCAAACTTATTTTCCTTAAGGAGGTGGGAGAGTGCCATGAGGTGGCATGGAGAGACACTGCTGGTTTTGCTTTGGGTATGGATTCAGGAGATACAACAAATTCAGAGATTCACCTTCGCAAGGGGATTCGTTGAACACTCATTTAGTTGATGATGCTCAGTGCAAAGCTCACTAGCCAAGTACCCTGACCTCAGGATGAGATGGTTTATTTGTGAAGATGAAGAATATGTAGTATTTTGGTTTGGTTCGGGCTTTATAGTGTGTTTGTAGCACGGTAAAGCATTGAAAAATATGATCAAGGCTAACCTAGAATTTATGAGGATTTTTTGGATATTTATTGGCAATTTTTTGGAGACCGAACAATGTTTTTCTGAAGCCTAGCCCACATGTTTATTTTGGGATTTTTCGCAGTCGAAGCACATTATTATGTGGCCCACGAAGTGCGACCTGCAGGTGCGGCCCACAGGCGCAACACCCGCGCATGGTGCGCACACACAAAGCACGTTGTGCAGGCCACACTGCAGCAACGCGCACGACCGCGCTCGAGGCTCGGTGGAAGCAGATGTGGTCATGCGACACTTCGGTAAGCGTCAATCGATCAATCTGACAGTCGTGTAGCATGCAAGGCGGGCGCGCTGTGGGCTGGATCCTATTCGGACTTGGATCCAGATTCAGTCTCTAGACCTGTTAAGTACTGTAACTATATTTAAACCTTTGTTTCGGCTAGGGTCTGAGAGCGGTTTCAGTGCGAATTTCATGTGTAAGTTTACTGCCACCTATAGAAAACACAGAGGGCAAACTGAGGACCAAGGAAGGGTTGTTTGATAGCCAAAAAAGGATTTCTCCATTGTTTTCTTCTCTGAATTATTAGCCGGTTTGGTTATTCCATTGAGCCAAACGTAATAATTTATAATCCAAGATTATGGAAGCACTAGCGATCTCTTCAATTGGACGTACACTACGCATTAGGAGGAACCGGTATAAAAGTCGGTGTCAAGTGTGTGTTTATCTTTTGTTTTGCGTAACTTTCACATATATTGATGTGTTGCGGGTTTTGTAGAGAAAGTCATTAGCTTTGCTCATTAATTCAACGACCTTGAAATTCCGCTGGACGGTTGCTTAAGCCTGTCAAGAGGGGATAGAAGCCCAAAAGAGACGATCTCAATGACCCCCAGCAGAAACAAGGACAATGATATGACACACGGGTTTCACAATCTGCACCCAAGGGAAACATCCATGGTGTTCTACTAAACTCCAATGTTTGTTGTCATTCATGAGCTCATTTTAAATATGGCGCTTTTTGGCTGACACGAGGGACCAAAGGCTTTTTTTCTTGCTTTTTTGCAAAAGGTTTTCATAATGGGGCTTTTTGCATGGAAGAGTTTCCTCGGCCAGGGCCCAACCTGATTGATCATTGATGAAGTACACTCCCCATCTTTAAAGTCTATCCCCATGCTTAGACTTCAATAGGTGGTAAAAGATTCTTCTTTTTTTCTACCTAAATTTGTAGTATTGTACACGCCTTCTTCACCCCTTAAGACACCAAAGAGAATATTCCTGATAGCTGCCAATCTTGAATAAACCATCACAAAGTCACATCCCATACAATTTGGGGCTTGTCACAGCATTCAAAATTTGTAGTGTTTGTTCAGCATGGATATACATATTGATTCCCCAGCACAGTGAACTTTTTTTTTGTATATTCTTGGTATCATTATCAGTTGTTATCATCTTGGATTGCCATCTTTGAATTCAATCTGCGGAAGAGTGAAGCTTAATTATTTAAGAAAAAATTTGCTATCTTAGACCATCTCCGTGAGCGATTCAAGCTGGTTAATCACAAATTATGCGTCGATCTTATTCCATCAATATAGTGGTTGCTGAACAAACACTTGTTTAATGTCGAGCAAAATTTAGCATTTGAAGAATATGATAAATATCATCGCTGGTCCTCATATTTACTATTTATAAACCCCACAGGTTCTGCCATGGTCTATTTGACGTTGAACCAATTCAAAACATTGGAAGCCAGACTTCACTGCATCAGAACATGTTTTCTCTCCATAAATACAATATGTATATCCTCTCTTTGGGATCTCAAAAAGAATGCTAATCTAATTGGCAACCTTCAGGTCACCTTCACCAAAGCCTATGCTGAAGAATATTAATCTTTGGACATTATCAGTTGTTATCATCTTGGACTGCCATCTTTGAATTCAATCTGCGGAAGAGTGAAGCTTAATTATTTAAGAAAAAATTTGCTATCTTAGACCATCTCCGTGAGCGATTCAAGCTGGTTAATCATAAATTATGCGTCGATCTTATTCCATCAATATAGTGGTTGCTGAACAAACACTTGTTTAATGTCAAGCAAAATTTAGCATTTGAAGAATATGATAAATATCATCGCTGGTCCTCATATTTACTATTTATAAACCCCACAGGTTCTGCCATGGTCTATTTGACGTTGAACCAATTCAAAACATTGGAAGCCAGACTTCACTGCATCAGAACATGTTTTCTCTCCATAAATACAATATGTATATCCTCTCTTTGGGATCTCAAAAAGAATGCTAATCTAATTGGCAACCTTCAGGTCACCTTCACCAAAGCCTATGCTGAAGAATATTAATCTTTGGACATTATCAGTTGTTATCATCTTGGACTGCCATCTTTGAATTCAATCTGCGGAAGAGTGAAGCTTAATTATTTAAGAAAAAATTTGCTATCTTAGACCATCTCCGTGAGCGATTCAAGCTGGTTAATCACAAATTATGCGTCGATCTTATTCCATCAATATAGTGGTTGCTGAACAAACACTTGTTTAATGTCGAGCAAAATTTAGCATTTGAAGAATATGATAAATATCATCGCTGGTCCTCATATTTACTATTTATAAACCCCACAGGTTCTGCCATGGTCTATTTGACGTTGAACCAATTCAAAACATTGGAAGCCAGACTGCACTGCATCAGAACATGTTTTCTCTCCATAAATACAATATGTATATCCTCTCTTTGGGATCTCAAAAAGAATGCTAATCTAATTGGCAACCTTCAGGTCACCTTCACCAAAGCCTATGCTGAAGAATATTAATCTTTGGACATTATCAGTTGTTATCATCTTGGACTGCCATCTTTGAATTCAATCTGCGGAAGAGTGAAGCTTAATTATTTAAGAAAAAATTTGCTATCTTAGACCATCTCCGTGAGCGATTCAAGCTGGTTAATCACAAATTATGCGTCGATCTTATTCCATCAATATAGTGGTTGCTGAACAAACACTTGTTTAATGTCGAGCAAAATTTAGCATTTGAAGAATATGATAAATATCATCGCTGGTCCTCATATTTACTATTTATAAACCCCACAGGTTCTGCCATGGTCTATTTGACGTTGAACCAATTCAAAACATTGGAAGCCAGACTTCACTGCATCAGAACATGTTTTCTCTCCATAAATACAATATGTATATCCTCTCTTTGGGATCTCAAAAAGAATGCTAATCTAATTGGCAACCTTCAGGTCACCTTCACCAAAGCCTATGCTGAAGAATATTAATCTTTGGACATTATCAGTTGTTATCATCTTGGACTGCCATCTTTGAATTCAATCTGCGGAAGAGTGAAGCTTAATTATTTAAGAAAAAATTTGCTATCTTAGACCATCTCCGTGAGCGATTCAAGCTGGTTAATCACAAATTATGCGTCGATCTTATTCCATCAATATAGTGGTTGCTGAACAAACACTTGTTTAATGTCGAGCAAAATTTAGCATTTGAAGAATATGATAAATATCATCGCTGGTCCTCATATTTACTATTTATAAACCCCACAGGTTCTGCCATGGTCTATTTGACGTTGAACCAATTCAAAACATTGGAAGCCAGACTTCACTGCATCAGAACATGTTTTCTCTCCATAAATACAATATGTATATCCTCTCTTTGGGATCTCAAAAAGAATGCTAATCTAATTGGCAACCTTCAGGTCACCTTCACCAAAGCCTATGCTGAAGAATATTAATCTTTGGACATTATCAGTTGTTATCATCTTGGACTGCCATCTTTGAATTCAATCTGCGGAAGAGTGAAGCTTAATTATTTAAGAAAAAATTTGCTATCTTAGACCATCTCCGTGAGCGATTCAAGCTGGTTAATCACAAATTATGCGTCGATCTTATTCCATCAATATAGTGGTTGCTGAACAAACACTTGTTTAATGTCGAGCAAAATTTAGCATTTGAAGAATATGATAAATATCATCGCTGGTCCTCATATTTACTATTTATAAACCCCACAGGTTCTGCCATGGTCTATTTGACGTTGAACCAATTCAAAACATTGGAAGCCAGACTGCACTGCATCAGAACATGTTTTCTCTCCATAAATACAATATGTATATCCTCTCTTTGGGATCTCAAAAAGAATGCTAATCTAATTGGCAACCTTCAGGTCACCTTCACCAAAGCCTATGCTGAAGAATATTAATCTTTGGACATTATCAGTTGTTATCATCTTGGACTGCCATCTTTGAATTCAATCTGCGGAAGAGTGAAGCTTAATTATTTAAGAAAAAATTTGCTATCTTAGACCATCTCCGTGAGCGATTCAAGCTGGTTAATCACAAATTATGCGTCGATCTTATTCCATCAATATAGTGGTTGCTGAACAAACACTTGTTTAATGTCGAGCAAAATTTAGCATTTGAAGAATATGATAAATATCATCGCTGGTCCTCATATTTACTATTTATAAACCCCACAGGTTCTGCCATGGTCTATTTGACGTTGAACCAATTCAAAACATTGGAAGCCAGACTTCACTGCATCAGAACATGTTTTCTCTCCATAAATACAATATGTATATCCTCTCTTTGGGATCTCAAAAAGAATGCTAATCTAATTGGCAACCTTCAGGTCACCTTCACCAAAGCCTATGCTGAAGAATATTAATCTTTGGACATTATCAGTTGTTATCATCTTGGACTGCCATCTTTGAATTCAATCTGCGGAAGAGTGAAGCTTAATTATTTAAGAAAAAATTTGCTATCTTAGACCATCTCCGTGAGCGATTCAAGCTGGTTAATCACAAATTATGCGTCGATCTTATTCCATCAATATAGTGGTTGCTGAACAAACACTTGTTTAATGTCGAGCAAAATTTAGCATTTGAAGAATATGATAAATATCATCGCTGGTCCTCATATTTACTATTTATAAACCCCACAGGTTCTGCCATGGTCTATTTGACGTTGAACCAATTCAAAACATTGGAAGCCAGACTTCACTGCATCAGAACATGTTTTCTCTCCATAAATACAATATGTATATCCTCTCTTTGGGATCTCAAAAAGAATGCTAATCTAATTGGCAACCTTCAGGTCACCTTCACCAAAGCCTATGCTGAAGAATATTAATCTTTGGACATTATCAGTTGTTATCATCTTGGACTGCCATCTTTGAATTCAATCTGCGGAAGAGTGAAGCTTAATTATTTAAGAAAAAATTTGCTATCTTAGACCATCTCCGTGAGCGATTCAAGCTGGTTAATCACAAATTATGCGTCGATCTTATTCCATCAATATAGTGGTTGCTGAACAAACACTTGTTTAATGTCGAGCAAAATTTAGCATTTGAAGAATATGATAAATATCATCGCTGGTCCTCATATTTACTATTTATAAACCCCACAGGTTCTGCCATGGTCTATTTGACGTTGAACCAATTCAAAACATTGGAAGCCAGACTTCACTGCATCAGAACATGTTTTCTCTCCATAAATACAATATGTATATCCTCTCTTTGGGATCTCAAAAAGAATGCTAATCTAATTGGCAACCTTCAGGTCACCTTCACCAAAGCCTATGCTGAAGAATATTAATCTTTGGACATTATCAGTTGTTATCATCTTGGACTGCCATCTTTGAATTCAATCTGCGGAAGAGTGAAGCTTAATTATTTAAGAAAAAATTTGCTATCTTAGACCATCTCCGTGAGCGATTCAAGCTGGTTAATCACAAATTATGCGTCGATCTTATTCCATCAATATAGTGGTTGCTGAACAAACACTTGTTTAATGTCGAGCAAAATTTAGCATTTGAAGAATATGATAAATATCATCGCTGGTCCTCATATTTACTATTTATAAACCCCACAGGTTCTGCCATGGTCTATTTGACGTTGAACCAATTCAAAACATTGGAAGCCAGACTTCACTGCATCAGAACATGTTTTCTCTCCATAAATACAATATGTATATCCTCTCTTTGGGATCTCAAAAAGAATGCTAATCTAATTGGCAACCTTCAGGTCACCTTCACCAAAGCCTATGCTGAAGAATATTAATCTTTGGACATTATCAGTTGTTATCATCTTGGACTGCCATCTTTGAATTCAATCTGCGGAAGAGTGAAGCTTAATTATTTAAGAAAAAATTTGCTATCTTAGACCATCTCCGTGAGCGATTCAAGCTGGTTAATCACAAATTATGCGTCGATCTTATTCCATCAATATAGTGGTTGCTGAACAAACACTTGTTTAATGTCGAGCAAAATTTAGCATTTGAAGAATATGATAAATATCATCGCTGGTCCTCATATTTACTATTTATAAACCCCACAGGTTCTGCCATGGTCTATTTGACGTTGAACCAATTCAAAACATTGGAAGCCAGACTTCACTGCATCAGAACATGTTTTCTCTCCATAAATACAATATGTATATCCTCTCTTTGGGATCTCAAAAAGAATGCTAATCTAATTGGCAACCTTCAGGTCACCTTCACCAAAGCCTATGCTGAAGAATATTTATCTTTGGACATTATCAGTTGTTATCATCTTGGACTGCCATCTTTGAATTCAATCTGCGGAAGAGTGAAGCTTAATTATTTAAGAAAAAATTTGCTATCTTAGACCATCTCCGTGAGCGATTCAAGCTGGTTAATCACAAATTATGCGTCGATCTTATTCCATCAATATAGTGGTTGCTGAACAAACACTTGTTTAATGTCGAGCAAAATTTAGCATTTGAAGAATATGATAAATATCATCGCTGGTCCTCATATTTACTATTTATAAACCCCACAGGTTCTGCCATGGTCTATTTGACGTTGAACCAATTCAAAACATTGGAAGCCAGACTTCACTGCATCAGAACATGTTTTCTCTCCATAAATACAATATGTATATCCTCTCTTTGGGATCTCAAAAAGAATGCTAATCTAATTGGCAACCTTCAGGCCACCTTCACCAAAGCCTATGCTGAAGAATATTAATCTTTGGACATTATCAGTTGTTATCATCTTGGACTGCCATCTTTGAATTCAATCTGCGGAAGAGTGAAGCTTAATTATTTAAGAAAAAATTTGCTATCTTAGACCATCTCCGTGAGCGATTCAAGCTGGTTAATCACAAATTATGCGTCGATCTTATTCCATCAATATAGTGGTTGCTGAACAAACACTTGTTTAATGTCGAGCAAAATTTAGCATTTGAAGAATATGATAAATATCATCGCTGGTCCTCATATTTACTATTTATAAACCCCACAGGTTCTGCCATGGTCTATTTGACGTTGAACCAATTCAAAACATTGGAAGCCAGACTTCACTGCATCAGAACATGTTTTCTCTCCATAAATACAATATGTATATCCTCTCTTTGGGATCTCAAAAAGAATGCTAATCTAATTGGCAACCTTCAGGTCACCTTCACCAAAGCCTATGCTGAAGAATATTAATCTTTGGACATTATCAGTTGTTATCATCTTGGACTGCCATCTTTGAATTCAATCTGCGGAAGAGTGAAGCTTAATTATTTAAGAAAAAATTTGCTATCTTAGACCATCTCCGTGAGCGATTCAAGCTGGTTAATCACAAATTATGCGTCGATCTTATTCCATCAATATAGTGGTTGCTGAACAAACACTTGTTTAATGTCGAGCAAAATTTAGCATTTGAAGAATATGATAAATATCATCGCTGGTCCTCATATTTACTATTTATAAACCCCACAGGTTCTGCCATGGTCTATTTGACGTTGAACCAATTCAAAACATTGGAAGCCAGACTGCACTGCATCAGAACATGTTTTCTCTCCATAAATACAATATGTATATCCTCTCTTTGGGATCTCAAAAAGAATGCTAATCTAATTGGCAACCTTCAGGTCACCTTCACCAAAGCCTATGCTGAAGAATATTAATCTTTGGACATTATCAGTTGTTATCATCTTGGACTGCCATCTTTGAATTCAATCTGCGGAAGAGTGAAGCTTAATTATTTAAGAAAAAATTTGCTATCTTAGACCATCTCCGTGAGCGATTCAAGCTGGTTAATCACAAATTATGCGTCGATCTTATTCCATCAATATAGTGGTTGCTGAACAAACACTTGTTTAATGTCGAGCAAAATTTAGCATTTGAAGAATATGATAAATATCATCGCTGGTCCTCATATTTACTATTTATAAACCCCACAGGTTCTGCCATGGTCTATTTGACGTTGAACCAATTCAAAACATTGGAAGCCAGACTGCACTGCATCAGAACATGTTTTCTCTCCATAAATACAATATGTATATCCTCTCTTTGGGATCTCAAAAAGAATGCTAATCTAATTGGCAACCTTCAGGTCACCTTCACCAAAGCCTATGCTGAAGAATATTAATCTTTGGACATTATCAGTTGTTATCATCTTGGACTGCCATCTTTGAATTCAATCTGCGGAAGAGTGAAGCTTAATTATTTAAGAAAAAATTTGCTATCTTAGACCATCTCCGTGAGCGATTCAAGCTGGTTAATCACAAATTATGCGTCGATCTTATTCCATCAAAATAGTGGTTGCTGAACAAACACTTGTTTAATGTCGAGCAAAATTTAGCATTTGAAGAATATGATAAATATCATCGCTGGTCCTCATATTTACTATTTATAAACCCCACAGGTTCTGCCATGGTCTATTTGACGTTGAACCAATTCAAAACATTGGAAGCCAGACTTCACTGCATCAGAACATGTTTTCTCTCCATAAATACAATATGTATATCCTCTCTTTGGGATCTCAAAAAGAATGCTAATCTAATTGGCAACCTTCAGGTCACCTTCACCAAAGCCTATGCTGAAGAATATTAATCTTTGGACATTATCAGTTGTTATCATCTTGGACTGCCATCTTTGAATTCAATCTGCGGAAGAGTGAAGCTTAATTATTTAAGAAAAAATTTGCTATCTTAGACCATCTCCGTGAGCGATTCAAGCTGGTTAATCACAAATTATGCGTCGATCTTATTCCATCAATATAGTGGTTGCTGAACAAACACTTGTTTAATGTCGAGCAAAATTTAGCATTTGAAGAATATGATAAATATCATCGCTGGTCCTCATATTTACTATTTATAAACCCCACAGGTTCTGCCATGGTCTATTTGACGTTGAACCAATTCAAAACATTGGAAGCCAGACTTCACTGCATCAGAACATGTTTTCTCTCCATAAATACAATATGTATATCCTCTCTTTGGGATCTCAAAAAGAATGCTAATCTAATTGGCAACCTTCAGGTCACCTTCACCAAAGCCTATGCTGAAGAATATTAATCTTTGGACATTATCAGTTGTTATCATCTTGGACTGCCATCTTTGAATTCAATCTGCGGAAGAGTGAAGCTTAATTATTTAAGAAAAAATTTGCTATCTTAGACCATCTCCGTGAGCGATTCAAGCTGGTTAATCACAAATTATGCGTCGATCTTATTCCATCAATATAGTGGTTGCTGAACAAACACTTGTTTAATGTCGAGCAAAATTTAGCATTTGAAGAATATGATAAATATCATCGCTGGTCCTCATATTTACTATTTATAAACCCCACAGGTTCTGCCATGGTCTATTTGACGTTGAACCAATTCAAAACATTGGAAGCCAGACTTCACTGCATCAGAACATGTTTTCTCTCCATAAATACAATATGTATATCCTCTCTTTGGGATCTCAAAAAGAATGCTAATCTAATTGGCAACCTTCAGGTCACCTTCACCAAAGCCTATGCTGAAGAATATTAATCTTTGGACATTATCAGTTGTTATCATCTTGGACTGCCATCTTTGAATTCAATCTGCGGAAGAGTGAAGCTTAATTATTTAAGAAAAAATTTGCTATCTTAGACCATCTCCGTGAGCGATTCAAGCTGGTTAATCACAAATTATGCGTCGATCTTATTCCATCAATATAGTGGTTGCTGAACAAACACTTGTTTAATGTCGAGCAAAATTTAGCATTTGAAGAATATGATAAATATCATCGCTGGTCCTCATATTTACTATTTATAAACCCCACAGGTTCTGCCATGGTCTATTTGACGTTGAACCAATTCAAAACATTGGAAGCCAGACTTCACTGCATCAGAACATGTTTTCTCTCCATAAATACAATATGTATATCCTCTCTTTGGGATCTCAAAAAGAATGCTAATCTAATTGGCAACCTTCAGGTCACCTTCACCAAAGCCTATGCTGAAGAATATTAATCTTTGGACATTATCAGTTGTTATCATCTTGGACTGCCATCTTTGAATTCAATCTGCGGAAGAGTGAAGCTTAATTATTTAAGAAAAAATTTGCTATCTTAGACCATCTCCGTGAGCGATTCAAGCTGGTTAATCACAAATTATGCGTCGATCTTATTCCATCAATATAGTGGTTGCTGAACAAACACTTGTTTAATGTCGAGCAAAATTTAGCATTTGAAGAATATGATAAATATCATCGCTGGTCCTCATATTTACTATTTATAAACCCCACAGGTTCTGCCATGGTCTATTTGACGTTGAACCAATTCAAAACATTGGAAGCCAGACTTCACTGCATCAGAACATGTTTTCTCTCCATAAATACAATATGTATATCCTCTCTTTGGGATCTCAAAAAGAATGCTAATCTAATTGGCAACCTTCAGGTCACCTTCACCAAAGCCTATGCTGAAGAATATTAATCTTTGGACATTATCAGTTGTTATCATCTTGGACTGCCATCTTTGAATTCAATCTGCGGAAGAGTGAAGCTTAATTATTTAAGAAAAAATTTGCTATCTTAGACCATCTCCGTGAGCGATTCAAGCTGGTTAATCACAAATTATGCGTCGATCTTATTCCATCAATATAGTGGTTGCTGAACAAACACTTGTTTAATGTCGAGCAAAATTTAGCATTTGAAGAATATGATAAATATCATCGCTGGTCCTCATATTTACTATTTATAAACCCCACAGGTTCTGCCATGGTCTATTTGACGTTGAACCAATTCAAAACATTGGAAGCCAGACTTCACTGCATCAGAACATGTTTTCTCTCCATAAATACAATATGTATATCCTCTCTTTGGGATCTCAAAAAGAATGCTAATCTAATTGGCAACCTTCAGGTCACCTTCACCAAAGCCTATGCTGAAGAATATTAATCTTTGGACATTATCAGTTGTTATCATCTTGGACTGCCATCTTTGAATTCAATCTGCGGAAGAGTGAAGCTTAATTATTTAAGAAAAAATTTGCTATCTTAGACCATCTCCGTGAGCGATTCAAGCTGGTTAATCACAAATTATGCGTCGATCTTATTCCATCAATATAGTGGTTGCTGAACAAACACTTGTTTAATGTCGAGCAAAATTTAGCATTTGAAGAATATGATAAATATCATCGCTGGTCCTCATATTTACTATTTATAAACCCCACAGGTTCTGCCATGGTCTATTTGACGTTGAACCAATTCAAAACATTGGAAGCCAGACTTCACTGCATCAGAACATGTTTTCTCTCCATAAATACAATATGTATATCCTCTCTTTGGGATCTCAAAAAGAATGCTAATCTAATTGGCAACCTTCAGGTCACCTTCACCAAAGCCTATGCTGAAGAATATTAATCTTTGGACATTATCAGTTGTTATCATCTTGGACTGCCATCTTTGAATTCAATCTGCGGAAGAGTGAAGCTTAATTATTTAAGAAAAAATTTGCTATCTTAGACCATCTCCGTGAGCGATTCAAGCTGGTTAATCACAAATTATGCGTCGATCTTATTCCATCAATATAGTGGTTGCTGAACAAACACTTGTTTAATGTCGAGCAAAATTTAGCATTTGAAGAATATGATAAATATCATCGCTGGTCCTCATATTTACTATTTATAAACCCCACAGGTTCTGCCATGGTCTATTTGACGTTGAACCAATTCAAAACATTGGAAGCCAGACTTCACTGCATCAGAACATGTTTTCTCTCCATAAATACAATATGTATATCCTCTCTTTGGGATCTCAAAAAGAATGCTAATCTAATTGGCAACCTTCAGGTCACCTTCACCAAAGCCTATGCTGAAGAATATTAATCTTTGGACATTATCAGTTGTTATCATCTTGGACTGCCATCTTTGAATTCAATCTGCGGAAGAGTGAAGCTTAATTATTTAAGAAAAAATTTGCTATCTTAGACCATCTCCGTGAGCGATTCAAGCTGGTTAATCACAAATTATGCGTCGATCTTATTCCATCAATATAGTGGTTGCTGAACAAACACTTGTTTAATGTCGAGCAAAATTTAGCATTTGAAGAATATGATAAATATCATCGCTGGTCCTCATATTTACTATTTATAAACCCCACAGGTTCTGCCATGGTCTATTTGACGTTGAACCAATTCAAAACATTGGAAGCCAGACTTCACTGCATCAGAACATGTTTTCTCTCCATAAATACAATATGTATATCCTCTCTTTGGGATCTCAAAAAGAATGCTAATCTAATTGGCAACCTTCAGGTCACCTTCACCAAAGCCTATGCTGAAGAATATTAATCTTTGGACATTATCAGTTGTTATCATCTTGGACTGCCATCTTTGAATTCAATCTGCGGAAGAGTGAAGCTTAATTATTTAAGAAAAAATTTGCTATCTTAGACCATCTCCGTGAGCGATTCAAGCTGGTTAATCACAAATTATGCGTCGATCTTATTCCATCAATATAGTGGTTGCTGAACAAACACTTGTTTAATGTCGAGCAAAATTTAGCATTTGAAGAATATGATAAATATCATCGCTGGTCCTCATATTTACTATTTATAAACCCCACAGGTTCTGCCATGGTCTATTTGACGTTGAACCAATTCAAAACATTGGAAGCCAGACTTCACTGCATCAGAACATGTTTTCTCTCCATAAATACAATATGTATATCCTCTCTTTGGGATCTCAAAAAGAATGCTAATCTAATTGGCAACCTTCAGGTCACCTTCACCAAAGCCTATGCTGAAGAATATTAATCTTTGGACATTATCAGTTGTTATCATCTTGGACTGCCATCTTTGAATTCAATCTGCGGAAGAGTGAAGCTTAATTATTTAAGAAAAAATTTGCTATCTTAGACCATCTCCGTGAGCGATTCAAGCTGGTTAATCATAAATTATGCGTCGATCTTATTCCATCAATATAGTGGTTGCTGAACAAACACTTGTTTAATGTCGAGCAAAATTTAGCATTTGAAGAATATGATAAATATCATCGCTGGTCCTCATATTTACTATTTATAAACCCCACAGGTTCTGCCATGGTCTATTTGACGTTGAACCAATTCAAAACATTGGAAGCCAGACTTCACTGCATCAGAACATGTTTTCTCTCCATAAATACAATATGTATATCCTCTCTTTGGGATCTCAAAAAGAATGCTAATCTAATTGGCAACCTTCAGGTCACCTTCACCAAAGCCTATGCTGAAGAATATTAATCTTTGGACATTATCAGTTGTTATCATCTTGGACTGCCATCTTTGAATTCAATCTGCGGAAGAGTGAAGCTTAATTATTTAAGAAAAAATTTGCTATCTTAGACCATCTCCGTGAGCGATTCAAGCTGGTTAATCACAAATTATGCGTCGATCTTATTCCATCAATATAGTGGTTGCTGAACAAACACTTGTTTAATGTCGAGCAAAATTTAGCATTTGAAGAATATGATAAATATCATCGCTGGTCCTCATATTTACTATTTATAAACCCCACAGGTTCTGCCATGGTCTATTTGACGTTGAACCAATTCAAAACATTGGAAGCCAGACTTCACTGCATCAGAACATGTTTTCTCTCCATAAATACAATATGTATATCCTCTCTTTGGGATCTCAAAAAGAATGCTAATCTAATTGGCAACCTTCAGGTCACCTTCACCAAAGCCTATGCTGAAGAATATTAATCTTTGGACATTATCAGTTGTTATCATCTTGGACTGCCATCTTTGAATTCAATCTGCGGAAGAGTGAAGCTTAATTATTTAAGAAAAAAATTTGCTATCTTAGACCATCTCCGTGAGCGATTCAAGCTGGTTAATCACAAATTATGCGTCGATCTTATTCCATCAATATAGTGGTTGCTGAACAAACACTTGTTTAATGTCGAGCAAAATTTAGCATTTGAAGAATATGATAAATATCATCGCTGGTCCTCATATTTACTATTTATAAACCCCACAGGTTCTGCCATGGTCTATTTGACGTTGAACCAATTCAAAACATTGGAAGCCAGACTTCACTGCATCAGAACATGTTTTCTCTCCATAAATACAATATGTATATCCTCTCTTTGGGATCTCAAAAAGAATGCTAATCTAATTGGCAACCTTCAGGTCACCTTCACCAAAGCCTATGCTGAAGAATATTAATCTTTGGACATTATCAGTTGTTATCATCTTGGACTGCCATCTTTGAATTCAATCTGCGGAAGAGTGAAGCTTAATTATTTAAGAAAAAATTTGCTATCTTAGACCATCTCCGTGAGCGATTCAAGCTGGTTAATCACAAATTATGCGTCGATCTTATTCCATCAATATAGTGGTTGCTGAACAAACACTTGTTTAATGTCGAGCAAAATTTAGCATTTGAAGAATATGATAAATATCATCGCTGGTCCTCATATTTACTATTTATAAACCCCACAGGTTCTGCCATGGTCTATTTGACGTTGAACCAATTCAAAACATTGGAAGCCAGACTTCACTGCATCAGAACATGTTTTCTCTCCATAAATACAATATGTATATCCTCTCTTTGGGATCTCAAAAAGAATGCTAATCTAATTGGCAACCTTCAGGTCACCTTCACCAAAGCCTATGCTGAAGAATATTAATCTTTGGACATTATCAGTTGTTATCATCTTGGACTGCCATCTTTGAATTCAATCTGCGGAAGAGTGAAGCTTAATTATTTAAGAAAAAATTTGCTATCTTAGACCATCTCCGTGAGCGATTCAAGCTGGTTAATCACAAATTATGCGTCGATCTTATTCCATCAATATAGTGGTTGCTGAACAAACACTTGTTTAATGTCGAGCAAAATTTAGCATTTGAAGAATATGATAAATATCATCGCTGGTCCTCATATTTACTATTTATAAACCCCACAGGTTCTGCCATGGTCTATTTGACGTTGAACCAATTCAAAACATTGGAAGCCAGACTTCACTGCATCAGAACATGTTTTCTCTCCATAAATACAATATGTATATCCTCTCTTTGGGATCTCAAAAAGAATGCTAATCTAATTGGCAACCTTCAGGTCACCTTCACCAAAGCCTATGCTGAAGAATATTAATCTTTGGACATTATCAGTTGTTATCATCTTGGACTGCCATCTTTGAATTCAATCTGCGGAAGAGTGAAGCTTAATTATTTAAGAAAAAATTTGCTATCTTAGACCATCTCCGTGAGCGATTCAAGCTGGTTAATCACAAATTATGCGTCGATCTTATTCCATCAATATAGTGGTTGCTGAACAAACACTTGTTTAATGTCGAGCAAAATTTAGCATTTGAAGAATATGATAAATATCATCGCTGGTCCTCATATTTACTATTTATAAACCCCACAGGTTCTGCCATGGTCTATTTGACGTTGAACCAATTCAAAACATTGGAAGCCAGACTTCACTGCATCAGAACATGTTTTCTCTCCATAAATACAATATGTATATCCTCTCTTTGAGATCTCAAAAAGAATGCTAATCTAATAGCAACCTTCAGGTCACTTTCACCAAAAGTCTATGCTGAAGAACATAATCTTTGGACATTGGTTGTTAGTCTTAATAAAATAAGATCTTGCACATGCTGGAGCCAGTAGAAATTAAACAACATACAACTTTCCTTTCCTTTTGATGATAACATTATCGCAATAATTGCATTTTTTCCGTCACATAAAAAGTCTTAACTCTTATTATTCAACTTAAATGTCACTTTCGTATATGATGTCTTTCCTCTTGCAAACATACCAAATACTAATATAATGCTTTTTACAGGAAGTTAATTTCTCCTCTCTTTTTTTTGGTGAATTTGAGTTTAATTAATATCTTTGTTAGGTCTTAACTAATCCTGTACATCCTCATTAAGGCATTCATTTTAGCAATATGACAATAGTATGATTAGAGACACGTACTGTTATGTGTACATACACCAGTACATCTATATATAATTTTTTTTTTAAAGATGAAAAGATATGGATGATCCAATGGAAGTCGGAATGGGTCAATATTTCTCAACGCATAAAACATTGCTTTCATTTAAAACAAGTTTAGTTGTCTGCAAAATTTCAAATTGCCTGTGTGTCACAAGTGAAAAAAAAAGACATCTTTGCACTGTTATACTACAGTCTAAAGATTGTTTCCTTTCATCAGCTACTCACCTTCCTCTTGGCTTGCATTTTGGTTGGACTGACATAGGGCAAAATGTTCTGAGACACCCAACATTTAGGGGTATTTTTACATAAATATCTTATGGTTTTTCTGCTCACTGGTTGATACAGTTGGAAAATAAACACGGGCCAGACTAGCACATCGGAAGCAACCTCCAAGGCGGATAGCTATCCAACAATCGCTACAACGCGATCTTTCGGAGATAAACCACAATATAAATATCTAACCAAACAAGCAAGATGAAAAGTAACAAAAGCAGGAAAGTAACAAATCAAGCGACACATGGTTTACTTTGGTTCGGCCCGCTAACGGTACCTACGTCCAACTTCCCGAAGATGATTTCCACTCATATGATCATATAGAATTATACCCGACTCCTTCAATCTTCTTCAACAAAAGAGAGCTCAAAATCTTCTCACCAACCCCAAACTTGGAGTTCAAAATCTTCTCACCAACCCCAAAAGAGATCTAAAATCTCACCAAAAGAGAAGAAACCACAAAGCTCTCACAAATAATCCCTCAACCCGGAAAAAAGAAATCCTAAGAAGAAGATTACAATTAATTTCAATAGAAATCTCAAGAAGTCACTCACCAAATCATGCCCAAGAGCTACAAGACGCACGAGGAAGAAGAAACTTGATGACTGCACTTTTATTCTTCTTTTCTCTTCGCTCTCCCAAAAATAAACCCTAGGAAGGGTTTAAATAGTCCCAAGAGTCGTCTGGAATCTTAGCTATCCGATTAGATTAGGTTTTAGATCAAAACCTAACTCAAAATTATGTGTCTGGCCCGTCTACAGTCAACACGACCATGCAAGGAATCGGCATGGCTGTGTCACACCTGCGTAAAATACTTATGCAGTTTTGCAGACTATGCATAGCCGTGCCAAACTCTGCACGACTGTGCCGAACTCTGCACGGCCGTGCCACAGCCTGCCCAGAAACTGGGCAGTCTTCGCAAACATTGCATGGCCGTATCGAACTTGGCACGGCCGTGTCAAACCAAAATAATGGGTTTAAAGCATATTTCAACAAACTCTACCATGCTTCAAATTTCATTCATGTCATCACTAGGATCTTCACGGCTCTATGCAGATTCCAGACTGTTGTCTACGTTAATGTTCTCAAAATTTGTACCGCAAGCGCACGATGTGGTTGTAGCATTATACGGATCGTTCACAGGGAGACAGTTGTTGAGTACCTATTGCTTTCTAAGTTTATTAGCTACGCGATCAAGATGTGGCTAGAAGTGTGAATAATATGAGAATTATCAATAAAGAAAAGCTCAAGACTTAGGTATCCCCACCATTAGATTTAAGTTAGGATTGAATAGAATTAACCGATTGTTGAATTCAAGAGACTCGGGAGAGGTCGTCTAACCTAAGGGCATTCTCCTACCCCCACTTCCATGATGCAATGATATGATATTCCCTTATGTTATCCCTACCCCCCACTCTCGTGATGTTATGATAGGACTACCTAACCCGTATCGATGCCAACTCACATTGAAACATCGATACGCGTTAGATGCATTACGACCGACGAATGTCCTCAATCATCCTCCATGCCACTTCCGTGGATTAGGATTTGGATCTATGCTAGGAGGGCTCTAATCGATACCTGACTCTTGTCAGCCACATCAATAGTATGGATAAATGTAGAGATTGAAACCCCTAGATTAACCCCAACTCCTGCCGTCCACTAATCTAATTATCCACAAGGGGAAATTCAATTTGCATTGATAATAAAAATCCTAGCACACCCCTCATCGCCAATTATTCATCAATTAATCAATAATCATCAATCAATGGCTAAATCCAATGGGGTTCAACTAATGGCCACAGATAAGAGACTACTCACAATCCATGGAATAAACCCAATTAGATTCACAAATAGAACATCCATGGCAATGGACATTAACAAAACTAATCAATCAACCAATCCACAATAACAAGGAATTAAGAGAGCTAATTTCTATTCAAAGATTTAAACTAGAATCCAAAAAGAACAAAAGGAACAAATAAATTTATAGAGGAAATAGAATTGAGTACACATGTTTCAAACCCAAAAATCTCTGAAAAGTTCTATAAAAAGCATCTCCTGGGTCAGAGGAAGAAGAAAAGTATTTATACCCCCAAAAATACCTAAAAAGTCCTTAAAATATCCATGGCAGCGCCCAGAAAAACCAAAGTGACCCAATTAGATGTGACCGTGTCATAAACGACGCGATCGTTTCGCTTAAGTGTGTAACATTGGGGTTTCTGGCTTCAGGCGATCTGACCGCGTTGATTCGCTTTCAGCTTCTTCAAGTCTTCATCAAAACGGTCGTGTAGAGCTACCGTTTGGCTTCAGCAGCTCTCAGATCAACACGGTTAGTAGCTTCTGGCGAAGCTTCACTTTAGTTGGCCGACCACTACATAGAGACAACTACCAGTCATGAGCGATATCGAAGCCTAGAGAGACGGAAGCAGTCGCTTAACGGGCGAAGGGAGCAAGACCAAGCTGAGCAAGACGTGGAGTGGCGAAGGGGGCCTACTATATGTATACGTGATTAGTAACCAATGAAAGACATCGAACGAAAAAGAAAAGGTGAACTATTGAAGAGTGTGATTGATCAGACAAGTTCCGATTTCGTTAACCTTCTTTCATTTCCGACTTTGCTTGCGAAAAGTCCTCGATTGCCAAACAACCGCGTCGAATTGGGTTTTCCTTCTCTTCTGCTCTTCAGCGACGCGACCGTTTCGATCTCCAATGTGACCGCGTGGTATGGCTTTAAGCTGCTCTTCCCTTGTCCTAGTGACGCGATCGTGTGGGTGATTCATGCGATCACGTGTGTCACTTTTGTGATCTTTTCCCTTGTTTTAGGCCCCGATTGCTCCTTACTTCATTTCATATCTTTTTCTCCCGTTCTTAGACCCAAAACTCCACATTTTCTCTTGCAATACATGTGAGATACCCAAGAGTAAAAAGGGATTTAAAATGGGGAAAATAGAATAGAACGTGGAATGAAATGACGTAGATATAATTTTAGGACGTCGTTTCTAGCTCGAATCGTCAAATAATATACTAAGCCATGGTCATATGCTCAAGTCCTAGGATATTTCCTCTAACCTGTCCTTAGGTTAGAGGAATATGAATCAAAGTTATGCGATGGTCGGAGAAAGGATAAATATCGGATAATGGGTTATTAGTCTATCGAGAAGTGGCTCTCACGACATGTCAACGTTCCAAGATTCGTGAGATTGCTAACTTTATGCATGCTTCTATTTTCATTGTTTTTTTCATTTGGATTCTAATCGGTTCGTGCAAGGAGCGTTGGGTCGATGACTCATAAGTCAGATGACCTTAGGGCATCGGGCCAAGAGGGACCCCTCGGACCTACTAGCTCAAACCAATCATATCCGTATTCTTATGTGACCGGCGCCCCGTTTATGATTAGGGCGCAGTGTCGTTTTACCGCAAGTGCACGGTTAGTGTAGGGTGCGTGTGTATCGAACACAGAGAGGTGGATGGCTTGAAGGCTACTAGCCTCGCCTAGGTTGTGTGAGAGCTACGCAGATGATATGAGTGGGTAGTGTAGAAATAAAGGAAAGAAATGTAAAAGACAAGAAATGAATCCCCGCTAACACGGGCTAGAGCACTCATGACACTTGGCATTCGACTCGACCCAGGGTGAGACATTGCCCCAAAAGGTGGTATCTAGTGCCTCATGGGCTAGATATTCTAGTCGATGCCCAGGATGATACGATAGGTCTACCCAGTTTCAGACGGTGGGCATTCCCATGTCCAACACCCTCCGCAACCGGGAGCATTATGGCCATAATGATAGCTCCCAACATTTCATCCAAGCTGTTTCCACGCGCGAGGACTCGATGTCAATGCAGGGGTGTGAGCTGTGGCTAGGGGATCAAACTCCCGTTTTATTTCCCATTGGCCCAACGGTCAAAGGCGGTCTTTCTCCCGTCAGTGACAATAAAACACCCCCGCGTAACCCTAAAGGCCAAATAGGTCGAATGTGATTTCTAGCAATACATCAAAGTGGATCTTGACGGGACAAGCATCCAGAGCCCAACCCCCAACACATCTAGTGTGTTACCATACGAGTTGGTCTCAGATTGCTAGACATCCCCATTGACACATTCAATCAAACACTTGTCATGTAATCAAGTCAAATGAAATATACCAAGCATCAATCCTACTCTAATCCATATTAGGGTTCATCAAGAACTACTCAATGATGAAAAACATGATAGCAAGCAATAATAAATACAAACTAACATTCATCATCAAGCTTATTGAAAATAACACAAAGCAATGGAAATAAGAGAAAAAAAATACTTATCTTGCATTAGAATCCATCAATCCATTACAAGATTTATTCAAATAGAAAACCTAATCTAACCTAATCTAAGGCTCCTATGAAAGGGGCAGAAAGCTGCTGAAAAATAGAGGAGAACCCATTACAAGTCGTGCACAATCTCATATTTATAGGCCCCCACAAAACCCTAACAGTTCAGGTTCAAAAACCCACTAAAACTGGTGAAAAAGGGCCACCCGATCGGTTGGAAGTTCAACCGATCTGGTGGAAGCAAACAGAGATACTAAACTTTTGAAAATGAGCAGAACCGATCGGTTGGATAGCCCACCCGATCGATTGAAGTTCAAATTTCAGACAACCCAGAATTTCAGCACCCAGCTGCACTCAGAAAATTCTAGAAAAATGTAGAAAAATCAGAGTTGCGCATGCGACCTATTGTTGGAAAGCGAACGATGATGCCGACGCTAGAAAAATAAGAGATCACCTAAACTCCCACTGGAATGATAGCAGATCTTCAATAAATGAGCAGTAGTACACGAAAGGGGAAGAAAAGGCCACCCGATCGGTTGACGTGTCAACCGGTCGGGCGAGTTCTTCCACAAAATGACCCGAGGAGATGACCCGATCGGTTGGGAAGCCAACCATCGGGTGGTATTTGGAACTCAAAAACATAGAGCACTGTCACACCCAACCGATCACTGAACCGATCGGTTATGGTTCGCTTCTTTGCTGCTTTCTGCTCGGGTCTGATACGCATGCACGAACCGATCGGGTGGAACTGTCCACCCGACCGGTTGAAGCTCCAAAACTTCAAATCCTCATCTTTGGCCATCGAATCTTTGCCGTATAATTGCGCTTTGGTCCCGACATGCAAGGTTGACTCCAGAAGACACCGAAATGCCGACATTTACCTGAAATACAAACAATACACCCAATAGTCAATATGAACCAAAATGTGATATATACAACATGGAATGAGATGAAACACATATGAAAACATGATGAAGAGCGTGTGCAAAAGGTGAAATATGAACACGCGGCATTATGCACTCCCCAAGCTAAACCTTTTGGCATGAGGCCATAATGCTTCCTGAGGCATGGGGATCCGGCTGCTTTAGCGTAGCTAGGAGAATGGTGCATATTTTATTATTTCTACATATTATATATATACACACACACGAAAGCATGAATGGGTCAAGCAAAAATAACTCCATGATATTAGGTGATATGTCATTATCCAAGTGTCGAAGGATTATAACCCATTATACTCAACTATCAGTTCTACAGTCCATGCATAAAGTGGATCCCTAAGAAAAATCTAACCTAGGTCCGTTTCGAGTATTACTATCCTAGGGACTATGAGAATGGTCATAACTAGCATAGTATATGGTATCTGAGACTAAAAACATATCCTAATCAAATACTCACATCGATATTGAGGAAATCGAGCGTAAAGGAGAAAAAAATGAAATCCCACACAATAAACCATGCATATAAAGCTCGATTTCATAAAATTCTCAAAACGTATGCGTAAATATACATATGAGTGCATGAGAGTGAATGATGCATGATGCAAATGCAAATATTTTTGTTGTTTTTTATTTTTCAAAAAAAATTTGAATGCATAAGAACAGAGAAATAGCATGATGCATGGGGAATAAGAAAGAGGAAGGTGAAAATGTGAAAGGAAAGAGGAGATTATATATAAATATACATGGATGAAGGGGTGGTGGTCAAGAGAAAATAAATAAAAATGGGCATGAAATGCTCCTCCCCAAGGTAAACTAAGCATTATCCTCAATGCGATATAATCGTGGAAATATGAGGACGTATATGTGAAATGGAAGGGATGGGTCATCTCATCATGAAGTGCCTCCATCAGGTGGTGGCTGTGTAGGGAATGTGGGTGGAGGTGGTGCGTCAGAAGATGGTGGAACTGCGACATTTGTGGATGGTGGAGGTGTAGGTAGTGCATATGTATTCCTCCCACGGGATTGTCGTGGGGGTGCTGATGGATGTTTGGTGTGAGGAGGCATCGTGGAGTGATAGTGTTATGAATGCAAGTGTGTATGAGTGTAAGAAAGTGTGCAAAGTACGACTCCACGCAATTTTAGCAAAAATAGCGAGAAATGAAGCACTTGGGGCAAAAATTGAAAGTTCAAAGCAAGGAAAGAGTGTACCCAAGATGACGATGATCCTTGCTGATTGGTGGTGCCCCTTAAGCCTCAATTGAAGTCCCCCCAATCTAATCAAATGGTATGAATCATTAGAATGGACCCCTAAATGCCCGAGTTAGGGTTTGTTGTTCATTCATTTTGACAAGGAGGAGGATGGAGGAGAAGAGATTAGGGATGAGGAGGATTGTGGGTGATGATTTTGGAAGGAATGGAAGAGAATTGAAGGAGAGGGTTGGTCGGAGATGGGAGAAATTTGGAAGAGAAGTCGAAACAATCGAAGAAAAGAGTGCACAAGTCGATCATGTGGGGGTTTGGCCTTATATAAGTGGACGATGCGGTTGCGTTAAATTGTCGCGTCGATTCGGAAGTGGTCGCATCGCTTCAGTAACTCAATGTCATAGGGTTTAACAGATGACGTGGGTGATTCAATGCGGTCGCATTGATTGAATATCGAACGCGTCATTTCTGAACTTGGATGGCCAAAATTTGGGTCAACTCGGTCGAGTTGATGAACTCATGTGACCGCGAGCAGAGTGAAAAATAAGGCCAAAATGACAGAGAGTTGGCACCTATTATATGGTCGCATCATTTGGGTCAAATGACTGTGTCGTTTGGACTTTGTAAATGTTGTTGGTCTTGGATCTTTGGTAACGACGCGGTCGAGTCGCTTGGTCCAAATGACTGCATTGATATGGAAATATAAAGGGAATCTTTACTTTGAAAATGAGGGCGACGCTGTTGTTTCAAAGAGTTTAAATGACTGCATGCTGGAAATTAATTCAGCTCAAAATTCCAGAGAGTTGGTACCTAGCAAACGACCGCGTCATTTTGGTGAAACGATCGCATTGAATCAGCTTCCTTAGTCCAAAATCTTCTCCTCTTTGGCTCTATTTGGCGTGGTCGTTTGTGATACCTTCACGCGACCGCGTCTATATGTATCAGCTGCTGCTTCCTTGGGTGACTCTTGTGCTCCCTTTCACGCGCCCGCGTGGGGTATCCCATGCGATCACATTTTCTCTCCTGCATTGAAAACACTTGGATTAATTTTTCGGATTTGGGGTTTTATTCGATCAAAATCTAAGCTATCAAACTAAGATAAAAATTGATGCATAAGACTAAAACAAAACTAAAAACTTGGGTTGCCTCCCAAGAAGCGCTCGTTTATAGTCTTGAGCTCGACTCCCTATTAAATGTGTTCATGGTGGTTTCGGGCGAAGAGCGTCAAAGTTGCTTCTACTCCAGTTGGTTCGCATACGATGTAATGCTTCAATATTTAGTCGTTGACCTTAAAAGGCTTACATCTTCCGACTATCTCAACTGATCCATATGGATATACACACATAACCATGAACGGTTTGGACCATCGCGAACGTAGCTTTCTTGGAAATATCATGAGCCTCGAATTAAAATGGAGTACAGTGTCGTCTTCCTTGAATTCCCTTCTCATGATGCTTTTATCATGCCAACGTTTCATCTTCTCCTTGTAGTGCGGGAGCTTTCGTAGGCATTAAGTCTGAACTCATCCAGCTCGTTCAATGGAAGGAGGCGTCGCTCCTCTGCACTCTTGCAGTCATAGTTCAGGTGTCTAATAGCCAATATGCTCTGTGCTCCAACTCTACTGGAAGGTGGCATGCTTTTTTTATAAAATAGACGAAAAGGGAAAGTTCATAATGGGGTTTTCAAGGTGGTCCAGTATGCCCATAATGCATCATCTAACTTTGAGGCCCGGTCCTTTCTTGAGTTTGTTATTGTCTTCACCAGGATACTCTTGATTTCTCTATTGGAGATTTCCACTTGTCTGCTTGTCTGAGGGTGATAGGCTAGCCTAATCTGGTGCCGCACTCTGTACTTTTTTAGGAGGGATTCAAACTTATTTTCGATGAAGTGCTTTCTTCAGTCACTTATGACTACCCTCGGGACTCCATACATGTGGAATATGTTTCGTCACTTATGACTATCTCCGGGACTCCAAACATGTGGAATATGTTTCTTTTGAAGAACTTGGCAACCACTCATGCGTCGTTAGTTGGCGAGGCTACCGCTTCGACTCACTTGGAAATATAATCCACCGCAACCAATATGTATTGGTTGCCATGACTAGATGGGAATGGCCCCATAAAATCGATTCCCCAGAAATCGAATATCTCCTCTTCCAATATTGTATTCAATGGCATCTCATTTCTTCTAGAGATGTTTCCGGTCCTTTGACATCAGTCACAACCCTTGACGAAATCATTTGCATCCTTAAATAGGGTAGGCTAGTAGACACCACATTAGAGGATTTTGCCGATGTTTTTGTCGTGCTTGCATGCCCTCCGCATGGTAGACTATGACAGTGTGATATGAAGGATGTGACTTCACTTTCTGGTATGCATCTTCTGATGGTTCTGTTATTGCAAGTCTTCTACAAAAAAGGATCATCCTAGAAATAGCATCTTACATCGTGTCAGAACTTGGCAACCACTCATGCGTCGTTAGTTGGCGAGGCTACCGCTTCGACTCACTTGGAAATAGGGTAGGCTAGTAGACACCACATTAGAGGATTTTGCCGCTGTTTTTGTCGTGCTTGCATGCCCTCCGCATGGTAGACTATGACAGTGTGATATGAAGGATGTGACTTCACTTTCTGCTATGCATCTTCTGATGGTTCTGTCATTGCAAGTCTTCTACAAAAAGGATCATCCTAGAAATAGCATCTTACATCGTGTCAGAACTTCTTGCGCTGCTGTAAAGTAAGGTCGTATGGCATGATGCCGCATGCAATGAAGTTCATGATATCTACAACCCATGGAGTCTCAACTATGGCGACAGAGAACAATTGATCTTCAGGGAAGGAGTCATCTATCGGGAGAGAAGCTCTTGTATCTTCATAAATGAGGCGAGATAGATGATTCGCCACTACATTCTCGGCCCCCTTCTTATCTTTGATTTTTAGATCAAATTATTGTAACAAGAGGATCCATCGAATTAGACGTGGCTTGGCATCCTTCTTGTTAAGAAAATATCTAAGAGCGACATGGTCTGTGTGAATGATAACCTTCGACCCAACTTGGTATGACCAAAATTTCTACATGGCGAAGATCACAGCTAGCAACTCTTTCTCAGTCGTGGTGTACTTTCTCTGAGCTTCATCTAGGGTCTTGTTGTTATAGTATATGGCATGAAGCTTGACATCCTTTCTTTGACCCAAAACTACCCCCAACGACATAATCACCAGTGCACACATTAGCTCAAACGGAAGGTTCCAATATGGGGGTTAAATAATGGATGCAGAGATGAGCTCCATTTTCAACCGTTAAAAGTTGCAAGACACTCGTTAGTAAAGATAAAAGTGATTTCTTTGGCTAATAATTCCGTAAGAGATCGTGTAATCTTGGAGAAGCCCTTGATGAATCGGCGATAAAACCCCGCATGACCAAGGAAATTCCTAATCACTTTCACATTCGTAGAGGGTGGTAGCCCCTCAATGACCTCTATCTTAGACTTATTAACCTCAATGCCACGTGAAGAAATGATGTGTCCTAGCACTACTCCCTCTTGCACCATAAAATGATATTTTTCCCAATTTAACACTAGACTAACCTTTTGGCATCTTTGTTGCACTCTAGTCAAGTTCCCTAAGCATGTGTCAAAGCTTGTGCCATAGACGAATAAATCGTCCATAAACACATCCATGATGTCCTCTACAAAATCAGAAAAAATGGTGGTCATGCACCTTTGGAAGGTGGTGGGTGCAATACACAATCCAAACGGCATTCTATGGTAGGCAATGATGCCGTATGGACATGTAAAGGTGGTATTCTCTTGGCCATCGGGATGGATGGTTATTTGGAAGAATCCGAAATACCCATCAAGGAAGCAAAAATGTGAATGCTTGGCCATACGCTCAAGCATTTGATCAATGAATGGAAGATGGAAATGGTCCTTACGGGTGGATTTATTAAGCTTTCTATAATCTATGCACATCCGCCATCCGGTGACGGTTCTAGTGAGTATAAGTTCGTCTTTATCATTTTTCACCACCGTCATACCCCCTTTTTTGACCACTTGAACCGGGCTAACCTACTTACTATCAGATATAGGGTGGATTATTCCCACCTCAAGCAATTTCAAAACCTCCTTTTTTAACTACCTCCTTCATGTTAGGGTTAAGTCGCCTTTGAGGCTCAATGGACGTAGCGTTATCATCCTCGAGAAGGATCATATGCATGCATAGAACGAGGCTAAGTCTCTTTATATCATCTATGGTGTATCCTAGGACACTTCTATATGTTGTTCTAAGGACATTCTTGAGGCTTTCAAGCTCAGTGTTGGTTAATGAGGTGTTTACAATGGCCTGGAAAGTAGAGTTTCTTACTAGGAATGCTTACTTTAAATTAGGAGAAAGTGGTTTAAGTTCTACCTCAGGAGACTTGGCGTTCTCCTTCAACATTACCTCAGGTTGTGGTGGCTCTCTTGAAGGCTCGTTGTCTTGGCATGCCGAGATCTCATAAGATGCTTCTAATGATCAGACATCACCCTATGGTCCCCTTGAATCAATCTGTCCTGAGGATGAGTCTGGTGTTCTTGGTGAGTTGTAATCTCTGAAGTTGAAGCTTCTTCTAATGATGGCATAAACGTGCTTATCCGGTAGCATGTCTCAATGATTCACCGTGCTTCCTTTTGGAGTGCAATTGATTCATGTCCGGTAACGAATTGTTCAGAGGAAGTGATGCATCCATCGTTGTCGAGGCTCCCCACAGCTAGGCCATTCATCAAGAGCATCACAAGTGGTGACAATTATAGAAAGGTGGAAGCTGTGCACACTTGCAAATCTTGATAGAAAGGGGTGGAATAATCCGTCCAGCTGTGGTGAAACATGTGAGGATGTGGATCGCATGGATAGTTTTCGAATTAATGTTGGCCAAATATGTGTTCTTGCACGTGAATGCTCCATAGCTCACTGACGCAATTAGATTGAAGGAAGATGTTTCCATCCTCTACTGAGCTATATGCTGCGTCAGGCTATCCATCTAACTTGCAAGAACTGCAGTGGCATTAGTAGTGGCCAGTATCCTCACAAGATCCTGTATTCACCAGCAATATAAGAAAAAGGAATAAGTGAATATGTGATAAAGAAATGTGTACTCTAGCAACAAAGATCAAAACTAATATCAAGCCGTGCATCCCCAGCAACGGCATCGAAAAACTTGTTGCCTTTGATAAGGTTCTCAAAATTTGTACCGCAAGCGCACGGTATGGTTGTAGCACTATATTGGTTATCCACATGGATGCAGTTGTTGAGTACCTGTTTCTTTCTAAGTTTATTAGCTACGCGATCAAGATGTGGCTAGAAGAGTGACTAATACGAGAATTATCAATAAAGAAAAGCTCTAGGACCTAGGTATCCCTACCAATGGATTGAAGACAGCTCTAGGACCTAGGTATCCTCACCATTGGATTAAAGTTAGGATTGAATAGAATTGACCGATTGTTGAATTCATGGGACTCTGGAGAGGTCGTCTAACCTAAGGGCATTCTCCTCCCCCCCCCACTTCTGTGATGCAATGATATGATATTCCCTTATGGTATCCATAACCCCCACTCTCGTGATGCCATCATAGGACAACCTAGCCCGTATCAATGCTAGCTCCCGTTGATACATTAATATGCTTTAAATTCATTACGTCCGACGAATGTCCTCAATCTTCCTCCATGCCACTTCTGTGGATTAGGATTCGGATCTATGCTAGGAGGACTTTAATCGATACCTGCCTCTCGTCAGCCGCATCGATTGCATGGATTAATGTAGAAATTGAAAACCCTAGATTACCACCGACTCCCACTGTCGACTAATCTAATTATCCACAAGTGGAAAAATCAATTTGCATTGATAATAATCATCCTAGCACACCCCTCATCGCCAATTAATCATCAATTAATCAATAAATCATCAATCCATGGCTAAATCCAATGGGGCTCAACCCAAGGCCCTAGATAAGAGACTACTCACAATTCATGGAATAAAACCCAATTAGATTCACAAATAGACAACCATGGAAATAGACATTAACAAAAATAATCAATCAACCAATCCACAATAACAAGAAATTAAAAGAACTAATTTCTATTCAAAGATTTAAACTAGAATCCAAAAAGAACAAAAGGAACAATTAAGGTTGCAGATGAAATAGAATTAAGTACACCTGATTCAAACCCAAAAATCTATAAAATGTTCTGTAAAAAGCATCCATTGGGTTAAAGGAAGAAGAAATGTAATTATACCCCGCCCCAATACCCAAAAGTCCCAAAAATACCCATGTTTATGCCCAGAAAAACCTAAGGGACCCAATTAGATGCGACAGCATCGTAAACGACGTGGTCGTTTCGCTTAAGTGCGTTATGATGCGTGTTTATTGTATATATTTTTTCCCTTTTTCATACACGTTTTACATCGTTTATTTCCATGTTTTCACCGTTTTCCCTGTTTTTGTTTCCACTTTTGCTTGTATGGTACCTTCTATGCTTTGCATGAATTACCTGCTGATTAGGGACCATAAGGCATGAATACGGCATGAAAAGATGAAAGGAGCAGAGCCAGGAGCTCCACGTGTGCAAAAAGGAGAGATTTGAGAAGAGATGTGATAAATGTTGAGTATTGGACTTCTCCCTACTTGGTGTTAATGATGAGAAAACATAAATACTTGTGACTAATTGTAACGGCCTGTTTCTATCGTACCTTCTTCGTGCACGTGCTTTTGATCGTGCACGTGTTTATTTAAGACTTTATTTGTTTTTGAACGTTTTTGTGTGATATGTCGTCGTGATCGTCTCTGAAAGTATTAGATTGCGAAACGACTTTGGAACGACATATCTCGAGTCGTTCTTCCGCGATACTAACTTATTTGACGTGACGTCGCGACTTTCTGTTTTGACGCGAGACGTTTCTATTTTTAGTTTCGTCCCTCGACGTCGAAATTTAGATCCGTCTTCTCCACGCTCTTTCTTTAGTCGTCCCGAACACCCCAGAATTATTTTACCATTTTTGGACTTAATTTGACCTATTTTCCATTTTTTTGAAAGTTTTAAATAATTTTAAAACCTATTTTTATAAAAGATTTAATTACAATAAAATTCCTATGTTATAATAACGTATTAAGGAATTTTTAGGCAAAATTTTAGAATTTTTGGCCGCACCCATTTTGCGTGAGGGAGAGGAGAGTAATTTTTAACTAAATTAATTATTTTAAATTATTTTAAAAACATTTTTCCGAACCCTAACCCTAACCCTAGCTCTAACCTATTTAAGTTAGCCCTAGGCAAAGTTATTTCGTCATTGCTCAAAACCCTAGCCGCCGTTTCCTCTTCCAAAGCTTCGTCGCAACGTTGCGACGATCGCAACGTGCACGACCGGAGCTCTCCCCCGCAAATCTCTTGCACGACCGGAGCAGCACCCCGCATCGCCGCTCGCACAGCCCGCTGCATCGCCCCCCCCGCTGTCGCCCGCTCCGACTGAGGCTGTCTCTCGGTCTGACCGAGAGACTTTCTCGCACCGCCGCTTCGCCCGCACGCTGCAGCGCTCCCCGCATCACCGTAGCGCCAGACCGACCCGCCTTGTCGGTCTGACCGAGAAGCCGCCCCGCTGCATCGCCCATCGCTTCGCCCGCACCCGCAACTCGCACGACCGACGGGATCTGTCGGTCTGACCGACAAAATCCCTCGCACCGCCGCTGCGACCGACCCCGCCGCATCACAGCTTGCACGACCGAGAGCCCCTCTCGGTCTGACCGAGAGCCCCTCTCGGTCTGACCGAGAGGAACCCCCGCACCGACCAAGTCCGACCGACCGAACTTCGTCGCAAGTGGGTTTCTCCCACACCAACTTCTGTGGTGGGCCCCCAAGTGCTCCTGAGGTGTTGTGGGCCCCCTTGGACCCCTAGCACTGCTGTGGGCCCCACTTGGACGTGCCACTTCGCGGATTGGCCGTCTACGACGTTGCGACACGTCGTAGGCCTTCGTCGCAAGTTCGAACTTTTGGAGAATCGTGCGAGGACCAGATCTGAAGCTGAGGAGTTCTCCGATCAGACACGACATCCATTCTACAGCAAACTCCGGTTCAGGTTGGTTCCCCGAAACTCGTAGAAACCCCCACAATAGCTGACTGAAACCTAAACTAAAAACCGTCAACTTGAACTAAATTTACTTTTCAGCTCCTGAAAAACGTTGTACGAACATAGAAAATCGACGAACGGACTAATTTGACTGTGCACATAGGATAGATCGTCGATTAGGCTGATACATCAAAAAGTGAGTTTTGACAAATAGGATAGTCCCGAAAACCTAGAAACGAAACCTAATAGGACTTGATGAATTTGAGACCTGACATCGTCGCCGTGGCGATATTTCAGACGGACTTCTGCAGACGAGACGCTTGGACGAGACGCTTGGACGAGACGCTTGGACAAGACGCTTCGAGAGGACGACACGCTCGCCATTTCAGGCAAGTGTACCCACTTGCGTTTTTGACCGTGCTTTGGTCTTAGATTGCTAGAACTGCTAGACTGTGAATGTATAGAACCGGACGTGAAATGATAGCGTCCAGGATGCTCCTGACGGCTCAGACTTGACGACGAAGTCTGAGCCTGACAACAACTTTTAATGATGTAGGGCTATCATGTGTGTGCGTGTGTGTGGACACCCTAGAATAACCCTTCCTGTCTTGTCACGTCCCGTCCCGTCTTGCACAGCCCGCTGGGCAATAGGGCACTCGTCGAGTGATCCCTTGTACTGATTCACAGCCTGCGGGCAATAGGGCACTCTCCAAGTTGAGAGGGTGATCCCTTGTACTGATACACAGCCCGAGGGCAATAGGGCACTCTCCAAGCTAGAGAGAGTGATCCCTTGTACTGATTCTCAGCCTGCGGGCAATAGGGCACTCGCCAAGCTAGAGCGAGTGATCCCTTGTACTGGTGTCATGTCTTGTCTTGTCTTGGGGTTTGGGGTTGGGTTGAGCGTGCGCACGGTAAGAGGGTCTGATCCCCCTCGAACCGTAAGGTGTGAACCCTTTCGTGTCTCACTTGTCTTGTCCTGCCTTGCTTCCGTCACGTCACGTCTTGTCTTGACACCTGTAGGCTAGTCCCGTAGTTGGTAGCACACGCTACGACTACTACTTGTCCCGTTTTACTTTCCTGCTGCGTTACTTCCTGTCGTGTTACCCTGTTATAACCACAGCATGCTAATCAACCAGTAAACTGTTGTGTAAAAGAACCTCAGCATGCTAATCAACCAGTAAACCGTTGTTTAAAGTTCGGTGCACTTGCAGTAAAGTCTAACCCTTCTTGTAGACTTTACCTGACGTACAGTTCCTTTTTCTTGGGTGCTGTACGTCAGGTGTTCAGCCAGAGATCGTGGGCGAGGCAGACTCGCTGGAGTACGAGGAGCCGAGGACGTCAACCCAGAGCACGTGCCTGACGAGGACCAGACCTTGAGGTCTTTTAGTCGTCACTTTCAGAGGTTACTACTTTCCGTTTTCTTTTAGATAGTTTGTTGCCACGCTTAGGCTTCTTTTTAGACTTTGTACCTGTTGGATATCATATCTCTAATTTAATGAATGCAATTTCTTTTCTGTACTTTTGTTGTTTCGAACTATAAAAATGCAAGAACATGAAAATCTTTTAAAATGGTACCTCTACAGACGATTATTGGGTCCGAGTTTCTCAACTCTGGCCTAAGCGGGCCTCGTCACGTTTCGCTTCCGTCCATTTTGGGAAGCGGGGCGTGACAGGTTTTAGTGGTGGCCCATGCAGGTCTTGCAAAAGTTCGGAACAATAAAAGTACCGCATTCATTTGATGTCCACGTACAAGTCTGAATTAGTTTCCCAGTTTTAGATAGTAGGAAGACTTAGGTAGACGTCTCAGGTTGATAGTCGGATACCTTGGTTAAGATTTAGTCGTCCTCGTCCTAGACTATTTTAGCATCCCCATTTGATTCTGATCGTATTAGATACCTAGAGTCCTTCTTTCAGTTAGTCGCTCGCCCAACTCCATCGACTTCGGGCCCAGCAGAACGTAACCTCGATTCTCTTAGGAACCCTCTCTTTAGATCCTGATTATATTCTAGCTCATAGGAAGTCTTAGAGCTGAGTTATCCTAAATCTGTAGACAACCCGATGATTAGAACCCTTGTCCTCTAGCATCCCTCTGATCCTTGCAAATTTTGTGCTATCGACCATAGAGTCCCATCGAGCTCTTCACGATTCATATCTTACGCGTAATCTTCATGCGATCATTTTTCCTTTCTCTCGATTCTCGTGATCGTTTCCTGACGATCATCATCAATCCTTCGAATCCCTTCCCTGACCAATTCTACCTCCTCTAAAATTATTTTCGCCTTTCCTTATTAAGTTTTCGCTCCAGATTGATTTCTTTGAAAACCCCTATATTATATATTTAAAATTTGATGTTTTGGATCGAGTTAAAACTTTTAATTGACTTGGAGCTTTCTTGGACGTAAATGTTTTAAGTCAATATCTCGCATTATTTTGCCTTGTTTCCAAAATATATATATTACTTTTATAAACTACACAATATATTTCTACTATCTTGTATTTATTTTCAAAATTTTTTCCCTTTCCCAAACCTGCTTCCTTTAAAAGTATTTTTGAAATTTATTATTAAATTCTCCGCCCAGTTTGACTTCTTTGAAAACTTTTATTAATTATTTAAAATTTCTTATTTTCGGTTAAGTTAAAATTCTTTTGCAAATTTTGAAACCTTTCGGTCGTAAAAGTTTTAAGTTACGACCTCGTACTTATTTTCGAATCAGTATCCATCGAATTTTAGTTTTAAAACTTTGTTATCATTTCGGGAATTCAATATATCATTTTTCTACCTACGAAATTTATTTTAACCATTTACGTACGTACTTTAAAATATTTTTCTAAAACAAAAGGGGATTTTAAATTTCTTACATATAAACATCTCTATGTTCATCGTGCTCATACTTCAAGAACCTTTGTTTAACTTCATTTTCATTTACAAAACAATCGCTACCTCATCCCACTTTTATTTCCTTTATTTCTTGTTTTCGAAACCCATTATTAAATTCTTCGCTCGGTTTAACTTCCTTGAAAACCCTTTATTATATATATTTAAAATTTATTGCTTTTCGATTAAAAGTTCCTTCTTAGATTTTGAAATCTCCTTGGTCGTCAATTTTCAAGTTACTAGCTGGAAATTATTTCAAATCGGTATCTTTCATATTTTCATTTTTAAAACCGTGTTAATATTTTGATAATTCAATTTATATTTTTCTGGGCTACCAGATTTATTTCTAAATCACTTACAGTTCATACTTTTAAAATATTTTCTGGACTAGGTGGAACTTCAATTATTTTTATTATTATTATCATATCTAATCTATGTTCCTCGTGACCACATTTCAAAATCTTTGTGAAAACTTATTTCCATTTGCAAAACAATCGTTTTCCACCCAACCAACTACCTCCTTATCTTGCCTTATTTGAACTCGTTCCTTCCGATCTTATTTCGTTCCGCTTTTGATTTAGTTTTCTTTCCTTCTTTTATCTAGACATTAGACCTTGTAGTTATCCATGCTATCTCCAGTTTAGGAGTAGGCCCTCTGGTAGGTGATGTCGTTGCAGTGCCTGAGTATAGGTAGAGTGTGTAGACCTGTATGAGTGTGTCATCTTTAGGATCCTGATGTTTGTCTCCTGTGTCTTGAATGTGTACTCAGTGTTAACCATGGTAAGCTGGAAGTTGTCTGAATGACGGTATTCATACTTATATGAAGGGTGTCATCGCAGGCAGATCCTTAGACTGAGTTTTAATTTTAATGAATGGTTTATCTTGGTTGTATGTGAATCATATCAAAACTTTGTTTTTTTTTAAAACCAAATCTTTAAAGTTTTAAAACTAGCTCACAAGATCACAAATCACTTAACCTCCCTCATCCATTACCGCAACACCACACGTTTTTCCCCAAATGTTCTAAAATATTTCTTTGGCCTTAAATCTCTCTTTCTCTTCTCTTCTTTCTCCCTTAAACAAAATTTTCGTGTTTATGGTTGTTATAAAAGTGGGGCTAGCTATTATCGTTATAGGATTTTTGTTTGCAGGTAGGCTTGGAGTGAGATGAGTTTTATTATGGCAATGATTAATTGATTTTGGGAACACAAGGATGATGGATTAAAATATTTTTTGGATGAAAAGAATGAACTGTCTCAGACTTAATTATAAAACCGAAGTGTGGTGGACTCAATGGAGAATTCTGTTTGAATGAAATTATATGCGAGGAGATGATAACTTATCAGACTTGAGGCTTAGACGGGTAGTAGATAGGAGTAACTACGGAGAATAGTATGAGTTAGGGTGATCATGAGATTGAGTAGAGCCTATATTAGCATTGAGACGGATTGATGAATTGACGTGAGAAGACTTTGAGAATAACACGACGTGTGGAGATAAATGGATGATTAGGCAGTCGGACTTAATATTGGTTGGGATTAGTTATAGTGAGTAGGATGTGATGTACTTCTGATAGATCAAAATTATTTGGTGGATAATTTATGGGGAAATATGACGAGAATGTATTGAAGACACGACGATTGCTGATTGGTGAAGGTATTACAGGATAGACAAATGTTTTTGTCTTGGATTGGTGGATGACTAGAATCTCATTTTTGGAGATTTATTAACGATGGGAAAAGATTTAGAAATTTAAAAGATATTATTGAGAAGATGATTATCATTATTTTTTTATGAGAACTTGGAGTTGGAAATTGGAAGATGGATCTATATTATTAGGAGGTGAGTTTAGTCGTGGCTTTGCCCAATGGAAAGATGGATTATGAGGAATTATTGAGAAATGTTGTTCGAAGTTACAGGATTAGAAATCTTTTTTTGAGTAGATATGATAGTCGCGGGTATAAGGTTATATGGGAAATTATTACTAGTGTGAGTGATTCCGAGGGCGGAATCATTTCTAAGGTGGGTAGAATGTAACGGCCTGTTTCTATCGTACCTTCTTCGTGCACGTGCTTTTGATCGTGCATGTGTTTATTTTAGACTTTATTTGTTTTTGTACGTTTTTGTGTGATATGTCGTCGTGATCGTCTCTGAAAGTATTAGATTGTGGAACAACTTTGGAACGATATATCTCGAGTCGTTCTTCCGCGATACTAACTTATTTGACGTGACGTCGCGACTTTCTGTTTTGACGCGAGACGTTTCTATTTTTAGTTTCGTCCCTCGACATCGAAATTTAGATCCGTCTTCTCCACGCTCTTTCTTTAGTCGTCCCGAACACCCCAGAATTATTTTACAATTTTTGGACTTAATTTGACCTATTTTCCATTTTTTTGAAAGTTTTAAATAATTTTAAAACCTATTTTTATAAAAGATTTAATTACAATAAAATTCCTATGTTATAATAACGTATTAAGGAATTTTTAGGCAAAATTTTAGAATTTTTGGCCGCGCCCATTTTGCGTGAGGGAGAGGAGAGTAATTTTTAACTAAATTAATTATTTTAAATTATTTTAATAACATTTTTCCGAACCCAAACCCTAACCCTAGCTCTAACCTATTTAAGTTATCCCTAGGCAAAGTTATTTCGTCATTGCTCAAAACCCTAGCAGCCGTTTCCTCTTCCAAAGCTTCGTCGCAACGTTGCGACGATCGCAACGTGCACGACCGGAGCTCTCCCCCGCAAATCCCCTTGCACGACCGGAGCAGCACCCCGCATCGCCGCTCGCACAGCCCGCTGCATCGCCCCCCCCGCTGTCGCCCGCTCCGACCGAGGCTGTCTCTCGGTCTGACCGAGAGACTTTCTCGCACCGCCGCTTCGCCCGCACGCTGCAGCGCTCCCCGCATCACCGCAGCGCCAGACCGACCCGCCTTGTCGGTCTGACCGAGAAGCCGCCCCGCTGCATCGCCCATCGCTTCGCCCGCACCCGCAGCTCGCACGACCGACGGGATCTGTTGGTCTGACCGACAAAATCCCTCGCACTGCCGCTGCGACCGACCCCGCCGCATCACAGCTTGCACGACCGAGAGCCCCTCTCGGTCTGACCGAGAGGAACCCCCGCACCGACCAAGTCCGACCGACCGAACTTCGTCGCAAGTGGGTTTCTCCCACACCAACTTCTGTGGTGGGCCCCCCAAGTGCTCCTGAGGTGTTGTGGGCCCCCTTGGACCCCTAGCACTGCTGTGGGCCCCACTTGGACGTGCCACTTCGCGGATTGGCCGTCTACGACGTTGCGACACGTCGTAGGCCTTTGTCGCAAGTTCGAACTTTTGGAGAATCGTGCGAGGACCAGATCTGAAGCTGAGGAGTTCTCCGATCAGACACGACATCCATTCTACAGCAAACTCCGGTTCAGGTTGGTTCCCCGAAACTCGTAGAAACCCCCACAATAGCTGACTGAAACCTAAACTAAAAACCGTCAACTTGAACTAAATTTACTTTTCAGCTCCTGAAAAACGTTGTACGAACATAGAAAATCGACGAACGGACTAATTTGACTGTGCACATAGGATAGATCGTCGATTAGGCTGATACATCAAAAAATGACTTTTGACAAATAGGATAGTCCCGAAAACCTAGAAACGAAACCTAATAGGACTTGATGAATTTGAGACCTGACATCGTCGCCGTGGCGATATTTCAGACGGACTTCTGCAGACGAGACGCTTGGACGAGACGCTTGGACAAGACGCTTCGAGAGGACGACACGCTCGCCATTTCAGGCAAGTGTACCCACTTGCGTTTTTGACCGTGCTTTGGTCTTAGATTGCTAGAACTGTTAGACTGTGAATGTATAGAATCGGACGTGAAATGATAGCGTCCGGGACGCTCCTGACGGCTCAGACTTGACGACGAAGTCTGAGCCTGACTACAACAATTTTTGGACATGCTGTAGGGCTATCATGTGTGTGCGTGTGTGTGGACACCCTAGAATAACCCTTCCCGTCTTGTCACGTCACGTCCCGTCTTGCACAGCCCGCTGGGCAATAGGGCACTCGCCGAGTGATCCCTTGTACTGATTCACAGCCTGCGGGCAATAGGGCACTCTCCAAGTTGAGAGGGTGATCCCTTGTACTGATACACAGCCCGAGGGCAATAGGGCACTCTCCAAGCTAGAGAGAGTGATCCCTTGTACTGATTCTCAGCCTGCGGGCAATAGGGCACTCGCCAAGCTAGAGCGAGTGATTCCTTGTACTGGTGTCTTGTCTTGTCTTGTCTTGGGGTTTGGGGTTGGGTTGAGCGTGCGCACGGCAAGAGGGTCTGATCCCCCTCGAACCGTAAGGCGTGAACCCTTTCGTGTCTCACTTGTCTTGTCCTGCCTTGTTTCCGTCACGTCACGTCTTGTCTTGACACCTGTAGGCTAGTCCCGTAGTTGGTAGCACACGCTACGACTATTACTTGTCCCGTTTTACTTTCCTGCTGCGTTACTTCCTGTCGTGTTACCCTGTTATAACCACAGCATGCTAATCAACCAGTAAACTGTTGTGTAAAAGAACCTCAGCATGCTAATCAACCAGTAAACCGTTGTTTAAAGTTCGGTGCACTTGCAGTAAAGTCTAACCCTTCTTGTAGACTTTACCTGACGTACAGTTCCTTTTCTTGGGTGATGTACGTCTGGTGTTCAGCCAGAGATCGTGGGCGAGGCAGACTCGCTGGAGTACGAGGAGCCGAGGACGTCAACCCAGAGCACGTGCCTGACGAGGACCAGACCTTGAGGTCTTTTAGTCGTCACTTTCAGAGGTTACTACTTTCCGTTTTCTTTTAGATAGTTTGTTGCCACGCTTAGGCTTCTTTTTAGACTTTGTACCTGTTGGATATCATATCTCTAATTTAATGAATGCAATTTCTTTTCTGTACTTTTGTTGTTTCGAACTATAAAAATGCAAGAACCTGAAAATCTTTTAAAATGGTACCTCTACAGACGATTATTGGGTCCGAGTTTCTCAGCTCTGGCCTAAGCGGGCCTCGTCACGTTTCGCTTCCGTCCATTTTGGGAAGCGGGGCGTGACACTAATCCCCTATTTTGCAGTTAATCCATTGCCTAAGCTTATTATGAAGATCAATTAGCAATGGATGACTCACAAACGTAATTGAAGGCAAATGATATGAATTGGATGATCGTAGATTGATGATTGAAGCTCCGTAAAGACTTCAAGCTCATACGATGGAAAGAAGAGATTATTCGTCAATGTAATTTTTTTTCTCTCTTCTAGTATGTAGCTTAGAAGTAGAACTTTGATGGAGCACTCACACACATCTACATTCTGTCATTGGACAACTTTAGACCTTTGTCCTTTGATCCCAATTCAATTCTCTTTTGTTTGTGCTAGGATTGTTCATAGCAGCCGACTGCTGAACAGTTTACAGTCGTCTGTCTCAAAAACAGTCGACTGTGTTTTGTTCTACAGTCACCTGTTATGCACAGACTATTACAATGTAGTTTTGGGCCTTCTCTGATTATTTCGCACAGGCTACTGTTGAACGATTCATAGGCGCCTGTCCTAGTGACAGTCGACTGTGTATTGTAAATCAGTCACCTGTCTCTCCATGCCCAAACTCTGTTTGATCTGATTTCTACGGCCAGACGACTTATGCTGTATATACAGTTGACTGTCTATTAGATCAGTCGACTGTCAATGCTGCAACAGTCGCCTGTCTGTAAGTCATTTCTTTGACTCAGCTCTCTGGAAATTTCTCTTGATTTTGACAGTCGTCTGTTTAAGGTTTTACAGTCGTCTGTTCTGATTAACAGTCGACTATATTACTTGAATCAGTCGTCTGTCCTGTATCTTGTGAGATTTCCAGTATTTATCTAACTTACTCTTCTCTCGGCCAGTCGCCTGTCGAAGAAATTACAATCGCCTGTTGGTTTAACAGACGACTGTCTTTGCTTCATCAGTCGACTGTCCACGTGGTAAGTAACCGTTATGAATTCTCACCTACCCTTGCTGGCTGTGCAACAGTCGACTGTGGATTGTTCAACAGTCGACTGTCGCGAGTTCAGATTATATCCGTTGAGATTTTTCTCACGGATTCCAACTGGGTTTTTGCCTAAACTGTTTTGTGGATTTGAGAAAGGTATAAATAGAGCTTCTACTGTCTCATTGGAAGGTTACTCATTCATTACAAAATCCTTCAAGCTTTCATTTCCAAAGATCAAAGCTCTCAAATCCAAAGCCCTAAGTATTTCCAAATCTTGTTCTCTTGCTCTCCAACCTAGAACCAAAGATTGATCTTCTAGGCAATTGGTGCAGTCAAGAGAAAGGGCTTTCTCCTCTCTTCCAAGAGAGTTCTTCAACACACATCACACTTCTCCTTCAAGTTCTACTTCAAGGCATAGGTGATTGTAAGTGTTGCTTTCAGATTTCATAACTTCTTTATTTGAATTGTGCTCTCGGTTGTGAGAGTGGTTTTTGCTTGCTCCCTGGTTATGGGAGTCAAGGACATCGATTGTATTCGATTGCACTTGTAGGGTTGCTACAAGTGGGCTTTAAGGAAACCTCAAGTTAGGGTTCTTATAACTTGAGTATCCAGTGGTATCCGGGTGGTAGGGACGTAAGATTACCGGGAACAAGTCGGGAGTTGACTTGGGTAATCCGAACCCTTGAAACATATCTGCGTTTGCTTGTGTTTCTCTTTAGGTCATTTTTCTATTCCGCACTATTTCTTGGATTGCATTTTATTTGGCGTAAATTCCTTTTAAATTTGCATAAACACTATTCAATCCCCATTCTAGTGTTTTCCCCATAGACAGGGTCATTACAATTGGTATCAGAGCGCAAGGTTTCATCTATGGCATCCAACAACAACAACGTTCCTCCGCCGGCTTCGTACAACAATCACGACCGTGATGGAGCGTCCACACTTTTCGAAGGTCAATCTATGGTACGTCCTCCATGTTTCAATGGTACTAATTTTGGTTATTAGAAGTGTAGGATGGAGACATTCCTTAGGAGTACTTCTCTTTGGAGAACTCTCCACAAGGAGTACGTCGAGCCCTCCGAAGAGGATTTCGAGAAATGGACGACTTCCGAGAAGTCCGCCGAAGTCAACAACGCTAAAGCAATGAACGCTCTTCATTATGCATTGGACCCGAATGAGTTCAACAAGATATGCACATGTAAGAGTGCATATCAAATTTGGAACCATCTCATCGTTACCCACGAGGGAACGAATAAGGTAAAGCTTTCAAAGTTATATGTTGACGTGCAAAACTTCGACTTGTTTTACATGCAGGAAAATGAGAGCATTGCGTCGATGTACGGACGCTTTACCGACATCACAAATGAATTGGAAGCCCTTGGCCAAATCTACACCGAACCTGAAAAGGTAAGAAAGATCATCATGGGGATGACCTCCAAATGGGAAAGAAGAGCAATCGCCATTGAGGAGGTCAATGACTTGAAGAACTACACCATGGTGAATCTCATCGGGACTCTTATGTCTTACGAAGTAAGACAGGATAACCGATTGAAGATTCGAGCCATGATGAATCCCTCGGAGGCCAAGAAGAAAGATTTGGCGTTCAACGCCAATTCGTCATCCTTCGAAAGTGATGAATTCGAGAACGAGATGGATTTGGGTGAAATGGCCCAAATGGCAAAGAAGTTCCAACGCTTCTTCCGCAAAGGTAAATTTCCCTCCAACAAACGTTTTGAGTCTACTAATGATACTTCCTCTCTTTGTTATAAGTGTAATAAGCCAGGGCACATTAAGAGGGATTGCCCAATGCTAAACAACAAAGAAAAGTGGAAGGCACCAAAGTACCACAAGTCCGACAAGAACAAGAAAGACAAGAAGAAAGGACTCGTCGGTACCTTTGATGACTCAAGTGATGACTCATCAAGCGATTCCGATGATGAGAAGGGTGAGAGCGCCCACATGTGTTTCATGGCACTTGAAGACCCACTCTCGGATGAGAGTGATTCCGATACGGATAACACCGAGGTAACAATGGATGAACTTCATATAGCTAATGAAGAACTATTTACTAAATACCAATCTTTAATGCTAAGATACTCTAGCTTAAAGAAATCAAATGTTAGCCAGTCATCCATTCCAAGCATTATCAACAATGACACCATTGTTGATACTTTAACCCTTGAGAAAGCAAACTTAGCTTCTCAAAATGTCACATTGAGAGATGAGGTGAACTCCCTCAAATCTCAACTAGATCAAACACATCCCATGGATAATAGTGATCTAGTTACACGTCACACACAATTGGGGTTAGAGAATAATTCTCTTAAAACCCAAGTACACGAGCTCAAAGCACATGTGTCCACCTTGGATACCAACATTTCTTCTTTAAAGGAGAAATATGAGCTCATGTCCTCCTGTATTGTGAGATTCAATAAGGGACAAGGACAATTGGATGATTTGCTTGCAAACCAATTTCCGGCCACACATCGTGTTGGGCTTGAATTTGTAAAAGCAAATGCATCTAATGCTCGCACATCCTATAGTGGTGTCACTATAGATTTTGTGAGGCCTTCCTCCGGTGCATCCACAAGTGGTGTCAAAGACACTGTAGGTAGCAATCCTACCAAGAATGTCACCACATCACCTTCTCTTCCTTTTGGCAAGAAACCCACTAAGGGTGGAAACCGAAAGCAAGGCCATGCTTATATGTACACTAACACTCATCCACGTAGGAAACATCCTACTTCACAAGTGGATAATCATGACACATTTTATGCTCCGCACCCACGGACACATACACAACCACACATGAGAAATACTCATGTACGTGCTCCTACACACCCATATGCTTATACGCATTATTCTTTCATGTATGCTCATCCTCCACATGTCATGCATGATTCTTATGCTTCATATAATACGCATGTTTCCAAGCATACATATCATCCTAGAATGTACAATGCATATCCTCCACCACATCTCTATGCTAGAAATCATGTTCCTAAGAAGCATGCACTACATAGAAATCCAACACATATGCATACAACTAGGAATAGGACTCCCAAGATGTACACTATTTGGGGTCCTAAGAACACTAGTCTAAATGTTAGGAATGCTTATGTTGATTCCTATTTTCATAATGTGATTAGAAATAGTGACTATGTTGGGAAGCGGAAGTCCACTTGGACTTGGCTTCCAAAGGGCTAATCCCCTAGGACCCAACAAATATTGGGTACCATAAGCTTATGGTATATTATATAGGTACCCAAGAGAAAAAAGAAGAGCAATAAATGTCTTATTAGCTCTAAAGGGAAAGGATGGATTCTTGACAGCGGTTGCTCCAAACACATGACTGGAGATCCCTCATTGCTCTCCGAAGTGATTAACATCAAGGATGGTGCAACGGTCACTTTTGGAGGTAATCAAAAGGGAACCATCATTGGAGTAGGTATCGTTGGTAATCCTTCCAAACCGTTAATTACAAATGTTTATCTTGTTAGTGGTTTATGTCATAATCTCATTTCCATTAGTCAACTTTGTGACAAAGGTTACAAGGTTAATTTTGGAGAAGGATTGTGTACAATTGTTGATTGTGATTCAAATGTTTTATTTTCCGGTATTAGGCGTAAAAATATTTATTATTTGAGCTTGCCTAAAACCGTAGAACATTGCTTAGTTGCTAACACAAGTGAACAACTATTATGGCATCGCCGTTTTGGTCATGTTCACTTCAAGCACTTATATAAGTTAGCTAAGGCTGATCTAGTCAAAGGTTTTCCTAAGATTGCTTTTAATAAGAAAAACTTTTGTGATTCATGTCAAAGAGGTAAACTAAGTAAATCTTCATTTAAGCTTAAAGAAGGGATTACTTCTAAGAGGCCCCTAGAACTTCTACATCTAGATTTATTTGGGCCAACTAGAACCGCTTCTTTAGGTAATGCTCATTATGGACTAGTTGTCATTGACGACTTTTCTAGATTTACTTGGGTTTCATTCTTAACTAATAAGACTGAAGCTCATGAAGAGTTTACCAAATTTGCAAAGAAGATTCAGAATCTTTTAGGATCCACCATTATCACTATTCGTAGTGATCATGGAGGAGAAATTGAGAATGAGTCTTTTACTAAGTTTTGTGATGACTCCAGTATAACTCATAACTTTTCCTTTCCTCGTGCTCCACCACAAAATGGTGTTGTAGAAAGAAAGAATAGGACTCTTATTGAGTGTGCTCGCACTATGCTCCATTATAGTCATTTGGGACTACAATTTTGGGTAGAAGCGGTGCACACGACATGTTATGTGCTCAATATGATCCTAGTGAGACCCCGAACAAACAAAACTTGTTTTGAGTTGTTTTATGATAAAAAGCCTCAAGTGAAATATTTTCGTGTTTTTGGTTCAAAATGTTTTATAAAGAACACTTTTGGTAATTTAGACAAATTTGAGCCAAGATCCGATGAAGGAATTTTTGTTGGATATTCCACACGTAGCAAAGCCTACCGGATATACAACAAAACTTCTTCAACGATTGAGGAATCACTTCACGTATCGTTTTATGAAGATTTTGATTTTCCTCATGTTGATGATTATAATGTAGAGATTCTTTGTGATTCTCTTAATAATGTTAAGATTAATGATTCTATTGTTGAGACTAACACTTCTAACGAAGTTGTTGAAGCTGTTCCTAGTGATCCAGGTATACCCAAAGCTTACCCGACCGTTCGCAACCATCCCCATAACCAAATTACTGGAGATATTGGTGTGGGTGTTCGAACGAGATCAAGAATTGAAGAATTCTCTTATTGCGCATTCATCTCTACCATTGAGCCAAAGAACATCCAAAAAGCTTATGAGGATAGCTCTTGGATAGTGGCAATGGAAGAAGAACTAATGCAATTCGAGAGAAACGAAGTTTGGGAACTTGTACCTCTTCCAAGTGGTTACCAAGTTATTGGGACCAAATGGATCTTCAAGAACAAGACGGATGAAAACGAGGTAATCACACGGAACAAAGCAAGGTTAGTAGCTCAAGGCTACCATCAAGAGGAAGGTATTGATTTCGAAGAATCTTTTGCCCCCGTAGCTAGATTAGAAGCTATTAGGTTGCTTTTATCTTTTGCATCGCATAAGAATTTTAAATTATTTCAAATGGATTTTAAAAGTGCATTTTTAAATGGGTTTGTCAATGAAGAAGTCTATGTTTCTCAACCTCCCGGTTTTATTCATGAAAAATTTCCAAACCATGTTTTCAAACTTAATAAATCGTTATATGGATTGAGACAAGCTCCTAGAGCTTGGTATGATCGTCTTAAGACCTTTCTTTTAAATTTAGGTTTTAAAATGGGAGAAGTTGATTCTACACTCTTCATTAAAGATTATGAAAATGACATTCTTTTGATTCAAGTTTATGTAGACGATATTATTTTCGGTTCTACTAACTTTAATCTTTGTCAAGAATTTTCCAAGTCTATGAAGGACGAGTTTGAGATGAGCCACATGGGAGAGCTCACCTACTTCCTTGGATTGCAAATTTGACAAATGGAGAATGGCACTTTCATACATCAGAAAAAGTACACAGGGGAGCTTATTAAGCGATTCGGGATGGAATCGTCTTCGAGCAAAAGGACTCCTATGAGTACTACTACTCATCTACACAAGGATGAAAGAGGAAAAGATGTAGACGTTCATCTATATCGAGGTATGATCGGTAGCTTACTTTACTTAACCGCTAGTAGGCCCGATATCATGTTTTCCGTATGTATTTGTGCTAGATATCAAGCAAGACCTAAGGAGTCACACTTGATTGCGGTTAAACGAATATTTCGTTATCTCAATCAATCTCTAGATTATGTGTTACTTTACCCTAAGTCTAGCACATATGAGTTAATCTCATATAGTGATGCCGACTTTGCCGGATGCAAGTTCGACAGGAAAAGTACTAGTGGCACATGCCATTTCTTAGGAAATTCCTTAGTTTCTTGGTTTTCTAAGAAACAGAATTCGGTGTCATTGTCCACGACTGAAGCGGAATATATTGATGCGGGTCTTGCATGTGCACAAGTTCTTTGGATGAGACACACTCTTAGTGACTATGGTGTCAATTGTGATACTTGCCCTATCATGGGTGATAATCAAAGTGCTATTTGTCTTTCCAAGAATCTGGTACACCACTCCCGTACCAAACGCATAGACATGAGACACCATTTTATAAATGATCATGTAGCTAAGAAGGACATCATCTTAGAGTACATTGAAACCCAAAAACAAATTGCCGATATCTTCACTAAACCTCTTAAAGAAGATTCATTTGTGAGGTTGCGTGGAGAATTGGGAATTATGGGTGAATCTGAAATCTAGGAGCTCAATCTTTCATGTTATAACTCCTTATTGAGCTCATATCTTTTTGATTGTCTTTCTTCATGTGCTTTATTGTATTATGAGATTAATAAAGGCAATTGTGACTTATTTGATTTCATGAGTTTTTGAAATTGATTGGAGTAATTCGTGTTTCAATGGATTTATTGTTTTCATAATGATTTTACGATGAATTTGTGATTAGAGTATAGGTCCTAGGGTGAGTATTCTTATTCTCTGGAATTCTATCTCTCTGTGCTCTTTTTTGGACTAGGACAGACGACTGTCTTTCCTTCGACAGTCAACTGCCCTACTCTATCTCCTCAGTCTGAGAATTGGTATCTTTCGCACAGCCGACTGATGACTATTTTACAGTCGACTGTTAATTTAACAGGTGACTGCATTTTAGTCATCAGGCAACTGTACTCTCTGTCGAATTTTTACAGTGTTCTCTGTTATTTTTGTGAACTGTATTAATTTTCGGCAGCCGACTGTTGAGTATATGTCAGTCGACTGTCCAATGGACAGGCGACTGCATGTTACCTGCCAGTCGACTGCCCCTCTCTCTGAGCTGTATTTTTTGTTACTTCGTCCAGTCGACTGACTTTTGTGAATCAGTCGACTGTCTAATGATGTGTCGGTTCAAGTGATTTGATCCGAGCCGTCGACTCCTCAGATTCATTCCCCTAATTTTATATTCGAGTTTTCACGATCACTTCCCCTCGTCGACTCTCTCTTCTCCGTTTCGACCGTTCATCATCCCGCTCGATTGGTCTACCAAATCCGTCGATCTCGCTCCCTTTGTGCGTCTATTTCGAGTATCGTTGCCTTCGTTCTGTCGCTGGACTAGGTTTGATCTCTCTATCTCGTGATAACTCCTGTTAGGGTTCGTTCACTTTTGTGTCGTGCCCTAGCTTCGTGTTCGACCATGTCTCTTTTTGATCATTTCTTTCCTAATGTCTCTCTCGATTTCCTCAATGAGCTTGTCCCCTCACCGAAGCATGATCCGACTCCCTCCTCGCCTCAATCTTCGGGTGAACCTCTTCCTGTCTCGGTCAGTGATCCCATCCCCTCTTCTCAGCCTGATGTGCATCCTTCTAGGTCCACTGAGTTCCTTCTTCGTCAGTTGGACGCTCATGTCTCTGCTCTTGAAATTCTTTCCATTTCCCTGGATGAGAAGCTCTCGCTTTTGCTTAAGCTTCAGCTAATCTTTTTTAAGCATCATGGTTGTTACATTCCTCCCGAGCTTCAGGCTATGTTTGCTACCTCTGAGGACACTACTCCTACTTGTGTATCTCCTCCTCCTGGCTTCACACCCAAACCCTCTGTGGTTCAGACCTCCGATGCCCAGACTCCACTTCATGTTCCCGCTGTATCATTTGCTGATCATGCTTCGTCTTCTAAGAGGAAGACTCCAAATTTTCCTACTCGTCGCTCTGGTCGGCTTTTGTTCCGATCTTCTGGTCGCCCGTCGGACCCCTCCGTCATTCATATTGACTGAGGCTGCTGCTGCTGCTGATCTGTTCAATCACCTGAAGACCTTGTTTTATTTTGTGTGGTCTGCTTTTGTTTAGGTTGAGTGATTCTGATGATATTTTTTTATGATGGATGATGTTGTCAGCGACACTTTTATATATGTATGGTGATGTACTTTGATGTCGTCATGATGATGTATTTTTTTTGTCTTGATCATGATGTATCTTTTTGTGATGGCCATGTTGATGACCATCCGTTGATGTACTCAGTTTCTATATATCTATATATATGATGTTGCACCCTCTCTTGTGTCACTATGCTATATTGTATATCTTATATGTGTGATGTATGATATGTTGTCTCCATGTATGCTTCACTCTCCTTGATGTGCTTTTGAGACAATATATGGATTTGATATTGGTTAATTCATGCTCTTTCTTTGATGTGATGAATTTGTGAAAATTATTTTCATTTCCTATATCTAAAATGTTGATATTGGACTTCAATTCCATTACTCACATGTGTATATGATGATATTTTTTGAGTTTTTGATTCGATATATCTTTATACTCCTTGATTGTTGTTAGTTCGTATTTAGCACTATTATTTTTGTTGTTATTTGCTCCCACCTTTTTGGATAATGCCATAGGGGGAGAGAAATAAACATACAAGATTCATAATGGATGTGCTAAGTATGTTCTAACGCTTGAATCTAAGATTTTCGTTGCCTTAGATTCAGGGGGAGTAAGATTACAATGAATAGGGATTTTATTTCCTAGATTTCTTGAATTGAATTCATTCATACCTCACTCACTTGATTCAATTGTTATGTAGATGCTCTAATATTTGTTGACTAACTTGATTGGCATCTATGTAGGGGGAGTAAGTTTTCATTACGCATAATTATTTATCTTTTTTTTATGTTTGTTTGTCATCATCAAAAAGTGGGAGAATGTTGAGTATTGGACTTCTCCCTACTTGGTGTTAATGATGAGCAAACATAAATACTTGTGACTAATCTCCTATTTTGCAGTTAATCCATTGCCTAAGCTTATTATGAAGATCAATTAGCAATGGATGACTCACAAACGTAATTGAAGGCAAATGATATGAATTGGATGATCGTAGATTGATGATTGAAGCTCCGTAAAAACTTCAAGCTCATACGATGGAAAGAAGAGATTATTCGTCAATGTAATTTTTCTTTTCTCTCTTCTAGTATGTAGCTTAGAAGTAGAACTTTGATGGAGCACTCACACACATCTACATTCTGTCATAGGAGAACTTTAGACCTTTGTCCTTTGATCCCAATTCAATTCTCTTTTGTTCGTGCTAGGATTGTTCATAACAGCCGACTGCTGAATAGTTTACAGTCGCCTGTCTCAAAAACAGTCGACTGTGTTTTGTTCTACAGTCTCCTGTTATGCACAGACTATTACAATGTAGTTTTAGGCATTCTCTGATTATTTCGCACAGGCTACTGTTGAACGATTCACAGGCGCCTGTCCTAGTGACAGTCGACTGTGTATTGTAAATTAGTCGCCTGTCTCTCCATGCCCAAACTCTGTTTGATCTGATTTCTACGGCCAGTCAACTTATATTGTATATACAGTTGACTGTCTATTAGATCAGTCGACTGTCTATGCTGCAACAGTCGCATGTCTGTAAGTCATTTCTTTGACTCAGCTCTCTGGAAATTTCTCTTGATTTTGACAGTCGTCTGTTTAAGGTTTTACAGTCGCCTGTTTTGATTAACAGTCGACTGTATTACTTGAATCAGTCGTCTGTCCTGTATCTTGTGAGATTTCCAGTATTTATCTAACTTACTCTTCTCTCGGCCAGTCGCCTGTCGAAGAAATTACAATCGCCTGTTGGTTTAACAGACGACTGTCTTTGCTTCATCAGTCGACTGTCCACGTGGTAAGTAACCGTTATGAATTCTCACCTACCCTTGCTGGCTGTGCAACAGTCGACTGTGGATTGTTCAACAGTCGACTGTCGCGAGTTCAGATTATATCCGTTGAGATTTTTCTCACGGATTCCAACTGGGTTTTTGCCTAAACTGTTTTGTGGATTTGAGAAAGCTATAAATAGAGCTTCTACTGTCTCATTGGAAGGTTACTCATTCATTGCAAAATCCTTCAAGCTTTCATTTCCAAAGATCAAAGCTCTCAAATCCAAAGCCCTAAGTATTTCCAAATCTTGTTCTCTTGCTCTCCCACCTAGAACCAAAGATTGATCTTCTATGCAATTGGTGCAGTCAAGAGAAAGGGCTTTCTCCTCTCTTCCAAGAGAGTTCTTCAACACACATCACACTTCTCCTTCAAGTTCTACTTCAAGGCAAAGGTGATTGTAAGTGTTGCTTTCAGATTTCATAACTTCTTTATTTGAATTGTGCTCTCGGTTGTGAGAGTGGTTTTTGCTTGCTCCCTGGTTATGGGAGTCAATGACATCGATTGTATTTGATTGCACTTGTATGGTTGCTACAAGTGGGCTTTAAGGAAACCTCAAGTTAGGGTTCTAACTTGAGTATCCGGTGGTATCCGGGTGGTAGGGACGTAGGATTACCGGGAACAAGTCGGGAGTTGACTTGGGTAATCCGAACCCTTGAAACATATCTGCGTTTGCTTGTGTTTCTCTTTGTGTCATTTTTCTATTCCGCACTATTTGTTGGATTGCATTTTATTTGGCGTAAATTCCTTTTAAATTTGCATAATCACTACTCAACCCCCCTTCTAGTGTTTTCCCCATAGACAGGTTCATTACAATAAACACGGTCGCGTCGAATCTACGCAACTACATAATCACAACACCAATTGAGCAGGACACAATTCCACGTGGCTGCGCAACCATGCCCCAAACGGTTGCATCAACAAGCTCCAGAACCCAACTCTACGCGGCCACGTAAAAGATTTCCAAACGGCCGCGTCGCCAAGGAGAAGATTTGAAGACATGCAATCAACGCGGCATGCATGAGTATAGACGACGCGGTTGCGTAATCCCGAAGAACTGAAGACCAAATGATCAGTCCACGCGGCTGTTTTTATGCCGATGCACGCATCAAAGCCTAATTCGACGTGGCCACGTCCCCAGCGACACAACGGCGTCGCTGTAGCCTCCGTGCCCCCAACTTACGCACTGGGACGATGCAGCCGCGTTGTTTTCGATGCGGTCGCATCGAATAAGGTTTCTGCACGACATTGGTCGTCGCCAGGGAGTAGTTGGGGGACTTTTTGGTCTTTTGGGGAATGTATAAAAGCTTATCTTCTTCCCCTGAGCGAACCCATCTCGTTTCAACCATTTTTCTGGGTTTTTGGAGTTTTGTAAGGAATTCTCAACTCTTTTATTAAGTACTTTTAATTGCTTTAGTTAGTTTCCTATTGTAATAGATTAGATTTTCTTAATAGACGTTTTTCCCTTGTTATTGTTATTGTCTATTTTTTCATCTATTGTGTTTAAACTCTGAATCCATGGATTTTATCATTGACCTAATGGTAGAAATCATCTCTATTGCAATGGGTAGTGGATAGTTTTCATCTAGGGCAATGGGTTGAACCACATTGAAATAGGGCTATGGGTTGGATGAACTCTTGATTGATTTGGTGGGTTAATTGAGGAATGGGGGTATATTGGGATGCCAATTATCATCGTAGATTTGACTCCCTCCATTTTGGGCGAACATATTGACCACCGATGAGAGTTGGGACCAATCTAGGGCTTCGATACCTACGATGATCCATACTATCGGTGTGACCGATGAGAGTCGTGCAACGATTAGAGTCCTCCTAATATAGGTCCAATCCCCGAACATCATTGTGGTCGGGAGTAAGATTGAGGATATTCGTAGAGCGTAATGTGCCTGACGTATACCGATGTATCGACGAGAGTCGACATCAGTATAGGTTAGGATATGCATATCATTGCTTCGTGAGAGCGAGGGTAGGAGATAAAATAAGGGAATATCCTATCATGCACCACGAGAGTTGGGGGGTAGGAGAATGCCCTTTGGTTAGAAGACATCTACTGAGTCCCAATGAATCCAACAATCAGTCATCTACTTATACAACCTTAATCCTAGTTCAATGGCGGGGATACCCTAAGCCTTAGAGCTTTTATCCACTGATTTCATCTCTTTTTATTCTCTCTTCCACCACCATTCGATAGCGTAGCTTTCGAACAAAGAACCAAATATCGGTACTCAACGAACGCCTCCCTGAGTTCGACCTGTTAGCGCTACAACCGACACCGTGCGCTTGCGGTATAAATTTTATTAGCTTCGTGAGAGCGGACAAGCTTTTTGGCATCGTTGCCATGGAGGCACAGGTTGATATCAATTTTAGTCTTTGTTGATAGATTACGTATTTCTTCACCATATATTCACTTTTTCATTTTTCTTATATTGCTGGTGAACACAGGTTTGCACGATGATGTTAGCCATTACGAGAACCGCACTAGCTCTTGCCAGTAGAATGGACAGCCTAACACATCATATAGATCAACTAATGATATGGGCAGCTTCCTTCAATCCAATCGTGTCGGCGAGCCATGGAATATACCGCATGCAAGAGCACATATATGGCCAACATCAATTTGGAGTTCATCCTTGTGATCCACTCCTTCACACATCTTACCACCATTGAACGGACTACTTCACTCCTCCCTACCAAGATTCGCAAGTGGGCACGCCCTATTCTTTCTTGCAGTTGACACCATTTGAATTGCGTGTGTTGGATAGTCCAGCTACAGAGGCCACCAGTAATAATGAGTATGACCCTCCTCCTGGAAAGATTGATGTTGAGCAAGAAACCGTCACATTCCAAGAAGATGCACCGTAGATTATTGAAACATGCTACGGGATTAGCACAATTATGCCATCACTAGAAGAGGCCTTAACTTCTGGAGCTGCAGGACACCAAGGTCACCATCCATCTTGCCAAGACAGACTTTTCCAGGAAGACCATAAGGATGAGGTCATGTTGCCTGAAGGACTTTGTGGGATTCTGTAGTGCCAAGACAGTGAACCTTTAAGGGACATGCCACGAACCGAGGTAATGGAGGTAAAGGACATCAATTCTCCTGAGGTAGAACTCAAACCTCTTCCTCCTAACATAAAATACGCATTTCTAAGGGAGAACTCCACATACACAGTCATTGTTAATGCTTCATTGACTAGCACTGAACTTGACGACCTTGTAGCCATTCTCAAGAAGTTTAGAAATGTCTTAGGATACATCATAGACGACATAAAAGACCTTAGCCCTGGTAGATGCACCCATAGGATTCTTCTTGAGGATGAGAACGCCACCTTTATTGAGCCTCAAAGTCGACTTCACCCCAATATGAAAGAGGTGGTCAAAAAGAAAGTTTTGAAACCACTTGAAGCAGGGATAATCTACCATATCTTTGATAGTAAATGGGTTAGCCCAGTTCAAGTAGTTCCAAAGAAGAGAGGGATGACAGTGGTTAAGAATGATAAGGACGAGCTCATCCCCACCAGGACTGTCACCGGGTGGCGGATGTGCATCGACTATAGGAAGATCAATAAAGCGAACCGAAAGGACCACTACCCCCTTCCTTTCATTGATCAAATGCTTGAGCACCTGGCCAAGCACTCACACTTCTACTTCCTAGATGGGTATTCGGGATTCCTCTAAATACTCATCCATCCCGATGATTAGGAAAATACTTCATTCATGTGTCCCTATGGCACCTTTGCCTATCGAAGAATGCCATTTGAACTATGCAATCCCATGCGACATTCCAAAGATGTATGACTGCCACATTTTCTAACTTCGTTGAGAATATCATGGAGGTGTTCAAGGACGATTTCTCCGTCTATGGCATGAGCTTTAATGCTTGCCTAGAGAATTTAACTAAAGTGATCAAAAGATGCCAAGACGTTAACCTAGTCCTCGACTGGGAAAAAGGTCATTTCATGGTTCAAGAGGGCGTAGTCCTAGGACACATCATCTCACCCTATGGAATAGAGGTCGATAAGTCTAAAATTAAAGTCATCGAGGGATTACCACCCCCGTGAAAGTGAGAGGAATTAGAAGCTTCCTTGGGCACACGAGGTTTTATCGACGCTTCATTAAAGATTTTTCCAAGATCACACGACCCCTAACCGAGATGTTAGCTACGGACACTCCTTTCGTATTTTTTGATGATTGTTCGTAAGTTTCAACATGCTAAAGAAAGAACTCACCTCTGCGCCTATCATCCAACCCCTAGACTGGAGCTTACCATTTGAGCAAATGTGTGATGCAAGCGACGTTGCAATTGGGACAGTTCTGTGACAAAGAAAAGATAACAGATTTCATGCTATATACTATACAAGTAAAACCCTAGATGAGGCCCAACGGAATTACACCACTACGGAGAAAGAGCTGCTCGCCGTTATCTTTGCCATTGAAAAGTTCAGATTTTACCTTGTTAGGTCGAAGGTTATAGTCCACACCGATCTTGCCGCTCTCAGATACTGCTGAACAAAAAGGATGCCAAACCACGGCTAATCAGATGGATCCTTCTGCTTCAAGAATTTAATTTGGAAATCAAGGACAAGAAGGGTGCCGAGAATGTGGTCGCCAACCACCTGTCGCGCCATATATATGATGATCCAAATCCTTCCCTACCAATTGACGACTCCTTTCCAGATGATCACCTATTTGTTGTCGCTCTAGCCAAAACCATATGGTTTGTAGACATCGTCAACTACCTTGCTTGCGAGATCATAACATATGACATTACCTTGCAGCAGGGCAAGAGGTTCTTGCAAGTATCCGGAGCTACTTCTAGGATGATCCACTTCTCTACAGGACTTGCAATGATGGAATCATTAGGAGATGCATCCCTGAGAGTGAGGTGGCATCTATTATATCACATTGTCATAATCTGCAATGTGGAGGGCACGCAAGCACGATGAAGACGGCGACGAAAATCCTTCAATGCGGATTTTATTGGCCCACGTTATTCAAGGATGTGAATATCTTTATAAGGGAGTGCGACAGATGTCAAAGGGTAAGTAACATATCCAGAAGGAATGAGATGTCGCTAAACAATATCCTGGAGATTGAAGTGTTCGACGTCTGGGGGATAGATTTTATGGGACCGTTTCCATCCAGTCAGGGAAACCAATATATTCTGGTCGCAGTGGACTACGTCTCTAAATGGGTCAAAGAGCCTCGTCGACTAATGATACTCGAGTAATCGCTAAGTTTTTCAAGAGAAATATATTTCCCAGATTCAAGATCTCGAGAGTTCTCATTAGCGATGGGGGAAAGCATTTCATTGAGAACAAGTTTGAAGGCCTTTTGAGGAAATACGGGATACGCCATCGTGTCGGGCTTGCCTACCATCCTTAGACATGCGGTCAAGTGGAGATCTCCAACCGGGAGATAAAGAGTAGCTTGGAGAAGACTGTAGAGAGTTCGAGGAAATATTGGGTACTGAAACTGGATGATGCCATATGGGCTTACCGAACTGCGTACAAGACTCCAATTGGAACTTCCCCTTATCGCCTAGTTTATGGAAAGGCATGCCATCTTCCAGTGGAATTGGAGCACAAGGCTTACTGGACCATCAAGCATTTGAACTTTGATAGCAAGAGTGTACAAGAGCACCACCTTATACAACTGAATGAATTGGATCAGTTCAGACTTGATGCCTACGAGAACTCCGGCATTTACAAGGAGAAGACAAAACGGTGGCACAACAAACACATCATAAGGAGGGATTTCAAGGACGGTGACATGGTTCTCCTCTTCAACTCGAGGCTATGACTATTCCCAGGGAAGCTACGATCGAGATGGTCTGGACCGTTCAAGGTCATTCGAGTTTTTCCTTACAGCTCCATAGAAGTGATCGGAAAATGGGATTCGTTTAAGATCAACGAACAAAGACTGAATCACTATTTCACCGGGGATCCCATCAGAGAAGAGCATGTCCTAATGTTGTCACCTCAAGAAGAGCCCCCAGAGGACATCCTGGACTTCCCTACCCTTAAGCCGCCATGAGGACATTTCGATAGGGGGTCGAGCTCACGACTTAAAACGAGTGCTTCTTGGTAGGCAACCCAAGGGGTTTTGTTTGATTTTAATATTTTGATCTGGATCTTTGTTTTGGTTTAGGATAGCTTAACTTTTCATTTTGAATAAGCCCCAAAACCCCAGAATTTTAATTAAGTGTTTGTTGCAGGAAGAAGCTCAAGGGAAGCTGGAAGAACAATTCGACACGGTCGCATGGTGCCAATTCACGCGACCGTGTGTGGGAAAGAAGAAGAAGAGAAGAGGAACAGTTGCAATGATGAACAATGCAACCGCGTGGGGAGAGCACAAACGGCCATGTCGTTGGGGTAATCCTTAGGCTCTAAAATTTTCAATTTCACACAGCCGCGTCCCCCAGTCGACGCAGCCGCATACCTTTTTGTCAATTTGAGCCCAAAACCCACCTTTTCTAGGGTCTACGCGCCATTTCACATTAATCGAAACGACAGTGTCAACCCCCATTTTCAAGCCAAAGTACACGGTCGTTTAAACCAATTCGAAACGGCCGTGTAACTTTCTGTTTCCTTGGCTCAAAATCACTTTTCTCCCGGGACTATGTGTCGTTTAAACTTAAACAACGCGACTGCGTCGAATCCAAATTTTTGAACTTCAATTTCTACCAATTCGTCACGATCGTTTTATCTACTTTACCTGGCCTGCATAACTCGTTGTTTCTTCGAGCCAAGATCTCCATGTTCCACAGGAACGTCATGGCCGTTTTTTCTCGAATGATGCGATCGCCTCGCTGCCCTATATATACCCACATGACCCCCAAGCGACCCACTTTACGCGAAAATTTCGAAACGGTTCAGCTCCCTCTCTCGATTCCTTCGGCTCCAAGCCCATCCAATCAATCTGAAACCCTCTTCAACTCTCCCAAATCACTCACCAACCCCTCCTCCTCCATCAATCCCCTCATCCGCCTCCTCTCCCGACCGAGTCGATAGATTGAAGGAAGCCCTAGCGGCTCGTTTGGGGATTTTTACAGCTCGAATGCCACGCGGGCGACATGAGCTCATCTACTGGCTCAAGAAGAAGCTTAGGGGAGCGTTCTATGAGCATTTGTGAGATCGATTTTAGCAAGGAGCTCCAACTTTGGTAACTTCGCTCCATAGCTCATTACATTTTCGCATTTTTCGCTGATTTTGCCAAAAATTTGTGTGAGTCTACATACACTTCACTCCACACACTTTACATCACTCACTTCTTATCACGCCCCGCTTCCCAAAAATACGGAGGCGAAGCGTGACAAAGGCCCGCTTAGGCTGGAGCTGAGAAGCTCGGACCCAATAAGCGTCTGTAGGGGTACCATTTTAAAACTTCAGGTTCTTACATTAATAAAATTCGGAACAATAGGAAGTACAGAAAGGAAAAAGGCATTCATTAAATTAGAGATATAATATCCAGCGAGTACAAGTCTAAAAAGAAGCCTAAGCATGGAAACAAACTATTTAAAAGCAAACTAAAAGCAGTAACCTCTGAAAGTGACGACTAAAAAGACCTCAAGGTCTGGTCCTCGTTAAGCACGTACTCTGGGTCGACGTCCTCGGCCCGTCGTACTCCAGTGAGTCTGCCTCGTCCACGAATTCTGGCTGAACACCTGACGTACAGCACCCCAAAAGAAAGGAACTGTACGTCAGGTAAAGTCTACAAAAATGGTTAGACTCTACTGCAAGTGTATCAACTTTTAGACAACGATTTACTGGTTGATTAGCATGCTGGGGTTATAACTGAGTAACAAACAGGAAGTAACGCAGCAGGGAGGTAAAGCGCAACAAGTAGTAGTCGTAGCGTGTGCTACCAACTACAGGACTAACCTACAGGTGTCAAGACAAGTCGGGACGTGACAGGATAAGACAGGACAAGACACGTGAGACACGAAAGGGTTCACGCCTTACGGTTCGAGGGGGATCAGACCCTCTTGTCATGCGCACGCTCAACCCAACCCCAAACCCCAAGGATGACAAGACAAGACTATCACGACAAGGGATCACTCGCTCTAGCTTGGTGAGTGCCCTATTGCCCTCTAGGCTATGTATCAGTACAAGGAATCACTCTCTCTAGCTTGGAGAGTGCCCTATTGCCCGCAGGATGTGTATCAGTACAATGGATCACTCTCTCTAGCTTGGAGAGTGCCCTATTGCCCGCAGGCTGTGCAAGACGGGATGAGACGTGACAAGACGGGAAGGGTTATTCTAGGGTGTCCACACACACACACACACACATGATAGCCCTATGATGTCAAAAGTTGTTTTTGTCAGCCTCAAACTTCGTCGTCAAGTCTGAGCCGTCAGGGGGTCGTCCCGGACGCTATCATTTCACGTCCGGTTTTATTTGTTCACAGTTATCAGTTCTAACCAACTAAGGCCTAAGCACGGCCGAAAGTGCAAGTGGAATACACTTGCCTGCGATGGTGAGTGTGTCGTCCGTCCGGGGCATCTCGTCCAGGCGTCGCGTCCGCGGTAGTCCGTCTGAAATAGGGTCACGTTGACGGTGTCAGGCCTCGTTTTCAATAAATCCTATTTAGGTTCATTTCTAGGTTATCAGGGCTATCCTAAATGTCAGAGTCACGATTTGATGTTTTTGTCAGCCTAGATCGACCACTAACCTATATGCACAGAAAAAAATGTCAGATGGTTGATTTCTACAGTGAGCAGCGTTTTACTGGTGCGGAAAAGTAAATTTAATTGTAGTTGTCCAGTTTTAGTTAGGTTTTCAGTTTTGCTATGGTGTGGGTTGTGCTACAAGTTAGGGGGACCAACCTGGTGTGAGAAACACGTATTTAATCTGGCGTCGGGTCTGAAAACGTTGGCGGTGCTCGTGTCCCCGACTGCGGGTAACGCAGTGGAGGTCGTCTCAGGATTGCCTCAGGATTGTAACGGCTGCGGGTAGCGCAGCCGAGATGTCACAGCTACGGTTATTGTGTCGGGATTGCTTCGGTTGTGGGTAGCGCAATGAAACATCAACGACAACGGTAACAGGGACGAGTCACGATGTCAGGAGGCCACAGAATCTGTGGCATGCAAGGGGCTGACGTGGGTGGAGCAAAGGAATGGACGGCTGTCAACGAGAAGATCTGCAGCGTCAACGGTGTCTCAACTACGGGTATCGTAGTGAGACTCGTCCGGGCAGCGGACGAAATGTGGGCAGTGAGCACGATTGGTCCAACGACAAAACAACGAGCTACGGCACGGGAGGCGATGGAACTCCATTGGAATGTAAGTCCACGGCCGTTCGGCTTAGGAGCTGCCGCGGGGGTCTCGTGCAGCGGCTGCAGGCGGCTGCAGGCGGCCCAGCGAGAGGCGAGCGGCGGTGAAGCACTGCACGGGATCGGGGCCGCGGCGAGGAGCGAGATCGCCGGCAATCGGGGACGGGATGGGTCTGCGGCGGCGGCGCTTACCGCAGCAGCTGCAGCGCGAGGGGCGGAGCGGAAGAGGAAGAGCCACGGAGGCGGCTGCGGGCGAGAGGAAAGCACGATGGCAATGGGGTTCTGCGAGGGCGGCGTCGTGCGGGGGGGGCGTAAGGGCGTCACAACGGCGCTCAGGGGGAGCCGCGAGGGCGGCGGGAGTTGACGACCGGAGGCAACAAGGGGCGATCGGGCTTGGGGACGTCGGAGCGACATCGTGCGGAGGCGGCGGGAGGTGCTGAGCGGTGATCGGAAAGCGCTGAGAAGCGGATGGCGGCCGCGGGCGGCTGACAGAGGGGATGCGGGCTGCGGATCGCGGACTGCGGCGGTGGTGAAGAGCACTGAGGGAGGCGGCGCAAGAGAGGGTGGCGCGAGGGGAACTCGGAGGTCGGAGTGGATGCCGCCGGTGGTGAGGAGATGTGGTGGTGCTCGGCGATTAAAGGCAGGCGGCGGCCTCGTCGTGCGGCGAGCGACGGAAGTTGCAGCAGCGCGGCGCCGTGGGGGGGTCTGTGGCGGAGTGACGGCCGCGGGGAAATCGCGATGCGGCGGGACGATCACGGCGGTGCGGGGCTGAGAACGGGGGTGCTCGGGTCAACGGCGACGGCGGAGCTCGTCGTGGCCTCGCCGTGGTGGTTGGATGTGGGGATGCGGCGCTTGGAGGGAGGGGCATCGCGGCGGCGCCGTGAGGGGGAGAGAGAGAGATGAGAGAGAGATCGGGGAAAAATTTGGGGGTTTTAGTTTTAGGGGCCGGCGGCTGTGTTTAGGGTTAGGGTTAGGTTAGGGTTAGGGATTAATGTTATAAATAGGGTATTGTCTGGCTAAAAAGCCTAAATTAAGGGTTAAATGGGTGAGGGGCAAGGGATAGGGGTGTACAGTTAGGGGTAAGTCTAGGGGACGATAGAGAGACAGTTAAGGAAAATTTTTGAAACGATTTAAAAAGAGGTTTAGCCAGATTGGCTAACAATTTTCGAAATTTGAATCTGATTGGGGAAGGAATCGACGGCCGAGGCTATTCCGGGTGATATCTCGCAAACCGGGCGTTAGAAAAATAATCTGAAAATACCGGGACGATCGCGAAGACGAGACGCACAGATCTACGGAGCATGATCATGCGTAACGCCTACCAAGAATTTACGTAAAATTGGGAACGGCGTTTTGAGTCAAATGACTAAAACGCCCCTATCATTCAAAGTCGTGTTGCAAGAAAACGAGCCGCGAAAAGACGTTCCCAAAATTACTATAAAATTGAACACCCCAAAATGCTCGCAACGGCATATCACATCGCATATGCCGGAGCTCAGAAATAGCCAAATAAAATACGCGCACGATAAAGCACGTGCGCGCAGAAAATTACAAACGGTCGGAAAGCGGCCGTTACATTCTACCCACCTTAGAAGTGATTCCGCCCTCGGAATCACTTATAATAATAATAATACTACCTATAACACTTAAGCCTATAACTCCCATTTCCCTACAATGATCTCTAATCCTATAACTTCAACATCGTTCCTCAAATAATCCATCATAATCCTTCTTTTCACTGGATAAAGCCACGACTAATCTCACATCCTAAAACTTAACTATAGATCCATCACGACTATTCAAATCTCCAACCCCAGGTTCTCATAAAAGAATATTAATCATATTCCCATACCATACCACTCCACTAAACATCATTGCTCAAAAACAATCTTTTAAACTCTCGATCTCTTTCCAATATTTATCAATCTCCAAAAATGAGATTCTAGTCAACCATCAATCCAAAACAAAAACTTTGTCTATCTTATAATACCTTCACAAATCAACAATCGCCGTGTCTTCAATACATTCTTGTCATATCTTTCCATAAATTTATCCACCAAATAATTTGGACTATCAAGATCACATCTCAACCTACCTACCATAACTAATCCCAAGCAATATTAAGTCCGACTACCTAACCATCCATTTATCTCAACGCGTCGTATCATTCTCAAAGCCTTCTCACGTCAACTCGACAACCAAGTCTTGATGCTTACAATGTTCTACTCATTCTCATGATCATCCTAACTCATACTATACTCCGCAGTTACTCCTACCTACCACCCGTCTAAGCCTCAAGTCTGATAAGTTATCATCTCCTCGCATATAATTTCATCCGACTAGAATTTCCCATTGAGTCCGTCTCACATCGGTATCATAAATAAGTCTTGGACATCTCATCTTCTCATCCGAAAGAAATCTATTCCAATATCCCATTGTTCCAAAATCGGTTAATCAATGCTATAACAAATCTCATCTCTCCCTGAGCCTACCCGCAAACAAAATCCTACCATAATAATAGCTAGTCCAAGACTATAACAACCATAACATAACATTTCTAAATGGAGAGAGAGAAAAGAGATAGGGAAATTTAAAACCAATGGCATATTTTTAAAACATTTGGAAAAACGTGTGGAGTCGTGGTAATGGATGAGGAAGGATAATTGATTTGTGATCTTGTGAGCTAATTTTAAAAGCTTTAATGGTTTGGTTTAAAAGAAAGACGAAGTTTTGATACAATCACATGCAGTCAAGATAAGCTATTCTATAATCGCGAAAAACTACGTCTAAAAAAATTGCCTGCTATGACCCTATTCATATAGGTATGAATACCGTCATTCAGACAACTTCAATCATATCTTGGTTAACACTGAGTACATATTCAAGACACAAAAGGCAATTATCAGGATCTTAAAGATGACACACTCATACAGGTCTACACACTCTACATATACTCATGCATCGCGACAACATCACCTACTAAGGGCCTACTCCTATACTGGAGATAGCATGGACAACTACAAGGACTAATGTCTACACCAAAAAAGGAAACAGAAACCAAAAGTGTAACAAAATAAATCGGAAAGATCGAGTTCAAATAAGGCGGGGTAAGAAGATGGTTGGTTGGATGGAACAAAATTATTATTCAAAATACTTAGATAGATGAGAGAAAAATTACGTGTAAAATATGGTATCATATACTTTTATACTTATAAAGAAATACGTAGAAAAAAGTGAGCAGATGGTAAAATTATTATAATTTGGAAAAAGTTAGATGAAGGAAAAAGTAGGGTGAGGTAGCGATTGTTTTGCAAATGAAAATTTTTTTTAACAAGGATTCTTGAAGTACGAGCAAGATGAACATAGGGCTGAATATATATAAAAATTAAAATTCTCCTTAGTTTAGAAAATATTCTAAAAGTACGCACGGTAAATGGTTAGAAGTAAATTTGTAGTTTAGTAAAAAGATAATATATATACTGAATTATCAAAATGATAACAAGGTTTTAAAAACTGAAATACGGAAGATACCGGTTAGAAATACTTACTAGATAATAACATGAAAACTTACAACCAAGGAGATTTCAAAATCCAAGAATGAACTTCAGTTCAACCGAAAAGAAAGAAATTTTAAATATATAATAAGGGTTTTCAAAGAAGTTAAACCGAGCAAAGAATTTAATAATGAATTTCGAAAACACCTTTAAAGGAAGCAGAATTGGCAAAAAGAAAGATTCGAAGGATCAACGATAATCGTCAGGAAACGATCACGTGAATCGGGAGAAAAGGAAAATGATCGCATGAAGAATATGCGTAAGATACGAATCGTGAAGGGCTACGACTGAACTCTACGGCTGACAACACAAAATTGTAATGATCAGGGTGACGCTAGAAGTCAGGGGTTCTAGTCATTGGGTCGTCTAAAGATCAGGATAACTCAGCTCTAAGACATCCTAAGGAGCTAGACTATAATCAGGATCTAAGGGGGAGGTTCCAAAGAGAATCAAGGTCACGTTCTGCTGGGCCCGAAGTCGATGGACCCGAGCGAACGACTAAAAGAAGGGCTCTGAAAATCTAACACAGTCAGAGTCAAGTGGGCTACTAAGGTATTCTAGGACGAGGATGACTAATTCCTAACCAAGGCGTCAGACTGTCAAACCCGGGTGTCCATCTAAGTCTCTCTACCATCTAAGACTAGGAACCTAATTTAGACTTGTACATGGATATTGAATGTGGTACTCTTACTGTTCTAAACTTTTGCAAGACCTGCATGGGCCACCACTAAAACCTGTCACGCCCCGCTTCCCAAAAATACGGAGGCGAAGCGTGACAAAGGCCCGCTTAGGCCGGAGCTGAGAAGCTCGGACCCAATAAGCGTATGTAGGGGTACCATTTTAAAACTTCATGTTCTTGCATTAATAAAATTCGGAACAATAGGAAGTACAGAAAGGAAAAAGGCATTCATTAAATTAGAGATATAATATCCAGCGAGTACAAGTCTAAAACGAAGCCTAAGCATGGCAACAAACTATTTAAAAGCAAACTAAAAGCAGTAACCTCTGAAAGTGACGACTAAAAAGACCTCAAGGTCTTGTCCTCGTTAAGCACGTACTCTGGGTCGACGTCCTCGGCCCCTCGTACTCCAGTGAGTCTGTCTTGTCCACGAATTCTGGCTGAACACATGACGTACAACACCCCAAAAGAAAGGAACTGTACATCAGGTACAGTCTTCAAAAAAGGGTTAGACTCTACTGTAAGTGTATCAACTTTTAGACAACGATTTACTGGTTGATTAGCATGCTGTGGTTATAACTGAGTGACAAACAGGAAGTAACGCAGCAGGGAGGTAAAGCGCAACAAGTAGTAGTCGTAGCGTGTGCTACCAACTACGGGACTAACCTACAGGTGTCAAGACAAGTCGAGACGTGACGGGACAAGACAGGACAAGACAAGTGAGACACGAAAGGGTTCACGCCTTACGGTTCGAGGGGGATCAGACCCTCTTGCTATGCGCACGCTCAACCCAACCCCAAACCCAAAGGATGACAAGACAAGACTATCACGACAAGGGATCACTCGCTCTAGCTTGGCGAGATGTCCGATGGTTGATTTCTATAGTGAGCAGCATTTTACTGGTGCGGAAAAGTAAATTTAATTGTAGTTGTCCAGTTTTAGTTAGGTTTTTCGGTTTCGCTATGGTGTGTGTTGTGCTACAAGTTAGGGGGACCAACCTGGTGTGAGGAACACGTATTTAATCTGGCGTCGGGTCTGAAAACAGTGGCGGTGCTCGTGTCCTCGACTGCGGGTAGCGCAGTGGAGGTCGTCTCGGGATTGTAACGACTGTGGGTAGCGTAGCCGAGATGTCACGGCTACAGTTACGGTGTCGGGATTGCTTCGGTTGCGGGTAGCGCAACGAAACGTCTACGACAACGGTAACAGGGACGAGTCGCGATGTCAAGAGGCCATGGAATCTGTGGCATGCAAGGGGCTGACATGGGTGGAGCAAAGGAATGGGCGGCTGTCAACGGGAAGATCTGCAGCGTCAACGGCGTCTCGACTACGGGTAGTGTAGTGAGACTCGTCCGGGCAGCGGACGAAATAAGGGCAGCGAGCACGATTGGTCCAACGGCAAAACAGCGAGCTACGATGCGGGAGGCGATGGAACTCCATTGGAACGTAAGTCCACGGCCGTTCAGCTTAGGAGCTACCACGGGGGTCTCGTGCAGCGGCTGCAGGCGGCCCAGCGAGAGGCGATCGGTGGTGAAGCGCTGCACGGGATCGGGGCCGCGGAGAGGAGCGAGATCACCAGAGATCGGGGACGGGGCGGGTCTGCAGCGGCGGCGCTTGCCGCAGTAGCTGCAGCGTGAGGGGCGGAGCAGAAGAGGAAGAGCCGCGGAGGCGGCTGCGGGCGAGAGGAAAGCACGGCGGCAACGGGGTTCTGCGAGGGCGGCGTCATGCGGGGGGGCCGTGAGGGCGGCACAACGGCGCTCGGGGGGAGCCGCGAGGGCGGCAGGAGTTGACGGCCGGAGGCAGCAAGGGGCGATCGGGCTTGGGGACACCAGAGCGACGTTGTGCGGAGGCGGCGGGAGGCGCTGAGCGGCGATCGGAAAGCGCTGAGAAGCGGATGGCGGCCGCGGGTGGCGGACAGAGGGGATGCGGGCTAGGGATCGCGGACTGTGGCGGCGGTGAAGAGCGCTGAGGGAGGCGATGCCAGAGAGGGCAACGCGAGGGGAACTCGGAGGTCGGAGTGGATGCCGCCGATGGTGAGGAGATGCGGCGGCGCTCGGCGATTAAAGGCGGGCGACGGCCTCGCCGTGCGGCGAGCGGCGGAAGTTGCAGCAGCGCGGCACCGCAGGGGGGGTCTGTGGCGGAGTGACGGCCGCGGGAAAATCACGATGCGGCGGGGCGATCACGGTGGCGAGGGGCTGAGAACGGGGGTGCTCGGGTCAGCGGCGACGGCGGAGCTCGCCATGGCCTCGTCGTGGTGGTCGGATGTGGGGATGCGGTGCTCGGAGGGAGGGGCATCGCGGCGGCGCCATGAGGGAGAGAGAGATAGATGAGAGAGAGATTGGGGAAAAATTTGGGGGTTTTAGTTTTAGGGGCCGGCGGTTGTGTTTAGGGTTAGGGTTAGGGTTAGGGATTAATGTTATAAATAGGGTATTGTATAGCTAAAAAGACCTAAATTAAGGGTTAAATGGGTGAGGGGCAAGGGATAGGGGTGTACAGTTAGGGGTAAGTCTAGGGGACGATAGAGAGACAGTCAAGGAAAAATTTTGAAACGATTTAAAAAGAGGTTTAGCCAGATTGGCTAACAATTTTCGAAATTTGAATCTGATTGGGGAAGGAATCGACGGCCGAGGCTATTCCGGGTGATATCTCGCAATCCGGGCGTCAGAAAAATAATCCGAAAATACCGAGACGATCGCAGAGACGAGACACACAGATCTACAGAGCCTGATCGTGCGTAACGCCTACCAAGAATTTACGTAAAATTGGGAACGGCGTTTTGAGTCAAATGACTAAAATGCCCCTATCATTCAAAGTCGTGTTGCGAGAAAACGAGCCGCGAAAAGACGTTCCAAAAATTACTATAAAATTCAACACCCCAAAATGCTCGCAACGACATATCGCATCACATATGCCGGAGCTCAGAAATAGCCAAATAAAATTCGCGCACGATAAAGCACATGCGCGCAGAAAATTACAAATGGTCGGAAAGCGGCAATTAAACTGTTTCATACAATGCCTCCGAGAGAGCGCAAGAAGAAGCCCACCATTACTGGCCCCACCCAGTGTAAGGGCAAGTGCCGTAAAACTCAAAATTTACAAGTAGATATTACCCAAGCCTAAGCAGCTATTGCAAGGGGAGACGCACCTCTCCCCCCCCTCAGGTTGACACACTAGGAATTAACTTCGTTGACAAGAGCCAACGAACCAAATTCCTATACATTAACTCCAGACCCACAGTGTCGACCAAATTTCTGAGCGTCAGCGCTCTTTCTACACTAGGTCTCCTAGATGTCGTCAGCACCATCCCCCAGAACATCGGATGGGAGAAATTTTTCGAGTGTGAGGCTAGGACATATCGGAGGCTCACTTTAGAGTTTCTCTCCAATTTCAAAGCTTATCCATCGGGGTTCTCATTCCGTTTATGAATAAGGAATACAGCATGTCCATCGATTTCATTAACCCCCTCTTTAAGTGGCCCCGAGCACTAGAGCCAGAAGCTCGTCACCACAATTACCTATATCCTCCTGAGTATGACGCCAACACATTTTGGTTGAGGATCATTGGCCTATCACCCTTCCCCATCACACGGGCAAAGGCGTCTTACATCACCTACACTAGCCTCCATATCGTACACCGTATCATTGTGAATTCTCTTTTATGTCGATACGAGACTGGCCAGGTCTCACAGGATGAGCTCTTCTTTCTTTGGTGTACCACCCAGCCTCGTGTCCTACGTGAGGGCACCACCACTGTCCCACATTATATCCTTCATGCCGGATCCTGGCTGCACTTTAGATTTTTCCATACCCTCGCCAGCCCAGCTCTCGTATCTATTGTGGACGGTTTATCACGATCATAGCCCAGCTTCCTCCCATTAGTCTCAAGATCCCCAATTCTATGACTCCCGTCCCATGCCCCATATATCTCAATCTCTCGGTGCTCATGAATGTGCACATGATCATAGCTTTTGAGCACGGGAGATTTTTGGCTTCATGTGCCCAATTCCACCCCTTACCATGTCTCCCAAATCCTGCACGATTCGGACTTGGCACTCCTATGTAGTGGCTCTTTCTAGCCGATCCCAATCTAGCCCAAGCAGCTCTGGCACCACTTGCACAGCCACAACCTGACGCTGCCCTGCCTCAGGCCCATCCCCAGCTTATCCAGGACCATACTATCCCATCTAAATTTACTTCCAGTCTCATTGTCAGGCCCACCCTCTGCCAGTATTGGAGATCTCGACACCATGCCGAGTGTAGCAGCAGCACTCCTCCACCACCAATCTCACACCTCGAGCGTATGGATCGATTAAGGAGTTTAAAGCCTTCATATCTTCCACCGTATCTACCCTGACTGAGTTCAGAGACACCCTCTCTGAGTTCAAGTCATCAATTGACAACCTCACCATCGATGTCATGACCCTCCAGTCACAGTTCGACCAGGTCTACCAGTATCATTACAGTCAGGGCCATTACCCTGCTGCTGCACCTTATCTCCTACACATTCGCATCTAGCCTCAGTTATTTCAGACCCCTGGACCATCTCAGACTCCAGTGGACCCATCCTCCTCTACTCCTCAGGTGGACACCACCACTCTACACATTTCCATTCCATCCCAGCCATCACAGGTGCCCGTGGACACTACCATCACCACATCTCGCATCACTATCATTCCTTCACCACCACCATCCACACGACCTGAGACTGTGACTACTCCTTCACCATCACCTCATCCCAACCTCGTGGCTTCACCCATTTCTTCACCATGCACCATGGAGGTCGCAGACATCCCATCCTCCGGAGCACCATCTTCTCCTTCTCTATCCACACATGTTCACGCACCCCCACGTACTTCCTCACCTCCTTACACATCTGCATCACCTGAGGACACCAGAGTCATCATCTCCTCATCCACAGTGGACTCATCTCCACCTCCACCTCCACCACTCAAATGTAAGATAGTTCATTCCACTCCATCGCCACCTCATAATGACACAGCAGCTACAGACCCAGCTGATCCATCCACTCCACCCATGCAGCCACCAACTGACGGTGGCTCTGCATGATGGATCTCATTTTCACTCCCTTTCATCGCATGGCCCACGTATCACACACTCACACTTTTTAGGCATGTCTTTATATAGCTTGGGGGAGATGCACCTAGATCTCCTTTTCCTCATTATTTACTTGTCCTTACGATTTATTTTCTGTGTTTTTCTCGAGATGAGGACAACGCTTGGTTTTGCTTGGGGGAGGAGCATTTTCACGCTTATTTTTCTATTTTCACTCTATTTTCTATCATATTTTCTCATTTTTTCGTCGTTTTTTCGTTTTCATCTTGTTTTTCTTTTTCTTTTTCTTATTTTCTTTTCTTTTTCATATTGCATCATGTTTTATTCCATATATGCACTCTAAAAGCTAAAAAAATGAAAAAAATTCAAAAACTCCAAAAACATCTGCATTTGCATCTTGCATCATCATGCATCCATTTGTATATATTTGCATTCGCTTCGAGAATTCTTTGAAAACGAGTCTTTATATGCGTGGAATCTCGAGTTGAAATTCGTTTGGAATGTCGATTTAGATGTATGAATAGGACATGTCCCTAACTCTAAATCCCTCGTAATATATTAGCTTTGACCGTCCTCAGTATCCTTAAGATAGGAGAACTTTAAACCAACATAGGTTGATACTTTGGAACTTACTTTATGCATGGACCGTAAAGTAGATAGTTTTGCATAATGGCCTATAATCCCTCAAAACTTGGATAATTACACATCACCTAATACTGAGGATTGGTTTTGCTTAGTATACCCATGCTTTCCACAAAAAAGAAGAAAAAGAAAAAAATTGTGAATAGAAAAAAATATGCACTGTTCCCCCAGTGAAACTGAGTAACCGGATCTCTGCGATAGAAACCGTCGGGGCCTGGCGTCAAAAGGTCTAGCTTGGGGAGTGCATACGAATAAGGATCCTATTTGGGTTGAGTTAGTAGGTCCGAGGGGTCCTTCTTGGCCTGGTGCCCTAAGGTCGTCTAATCTGGGAGTATCCCACCCAACACTCATTGCACAAACCAATCGTAGATCCCAAAAAAAGAAAAAAAGAAAAAAGAAAAAAAAGAAAAAATTAGTATACATATGTGTGTGTGTGTGTATTTATATATACTAAAAATAACCCGTGCACAAAGTGCACGGCACGAGAAATAATCCCACTAACAGGATGCGATGCACGCACGCAACCGTAAAAGAGAGAGAAGTGTGGGGGTGTGTGCGGACATTGTCGAGGGTTAAAGGTGCGAAAGGAAAACACGTAAATAAGTGGATTTGGGGGTGGTTTTTTGGGTTTTTGGGGGAATGGCAACCATGTAAATAAGTGGCATGTGGGGGTTTTTTAGAGGGGATTTGTCCCAGTCAGCTTATGACTGGAACAAAGGGTGTCAACTGGGACAAACCCAGTTGGACATCCCTTGTGTATAAAAGAGATAGTCATACCCCGTGCCCGTGGGCATGGTTCATTTAAGATTCCCCCCGTGAAATCTTTGTTTCCCAAAAAATTATTTTCACAACCAAAATTGCATGGAACAATAAATTAGCATAACAATATTTAGCGGCAAGGCGCCTTCGGCACGGAACAACAAATTCGGCGAAGGCGCCTTCGGTGCGGAACAACAAATTCAGCGCGGGCACTTTAGCGCGGAATAACAAATTCGGCGTACAACAACGAATTCGTCGAGGGCGCCTTTGGCGCGGAACAACAAATTAGCGTAAAAAAATCGACGCGGGAGCCTTCGGTGCGAGAAATTATTCTCATCTTGTTTCCCCATGCGTCGAAGATACAGTGGGCCCCGCGTTGAGGGAGAGATCATTCGATCTGTAGCATTAAGTGCAAGTTAAAGTTTTTTTCCCGAATGCATTATTTACACTGCACTCTGCTATTCCCTAGAAACTTTCATTTCCCGAGAAATGTTTTTCCCTCAAAAACTTTCCGCAAAATCTCATCTCAACCATTCATTGCTCAAGATTAAATCTATGCCGTCTTTCTATCAACCTATTTGTCCCAGTCAGCCCTAGAATTCAAAAATAGTTGTGTTTTAATAAATAGATTAGTCATTACCCATGCCCGCAAGTACGGTTCATTTAAGATTTTTCCCCGCAAAATCTTTGTTCACCAAAAGATTATTTTTACAGCCAACATTACGTGGAACAACAAATTAGCGTAAAAATATTTAGCGACAGGGGCGCCTTCGGTGTAGAACAACAAATTCAGCGAGGGTGCCTTCAGAGCGGAACAACATTCGCGTAAAAAATAAAAAAAAATTTAGCGGGCTCCTTTGACGCGGGAAATTATTCTTATCTTGTTGCCCAATGCATCGAAGAGATGGTGGGCCTCGTGTTGAGGGAGAGATCATTCGATCTGCTGCAGCATTCGATTTGCAGTATTAGGTGCAAGTAAAAGTTTTTTTTCCTAAATGCATTAATTGCATGCACTCTCCTATTCCCCAGAAACTCTCATTCCCTATAAAGTTTCATTTCCCTAGAAACTTTCTTGTCCCAAGAAATATTTTTACCTCCAAAACTTTCCATAAAATCTCATCTCAACCATTCAATCCTCAAGATTAAATCTAAGCCGTCTTTCTATCAACCTGTTTGTCCTAGTCAGCTTGTCCTAGTCAGTCCTAGAATTCAAAAACAGTTGTGTTTTAATATATATATATATATATATATATATATATATATATATATATATATATATATATATATATATATATATATATATATATATATATATATGAGGAGGGATCAAATGACCCCCAAAAATAACCCCCAAAAATGACCCCCTATCAAAAATCCTATGCCCCCCATTTTTTCGGAAGATCCGAACCGTTCATCTTGATCTCCACCCTCTAAATACATGACCCACCAATTTTCAACCCGATCTCATGTGTTTTTCCCATTCATCCATCCGACCCAAATTTAACGGTTTCGCATGAACAGAACTTTTGCGAATGGTTGATGAACGGGCAAAACACATGGGATCGGGTTGAAAATTGGTGGGTCATGTATTTAGAGGGTGGAGATCAAGATGAACGGTTCGGATCTTCCGAAAAAATGGGGGGCATAGGATTTTTGATAGGGGGTCATTTTTGGGGGTTATTTTTGGGGGTCATTTGATCCCTCCTATATATATATATATATATATATATATATATATATATATATATATATATATATATATATATATATATATATATATATATATATATATATATATATATATATATATATATATATATATATATATATATATACTAGTCATAACCCGTGCCTGCGGGCACGGTTCATTTAACATTTCCCCCGCGAAATCTTTGTTTTCTGAAAAATTATTTACACAGCCAAAATTTAACAGAACAATATATTAGCGTAAAGATATTTAGCGGCACCGACACCTTCGGCGCAGGCGTCTTCGGCATGGAAGAACAAATTCGGCATCGGACAACAAATTCGGCATCGCGCCTTCGGCGCAGAACATCAAATCTTTGTAAAAAAATTTAGCTCCCGGCGCCTGTTATTTCCACAGCGTAAAAATATTTAGCGGCACGGGCACCTTCGGTGCGGAACAACAAATTCGGCGCAGTCGCCTTCGGTGCGGAACAATAAATTCGACGTCGAACAACAAATTTGGCGCCCACGCCTTAGACGTGGGACAACAAATTAGCGCTAAAAAATTTAGCGCGGGCGCCGGAACAACAAACATCAGGGTATTTTTACGCTAATTTGTTGTTCTGGTAAATTGTTTTACGCTAAATTTTTTATTTTGTTTAATTTAATGGATTATGATTCTCCACAATCTTTTCCAATGCACTTTTAATGTCAAAGTTTAGGTTTCCTATGCACTTTCCCCCCAAATTTAATCTCCACAATCTTTCCCCCCAAATTTAATCTCCATACTCTTTCCCAATGCACTTTTCCCCTAAATTTAATTTCCACACTCTTTCCCAAGGCACTTCTAATTTCAAAATTTTATGTTCCCAAGGCATTTTTTCCCGAAAAGTTTCACAAAATCCAATCTCAACCATTGATTTACCAAGATCAAATCTCAGCCACTCTTTATCTTGTCCTAGTCAGCCCTAGAATTCAAAAAACACTGTCAAATGTATAATAGATATATATATATATATTAGAAAGCATGAGTAAAACTTAGAAATATCAAGAATCAAGGAAGCTTGATGTGTCGTGAGCGTCACTTCTTCGATCGATTTATATCCCATTATCCCATACTTATCCCTTCTTTGACCATTGCATAGCTTAGATTTCTATTCCTTCGATCTAAGGACGAGTTAGAGGAAATGTCTTAGGATTTGAGTGTGGCCATCGTCTAGTATATTACTTGACGATTTGGGCTAAAGATGATGTCCTAGGAGTACACTCTCGTCGATGGAAAGAAATCGAGGCGTTTTAGTTTCATGAATTTGAATTTTCAGTTTGCCCATATATATAAACTCGATTTTTGAAAATTCACGAAATTCATGTCATCATTTGCATGTTTGATTGCATACCTCCAATCTACGCTCAATCTTGTCTTCCTTTAAGACAAGGAAGAGTTAAGCTTAGGAGATTTTGATGAGTGTTTATTGTATATAGTTTTTTCCCTTTTTCTTACACGTTTTACATCGTTTATTTTCACGTTTTCCCCATTTTTGTTTCCTCTTTTTTTTTATGGTCCCTTCTATGCTTTGCAGGAATTACATGCTGATTAGGGATCATATGACATGAATACGACACAAAAGGGCAAAAGGAGCGGAGGTGGGAGCTCCACCTGTGCAAAAGGGGGATATTTAAGAAGAGATGTGATACACCTGACCGCGTCGAATCAACGTGTCGCGTGATCACAACACCAATTGAGCAGGACACAATTCCACGCAACCGTGCAACCATGCACCAAACGGTCGCGTCAACAGGCTCCAGAACCCAACTCTACGTAGCCGCGTAAAAGACTTCCAAACGGCCGTGTCGCCAAGGAGAAGATTTAAAGACATGCAATCGACACTGCCCGCATGACTGCAGATGACGCGGCTGCGTAATCCTGAAGAACTGAAGACCAAACGTCGCTCTACGTAACCATTTTGATGCTGACGTGGGCGTCAAAGCCTAATTTGACGTGGCCGCATCCCCAGCGATGCAGCTGCATCACTGTAGCCTCTGTGCCCCCAACTTACGCGCTGAGACGATGCAACCGCATCATCTTCGACACGGTCGTGTCGAATAGGGTTTCTGCACGACATTGGGGGCGCAAGGGAGTAATTGGGGGACTTTTTGTTCTTTTGGGGAATGTATAAAAGCTCATCTTCTTCCCCTGAGCGAACCCATCTCGTTTTCATCCATTTTTCTGTGTTTTTGGAGTTTTGTAAGGGATTCTCAGCCTTATATTAAGTACTTTTAATTGATTTAATTAGTTTCTATTGTAATAGATTATATTTTCTTAATAAAAGTTGTTCCCTTGTTATTGTTATTGTCTATTTTTCATCAATTGTGTTTAAACTCTGAATCCATGGCTTTTCACATTGACCCAATGGTAGAAATCATCTCTATTGCAATGGGTAGTGAGTGGTTTTCATCTAAGGCAATGGGTTGAAACACATTGAAATAGGGCTATGGGTTGGATGAACTCTTGATTGATTTGCAGGGTTAATTAAGAAATTGGGGTATATTGGGATGCCAATTATCATCGTAGATTCGACCCCCCTCCCTTTTGGGCGATCGGATGGCCGCCGATGAGAGTCAGGACAAATCTGGGGCTGTGATCCATATGATGATTCATATTATCAGTGTGACCGACGAGAGCCATGCACTGAGTAGAGCCCTCCTAATATAGGTCCAATCACCGAACGCCACTGTGGTTGGGAGGAAGATTGAGGACATTCGTCGAGGGTAATGTGCCTGACGTATTCCGATGTATTGGTGAGAGTCAGCATTGGTATAGATTAGGATAGGCCTATCATTGCATCGCGAGAGCACGGGATAGGATATAACATATGGGAATATCATATCATGCACCACGAGAGTAGGGGTATGAGAATGCCCTTAGGTTAAACGACATCTCCTGAGTCCCAATGTATCCAACAATCGGCCATCTACTTATCCAACCTTAATCCTAGTTCAATGGCAGGGATACCCTAAGCCCTAGAGCTTTTATCCCCTGATTTCATCTCTTTTTATTCTCTCTTCGACCAATATTCGGTAGCGTAGCTTTCGAACGAAGAACCAAAAATCGGTACACAACGAACACCTCCCTGAGTTCAACCCGTTAGCGCTACAACCGACACAGTGTGCTTGCGGTATAAATTTTATTAGCTTTGCAAGAGCAGACACGTAACATTGGCATTTCTACCTTTAGGGATGCGACCGCATGGATTGGCCATGTGACCGCGTCGATTCGCGTTCAGCTTCTTCTAGTCTTCATCAAAATTGTCATATGGAGCGACCGTTTGGCTTCAGTAGCTATCGGATCGATGCGGTCGCATCGATTCCCAAACTACCACATCGAATTGGGTTTTCCTTCTCTTCTGCTCTTCAGCGATGCGACCGTTTGGATCTCCAATGCGACCGCATGGCATGGCTTTCAGATGCTCTTTGCTTATCCTGGTGATGTGGTCGTGTGGGTGATTCACGCAACCGCATGTGTCACTTTTGTCTTATTTTCCCCGATTGCTCCTTGCTTCATTTCATCTCTTTTTCTCCTGTTCTTAAACCCAAAACTCCACGTTTTCTCCTGTAATACACGTGAGATACCCAAGAGTAAAAAGAGACTAAAATGGGGAAAATAGAATAGAACGGGGAATGAAATGACGTGAGATTCATATGAAATGATTGCAAAATATATATACGAATAACACACATCACAGAACTCTTTATCTGATCATGGAAACATCAATCTGTCATCAGGAACCACACCCTTTTGCGCATCAACGCTCCAAGAGATTTTCTAGGCCCAAACACCTCTTGAGCTTGAAGAGCTGAACCATCCTCGCCACCCTACTTGTGGATATCTCTCTTTTTGATGTTGACACCACGACTTTATGCTCTATCATCGACTGCACTGACACAAACATGTGTCACCCAAAGTACCCGAAGTCGATCCATGGCCTCACTCCATAATAGTCGCTTGAGTTGATCCATCTCTACCCTCTGAGGAAGCACCGAGAACTGTCTTCTCCAAGCATGAAATGAGAGCACCATCTTCATCCCACTTTGACATCCTAAACTTACCGCCTTTGGATTCAACTCTCCAACAGGACTTTACCACACCACCACCACGATCTCCGTGAAATCCTCTGCCCTTGATCATCTCTGAGCCACTGGTTTTATGCACTCCAGATGATCCCTTGGACGAACTGCCTCTCGCCCACTTTGAGCCATGCCACCCACGGCATCTACGTGAGTGCTCACCAATGTGTTGTTACTGATCTACCCGAATTCCCAACTCCTCCTTATGATCAGCAATGGGCCTCCTAAGGACTACAACTCTATCCTAAATCCACATGCTTCCCTGTAGACAATCTGAGCTACACATGGAGTTGAACCATAATGGGATATAACCTAGACTCTGTCACTCCGTCACCTGACGATCCCTCGCTGCACACCGCAACTATCCCATCCAGCAACCAACCATGCTTCTCGGCCACGATTTCCCTATGAGTCCCAAACGCTCCTCCATGGGAGCTCTATGGTGCACCAGACCTCTGACTCAACATCATCTGACCTTGAAGCCTATAAAGGTTGCCAATCTTCTTTGCCGCCATCACAAAATGACCTTCCCTGAACACCACACTACATCCTACACCAGTCAAGGCTCCAATGGAAATAAGATTCCGCTGCAAATCTGTTACATGCCTAACACTCGTGAGTGTTTGAATGGCTCCATCCTGCATCTTGAACTGCAGTGTGCAGACTCCTACCACTCTAGACATAGCTCTATTTCCCACGTATACGTCTGGCCCATCTCTAGGAGTATATGTCACAAAATGAATCCGTATCAGAGTCCTATGGGAATCGCACCCTGAATCAAGAATATATGAAGCCCAATTGTCTTCTAAAGAAGACACAGCAAATATTTCTCCATATATTTTCTCCATTATCGGTATATATGCAAGCACCACAAACGCAGCTACGGGCTGAGCAGACTCTTTACCTTAGCCTTCAACTGTGGGCACTTGTTCTTTCAGTGTCCTGGTTTCTTGCAATAATGACATGTCTGATCGTTATTACTTTGACCCTTGAACGTGGGTCTCTCAGTCTTGGAACCTGATTTGGATTTCCCACCCTGATGACCCCCATAAGAGAGCTATATCCTGATCATCATTACTTGTGTCACCTCTCGACACCTTCTTCTTAAACTCATGCAAACATAGAGCTGCCTCGACCTCTTCCAAAGAGATTTTGTCCTTCCCGTTGTGTCATGGTCTCGACAAGGTGTTAATACTCCTCAGGTAGTGAACATAGTAATGCAATTGCTTGGTACTCATCACTTACATTCTCTTTCACCGCTTGCAAATCCAATACCAACTGATTTAGTTGATCAAGATGATCATGTAACGATGTCCACTCTTTCATCCTGAGTATGAACAATTTCTGTAATAGATACAGCTTTCATGTGAATGATTTTATCATGTCCAAAGGTTCAAGTCTTTTCTACAGCGGCTCTGTAGTTTTCTCTTTGCAACCTTGCAAAAGACTTTGTCTGATATGGACATCTAAATAGCGTTGTGGGATTTCATCTCAAGCTTTGATCTTGCATAGTCTGCGACAAATTTCAAAATAGATTTCTTGTCAAAGACTATCCTGTATAGCACTTAGTGTTTGAGCATAGCCTTCACCCTGACACACCATAGGGTGAAGCTATTCTTTCCTGTAAACTTTTCGATCTTGTACCCAGATGTTGAATGTCTCTGCCATTGTGTAACCTCCGATAACCTGAATGCTCCGATGCCACTTATTGGGAAATAACCATGGACCAGTCTAGGACAACAGAAGAAAACCCTAAGCTAGATAGCTACCCAACAATCGCTACACCGCGATCTTTCGAAGGTAAACCACAATAGCAATATCCAACCAAACAAGCAAGATGAAAAGTAACAAAAGCAGGAAAGTAACAAATCAAGCGACGCAGAGTTTACCCTGGTTTAGCCTGCTAACAGTGCCTACGTCCAGCTTCTCGATGACGGTTTCCACTAATATGATCAGAGAGAATTATACCCGACTACTTCAATCTTCTTCAGCAAAAAAGAGTACCAATAACTCCAAACTTGGTGTTCAAAATCTTCTCACCAAACCCAAAAGAGATCTCAAATCTCACCATAAGAGAAGAAACCCCAAAGGTCTCATAAATAATCTTTCAACCCGAAAAAAGGAATCCCAAGAAGAAGATTGCAATGAATTTCAATATAGATCTCAAAAAGTCATTCACCAAATCATGCCCTAGAGCTCCAAGATGCGTGAGGAAGAAGAAACTTGATGACAACACTTCTATTCTTCTTTTCTCTTCGCTCTCCCAAAAATAAACCCTATGAAGGGTTTAAATAGTCCCAAGGGTCGTGTGGAATCTTAGCCGTCCGATTAAATTAGGTTTTAGATCAAAACCTAACTCAAAATTATATGTTTGGTATGTCTACAGTCGACATGGCCGTGCAAGGAATCGGCTCGATCATGTCACACTTGCGTAAAATACATATATAGTTTCACAGGTTGTGCACAGCCGTGCCACAGACTGCCCAGAAACTGGGCAATCTTCACAAACATTGTACGGCCGTGTCAAACCCAAATAGTGAGTTTGAAGCATATTTCAACAAATACCTCCAAGTTTTAAACTCTCTCTTGTTGATACTTGCGTTGGTTTTAATTGCCATTTTCTGGATAACCCTTGTCATCTCTTCAAATTTCCAACCAACGCCATTTCAGTTACTCGTTAATTTTTTTATCATTCCTAATATCAAATACCATAAGACTTCTTCATTTGTTTAAGATTATGGAGATACATAAGGTTAGTTTTTAATCTAATGTAGATTATGTAAAATAACTTAAATTTAACGCAAATGGCTACTGTTGAGGGATGGGTTCTGGCCAACAGTAATTGGGGCTAACATGGACTCCTCTGATGGTGATTTGCCTCGTCAGCTGATGGGTGGGACCTGCGGTTGGAAGAACCGGGGTCGATGAAGCTGTGATTTGATCGCTCCCAGATATACACCCGAAAAACTGTGTAGCTTTACCGCAAGTGCACAGTTAAGTGGTAAGCAGGTATCGAATCACAGGGAGGACTAATGACAGTACTCTATTTTGGTTACTAAGTTATTAGGTGGAAAATCGTTTGGGAATGGATGGTGTAACAATTGTTCGAGTATCAATGCAAATTCAATATAATAAAGACATCTAGGGCTAGGGAATCCCCAATATGGATTTTCAAGTTATCAAAGTGAGATATGAACAACCATGCAATCAAACTTGGTTAAAGGTGAACTTGCCCAACTCTATGGAGAACCGACTCATGTTGTTACGCTTTTGTAGGTCTATAGCAATCTAAATTAGAGCCTCATTGTCGCGCAAGCCTAACTCAAACCACTAGCATTAAGATCAGCAATTATGTCCAATCCCAACTCAAGCTCACTGTCGTGCAACTTGAGTTCAGATCTAGATCGTGATAGTTCGTACTCGTTCACCGTCGTGCAACGAGTATGAGTATAGGAGAACAATAAAACTGTTAGCTTTGGTCGCTGTTGCACACCAAGTTTAGGGAATTTTGATTGTAATCCTAAATCGAATATCTAGGATTTTTCTTGGGTCATGATCCTCTGTTGAGCTCACGAGATCCAAGAGAAATCCCTATCTATACGTAGTAAATCAATCAAGATCTAACCTTTCTAACAAGCCTAATATCATGGAAATTCAATAGATCTCACAATTCAAACATTAAATCCATAGTGTTCATCCCTTTGCCCTAGAGCAAAGGAACTACTCACAATTCATATTAGAAATCGATAGGAAAACAAGATCAACATTGGAATTCATCTTGCAATCAAGATTCAATAAGAGATATAGCATAAAAATCAAAACTTGCAAGAGATCAAAACAAACCAATGTCGCCAAAGAAGCTTTCAATAGAAAATTAAGATCCAATCTTCAATCTCTCGCCAATACAAAAGCTTAACTAGAGATAAAAACTCAAGAAAAATTATTCTAAGAAGTCTATCTGGTCTCTCCTAGGTCTGGAGACAAAACTGGGCTTAAATACATGCCCAAAAGAACCAAAAAACGCAGACCAAACTGCCCATGCGCCGCCAGAAACCCTAGTTTTCCCGACTGGGCATCTGCGCTACTCGGCCGAGTGGGAATCTTACTCGGCCGAGTGAGAATTCTACTCGGCCGAGTATGATAGTCTGCAGATCATCCCAAAAACAGAGAAGTCGGCTTGGCTCTCTTCAAAATCTTGGCCTCCACTCAGGCGAGTGGAGTTCTTACTCGACCGAGTGAAAATCACCACTCGGTCGAGTACATTATGGTACTCATGCTGGCAGATGTCATCGTGTCAGCTTTGCTTGGCCGAGTAAGCTGCTTCACTCGGCAGAGTGAGCTGCCCTACTCGGCCGAATGGCCTGTTTCAGAGCTCATTTCTTCTCCTCCTCGCTTCCTCGTCGATTTTGTCGACGTCCTTCTTCTTCTACTCATCCTCCAGCGTCGTTAACTCTCCGATATGATCATGGGTGATGCTCCGGCATGCGTGCAAGTCCTTTAGGCTCTAAATTGCAGCCGATTGCTCTATATCTCTTGAAATCAGACGAAAAACAAGAAATAGTGAAAAGTATCGAAACATCGTCAAATAGTATGGAAAATCGCGATATAAGCAATCGAAATGGCATGAAAATATGCAGAAATAAAGTGTAAAATATGAGCATATCAAAATCTCCCAAGCTTAACTCTTACTCATCCTCGAGGAAGATGAGTTGAAAGGCGAACTCGACGAATAAAAATAAAGAAAAAGGGATGAACGAAAGGGAAGGTGAAGAGGCGAAGATGCTAGATCGTTCTCTCAGAACTCGGGGTAGCATACTCAAATAGAATGAACAATGAATATAAACATGCTAAAGCTTTTCACTTCGATACCATTTCATATAAGTGTTTTTGATAGAAAAACTAAGAACATCGAAAATCATAGGAAATATGAAATCATTTTAGAATCAACATCGTCAAGGGCATGTAAAATGATATACATAATCGTAGATCACACACTTTTCAATTGACCGCTTTCTACTTGGAGTATAAGAGATATCACACATTTCAAATCGATAAGAATACAAAAGGATGGTTTTCATGAATTTCATGCCAATATTCAATTCACAGACATCGTTATACTCTAAATAGTCTCCCTAAGTATCAAAAATTACCTAGCTTAGGCTATCATGTACATATAGGTAGTCACACTCTCACACATCATTGGATCCCATCCCCCAAGCTTATCTATAAGCGTGGTGGCATCAAATACATAAATACGTCTTTTCTCCAAATTGTTGTAACTCCAAAGAAAAATAAGAAAGGAAGAAAGAAAGAGAGAAGGGACTGTGTATATACAATGGAACTTCTCTTTTTATATACACAAGAACAATCCCAAATAAGGTAGAAATATATACATCTATTATACATTTGACAGTGTTTTTTGAATTCTAGGGCTGACTAGGACAAGATAAAGAGCGGCTGAGATTTGATGTTGGTAAATCAATGGTTGAGATTGGATTTTGTGAAATTTTTTTGGGGAAAGTGCCTTGGAAACACAAACTTTGAAATTAGAAGTGCCTTGGGAAAGCGTGTGGAAATTAAATTTAGGGGGAAACATGCATTGGGAAGGATTGTGGAGATTAAATTTGGGGGGAAAGTGCCTTGGAAACCTAAACTTTGAAATTAATAGTGCATTGGGAAAGATTGTGGAGAATCATGATCCATTAAATTAAACAAAATAAAAAATTTAGCGTAAAACAATTTAGTGGAACGAAAAATTAGCGTAAAAATACCCTAATGTTTGTTGTCTTCGGCGCCTGCGCCGAATGCGCCCGCTAAATTTGTTGTTCGACGCCGAATTTGTTATTCCGTTGTTCTAAATTGGGAAAGATTGTTCTGCGCCAAAGGCGCGGGCGCCAAATTTGTTGTTCGACGCCGAATTTGTTGTTCTGTTGTTCTGCGCCAAAGGCGCGGACACCGAATTTGTTGTTACAAAGATTTGTTATTCTGCACCGAAGGCGCGGACGCCAAATTTGTTGTTTGACGCCAAATTTGTGTTCCGTTGTTCCGTGCCCGCTAAATTTTTTTACAAAGATTTGTTGTTATGCGCCAAAGGCGCGGGCGCCAAATTTGTTGTTCGATGCCGAATTTGTTGTTCCACGCCGAAGACGCCCGCGCCGAAGGTGTCCTTGCCGCTAAATATTTTTACGCTAATTTATTGTTCTGTTAAATTTTGGCTGTGTAAATAATTTTTCGGGGATCAAAAATTTTGCGGAGAAATGTTAAATGAACCGTGCCCGCGGGCACGGGTTATGACTAGTACACAAAAGCTATGTTAAATTTTGCGGAGATTTTGAGTTTGTCCTATGTGACAATGTCACATCAAGTTTTGGAGGGAAATTTTTGGGTTAAAGAAAAATTTGTTGGGAATACACAAAAACATTGAAATTAGGAATATCCTTTTATATTAGTTATGAAAAAAATGTTGTGCACACACACAATCTCATCTTGGGAATGAACGCGAGCTGTGAAAGAATGAACGCGGGAGATGCTGCCAACTCATTGATCAGCGTTGCAAAACCCTGTAAAATTTCGATCTCATCTGCTAATATTTCAGGGGAAACTAATAATTATTGATGTTTGTTTAAAATTAGTGGGCCCAAAATTTTTAAATGAACAGTGTCTCATGGGCACTGGTTATATGTATATGAAGTCAGCGCCGAAGGCGCCAGCTAAATTTTTTAACGCTGATTTGTTGTTCCGCGCCTAAGGCACCCACGCCGAAATTGTTGTTTTACGTCGAATTTGTTGTTCTGCGCCGAAGGCATCCACGTCGAATTTGGTGTTCTGTGTCGAAAGCGCATGCGCTGAATTTGTTGTTCCGCGCCAAAGGCGCCCGCGCCATTTTTAACGCTGATTTGTTGTTCCGCGCCTAAGGCACCCGCGTCGAAATTGTTGTTTTACGTCGAATTTGTTGCTCTGCGCCGAAACCACCCACATCAAATTTGGTGTTCTGTGTCGAAGGCGCATGCGCTGAATTTGTTGTTCCGCGCCGAAGGCATCCACGTCGAAGGCGCCTGTACCGCTAAATATTGTAAGCTAATTTGTTTTTCTTTTAAATTTTGGCTTTGAAAAAAATTTCGGGGAACAAAAAGTTCGCAAAGGAAAATCTTAAATGAACCGTGCCCGCGGGCACGAGTTATGACTAGTACATACATATACATACATACATACATACATACATACATACATACATATATATATATATATATATATATATCTCTCTCTCTCTCTCTCTCTCTCTCTCTCTCTCTCTCTCTCTCTCTCTCTCTCTTTTGAGATTTTGGGATTCATGGAGCTTATTCTTTTTAGCAAGGGGAAGATGCAAATATAGGATTCACTAAGGGGAGATTCACCAATGACTATAAGTATAGAAATGATGTTCAAGATATGTGGAGAAAGAAATATACATAACGCTCGGTTCACTCTTTGTATGTGCACAACAACTTCAGCAGGGTAATTTAATCTACTCAGTTTGACAACAAAAAGTAAACAAATCCAATCATATCAAATGGCAATTATTCATTCAACCTGGAAGTTCAAAGCACATTTCATGCAAAACGAAGTGATAGTAGAAAGGCAAAGCAGTACTTCACATATGGGAATTAATGCGTGAAGCTTGGTGTGTTTTCTACGAATAATATACAATAATAGTTCTCAGACTCGGTTAACGCTAAAATTTCATTCAAATTCATATAGCAGACGATGGAAGTTCTTTTTCTCAAATGCATATCAGTGTATCGCATATGATATCAAAAATGAAAACGATAGCATAGCAAGAGAGTATGTGCATAAGAGTTTAAGCAAAATCCAAGGTATAGTCATCATAGGGAATTCATCTCTAACAAAGAAAGTAAAAGAAAGAAGGAAGAAAATAAAATACTAACTATACATATGGAAGTCACTCCAAAAGTAAGAAAACATGATGCATGGCAAGAAAATAAAAAAGTGAATGAAAATGAGTGAAAAATAAAGAAAGGTGAAAAATAAAGGTAAAAAATGAAGAAAATAAAAAAGTGTGCGTGTGCACTCACTCCCCCAAGCTAAACATTACATTGTCCTCAATGTGCTAAGAGTGGCTCGAGGATGCATAAGATAGGGGAGGGTGGGTGTGGATGCATGCATGATGCAAAGTAAAAGAATAAAGAGAAAGTAAAATATCACATGATATATGTAGATGATGACTGCAGTGTTGGAAGCAACGATCTAAGATCTCTAGTTTGGTGATAACAAACATGTACCAACTATTTAACGCGTGTGCTAAGTGAGTTTTAAGAATGGCAAAGTAGAAAATCTACATTTGATGACTTAGTCAACGCGGTGGAGAAATTGCTAATCATATAGCAAATTAGGAGAGAGAGGAAGTGCTATTTACATATGTAACGACCCGATTACCGGGCCCATTACTTTTTGATATTTGCGCAGGTCCTGCAGTTAACCAGTGAAAACAAAATAGCCACGATGCAGAGATGTACAAAATACCCAAATGTGTCCAATTATTACAATCTATACTGTACAAAAACGTTCCAACAAGATACATGAACGAAAGAAAGTACACAACTTAAAATAGCTCTGAAAGCTACGGACTCATGGTTGAACTCTGGCGCTATTAACTCAAGAGCATCTACCTCCAAATGTGCGTTGTCTGCGGTGTCACAGAGATGGAACCGTAGGTAAGTCACAACAATTCTAGCCATAGAAATAAAGTAGTGCAAAAGTATGGAACAAGCTATAGTAAACAAAAGATGGTCATACTAGTGCAAAAGTAAGGTAAGAACATGAAAGTGCAAAAGTAAAGTACTGGTGGCTGCACAGGTGAGGTAAGTAGAGTGCGTGTAACGCATAAAAGTAAAGGTGACTGTGCAAGTACAAAAGTGACAACTGAGAGCAATAACTGTAGCATGACATATGGTAGCAACAATATTTTAGCCAACAGACAATGTGATGACGATAGTGAGACAACCTGGTAGTAACACTTGAGAGAAGATGAGCGTCGCTTGACTATTTAATAGTGTAGGCAGGCCTAATAATAAGAAGTCTAATTTAACTCCCAAATCAGCCAGGCAGTCAGGGCTTGAAGGCACAGGTCACTTCAAAGACCGTAGGAACAAGTCCCTTGGTTGACCAACCCCTTCCCATTCCTTTCTAGACACTGATTCGGTCGTATTTTAAGACCGCTTGTTATTACGCCGCTCTGTCACGTTTTGGTAGTCTCGACTTAGTCAGTAGAACAATGGTATCAATTCAGCAATAGTGGCATAGTAAACAAACAAACTAGTGCATTAGTCTTAAATGCCGCAGGGGCCCAATAGTGTGCTCCGTAAATGCGTTCCGTAAATGCTCGAGAGCTCAATAGTGTGTTTTCCGTAAAGTGCTCGTGATAAGTCCATGCCTGGGTAGGTGAATTGTTCTCGTTACACCTTATCACTGGTGGTTTTACCGTGACGCTCCAACACAATGGCTGCCTCCACCGGAGGGGCCGTAATCGTGTTCGAGACACACTCACAAACCCTACTGCAATGGACCAACCCCACCCCAAAGTGTTCCGTCGTTTACTAGAACACGAGCCAGACTAGTCATATGTGACCCTACTGGAGCACGGGCCAGACTAGTCACACATGACCTGACGGGAGTAGCCAACACGGCTCTTTGTGTATGTCTGTTCACTGACTAAGTCCCATTACATATGTAGTCGATGTATGGTTTCACCCCATCTGTATTCGATGGTTATACCCCATCTGTAGTCGATGGTAATCACATGTGTGTTTGTAACATACTCGTTTTTCCCAATTAATTTAGCTTGTTAATATGCAGATAGTAAATGCAGATAGTAAAAGCAGTCCAAATTAATTTACAAGCATGTGACCAATTGTTCCAAATGATCGATATTGATATAACTAGTCCATTTAAATTAGAAAGCAACAAGAATGAAAACAAGTTAAATGGGCTACCAGATATTTACAAGTACATCAGATTTAGCACTAAGTTGGAACGGCCAGATTTGCAATTCATTACTAAAAATACTTGCTGAAAAGTTAAGGCAGAAGCCTCAACAGAGAATATCAGTCCTGAGCAATGCTTTGAAGTCCAACAACTATGATATCTAATTCCATAAAAGTGTACTATCTCAATTTAGTCCTTTGGTCATTCCACTATTGAGTAGTTCTATAGTTAATTAGGTCTCTAGTCAATTGTTCAGGTCAATATTTGTTCTGAGAATACAAATGAGGTCCTAAGTTCATACAAGTACATTGTCTAAATTTCCAAATTTAGAATTAGAGTGACTTACCTTATTTGGGATTGTCGTGGTAAGACGAGGTTAGAGCTAGAGCCTTATAAAGATGCTGGTGCACGAAAATTGGTATCTGCAAACACAAGAAATCATTAGTTACAGGCTACCCTATTTCTATCTATTTAATCGGTCGTTTTGATTTTCTAAACCGGTTGAAACGTTGTCGGAAAACGTTTTAAATTTTTATATAGACTAAATATGATGAAAATAATTTTATCGTAGGAGGAAATATTTTTCGGAAGAATATATTAATTTTTATAATTTTTAAAAGTACAAAATAGATTTAAAAACTAATTCTTAATTAAGTACGTAATTATTCAATAATTTATTCTGGATGCAATCTGTATCGGAATGTTGCAAATGAACTGTCAAAATGACCGTCTCAGAGTGTATTACGACATATATTTTTATCACATATCACTTCACGTGAAAATAGCAAGTTACTGATTTTTGAATGAAAACAACCTATTTAACTTTTAGGCTTAAAAATTAATTCTGGAAAATCTAAGCACCCGATTGAGACGAAACTAGTGCCATTGGGTCCAGAATGTCATTTCGGATTTTCTAGAGGTGGTCTCATATTTTTTCGACCATTATATTATTTAATACGAATTTAAAACCAATAAAATCCTATTTAATAATATTTAAAATCGTATAAATGGAAAATACATTTTCGTATTTTTTTAAAATACGCTTCGTAATAACCCCTCACCCTTCGTTGCTTTCGCATGCAGCAGCGGGAGCTGCTTCCTCGACGTCGACAGCGGGGGCAGCGGCGTCAGGCGGCTACTGCGGCGGGCTTCGACGACGTGTGGTGGTTGGCGACGGTGGAGGCGGAGCCACGGCGGCGACGGGGACGGAAATATGGCGGAGGACGTGGGGGCTTCGGCAGTGAACGGCGGCGTCGGGTCTTTGATGGAGTTCGAGTCGGGGAGACGGTGATTCACGGCGGCGGAGCTCCGTGCGTGAGGCTGCGACGCTGGGGAGCGGACACCGGTGTCGAGTTCACCACGGAGGGTGGGGTGCTGTGCTCCAGGGTCGAGGCTCTCCGGGAAGCGTCGAGCGGCGAGAGGCGAGGACGGCGGCGCTGGGGTCGAGTTCGTTGGGGCGTCGTGCGTCGCCGTCGTGGGGAGCTCGAGGCGCTGTAGTTGTCTTCGTCGGAGGGCGGTGCTGCGGTGCTCTGGGCGGACGTCGGGAGCGGAGCTCGGGTGAGCGGGGGTAGGCAGACGGCGAGCTCGCCGTGGGTGAGAGTGAGGAGAGAGAGAGATAGAGGTTGAGTGTATGAGATGGGTTCGACATTTGGTGAGCCTGAGATCAAGAGGGGAAGAGATTCATATGGGGACAGAGGGAGAGAATGTGAGCGGGCTTTGGGTTTCGCCTGGGGTGCGTGAGTGGGCTTAGGGTGCGGGCCTGAGGGAAGATAGGTTGGGGGTATTTATAGTTAAGCTAGATTAGTTTTAGGGTTTATTAGTCAAATGTATTTAATAGTGTTAGGTTAGCTTTAGGACTAAATATTAAATGAGGTTAGACTAAGTTTGGAAACGTTTAACGTGCCATCTCCATGTGTTAGTCATGTTAGGTTAATTTAATAGTCAATTAGGTTAAGGTAATTAGTAACTAGTTAGGGTAATTCGTGACGGTAATAGTAGAACTTGTAACGCAATTACGATTTTGTCCCTACTAGTAAACGTGTCCGAAAAATGACGAAAACATACCCACGGGTTCGTATCGTCGCGAGGATTGTGAATACGTGATCTGTTTCAGGGTTTGAGCTATGAGGATACTAGTTTTAGGCCAAAACATTTAGGAAGCTGGTTTGCGGGTTCTCTATCGATTTGATTTCAGAAAATTACGAAATTAATGTGGGAAGCCCTAAATGATCATAGAATGTTATCGTAGAAGTTTAAAAATGTTTTGATGATATTTGTATAGAAAATTAATTCACTAAGCCAAAACGGTAATAATTGAAAATGAATTTTTATCAGATCTTTTAGAGGCATTCGATGAAACCTGAACTTACTAAAATACCCCATAACTACTTCAATACTTCAAAATATTTTTATAAGAAATTTTTAAAATCGTAAAACTCCTGACAAAACATTATAAAATTGTTTTAAAAAAATTGAAAAATTGGTCAAATACGTAAATAATTTGTCTTGATGAAAACAAGCTGTTACATCCTACCCTCCTTAAAATAATTCCGTCCTCGGAATTTAAAAATCTTTCTGTAACAAATAATTGAAGTTATGAAGAAGCTCAAGCAAATAAATGATAGAAAAGATAGTAATCTTGTAAAATAGGTTGTAAATAACATGAAATATAGGTTGTAAATAACATGAAATATAATGTGATATCATAGCATCAAGAAAACAAGAGATGTTATATATGAATACATACTATTGACATAACCATAGCTTCCGTAACTAGTTTCGAAATCTAGTATCATCACCATAGTTACTCTGACTTCTCAAGTAGCCCAAAATTAACATGAGATAATAACATCACATGAAAATGAGGGCTATTATGATGACAACATCTGTTCGAACTTGGAACCTGAGGTGATAAGCCAGTAGCAAGCTATTTAAACCACACCATAAAGAAGAACATAACGTCTAAAAATTTCAACTCATGTTAATGATGACTACTGGGTCTGGATCTTAATCATATAAATCATTACCATATCATACATTAACGTAAGGGCTAAACCTAGTGCATCCATGCTGTTACAACTTAACCAGCCGAACACAAAGGATTTCATCTGCCACGCTACCAAATTACAAGCCAATATCCAGATCAACACTAACAGGCAAATATAAGGCCAATTCTCGAGGGTCAAGATCATCGCTACCACTTCTTCCAGCAATCTCCATAACATCCAACAAGAAGTCAACATCCTAGCCGTCTCCCAAATCCGAGTACAAGACTGACATCCAACTTCAACACCTAAGCCCAAAAGCACGCCAATACGCAATCCCAATGATACGGCTTGCCAATACCATTGGTCGACATCTATAGTTATCACCATCAGTCCTAAGAAATTCAACGACCAAAAACTCACGAATCAACAAACATGAAGAAGCGGCCCTAAGATGGAATCGAAGCGGGGCAGCTCGAGGGGGGAAGAACCAGAAAAAGGAGCTCCAAATAATGCCAAGAGCGGCGGGTTCCCAATATCCCGACCACACGGCAACAGCAAGGGCGGCGGCAAGGGCTGTCGCTAAGGCCAAGAATCCCAAAACAGAACGTCGAAGGGCCATCGGCGGCTGTCGATCCATGGCGGCTGCGACTGCTTGACGTGGCGGGTGTCACCGAAAAGGGGATGGGGTGGTGAAGTTTCGGGTGAGGCCGAAGGAGCTTGAGGCGAGATGGGTCGAGTTCGCTTGGGGAAGAGGCCGGGAGGAGTGTGAGTCAATACGGCGTAGGGTAAACCACGGGGTGGCTTGGTAAGGAAGGAGATGGGGGTCTTTTAAAGAAAAAGAGGGGCACCGAAAGTCGTCGGTAGGGTAGGGTAGGGTTAGGTATGAACGAGGCTCGAGGAGGGGAAGCGGACAAAAGAAGTAAAGAGGGGGAGATGGTAGGTGGAAAAAGATATGTCTCATGGGGAAATCGGGCCGAAGATGAAAGTAGGGGTTAGAATAGAAATACGATCTCAAAAAGACGTAACAGCCTACACTCGCACGTCGGGTTTGGCTCATCTCAAATCCTTTAGCATCATCCTCCAACACTTCTAAGTGTCTTTCAATTCACTTCCGTTGTCGAGCTACCCTCCTTAAAATAGACGTAGCTAGAGTTCAAGGTCAATCGAAAGGTCATCAAGTTAAAGGAAGAGTGATGGGAATCAAGGAAGTCCTAATGAAGATGGCAATAAGGACGCTCCACCCGTATATCCAATACAGGTGAACACTCGAGACATCCTATTCTCGAGAGTTCTATTTGAGTATTTTATATTGTACACCCTGATCTTGCTATATTGTTCACGAGGTAGGTAACGCGGACCTGCATGGGCCACCAAAACTGTAACGACCCGATTACCGGGCCCGTTACTTTTTGATATTTGTGCAGGTCCTGCAGTTAACCAGTGAAAACAAAATAGCCATGATGCAGAGATGTACAAAATACCCAAATAGTGTCCAATTATTACAATCTATACTGTACAAAAACGTTCCAACAAGATACATGAAAGAAAGAAAGTACACAACTTAAAATAGCTCTAAAAGCTGTGGACTCATGGTTGAACTCTGGCGCTATTAACTCAAGAGCATCTACCTCCAAACATGAGTTGTCTGCGGTGCCACAGAGATGGAACCGTAGGTAAGTCCCAACAATTCTAGCCATAGAAATAAAGTAGTGCAAAAGTATGGAACAAGCTATAGTAAACAAAAGATGGTCATACTAGTTCAAAAGTAAGGTAAGAATAAGGTAAGAATAGGAAAGTGCAAAAGTAAAGTACTGGTCGCTGCACAGGTGAGGTAAGTAGAGTGCGTGTAACACATAAAAGTAAAGGTGATTGTGCAAGTACAAAAGTGACAACTGAGAGCAATAACTGTGACAAGGCATATTGTAGCAACAATATTTTAGCCAACATACAATGTAATGACGATAGTGAGACAACCTGGTAGTAACACTTGAGAGAAGATGAGCCTCGTTTGACTATCTAATAGTGTAGGCAGGCCTAATAATAAGAAGTCTAATTTAACTCCCAAATCAGCCAGGCAGTCAGGGTTTGAAGGCACAGGTCACTTCAAAGACCGCAGGAACAAGTCCATTGGTTGACCAACCCCCTTCCCATTCCTTTCTAGACACTGATTCGGTCGTATTTTAAGACCGCTTGTTATTACGCCGCTCTGTCACGTTTTGGTAGTCTCGACTTAGTCAGTAGAACAATGGTATCAATTCAGCAATAGTGGCATAGTAAACAAACAAACTAGTGCATTAGTCTTAAATGCCGCAGGGGCCCAATAGTGTGCTCCGTAAATGCGTTCCGTAAATGCCCGAGAGCTCAATAGTGTGTTCGTAAATTGCTCGTGATAAGTCCATGCTTGGGTAGGTGAAATGTTCTCGATACACCTTATCACCGGTGGTTTTACCATGACGCTCCAACACAATGGCTGCCTCCATCGGAGGGGCCGTAATCGTGTTCGAGACACACTCACAAACCCTACTGCAATGGACCAACCCCACCCCAAAGTGTTCCGTCGTTTACTGGAACACGAGCCAGACTAGTCATATGTGACCCTACTGGAGCACAGGCCAGACTAGTCACACATGACCTGACGGGAGTAGCCAACACGGCTCTTTGTGTATGTTTGTTCACTGACTAAGTCCCATTACATCTGTAGTCGATGTATGGTTTCACCCCATCTGTATTCGATGGTTATACCCCATCTGTAGTCGATGGTAATCACATGTGTGTTTGTAACATACTCGTTTTTCCCAATTAATTTAGCTTGTTAATATGTAGATAGTAAATGCAGATAGTAAAAGCAGTCCAAATTAAGTTACAAGCATGTGACCAATTGTTCCAAATGATCGATATTGATATAACTAGTCCATTTAAATTAGAAAGCAACAAGAATGAAAACAAGTTAAATGGGCTACCAGATATTTACAAGTACATCAGATTTAGCACTAAGTTGGAACGGCCAGATTTGCAATTCATTACTAAAAATACTTGCTGAAAAGTCAAGGCAGAAGCCTCAATAGAGAATATCAGTCCTGAGCAATGCTTTGAAGTCCAACAACTATGATATCTAATTCCATAAAAGTGTACTATCTCAATTTAGTCCTTTGGTCATTCCACTATTGAGTAGTTCTATAGTTAATTAGGTCTCTAGTCAATTGTTCAGGTCAATAGCTGTTCTGAGAATATAAATGAGGTCCTAAGTTCATACAAGTACACTATCTAAATTTCCAAAGTTAGAATTAGAGTGACTTACCTTATTTGGGATTGTCGTGGTAAGACGAGGTTGGAGCTAGAGCCTTATAAAGATGCTGGTGCACGAAAATTGGTACCTGCAAACACAAGAAATCATTAGTTACAGGCTACCCTATTTCTATCTATTTAATCGGTCGTTTTGATTTTCTAAACCGGTTGAAACGTTGTCGGAAAACGTTTTAAATTTTTATATAGACTAAATATGATGAAAATAATTTTATCGTAGGAGGAAATATTTTTCGGAAGAATATATTAATTTTTATAATTTTTAAAAGTACAAAATAGATTTAAAAACTAATTTTTAATTAAGTACGTAATTATTCAATTATTTATTCTGGATGCAATCTGTATCGGAAAGTTGCAAATGAACTGTCAAAATGATCGTCTCGGAGTGTATTACGACATATATTTTTATCACATATCACTTCACGTGAAAATAGCAAGTTACTGATTTTTGAATGAAAATAACCTATTTAACTATTATGCTTAAAAATTAATTCTGAAAAATCTAAGCACCCGATTGAGACGAAACTAGTGCCATTGGGTCCAGAATGTCATTTCGGATTTTCTAGAGGTGGTCTCATATTGTTTCGACCATTATATTATTTAATACGAATTTAAAACCAATAAAATCCTATTTAATAATATTTAAAATCGTATAAATGGAAAATACGTTTTCGTATTTTTGTAAAATATGCTTCGTAATAACCCCTCACCCTTCGTTGCTTTCGCATGCAGCAGCGGGAGCTGCTTCCTCGACGTCGACAGCAGGGGGCAGCGGCGTCAGGCGGCTACTGCGGCGGGCTTCGGTGACGTGTGGTGGTTGGTGACGGCGGAGGCGGAGCCACGGCGGTAGTGGGGACGGAAATATGGCGGAGGACGTGGGGGCTTCGGCAGCGAACGGCGGCGTCGGGTCTCTGGTGGAGTTCGAGGCGGGGAGACGGTGATTCACGGCGGCGAAGCTCCGTGCGTAAGGCTGCGACACTGGGGAGCGGACACCGGCGTCGAGTTCGCCACGGAGGGTGGGGTGCTGTGCTCTGGGGTCGAGGCTCTCCGGGAAGCATCGAGCGGCGAGAGGTGAGGACGGCGGCGCTGGGGTCGAGTTCGTTTGGGCGTCGTGCGTCGCCGTCGTGGGGAGCTCGAGGCGCTGCAGTTGTCTTCTTCGGAGGGCGATGCTGCGGTGCTCTGGGCGGATGTCAGGAGCGGAGCTCGGGTGAGCGGGGGTAGGCAGACGGCGAGCTCGCCGTGGGTGAGAGTGAGGAGAGAGAGAGAGAGATAGAGGCTGAGTGTATGAGATGGGTTCGACATTTGGTGAGCCTGAGATCAAGAGGGGAAGAGATTCATACGGGGACAGAGGGAGAGAATGTGAGCAGGCTTTGGGTTTCGCCTGGGGTGCGTGAGTGGGCTTAGGGTGCGGGCCTGAGGGAAGATAGGTTAGGGGGGTATTTATAGTTAAGCTAGATTAGTTTTAGGGTTTATTAGTCAAATGTATTTAATAGTGTTAGGTTAGCTTTAGGACTAAATATTAAATGAGGTTAGACTAAGTTTGGAAACGTTTAACGTGCCATCTCCATGTGTTAGTCATGTTAGGTTAATTTAATAGTCAATTAGGTTAAGGTAATTAGTAACTAGTTAGGGTAATTCGTGACGGTAATAGTAAAACTTGTAACGCAATTACGATTTTGTCCCTACTAGTAAATGTGTCCGAAAAATTACGAAAACATACCCACGAGTTCGTATCGTCACGAGGATCGTGAATACGAGATCCGTTTCAGGGTTTGAGCTACGGGGATACTAGGTTTAGGCCAAAACGTTTAGGAAGCTGGTTTACGGGTTCTCTATCGATTTGACTTCAGAAAATTACAAAATTAATGTGGGAAGCCCTAAATGATCATAAAATGTTACCGTAGAAGTTTGAAACCGTTTTGATGATATTTGTATAGAAAATAAATTCACTAAGCCAAAACGGTAATAATTGAAAATGAATTTTTATCAGATCTTTTAGAGGTATTCGATGAAACCCGAACTTACTAAAATACCCCCTAACTTATTCAATACTTCAAAATATTTTTATAAGAAATTTTTAAAATCGTAAACCTCCTAACAAACCATTATAAAATAGTTTTAAAAAATTTGAAAAATTGGTCAAATACGTAAATAGTTTGTCTTGATGAAAACAGGCCGTTACAACATAGCAATTGGAATTGGTCAAATTTGGGATGAGATGGAGAGAATCCCATTGGATTGATTCATATCAATTTGTGATGGAGTCAAATCCCATGCCAAATCACATTCAAATTTCATACTCATTACAAATCTCTTTAAAATCACAAATAGCTCAAAACTAATCCGATTCAAATATTCAAATCTCCTCCAAATCCTATACAAATACAAACTCCATATAAAATCTATTTCAAATAGCAAAACCCTAGAGCTCCTCTTATAAAAAACCTCTCCATCAATTGAGAGACAGCTTGCAGTAATGCAAAAAAAACAAGTCAGCCAAATAAACTTCCAAAAGGCAAAGTAGATCTTGCGCATCATCCCAAAAAGCTTCATCATCTTGCGCAAGCTACGAGGTTCCATATTCATCAAAGCCACATATCATCAAAGAGAGATCAAGCTACATCCCAAATGTCTAAGCTTCATCTTCCCAAACACAATTACCACAGCTTGGAAGAGATCATCATCTAGGGGTTGCGGCAAACAAAAAAAAGGAGGCATGGCCAATATTCACCACCAAATTCTAAGGCGAAACACAGTTACTCATGCCGTCTTCTTTCAAGAGTCCAAGCATCCAGCAACGAATAGCAACAAAGCTGTGACATCCTCGTTAACATTCATTCAAGCTCAGGTCGCAAATAACCCTTGTCGTAACGTGGAGCTGAAGTCGAAGCCCATGCATACTTGCTGATGTCGTGCTCTTCCTTGCTACCCTTAAGGTCGAGTTCCCATCGCCCTACTGCCTCCACACCTCCAAGAACATTTCTGCTGCCGCGAGGAATCCCATCAACACCGACGAAGTCCTTGCTGCCATGAACATCATCAACTCTGTCGAAGCCCAGGTTACCGAACTCTAACTGACGAGACGAGCTCTTCAACTGTTGCGACCATTACCGAGAGCTGCCGCCATGGACGAAAGCATACCATGGACGAGAGCCTCCCATGGACGGTAGCTGTGGAGAAGTCGACTATTACCGACGTTGGTGACATGGACAAGAGCCTGTTGCCAGAGTCAGCTACCGCCGTGGAGTCGGGTCGCTGCCGGAGTGCTGCACGTCGAAGTCGAGCTTGAGTCGGAGTTACCACCGTCCAACCATTCGCCGTGCTTGTCCTAGAAGTCGAATTGCCGTGAAGACGAAGCATTGTTGTGAAGATGAAGTGATTCGGGGTTTAAATTGCTTATTTCCCCCATTTCTGGGTATTTTATGTGTATATCATATTAATTTTGGCGTTGTTACGTGCGTTTTCGTGATACCATGGATTATTAATGCCTAATCTCTTTTTATACATAAAATACAATTTCTAATGACTAATATTAACTCCTCTTATTTTTCAGGTACTCCTGGAAATTTTCCAGATTTTCTGGAATTTTCCAGAATTTTTTTGGTGCTTGGGGCTATTTTTGATGAATTATTGGAGCTATGGGGGAATTTCTGGGAATTATTAAAAGAAAAAAAAAGTGATTTGTGCCGACGACCCGCGGCCCGCTCGCTGAACGGGCCGATGTGTGTTTATATAAAAAAGTTTTAAAAAAAATTTAACCGCCTATCGGGCCGGCCCGCCTGGCCGGCCCGCCAAGCTGAGAACCCCCGCTTGCAAGAGCGGGGGAAATGGAAACGCTGGGGGGCCCACCCCCGAAAAATTGCAGCAACCCGGCTGTGATTTGCGGGCGCTAAGCGCTTGCGAAAATTGCTGGGGGGGGCCCGATTTTCTTGGGTGAATGGCTAAATGCGAAAAAGAGGAGGGGGCTGCTCGGAATTGTGTTCTGTTTTTTTATAGGTTTTTGGTTTTCAGGCTTGGCTGGTTCCTGGTTATTCTTTCTCTCAAAAAAAACAATTTCTAGGGCTTGGGAGATCAAGGGAGAAGGAAGATAGCTAGAGGGAGAAGATCAAAGGGGGACTTGGGATCTCTTCGAGAGGGAGTTCTCTTGTATTTAAAGTTGATATTGTTAATTTCACTTCGATATTTACTATTTGTAAGAACTCTTGAATGAATATTTTGGAATCAAAGATGGTGTTTTTGTTCATTATGAGTGGCTAATCATTTTGTGTGTGTTTTTGGTGGATTGAAGTATGTTTGGGCTATTAAATCTCATCTCTAGCAAATTTATTATCTCATATGTGGATGAAATGTTGAGTTAGGGTTGTTCATTGGAACCCGAGTGAGAAATCCAAACAGAGGATCATCCTAGTGGACCCTCTCTATTGTGTTTATTGTAAAATTTTCTCAATGTTTCATTCACTACTTTTTGCATCCAATGTGTTCGATGAAATGCCAAATTATCCGATCACTCTCTCCTTAGCCGGATGAGAGGTCGTAGTGACTTAAGATGGATTTATAAGCCCAACTACATCATGAAACCACTAACACTCACACTTCTTTTCTTTGTTTGATATCCTACATTTTTCTTTGTTTGCATGCTTAACGGTAGTTTGTTCTAAAAATTCCCTCAACCAATCCTCACCCCCAAAAGGTTGTATTTCTCACACCGCTTAAGCTAATTATGATCGTTATTGATTGTAAGCAAGTTGTCCCTGTGTTCGACCCTAGACTAACTAGGATTATTACTACTTGGCGACCTCCTACACTTGGGAGTTAGCGTGCAATCTTTTCCATTAAGTACAATGGGTCCTGAGCTCCATGCAAACTCAAGTCGAAGGCGTGCATGAAAGGAAGCTGACGTGAAAAAGTTTAAGTACATGATGTGCACACAGATCGAATCATATTTAGTTTGAACTGAAATTACTTTGTGCACAGACCAGAGTGCTATCAAGCCATATTTTGAGATCCAGGAGTCAGATCGAGACACCGTTTGCATCAGACTGAAGCTGATGTCGTGCTGAACAACAGAGACGACACACCATCACAATCTGAGCATTTCTGAACCCTTTACTTTACCATTATATTTGTGATTACGTGTAGATCTCTGTTGGAAAAACTTTACCACTTTTGTGTTCTTTTGGGACTTGTTTAGTCTGGGACTAGACAAGAGGGTCTTGACAAGTGGGACTTGTCAAAATAGAGCATTTAGTAGGTTGATAGTGTTCTGCACTTGGGGAGCGTGGTACGTTCTAGGTGGGAGGTAGGGAGTTCAAGACCAATTGTAGTTGGACAAAAGGAACATATTAATGCTAGTATTTGCTTGGAGGCTAGAGTAGGTCGTGGGACGATCGAACCAGGGTATATCTGCTTGTATTCTGTGATTGCTTCATATTTACCCTGCCTGTGATTATTAACTGTGTGTGATTTCTCGTGGGTTGCACGAGAATTTTTTCTAAGCCCATTCACCCCCCAGGCTTAGATCCAGATCCAACATGCAGTAGGCATGCAAATGATGGATGTAAAGTGTAGAATGAACTATATACAGGTGTAACACGGTGGAGATATACATATGGTGCAAAACCGGTCTCCCAAGCTATGTGAGAACAGGGCCTCAAACAGACAGATGGGCACAAAATGTAAGGGGGAGACACAGGAACACTAGCCATCAAGAAGGAGCACCATTACCTCCTTGTGGTAGGGGCGGTGGTGGTGGGTCCCACTGTGGACGATCAGGAGGAGGGGCAGGTGCAGGTGTGATCGGGTGTGGACGATTTCACCTAACGAGATCGAGAATGACCGACAATTCCTGCTCTACAGACTGATGAGTGGACCCGCCTCCCTGACCTATGGGAGGAGCATAGAGACGAATTCGTCTTCCTGATCGTTGTCTCTAAAGTCGACATCATACATCCTCAGGATAGGGGGCGGGGAGTCTGCCCTAGGGGAAGAGGGACTGGGGTCGCCAGTCCTATCCTGCCTGGAAGCAGGCTGCCTCGAACTAGGTCTAGTGCGACGTGGAGGCATGGGTGTTCCATGAGATGCAAAAATTACTAATTGCGCTTAATATAGTAAGGAGCAAGTGTACCAAGCACGACGCGGCTCCACGTGACGGATGTGCGAGAAGCACCTCCCCCACAGGTTCAGTTCAACGTAGGATTTCCCCCAAGCTGTCATTCGGAATAGGCTATAGATAAGGTTTAATTTTTGAATGGGGAAGAATAGGGCTCATGAAATGAATGGGGGAAGAGAGGGCCTGATATAGGGCAAAATGTGAGGGGTGCGATGAGAAACGCGGCAGCAGATGGTGGTCCGGCGTCGATATGGTCGGCCCCAGGAGAATCGCGGTGTTCGACGACCGGGTGATGGAGGAGCTCGGGTGAATGACGGTTGGCATGCAGACGAGTTGGGGATAGGGGAGGAAGATCACAAGAATTGGGATTTAGGGGCTGTCGCTTTCAAGTTGTAATAGAGATGTGTTGGTTTTAAGGCACTCGGCCGAGTGGCTTAAGCCTTGGATTTTTTTTCGAAATTTAAGCATATTTGCTGGGTTGGATAACTCAGCCGAGTGATTCGAGTCACTCGAGCGAGTGACAAGTTCCACTCGGTCGAGTAGCAATTAGAAACAAAGCATGGATTTTCGAAAATTTTGTGACAGTCTCTTGCTCAGCCGAGCAGGAATAGTCACTCGGTCGAGTGGACTGAGTTACTCGGCCGAGTGGACAGGCCTCTTAGAGCAATACTAATTCCAGAGATGGGGTTTTCGAGACTTCCATGTGCAGTCCCCTACTCGGCCGAGTAGGGTCTTCACTCGGCCGAGTGAACAAAGACACTCAGCCGAGTGGGCTGCTCTTTTCAGCTCCAGACTCTCTATTTTGCAACGCTTTCTATTTCTTCCTCTCCCGTCAGTTTCTTCCTTCCTTTGGCAGTTAAGCGCATCCCTGGAGTATTCTCCATTGCCATGGTTGTCCTCCATTCATATGGACTCCTATCATCTCCTTCCTGAAATGAAAAACGTAGCACATTGTCAAATTCTTCCTAGACTCTTAACTCTTTAGACTAATAAAGATCTAAAACAAAAATGAAAGTAAAATTCAACTAAAATCTAAGATAGAACCGACGGGTTGCCTCCCGACAAGCACTCGTTTAAGGTCTTGAGCTCGACCCCTTAAGATACGGCGTTTAGCACGTGATGTTTGGTGCATAGGGGATGCATATGTCGAACTTTGCGAGGAGGCCTAGAGGGTTCAGATGTAGCGCTAGCTCTTCTTTGGCCCCCATAGTGTGCGTCTCCTCTCTAATGTTGTTGAGGGATGACTCCTCCAAGCTTACGCTCTTGATGTCCTTCTTCTTTCTTGGTGGTGGAGATGTGTTTGCCGGTGATGCTTTCTCCATATGCTTCACCGTAGAGAGTTTACAGAGCTCTCTAATCCTCATGACATCAGCGTCGTTCTTCTCTTCATCGGTGAGCATGATCTCTTCCTCAATGAGAAGATCTGGTGGTTCTCCAATCGGGGCGCCTTCTTCAAAAATAGGATCTCCATCAATGCTTTCTGGGTGCAAAGATCCAGCGGCATACATCATGGCATCATTGATGACCTCATCAAGTAGGTGTGACAAACTTTGAGTCGAAGCCTTTCTTAGATAGATACTTTTCACTTCATCGATAGGATCTCCCGTGGAGTAGTGCTTGAGTCTTTGTCTGCTAACTTTGAATGGTCTTCCGTCGTTTCCTTCTATCTCAAAAGCTCCTCCCGAGTGCATGTGGCGGAGGGTGAATGGCCCCGACCATCGTGATCTCAGCTTCTCGGGAAAAAGTCGGAGCCTCGAGTTGTATAATAAGACCTTATCTCCAATCTTGAATTGCCTTACAGTAATGCGGGCGTCGTGGTAGAGTTTGGTTCTTTCTTTGTAGATTCTAGAGCTCTCATAGGTATCCCTCCTAATCTCATCGAGCTCATTTATGTCCAGAAGACGCCGCACCACTGCGCTCTTATAATCATAATTTAGGGTTTTGATAGCCCAATAGGCACGGTTCTCCAACTCCGCAAGAAAGTGGCATGCCTTTTCGTATACTAGCTTGTATGGGGTAGTGCCAATGGGAGTTCGAAAAGCCGTACGGTATGCCCATAGTGCATCATTCAGTTTCAAGGACCAATCCTTCCTTGACATATCCACCGTCTTCTCTAGGATTTGCTTGATGTCTATATTCGACACTTCCACTTGTCCACTCGTTTGGGGGTGATAGGCCAAACCAACTCTATAATGCACTCCGCACTTCTTCAGCATGGCTTCGAACTTGCTCTCTATGAAATGGCTACCTCCATCGCTTATCAGTGTTCTCGGTACTCCAAAATGGGGAAAATGTTTTGCTTGAAGAATTTGGAGACCACTCTTGCGTAGTTGGTTGGAGTAGCAATAGCTTCCACCCATTTCGAAACATAGTCAATGGCCAATAGTATATATTTGTTTCCCTTGCTGGATGGAAAGGGTTCCATGAAGTCTACTTCCCAACAATCAAATAGCTCAATCTCCAAGATGGGTTTCATCGGCATCTCATTTTGCTTGGATATGTTTCCCGTCCGTTGACATCTGTCACACTTTTTGATGAACTCATGTGTGTCCTTGAAAATAGTGGGCCAAAAGAATCCGCGTTGTAGTATTTTCACGGTGGTTTTGGAAGCGACCGCATGTCCCCCGTATGGCATGGCGTGGCAATGTGAGATGATGAAAATGGCCTCTTCTTTCGAAACGCATCTCCATATAATCCCATCCTTGCATACTATGAAGAGGTATGGGTCTTCCCAACAATAATTCCGGACTTCATGCATGAATCTCCTCTTTTGTTGTGTAGCCATGCTGTGCAGTTTAATACCGCATGCCAAGTAATTCACGAAATCCGCATACCAAGGTACCCCCACGGGTCGGAAGGCGAAGAGTTTCTCGTCGGCAAATGTCTCATCAATAGGTAAGCTTTCGTCCTTCCCATCACGGATTAGCCTTGATAAGTGATCCGCCACAAGATTGTCCGTGCCCCTCTTGTCCCGGATCTCCAAGTCAAACTCTTGTAAAAGTAGAATCCATCTTATTAGTCTGGGCTTGGCCTCCTTTTTGCGCAATCGGTACTTCAATGCCGCGTGATTCGTATGCACAATCACCTTTGATCAAGAAGGTACGAGCGAAACTTCTCTATAGAGTAAACCACCACCAAGAGATCCTTTTCGGTGGTGGTGTAATTATTTTGGGCCTCATCCAAAGTCTTGCTTGCATAATATATTGCGTGAAGCTTTTTATCCCTTCTTTGGCCAACACCGCTCCAATCGCTTGGTCACTAGCATCACACATTAGCTCGAAAGGAAGACTCCAATCCGGCAGTTGTATAATTAGAGCAGAAATGAATACCTCTTTTAGAGTATGAATGCTTACAAACAATCATCTGAAAAAACAAAGGGTACATCTTTAGCAAGTAATGCCGTAAGTGGTCGAGCAATTTGAGCAAAGTCCTTGATAAAGCGGCGGTAAAACCCCGCATTGTTGAGTATTGATTCCCCGGATTTGGTTTTGATGATGAGCAAACATAAATATTGTGAACTAACTCTTTGTGAGCGCAGTTATGGAGATCGTCGCCAAAATTCTATGAACATCAAAAGCGACGTCTCAAGACTTCTCAAAGCGCGTGATCGTGTGCCTGAAGCTTCATTGAAGCTCTAGGAGTATTATTGAAGTCAAGAGATTCGGATTGAAGCTTTGAAGACGGTTCATCAAGTTTTATTTACTGTCTTCTAGCTTCATCGTATAGAATGTTAAGCCTTGAGTAGGTCTTATATTATTAGAGCTAGGATTATCATAGAAGCCCATAGAAACTTTCTCGAAGCCTTACGCTTCATTTCACGGCTTATAGTGCATCTTAGTTGGTTCAAGAAGAAGAACCAACCGACTAGATGACAATCTAGTCGGTCAGCAATTCTTCTTGAACCGACTAGATCTCCTTGCTTATTTCAGCTCATTCACTGTTTACCAATTAGTTGGTCCAAGAAGGTTCACCGACCGACTAGTTGTCAAACTAGTCGGTTTGGAATCCTTCTTAGACCGACTAGTTATATCTTCATTTTCACAGCCTGAGCTACTGTTTTTCGTTAGTCGGTCAAAGAACAATCATCGATCGACTAGTTGAGAAACTAATCGGTTAGGATTTGTTCTTAGACCGACTAGTTCTCTTGTGTTCAGCGTATTGTTTTTCATCTTCTTAGTCGGTCAAAGAACACTCACCGACCGACTAGTTGTCAAACTAGTCGGTCGGCAAGTCTTCTTAGACCGACTAGTTCTATATGCCTGAACTAACTTTATTGGTTGTGAACCATTTAGTCGGTCCATGAAGAATCACCGACCGACTAGTTGAGAAACTAATCGATCAGTGATCCTTCTTAGACCGATTAGACTGGTTTAGAATAGAGCCGTTGGAGCATTTAATGCCACTATTTTTGCTCTCTCTTTCCTCTATCCTATATATACTTGGAGGGGTTCTTTCCTTGTATTCAAGGCTGCCATTATAGAGGTTTAGAGAAATCAAAGAGGAGCCATTCAACTCTATTCCAAAGCTCTCTCTTCTCACAAGAATCTCTCCCTCAACTTCTTGAGCCCTAATTCCTTAAGAGAGATTCTCTCCGTTGTGAGCCTTCCAAGTCAAGAGCATGATTCAAGGTCACCTAGTCCTCCCTAGCCACCTATTGCTGGTCATCTTGGTGGAGCTAGGGTTTGGTGACATCTTCTTCTTCAAAATCCTTCTTGCCCTAATATTGGTAAGTTTACTCAAGGCATAGGATTTTGTTGGTAAGTATTTCATTGTTTCATTTACTTCGATATTGCAAGTGTTTCTCTCGGTTGTGAGAGAAAGTTTGTGATCCCGGGTTGTGGGAGTCACAATTTCATTTGTGTATGATTTGGTCTTGTAGAGGTTTTCTACAAGAATTTCATAATGGAAATCTTGGGTTAGTGGTTTCTAACTCAAGTATCCGGAGGGGATCCGGGTGGTTGGGACGTAGGATCACCGGGAACAAGTCGGGGAGACTTGGATGGATCCGAACCCGTTATATCGCATGTTTGCATTGTCTTATTCTTGTTGTTTGTAGTTATTTTGCATTGTTGTTTGTATGTTTGCACAATAATTAGGAATAACACTCTTGATTATTTTAAAGTACTATTCACCCCCCTCTAGTACGTGTGCAGTAGCTACACAGGGCATTACATTTGGTATCAGAGCCAAGGTTACGTCTTCAAGAATCATGAAGGAGCTTCTTCAGTTATGGAAGGACAATCCTCAGTTAGGCCTCCTCACTTCAATGGTACCAACTATGGGTACTGGAAATGCCAGATGGAAACCTTCCTCCAGAGCGCTTCACTATGGAGAGCCACGTTGACGGAGTATGTCGAGCCCGAAGAAGATTTCACGAAGTGGACTACCGCGGAGGTTGCCGCGGAGGTAAAAAAATGCCAAGGCAATGAATGCCTTGCAATGCGCATTGGAGACCGAAGACTTCAACAAGATATGCACATGTAAGAGTGCATACCAAATCTAGAACCAACTCCTCATCTTGCATGAAGGAACGAGTACGGTAAAAGACTCTAAACTCGTTGTTGCTAACAAAGAATTCGAGTTGTTTCACATGGAACAGGGTGAAACTATGAAGGAGTATTATGCTCGCTTCGTGGATATATCCAACGAATTGGAAGCTCTTGGGAAGATCTACACCCAAAAGGAGAAAGTCGCGAAGATTATTGACGGACTTCCTTCTTGTTGGGAAAAGCGTACCTTCGCCATCGAGGAAGGTAACGATATGAATAAGTATAATGTCGTACAACTAATGGGTACCTTGATGTCTTATGAGGTACGCAAGGACAGTAAGATAAAGATGAAGGAAAAGATGAAGGCGTACTTGAAGCAAGACGAGCCAAAGAAAAAGGTGATTGCGTTCAAGGCCGCTCCATCTACGTCTACCGATGATGAAGAATCGAAAGACGAGTTGGACATAGAATCCATCACCCGTATGGCAAAGGAGTTCGACCGATTCTTCCGAAAGGGTAAGTTGAAGAATAAATCAAAATTTATTTTGACTAATGCTTCCGCTCCTATATGTTATAAATGCAACAAGCCAGGACACATCAAGCCGGATTGTCCTCTCAATAAACACAAGGAGAAGTGGAAGGCATCCAAGTACGACAAGTCGAGAAAGTACAAGAAAGGGTACAAGAAAGGGCTTGTCGGCACTTTCACCGACTCCGATGAGGACTCCTCAAGTGGAGAGTCGGATGATGAACAAGTGGAGAAAGCACACATGTGCTTCCTGGGAAAAGAGGAATGTGATCAAGAGACCTCCTCCGATGAAAGCGAGGATGAAAGCGAGGATGAAGGCGAAGAGGTAACCATGGATGAACTTAGATTAGCCAACGAACAACTTTGGTATAAGTTTTCTAAATTGGCTAATAGATTTATTAAGACTAAAAATGAGCTAACTAGTCTTCAAACCTCGCCTAAGCCTATCATCATCAACAACGACACCGTTGTTGAAGATTTGAGAAATGAGATTATAAATCTCAAATCTCAACTTGAGCATGTTCATATTGAGAATTCGGATGAACATGTGATAGCGGATTTGACGTCTCAAAACACAACTTTGAGTATTGAGAATAAGAATCTCAAGTCACGTGTTTGTGCACTCACATCGCAAGTGTCCACCTATGATGCCTCTATGCATTCTCTCACTGAGAATTATGAGTGCACATTAGGCCGAATCAATGAATTCAATAAAGGTAAGGGCCATTTGGATAATATCCTAAATGACTTACTTCCGACCAATCATCACATTGGCTTGGGGTATAAGATGGGAGATTCATCCAAATCGTCTGCCACCTTTGTTAGGCCAACTTTCGATGCCTCAACTAGTGGGAGTAAACACCCCAAGGGTAGTTCATCTACCAATGGTGCTTCCACTAGGCACACACCCCCATTTGGAAAGAAACCCACTTTGGGTGGACCTCCAAAGAAGGGTCATGCTTTCATGTATACCATGCCACGTAGGAACACACCTCCTACTTCACATGTTCACATGTATGATGATTTTTATGCTCCTCATCCAGGAGCAGTGCACACCATATGAGACACACTCATGCACGTGTTCCTCCACATGCATATGTTCATCCTCATTACTATATGAATGATTATCATCATGCACCATTTCATTATATGGCATATGCTTATTCACGACATGCAGACATCAACAACGTATGCATGCTCCCAATAGGAATAGGGCTCCCAAAATCTTCACTATTTGGAGCCCGAAGAACACTAGCATGCATGAAAAAGAAGCATATATTAATTTGTATTTTATGAATGTCGTGCATAATGATGATTTCATTGGGAAGTCTAAGTCCAATTGGACTTGGCTTCCAAAGGTCTATTCTCTTAGGACACAATGTCCTTGGGTACCATGGAATGATATTTTATCTTCAGGTACTCAAGAATAAGATAAGGAGCAACAAATCAAATTCTAGCTCCATTATGTTTTCTAGGTTCAATCCACTTTGGGATACCAACCCTACCAACTCCTTGATTTGCAAGGATTTTCATTCAAATGGAGTTGATGGTTCTTAAGTGATGCACCAAAGTAGGGGGAGCTTAATGTTGTTAGTATGTTCTTACATTTGATATACATTTGGTATCCATGTGTGTTGAATGCATACATTGGTAGACTATGTACATTGGTATCATTCTGTTTCATTTAGTATCTAGTATGCTAGATATGTGTATGCCATAGGTTTTATGATGTTCTATTTTTTTGGCATAACACCTTTTGCTTGCTACATTTGGTTTTCACATTGGATTTTTTTGTCTCTGATGTTGACTTTCGTCGTTCGACGATTTTATGAATTACATAGATTTGCTTTTATGAAAACATAGAATTGTTTTCCATGCACTATTTAACCAAGAATGGTGATATTGGAGAGTATGTTCCATAACTCAATAAGTGAAATTGATTTGAGTTTTGTTGATTTCGTTTTTCGATTTTCGACTATGGTCTCGTTGGCACGCTTTGATTTTCTTCGGTATTTTACATTTGGTATTTTACATTGGTGTCATTTGGACCGTGGTTGTATTCTTAGACTCTAGTGCTTTTATTTATTAGCCATTGTTGTTATCGTTGATCTCCTCCCGCTCTTTTTGCTAATGCCAAAGGGGGAGAGAATTAATAATGACAATATGCTAAATGATAATTTAAAGCATTTTACCATGAATCTAACTTGATATGTTAGATTCAGGGGGAGTTAAGATATAAAAATGGATTTAGATCCTAAACTGCAATACTTGAGTTCACATTTTATACTTTCCTCGTCTGCTTGATGCGTATGATTATCTATTGAATACGGAACTAACGTGTCATCAATGCAGGGGGAGTAAGTAAATTTCATTTGCATTATTATTATAGATTATTATTTATGCTGGTTTGTCATCACCATAAAGGGGGAGAATGTTGAGTATTGATTCCCCGGATTTGGTTTTGATGATGAGCAAACATAAATATTGTGAACTAACTCTTTGTGAGCGCAGTTATGGAGATCGTCGCCAAAATTCTATGAACATCAAAAGCGACGTCTCAAGACTTCTCAAAGTGCGTGATCGTGTGCCTGAAACTTCGTTGAAGCTCTAGGAGTATTATTGAAGTCAAGAGATCGGATTGAAGCTTTGAAGACGGTTCCTCAAGTTTTATTTATTGTCTTCTAGCTTCATCGTATAGAATGTTAAGCCTTGAGTAGGTCTTACATTATTAGAGCTAGGATTATCATAGAAGCCCATAGAAACTTTTCCGAAGCCTTACGCTTCATTTCGCGGCTTCTAGTGCATCTTAGTTGGTTCAAGAAGAAGAACCAACCGACTAGATAGCAATCTAGTCGGTTAGCAATTCTTCTTGAACCGACTAGATCTCCTTGATCATTTCAGCTCATTCACTGTTTACCAATTAGTCGGTCCAAGAAGGTTCACCGACCGACTAGTTGTCAAACTAGTTGGTTTTTGGAATCCTTCTTAGACCGACTAGTTATATCTTCATTTTCACAGCCTGAGCTACTGTTTTTCGTTAGTCGGTCAAAGAACAATCATCGATCGACTAGTTGAGAAACTAATCGATTAGGATTTGTTCTTAGACCGACTAGTTCTCTTGTGTTCAACGTATTGTTTTTCATCTGCTTAGTCGGTCAAAGAACACTCACCGATCGATTAGTTGTCAAACTAGTCAGTTGACAAGTCTTCTTAGACCGACTAGTTCTATATGCCTGAACTAACTTTATTGGCTGTGAACCATTTAGTCGGTCCATGAAGAATCATCGACCGACTAGTTGAGAAATTAATCGGTCAGTGATCCTTCTTAGACCGATTAGACTGGTTCAGAATAGATCCGTTGGAGCATTTAATGCCACTATTTTTGCTCTCTCTATCCTATATATACTTGGAGGGGTTCTTTCCTTGTATTCAAGGCTGCCATTATAGAGGTTTAGAGAAATCAAAGAGGAGCCATTCAACTCTATTCCAAAGCTCTCTCTTCTTACAATAATCCTTCCCTCAACTTCTTGAGCCCTAATTCCTCAAGAGAGATTCTCTCCGTTGTGAGCCTTCCAAGTCAAGAGCATGATTCAAGGTCACCTACTCCTCCCTAGCCACCTATTGCTGGTCATCTTGGTGGAGCTAGGGTTTGGTGACATCTTCTTCTTCAAAATCCTTCTTGCCCTAATATTGGTAAGTTTACTCAAGGCATAGGATTTTGTTGGTAAGTATTTCATTGTTTCATTTACTTCATTATTGCAAGTGTTTCTCTCGGTTTTGAGAGAAAGTTTTTGATCCCGGGTTGTGGGAGTCACAATTTCATTTGTGTATGATTTGGTCTTGTAGAGGTTTTCTACAAGAAATTCACAGTGGAAATCTTGGGTTAGTGGTTTCTAACTCAAGTATCCGGAGGGGATCCGGGTGGTTGGGATGTAGGATCACCGGGAACAAGTCGGGGAGACTTAGGTGGATCCGAACCCGTTATATCACATGTTTGCATTGTCTTATTCTTGTTGTTTGTAGTTTTTCCGCATTGTTGTTTGTATGTTTGCACAATAATTAGGAATAACACTCTTGATTATTTTAAAGTACTATTCACCCCCCCTCTAGTACATGTGCAGTAGCTACACATGGCATTACACGCATGACCAAGGAATCCTCTAATGCCCTTGACATTAGTATGAGGGGGTAGCTTTTCTATTACCTCAATTTTAGCTTTGTCGACTTCAATACCTCTCGATGAGACAAGATGCCCAAGAACTATTCCCTCGGTAACCATGAAATGACATTTTTCCCAATTAAGTGTCAGATTATTTTGTTTGAATCTTTTTAAAACTTTGGTTAGATTAGCCAAACATGAGTCAAATTCACCGCCATACACAGAAAATTCATCCGTAAAGACTTCCATGATGTCTTCAATGTAATCAGAAAAAATGGATGTCATGCACCTTTGAAAGGTGGTGGAGGCGTTGCAAAGGCCAAAGGGCATCCTACGGTAAGCATAAGTGCCATAAGGGCATGTGAAGGTGCTCTTTTCCTGGTCGTCCTTATGGAGGGGAATCTGAAAGAATCTCGAATACCCGTCCAAATAGCAAAAAAATTTATGCTTAGCAAGACGTTCTAGCATTTGGTCAATAAAGGATAATGGATAATGGTCCTTCCAGGCAGCTTTATTCAATTTTCTGTAATCGATGCTCATACGCCAACCCGTGACTGTTCGTGTTGATATAGATTCCCTCTTATCATTTTTTATTACGGTCATTCCTCCCTTCTTAGGGACGACATGAACCAGGCTAACCCATCTGCTGTCAGAAATAGGATAGATGATATCGGATTCAAGTAATCTAAGAACCTCTTTTTTAATCACCTCCTTCATGTTGGGGTTTAACCGCCTTTGAGGCTGTATGGAGGTGGCTTCAGCGTTTTCAAGATGAATCATATGGGTACATAGCCTAGGACTAATCCCTTTGAGGTCGGAAGTGCTATAACCAAGAACATCCCTATGGCTTCTCAGGACATGTAGAAGACTCTCAAGTTGGTGGTGGTTGAGGCTAGCATTAATAATGACAGGATAGGTCAATTTCTCGCCCAAAAATACGTATCTTAAGTTAGGATGTAATTGTTTTTGTTCTACCTCAGGGGACGATGTACCCCCCGTTTCCTTTTCCTGTGAAAACATGGCGTCCTCGGCCTCATCTTTATCCACTTCCTCTTCAGAAGATAAGATCTCTCATGCCGACTCAAAGTAACTGCTCAGTGAGGATGGAGCGTCAAAGTATGCGCTAGGTAACTCTACTCCCAAGTCGATGGAACCACCGCTCTCCTCTTACTTATACCTATCATCAAATAGTAAGTCAGTGTATAAACCCATGTCACAAAAGGTGTCATCAAGCGTTCTTCCCTGAATGTCAGTATCTCAAAGTAGTTCTTCACAAGCGTTGATCTCTTCGGTGCATGTTTCGATGCCTTCATTCACTTTAGGCTAAGGAACTGCATCAACTTCAAGATATAGCTCATCATCTCTAGCATCGACTCTAATGCTGACATTGATCGTTCCTTCCGGGGAGATTTGATCAATGATGAAGGTAGAAAATAGTTGATCAAGCCGGTCCTCCATATTGATGGCAATGGGTCTTGTGGCTTTAACCTCGTCCACAAGTTCCTCCAGAAGGGGTGTAAAAGTATCGGCGTATTGCAGGCCAGAGTCAGTGCCCATCTTCGCATCTTCCAGATAACCTGTTAAATACCAATAGAAAATTTTGGAAAAAGACGTCAGTAACTGCGTGAGTGCTTAGTAAGAAAAATAAAATACCGTCGCCTCCCCGGCAACGGCGCCAAAAACTTGATCGTCACCGGATATACTCCCGAAAAACAATGTAGCTTTACTGCAAGTGCACGGTTAAGTGGCAAGCTGGTATCGAATCACAGGGAGGACTAATGACAGTACTCTATTTTGGTTACTAAGCTATTTGGTTGTCACGCCCTGTTCCCCAGAATACTCGGCATCAATTTTTTTTTTCAAGTATCCTGAAGAGTGAGGGTGATGTAAGAATAGAAAAGAGGGAGAAAGAAGAAACTGAATAAGCAGGCCACTGTGCACATGCTGGGATAGTACAAGTAAAACTCCACAGTTATATCAAACAACCTTATGAAACATTAATAGCACTTCATATGTAACATGTTTCATTTATACATACAGCCCAAGTGTGTTAATACATATACACCGCTATCAGTCTGTCAAGACATCCCAGTCACAATACAACCCCAACTCACACCAACACTATCCCTGAAACTCAACTCCAAGCCACCACCCACTCTGCTGTCCTGACCTGAAAAATAGGGGGGAAGCACGTCAATGTGTGCCCAGTAGGAACCAACTTGGGTTTGGAACTCCATTTTAAGGTTATCAATTCACAAGGCAAGCCAAGCAAAATAGAGTATGTAACTAAGTGATATAATAAAAATTAAACAGTTAAATAAGGGAATCATACATGCGTTCCAGTAACGAGCTACTGCAAGAAAGGGGTTAGCACGAACAATAATAATAATAATAATAATAATAGTAACAATAATAATAACATGAGGGCTCAAGCAACCAATATCAAATACGATAAGTGCAAGTGCCTGAGGCATGACACCAAGCCACAAGGTACGGGCAAAGGGGAAGGGAAGTGCTGCCAGCAGTAGAAGTTTCACACAAATTTTATTTTATTATTTCATAATTGAGTTAATTGGCACTTGGGTAAACTGTGTGATACCAGGACCTGGACTTCACCCCAAATTTGGGGTGAATATAGCACACGGCGTAGTGGACACGGGCACTGTACGACACCGGGCCTCTCAGCTCCCTCGTCCCTGGCAGGAGTGAGGCTCTCCCACAATAACACAACCTCAGTATGTCCCCTCCACTCCCGGTAAAGGCGAGTGGGTATAAATATCACATATCACATAATCATTTCCCCCAACTTCTCAGTCCAGGACTCATATCCACAATTTACTCAAATTCCACCTAAAACCCGGGCTTCGCTAACTCACCCTCATTAGAGAGGACTGAAACATTCAATTTTATAAGTTAACATCATAAGTAACACGTTAGGGGTCACAATGGCATGGATGTGCACATGCCACTTCAACTGTCCATCATCAAATATAGGGTCATGCACTCACGTGACATGCCCATTGTCACAACACATCATCCAATCACAATTTCAATGTATCCATGCCATTCGAGCCTCTAACTTTACCAATTATCAGTGTGGCACAAGACCAACACTAATACATGCAAGTTACTCAACTTATTGAATTTTGCCTTCATTGAGGCATTTCATCGAACACCTGACGGGCATCATTTGTAACAAGACAATCCAACAACATTTACATGTGCCAAGGGTATGAATATTCATTTTACCATACAACAATACTAAGCAAGAATAAACATGTCCAATTAACCACAATTAGTGAAAAGAATAGTACTTAATAAATTCAGTTTGATGAAATTGCAAGAACATTCATATAGATCAACATATTTCATCCATTTCTATTGGGAATTTGACAAAACGTTATAAATTAAAGTTGAAGATATATCAGTTATGGATCTACAGATAAAATATCATGGAAAAATATTAAGTGTGTGATTTATGGTGAATTAATTGGTGAAGTGTGTCAAATCTGTTTTTCAGACAGATTTTACGGTCTGTGTTCAAAGCCAATTTTGGGCATGTTCTAGCTTGAAATTCGACATGAGAGCAGTTTGCTGAACTTTGAGAAACACTTGTTATCTTTCCAACAAGACCAAAATTACAAAATTCCAAAATGTGTGCAGCTCTGTATAAGAATTTTACTAAACTGTGTCAACTCAGAAATTCAAACAGACATGCTGTAAAGATGGATTTATTACTCCTAATTGCTGAATTGAAACTATATCAAATTTTATAAGATTTTGGGGTAAAACTTCAAGATCTACATGTTCATATCTTTTTCGAAACATGATTCGAGCTACAGTAATCAGGAACAAGGAAAACTCAGACATCAAAGTTTCTGAAATTTTAAAGGAGATGTCTTTGCTAAGAATTTCAAAGAGAACGTTGTGACATTGAGCAATATCATGTAAAAATTGTTTTTATTCATCAAATATTAGATAAAACATGATATAAAAACAAATTAGAAAAATTTAAATTGATTGGAATTCCAATCCCAAGAGATTCCTACCTCCAAAATTGGATTTTTCCTTCTCTTCTTCTTTCTTTCTTCTCCATCTTCTTCCATCTTGAATCCACTTGTGCTTCATAATTTTTGGTGAGCTAAATTAGGGTTTTCATTTGTTAAAAATGGGGGAAAAGAGGGTAGGGGTGGCCGGCCATAGGGAGGGGAAAAAGGGAGAAAGGAAAATGAAAAGAGAAAGAGAAAGAAAAGTGAAGACGAAAAGAGAAGGTTCTTCCTAAATATCTAACTCTAGAAATTCCTAAGGATAAGCATGCATGTAGTTAAATGACCAAAATACCCTCCACTATTCTAGCTATTTACAAGTTTGACATTACTTTATGCACACACAACCTAGGTATGTACGCACATCAATCTAAGCCCAAATGACCGTTTTGCCACTGACTTTTCTAAAAATTTACAGGAGTTGCCATTGACCCCTTAACCCCTTTCACACTTGCACGGCTCTTCTTACACACATCCACGCCCATCCATGCATGCATACATGCATCACACACATGCGTCTACCACATTCCTGTTGTTTTGCATCGACGACGTCTTTCACGCTTCCCTGCTTTCTTCTCTGCTTTCACACTACGCTTTCTCTTCCCTTAGCTACGTATTACGGCCTAATCTCCTCTGTATTACGCCACATACATCAATATCTATGCTTATTTCATGCCCACGTACGCATTCTATGTGAAAATGCCACGCGTATACAGTAAAATACACGTATAGGTCAAAACAGAGCATTACATCCTACCCACCTTAAAATAAAGTTCGTCCTCGAACTTTCTAGGGTGTGAATCTTGTCGAAGTCAGCTAGGTATGATGGTCTTACTACCCATGAAGTAAAAACAAGAATATGTATCTACACTACACTTATATTCTCTATATACTTCACTACCATTCATACACATCTGTATCGCACATACATTACAGATACATCGTATTATTCATCTAGTAGCGCACCCATAGCACTATAAGCATCATTACATACACATGCGTATATGTTCTACACATCTTGGCACACATATTCACACATTAACATATACATCACACACCCCAAATAAGTCTTTATACGTATTATTACACGTATTTAGATTACTACTCATATTCATGTGCATACGACATCACATCGTATTCGCATCATGATGCCTAACGTATCTATACATGGCGTGTTTTCAGACACATCACCATACACTCAAGTATAAACGATTTATATTCTATCTCTTTATATGTTTACATATACGTCTACATTCATGCACAAACACCCAGCGATACACTTTAATCTACACGCCATTGCTTAATAAACAGGGTCACGATCACGGTGTCACACCGTATATACGCCGGGTCCTTATACTCCCAATGCTTAGTCACAAGGGTCTACTCACATCCATAGACACGTAAATACATATATACACATAATAGTTAGTCACATCCATAGATACGTTCATGTGTACGTACTAGCACATGCATGAACAAGTCACATAAGATTCACAATCATAACTATAAATAAGTATACACATAACATCACATCCATGGCGGTGCACCTACTGCCTCACACAGATAGGCACATATATCACACACAATGCACACGAAAGTGCACAACCATAATACCTTTCCTTCATATGCTATATATACATATATATGTATAACTATCCTTGCATCTGCTACACACATACTGTCATAATGGACAAACACATATAAATATCCATCTACACTCCATACACATGCATATACATACATGTGCAACCAAATACACATAGTCCAATACGCATATATCAAGCAGTTTTATTCACTTACATTTCTCACACACATATACACCTATATTCCATAACTATCACACCTGCATTTACATTGCACATTCACGCACATACACCCATGCTCTGGTACAGATCTATATATTCACGCATACAAATAAGAATACATTTATCCAAGTACACTGAGATGCACCAAGAGAGACAACCCTATGGAATAGATCAGCAAGTAGACAAACAAGATACGTATACGTATATATACATATATGTATTCATTCATCCAACATACACCATTACATATATTCGTACTGCACAGTACACCTACACGAACACATCTCTACACTTCACATTCATACAAGTATGATACATATTCACATATAGGTAATTGTTACAATACTTCACATAAATACTCCACATCTACTCATATACACACTCATTATAGACCTTCAGATATATTCATATCAACCCTCCTATATTTATATCTCTAGGCCTACATATAGCCATATACACGTTCGCACATACACACCAGATTATTATTCTAATAGTAGGTATACACACAGACATACATATATATTTACGTACTAGGACCCATGCATCATGCACATACATTCCCATGTATGGGCACACACCCATACACACATACCATACATATCCTGCTATCACACACCTCTACAGTCAAGCTATTCCATTATACTAGTAGGTAGCCGGTGACTACCCATACCATTATATTTATAACATCCGATATATCTGCACTTTTACTAGTATACTAGTACACACACAAGTAAGTGCATATCAATATTCATACACATTCAGTAGATAATCACATCCCATATACGTACACATTCATATACTGATACATGTATATCAGAATAGGGATCATTGACATACATATACATATAACCACTCATAAGACATACACCAATACGTGTTTAATAATAACAATACATATAGACAATCACACTATGCTTGCTACAGCACACCTATATTCATACAAGTATCTCATATACCAATACATAATCCTCCCTCATGCCACCACATATAGAAAAATACAGACACTACATATACATCCAAATGGTCTAATAGACGCCATTTCATAGGTAAGCATATACACACATATATACATATACCATAACTTCACTATTATGCAAATCCACATCCACCACATTTATACTCGCACTTTATGGTCTGAAACCCTTATATCCATCATATCCTACATGTATTGCACGTCATACATATATTACTATCCCAGGATAGACACAGTATAAAACTAAGGCCTCAACTTAGGTGGATGGGTTTAAAGCTCCCTTACCCGTCTTAGGATACATCTACCCCCAAACACCTGGAGCATTGCTCATACTACCCATGCATCTATCACTTATCTACATCGCTACATACATGCTATGTATAGCCATACTACAACACCTATCTGCACTCAATAATATAACCCACAACCATATACCAAATTAAGAAAATATACCAATTCACATAAACACATAGGCAATACATAGACATACTCACAGTTATTTAAATCTAATGCATGAAGAATTCATACGCTAGTAATGCAACACTTGCGGTACATATATACACAAATATCCCAATCTATATCTACATCACCTACCCATACAAGCACACATATATTCACACACATGCAATTCTTCCCACATACCCAAGGACAATGTTGACACTCCACGACTCTATACATACAAGGATAGTCATACACACATCGGTACACTTCCCACACGGGAACACAATCATGATACAATAGATAGGAAACACATACATGATCTTGTAATACAGACGTATATATCCCCACTCACACCCCTACCATGTATATGTATACATCTCCACTAACCTATATATATACCACCAGTATACATGTACGAAGAATCATGTATACATCACCTATAGTTCAGGGTCATACGAATATAACACATGCCTATTCGCATATCCGCATCATAAATCTATATACCATTATAACCATCCAAGACACAAGCAACCCCATGCTATTCAAGTATAAATACATATGCTGAATACAAGTATACCGCCATATATATATATATATATATATATATATATATATATATATATATATATATATATATATATATATAATTCAAATCTCTAAACACAACAAATGCACTCGTACACACAGGTTCACGCAGTTATAGATACACACGTATACCCCCAAATATATACATATAGTGTAATACAATGTAGAAAGTTCATCCCCGGACTCCCTAAAGTTAGGGGTTCAAGGGTGAATCACTGATAGCTCTACGGTCTCTAAGGTCACTACCCACCTTAGGGCTAACCTATCCCAATCACCTACTGAAGTATTAAAGCACTATCCTTACGCACATCGCAGTGCGGTGACCTGCATGGGCCACCAAAATCTGTCACGCCCCGTTCCCCAGAATACCCGGCATCAATTTTTTTTCAAGTATCCTGAAGAGTGAGGGTGATGTAAGAGTAGAAAAGAGGGAGAAAGAAGAAACTGAATAAGCAAGCCACTGCGCACATGCTGGGATAGTACAAGTAAAACTCCACAGTTATATCAAACAACCTTATGAAACATTAATAGCACTTCATATGTAACATGTTTCATTTATACATACAGCCCAAGTGTGTTAATACATATACACCGCTCTCAGTCTGTCAAGACATCCCAGTCACAATACAACCCCGACTCACACCAACACTATCCCTGAAACTCAACTCCAAGTCACCACCGACTCTGCTGTCCTGACCTGAAAAATAGGGGGGAAGCACGTCAATGCGTGCACAGTAGGAACCAACATGGGTTTGGAACTCCATTTTAAGGTTATCAATTCACAAGGCAAGTCAAGCAAAATAGAGTATGTAACTAAGTGATATAATAAAAATTAAACAGTTAAATAAGGGAATCATACCTGTGGTCCAGTAACGAGCTACTGCAAGAAAGGGGTTAGCACAAACAACAACAACAACAACAATAATAATAATAATAATAATAACAATAATAATAACATGAGGGCTCAAGCAACCAATATCAAATACGATAAGTGCAAGTGCCTGAGGCATGACACCAAGCCACAAGGTACGGGCAAAGGGGAGGGGAAGTGCTGCCAGCAGTAGAAGTAACACACAAATATTATTTTATTATTTCATAATTAAGTTAATTGGAACTTGGGTAAACTGTGTGATACCAGGACCTGGACTTCACCCCAAATTTGGGGTGAATATAGCACACGGCGCAGTGGACACGGGCACTGTACGACACATGGCCTCTCAGCTCCCCCGTCCCTGGCAGGAGTGAGGCTCTCCCACAATAACACAACCTCCGTATGTCCCCTCCACTCCCGATAAAGGCGAGTAGGTATAAATATCACATATCACATAATCATTTCCCCCAACTTCTCAGTCCAGGCCTCTTATCCACAATTTACTCAAATTCCACCTAAAACCCGGGCTTCACTAACTCACCCTCATTAGAGAGGACTGAAACATTCAATTTTATAAGTTAACATCATAAGTAACACGTTAGGGGTCTCAATGGCATGGATGTGCACATGTCACTTCAACTGTCCATCATCAAATATAGGGTCATGCACTCACGTGACATGCCCATTGTCACAACACATCATCCAATCACAATTTCAATGTATCCATGACATTCGAGCCTCTAACTTTACCAATTATCAGTGTGGCACAAGACCAACACTAACACATGCAAGTTACTCAACTTATTGAATTTTGCCTTCATTGAGGCATTTCACCGAACACCTGACGGGCATCATTTGTAACAAGAAAATCCAACAAAATTTAAATGTGCCAATGGCATGAATATTCATTTTACCATACAACAATACTAAGCAAGAATAAACATGTCCAATTAACCACAATTAGTGAAAAGAATAGTACATAATAAATTCAGTTTGCTGAAATTGCAAGAAGATTCATATAGATCAACATATTTCATCCATTTCTATTGGGAATTTGACCAAACTTTATAAATGAACGTTGAAGATATATCAGTTATGGATCTACAAATAAAATATCATGGAAAAATAATAAGTGTGTGATTTATGGTGAATTAATTGGTGAAGTGTGTCAAATCTGTTTTTCAGACAGATTTTAGGGTCTGTGTTCAAAGCCAATTTTGGGCATGTTCTAGCTTGAAATTCGACATGAGAGCAGTCTGATGAACATTGAGAAAAACTTGTTAGCTTTCCAACAAGACCAAAATCACAAAATTTCAAGATGTGTGCAGCTCTGTAGAACAAATTTACTAAACTGTGTCAACTCAGAAATTCAAACAGACATGCTGTAAAGATGGATTTATTACTCCTAATTTCCGAATCGAAACTATATCAAATTTTATATGATTTTGGGGTAGAACTTCAAGATCTACATGGTCATATATTTTTCGAAACATGATTCAAGCTACAGTAATCAGGAAGAAGGTAAACTCAGACATCAAAGTTTCTGAAATTTTAAAGGAGATGTCTTTGCTAAGAATTTCAAAGAGGAAGTTGTGAAATTGAGCAATATCATGTAAAAATTGTTTTTCTTCATCAAATATTAGATAAAACATGATATAAAAACAAATTAGAAAAATTTAAATTGATTGGAATTCCAATCCCAAGAGATTCCTACCTCCAAAATTGGATTTTTCCTTCTCTTCTTCTTTCTTTCTTCTCCATCTTCTTCCATCTTGAATCCACTTGTGCTTCATAATTTTTGGTGAGCTAAATTAGGGTTTTCATTTGTTAAAAATGGGGAAAAGAGGGTAGGGGTGGCCGGCCATAGGGAGGGGAAAAAGGGAGAAAGGAAAATGAAAAGAGAAAGAGAAAGAAAAGTGAAGAAGAAAAGAGAAGGTTCTTCCTAAATATCTAACTCTAGAAATTCCTAAGGATAAGCATGCATGTAGTTAAATGACCAAAATACCCTCCACTATTCTAGCTATTTACAAGTTTGACATTACTTTATGCACACACAACCTAGGTATGTACGCACAGCAATTTAAGCCCAAATGACCGTTTTGCCCCTGACTTTTCTAAAAATTTACGGGAGTTGCCATTGACCCCTTAACCCCTTTCACACTTGCATGGCTCTTCTTACACACATCCACGCCCATCCATGCATGCCTACATGCATCTCACACACGCGTCTACCACATTCCTGTTGTTTTGCACCGACGACGTCTTTCACGCTTCCCTGCTTTCTTCTCTGCTTTCACACTACGCTTTCTCTTCCCTTAGCTACGTATTACGGCCTAATCTCCTCTGCATTATGCCACATACATCAATATCTACGCTTATTTCATGCCCACGAACGCATTCTATGTGAAAATACCATGCGTATACAGTAAAATACACGTATAGGTCAAAACAGAGCATTACATTGGTGGAAAATCGTTTGGGAATGGATGGTGTAACAAACGTTCGAGTATCAAAGCAAATTCAATATAATATAGACGTCTAAGGCGAGGGAATCCCCGATATGGATTTTCAAGTTATCAACGTGAGATGTGAACAACCATGCAATTAGTTTAAAGGTGAACTTCTGCAACTATATGGAGAACCGACTCACGCTGTCGTGCTTTCGTAGGTCGATAGCAATCTAAATTAGATCCTCACTGTCGCGCAAGCCCAACTCAAACCACTAGCATTAAGATCAGCAATTATGTCCAATCCCAACCAAGCTCGCTGTCATACAACTTGAGTTCAGATCTAGATCGTGATAGTTCGTACTCGTTCACCGTCACGCAATCAGTATGAGTATAGGAGAACAATAAAAATGCTAGCTTTGGTCGCTATCGTGCACCAAGTCTAAGGAATTTCGATTGTAATCCTAAATCGAATATCTAGGGCTTTCCTTGAGTCAAGATCTACTGTCGATCTCACAAGATCCAAGAGAAATCCATACCTATCCATAGTAAATCAATCAAGATCTAACCTTTCTAACAAGCCTAATATGATGGCAATTCAATAGATCTCACAATTCAAACATTAGATCCATAGGGTTCATCCCTTTGTCCTAGAGCAAGGGAACTACTCATAATTCATATTAGAAATCGATAGGAAAACAAGATCAACATTGGAATTCATCATGCAATCAAGATTCAATAAGAGATATAACATAAAAATCAAAACTTGCAAGAGACCAAGACAAACCAATGTCGCCAAAGAAGCTTTCAATAGAAAATTATGATCCAATCTTCAATCTCTCGCCAATACGAAAGCTTAACTAGAGCTAAAAACTCAAGAAAAATTATTCTAAGTAGTCTATCTTGTCTCCCCTAGGGCTGGAGACAAAACTGGGCTTAAATACATGCCCAAAAGAACCAAAAAAGGCAGACCAAACTGCCCATGCACCGCCAGAAACCCTAGTTTTCCCGACTGGGCGTCTGCACTACTCGGCCGAGTGGGAATCTTACTCGGCCGAATGAGAATTCTACTCGGCTAGTATGACAGTCTGTAGATCATCCCAAAACAGAGAAGTCGGCTTGGCTCTCTTCAAAATCTTGGCCTCCACTCGGGCGAGTAGAGTTCTTACTCGGCCGAGTGGAAATCACCACTCGACCGAGTTCATTATGGTACTCAGGCTGGCAGATGTCATCGTGTCAGCTTTGCTCGGCCGAGTAAGCTGGTTCACTTGGTTGAGTGAGCTGCTTTACTCGGCCGAGTGGCCTGTTTCAGAGCTCATTTCTTCTCCTCCTCACTTCCTCATCGATTCCTTCGACATCCTTCTTCTTCCACTCATCCTCCAGTGTCGTTAACTATCCGATATGATCATGGGCGATGCTCCAGCATGCGTGCAAGTCCTCTAGGCTCCAAATTGCACCCGATCACTCCATATCTCTTGAAATCAGACGAAAAACAAGAAATAGTGAAAAGTATCGAAACATCGTCAAATAGTCGTGAAAATCGCGATATGTGCAATCGAAATGGCATGCAAATATGCATAAATAAAGTGTAAAATATGATCATATCATGATTATTGAGTTGCGAGCTTCCAGGCAAGCGTTCGACCAATCTCAGGGTTCGTATGTGACAACCCTTTGACCTTGATATTGAGTCGTACAACGATCGATCTGCACTACAGAGACTCATTAGGGGGTCAGAGCTGGTTTCCAACCAAAATCTCCTCCGATGATTAAGTTAGTATTGACTTAAGATAACTCGGGGCTATCAAGAACAACCCAAAGATGATCGACTTAAGTTAGTCGCACCGAGCTTTTGGAGGAAGAAATATAAAGGTGGAAAGATCAGAATATGAGAGTTAGAATACCTAGCAATCAGTACCTCTGGAGTGTGAACCCCTTCATAGTTTTCCTCTCCTCCTTTTATAGATGATGATTTCCTTATCTGATACATAACAATCCATCCTTGATGTTAGCGGGATCTTCTCTGGGAATAAGGATAACGTTCACCCATTTATTCCTGCGTTTACTAACCAACCCTGTGGGGTTAGCGAGATCCACCAGGCAAATGAGCTGGCATATTGACTGGGTATAAATTTATCTTCATTGGTAGGCCTCGGTGCTATTAGGCCAAGGCATTCCATTCTCAGTGGGCCTTGCTCTTCAAGTAGAATTCATCTACCCGCTTCACAGGCCGGACCCATGTATCAACAATGGCCCCATCACTTAGAATCAAACATGGCATTGATTGAGATTGAGTGATGTGAAATCTCATTAAATGGTCACGGCAGTCGAAGTGGTAATGTTTGATTTGAACCGCCAAAACTCTATTTCCTTGCTTCGATCTTTACTCCAGTTCGAGGTTCGAAACATCAACGAAATCAAATAAGGGCATGTGTTTCCTCATGAACGGCCAAGCCTGGTTTGGGCCCTGGCTTTCTGACATAAAAGGGAGAGAGTAAAATGAAAGGGTGGATACATCGCATCTCAAAATTTTGTAAAGCTTGCTTCTTCCTCTGCTTCATTTGACTTTCGTCTGGCCTTGCTAAGGTAGCCTTCTTCTCCCCTTAGCGTTTATTTTAGGTCTTCCAATCATGTGACCGCCTTTGAAAATCAGAGAACCATCTTCGTCTAAAATCTTGCTACGTCTTCGACCCTCTCAATATACCCTAGTACCAAGGAAGCGAAAAGGACTACTAATGGAACCCAGACTTACCATTCTTCGGGCCGATGATTCTTCTACCGTGCCTCAAGAAATTCTAGATATGGTGCCGAAGTTATCTTTCAACTTGGCCGCCAAGATTCGGTCAGATTATCTTTTCCCTCCTTATAAGCTTAGGATCCCATAATTGAATGAAAGGGTTTACTTTCCTCGAAGACAAGAGGTCGGTGTATATTTGGTATCCTTCTTATTTGGTCTTCGTTTTTCACTCCATCCCTTTATCCTATTGATTTTGAGTTGTTTATAACTCCCCCTCTGCCAGCTTGTGCCTTGCGTTATTACTCCGATGGTTGGGTTTACCATGCTTTGCGAGCTTCATAAGGTAAAACCATCCATTCGGCTTTTAAAGTACTTCTTTCAAGTGGAGCTTGATTCTCGAGCGATATGGTATCACATTGTCCCTTGCAAGAAAAAAAACTCATTTGCGATCTCCCCAGCTCTAACCATCATTGGAAAGACACTTTTGCATTCGTTTGTCTCCCAGATGTGGGTTCGCTTCTTACTCATTGGAGTACCCCCAATCCTTAGCTTTCAAGGAATTAAAATTACCCCCTGATGAGATCAAAGTAGCCCACATTTTGTCGAGCCGACCATCAGAAGAGAGGTCGATCACCTTTTTATTAGAGGACAATCTGATGAAGAACTTCTAGGGGTACATATGTTGTTTCGATGTTTCTCTTATGCCCACTTACATTAATTGCTTTTTTCCTTTGTAGAGATGGCCAGCCAGGAGCTCGTGAATTTTCCACCTGAAGTGCAATAGCTTTGTCGAGAACAGAGGAGGAAAAAAAGAACAGATAGCTCTTCCATCTGTCCTCCACTCCGTCATAGCCAGAGCTCATCTGAGGAAAAAGACATTGGAACGACTTCAGGGTCGTTGTCTCAAACTTCTCTACCGACGACTACTAATCCAAGTATTCTGTTCATTGGCCGGTTATCGCCCACGTCCCCTACCTTGGATGTTCCTGTTCCGAGCCCCCTCCACTAGTCAAGGACTCGATGCCCACGAAATATCTGCTTAAGAAAAGGAGCCTCCCCTTGGTTGAGCAAGGGAATACCAGCAAGAGAAGCAGGGTCGAGGATATAGTTCATCCGGCCGTAGTTTTGGTGAAGGGCAGTGCCTCCCCGTCCTCGATTATTGAGGCACATGCAACTGCCCATGATCGTCCTCGATTAAAGACTGCACCCACCCCAAGCCCTCCTAAAGACATGTGGCCTTAGGGTGGCGTTGACCCACCCGACTCCTTTGGTAGGCCCAATACCCTCCAAATACGAGAGAATTTTTGTATTGAATCAGCATACTCCCACTTCACAGGAAGTAATTTGAGGAGAATGCTGCCAACCGCCTTTCGTCTTATGGGAAGACGAGTTGGCCTTTTTGGATTTTGGAATGTCCGCTTGTCTTGTGGAGAACTCCATTCTTCCTCGTGACTGTGAAGTCCTTCGAGGGATGGACTGTGAAAGTATCGTCAACTTCATGGTGGGATGTGGTTACCAGGTTGGTCAGTTTTTGCTTCATCCTTTCTTTAAGTTATTTATACATCTGACCCATGTTTTGCCTAGCTGTCCACATTCGAGACAAAGATCCACCGTCGGGCCGTAGAGACAACCGGTCCGGAGGCTTGACTCAATTTTAAGTGCCAAAGAGCAGAAGCCGCCGAAAAAAGAGCCTATGAAGCTGAAGCTCGAAATAAAAAGTTAGAAGAAGACTTGGATAAAGCGTTGTATCCAAGTCGCCAGTTGAATGGGAACTATCGAAGGCAAAGGACAACATTACTTCCTTATCTGGTGTAAAGAAGACAGCGGAGGCTCGATGGGAGAAAGAAAGATCTAGGCTCCAAACTCGTATTACAGATTTGGAACGCTCGGCGGTTTCATTGGAGGCCCTGAGAACTGAGCTTTCTGCTAATTGCAACATCCCTTGAAGGAGTTCCTCGCGCTTGGGGGAGATAGTTCCTTATAATCAAGCTATATGAGAGTTAACTACTGCAAATACACTTCATACCATCTAATTCTTCGTGAGTAATTTCTACTTCTAAAAACTTATGCTCCTAAAAGATTAAAAAACAAAAAATTGCAGATTATTTTGCGTAATCATCTACAATTTCTTCAGTAATTCCAAATTAAAAGACTGGTTGCACCGAAGGAAGCTTGATCAAAGATACAGAAAACCATAAGATATATATGCGAAAGTATTATAAACGTCTGAGTAACTTAGGTCATTTTGTATTGTGCGCAAAGGTGGAAACTTTAGATCGTTGAAAGATCTGGCAGTATAAAAGACGAGCAAAATCTGAGAGCACAATAGTACATATCGGATCTTTACCCTCTATAGGTTTTATTCAGAGGAAAAACAAAAAAATACAATTCATCTTACTTCTATAGAGAAGAAGAAGCACTCAATATCTCCTTAAAAGCTCTCAATATAATCTCTAAAACTAGCTCCCTAAAATGGTTGATCAAAGCTCGCTGTTTGTCTGTGTTTCTGTCTTTCAGGAAAACCCTCCTGAAGTGCCCCTCTTAGAACCTCTGGGGCATGTGCACAAACCGAATTCAATTAGAAGAGCAACTCGAACTTCAAACATGATTCTGCATCCTGCAATCAACTCGAACTTGAATAGAATTTTGCATCCTGCAGTCGGTGCCTCCGAGCTTTCGAGCTCCCTGCTAGAACCCGAGCTGTCGAATTGTCGAGCTTCCAAACTTCCGAGTTGCCGAGCTTCCGAGTTGCCGAGCTTCCAAGCTGTCGAGAGCCGGGCTGTCGAGTTACCGAGCTTCCGAGCTTACGAGAGCCGAGCTGCCAAGTTACTGAGCAATCGGTGCCTACAAGAGTCAGCACAGCCCTAAATCCATGTATCTTGCCATGCAGGGCCAGATACGCAGAATCCAAGGCACATGCGAGCTGGCCATGCATGACCACTTGCATGCACATCTCCAATGCTTCTAAAGCACCTCGAAGCGAGCCAATTTTCACAAATCTCCACCTTGGCGAGATTTTTGGGCCGATGTCACACAATCAGCTCTCAAGGCTCTACCTCGGTGAGAATCTTCTCGTGCTCCCTTCAACTTGCCTCGAAAGGCTCACCTAGATCTTACGAGTCTCAATGCCCCCACAGTGGCCACCGTCGACATCATCTCGAAACAATATTGAGCAAATATAAGCAATTCTTGACCTTGACTCTGGATACGACCTTTGTCACCATGTCTGCTGGGTTATCCTCCATTCCGATCTTTAATAAATTGATGTCGTCATCTCCTTTGCCTATGTAGTCACGAACAAAGCGGTATCTCACATCAATATGATTGGTGCATGTATGAAAGACTTGTTTCTTCGCTAAGTGCACTACACTTTGACTATCACAATGCATGTTATACTTCTCTTGATACATCCTGGAGTCGTCTATCTGGCCCATAAGCCATATCGTCTCCTTTACTGCATCAGTCAATGCCTTATACTCTATCTCCATAGTAAACTAGGCCACTGTAGACTGAAGAATACTCTGCCAACAAATAGGATCTCCTAACGAGGTGAAGACAAAACCCGTCAAGATCTCATCCCATCTGATTCTTCTACGAAGTTAGAATCGACATATCCCACAACTAGCAGACCATAATCACATTTTCTATATGTTAATCCCACATCAATGGTATTGTTGATGTATCATAATATCCAGTGTACCGCCTACCAATGTACCTTCCTTGGATTTTTCATGTATCGGCTCACCATGCTCACCGCATGTGATATGTCGGGTCACTTACATACCATGGCATACATCAAGGCACCTATCGCATTAGCAATTGAGGAATAAGACCATAGACCTGGTTAGAGTGCAGTGGCATCATGGTTCACCTGTGAAGTCTACCTGGGAGCACGAGGAAGATATGAGAGAGCGCTTCCTGCATTTATTTCCTGAGCAGTAGTTGATGTAGATTCCGAGGGCAGAATCATTCCTTAAGGTGGGTAGGATGTAACGGTCGCTTTTCGATCATGTGTTTTTCAGCGCTACTTTCTTTTTCATACGCGTATTTATTGTGACCTCCTCTTGTATCCCAAATGTGCGAAGTTATATATCGTTGTGACCCTCAGAGAGAGTAGTTATTTGTGGAATTTTTTATGAATGCCATTTCACGGGTCATTCTTCCACAAATCAGCTTTGAATGAAGGGGTGTCTTAACTTTTAGACTTCGACGTTTGGCTATTTATTTTTAGTATCGTTTTTCGTGAACCTAGCACGTGACCGATTATCATATTCTCGATCCTCTCATCGTCACGGTCGTCCCGATATTTTTCTTGTACTTTTCGGACACCGTTAGGCTGGCCCTTCACCTTAATTATTTTTATTCTTTAATTAGCCCTAAGATAATTTCAAATTTCAAATCCTAATTTAATCTGATCTGATCCCATAGGGAATCCTACATATCATATCAAATATTTCCTAGTCTATTGGCCACACTAAATCTACCCTCCCCCTCACACACACTCTCTCCAATCTACCCCTCAAGTCCACCCCTTTTCTTCTCTATTTAGTAACTTCCCTCATTATAACATAAACACAAGCCTAGGGTTTTTCTAAAACGCAGCCGCCACTTTCCTTAGCCGTCGGCCTCTTGCAACCCGAGCCCAGCGCCACTGGCCACCCTCCTTGCTCCGGCCATCTCCTCATGCAATCACCTACACGCGGAACCCCTCAAACTGTCGGCCGCACCCCCTATCACCCAGTAGCCTGACGCCTTGCCGTCCTGCCCTCCGGCTGCACCACAACACCTCCCTCTCCCCTTGAGATCCCCGTAGATCCGGCCATCTTTTTCCCCTAAGCCCTGCCAGCCACCTGCACCCCCTCTTTCCCCTTAGCTACCGCCGGACACCCTAGGCCGACAGCCCTGCCGCCCGACCACCCTAGGCCGACAGCACCCACAGCCGGCCTCCCTTGCCCCCTACTGCCACATCCACCTTTGTCGCCATGCTACTGCCCCTCTAATTGTCACCATCTTCGCCGCAAGCCGACGTCGTACCTTGCTCGATGCCGAAATCCAACCCTGACGTCGCTACACGACGTCAGTGTAGCTTTCACATCGTGTTAAGGTAAGCCCCGATCCGTATGAACCCGCACACCCGCATGTTTAACAAGCTCAAAAGCTGTAATTTGCTTGCTTTGGATAATAACTAATTGAATTTAATTAATATGGGACTGTAGGTTGGAATTTGGGTTTAGCACATAGAAATATTCTGGACCCTTTGATTAGAGATTTGCGGAACGTTATTTCAGGCAAGTGAAACTTGCTCAATTAATGTTAAGCCATATTTAGGCTATTCTGAGATTTTATGTAAAAGAGACTAGGCGATGAAATGATAGTCGCCTAGACACCCATGCTTGATCTAGCTTGACAACGAAGCTAGATATGACACCCTTGCCATGCCATATTCATGCATATCACATGTCACCTTTACTTCTGATATACTGTACGCATTCATTGTTTGCAATAACTGCCTTTTATACTATCAATGTTGCATATCACATGTCATTTCATGCATTTGATTGTCTTGTCATGAATGCGTAGCACACGCTACAATGAATCATAAGCTGTGGTGAGTAGGATTCTGACTCCTATAGCATGTAAAGGCTAGGTACAACCCTATGCCATATCAACACTTCCTAGCTCATGGACTAGAAGCTTAGCGCAAGTTTAGACACACGTGGAGGGATAGGATTAAGTAATCACTTAGCGTAGAAGTATGTCTGTAGAGCAACTTCAGCTGAAAGACGTAAATTCTGTGCACGACGTGATTACTAGCTTTTCGTGAAATCGTGAAATATTGTTTAGTAGCTTTTTGCTACAACGTGACATGCATTGTTAACTATCATGTTCATTTTAAATTGATGCATTCATTAAATATTATGTCATGTCATCATGTTTTAAACTGCTAGTTGCATTCATTACCCTTATGTTTCCTTGCACAAAAGTCTCTTCCGTTTTACTTTTTGGAGATTTTTGCTGATATGCGACCTTTTCTCTTTAGGTGTCGCATGGTAGGCTTCGAGTCTGAGGTAGTTGCTGAGGACGACCAATTTGCTGACGTCGAGCTTGAGGCTTCTGCTGACGTTCAGTTCGAGAATACCGGAGACCTATCCTAGTCTCAGCTGGAGGTTTTTTCTTAGTTGCTGTTGGTTTTCCTAGTTACTGCTGTTAGGTTTTTCGGTGCGTAGCACCTTATCTATGTCTTAGTTCCGGCCATGCTTGGGGCCTTTCTTTTCGGACTCTTGTACTTCTTTTTTGACTTTATCTCTGGATGCTTTGAATAAAGATTGGATGTTGTTTTTGAATGTTGGTTAATTATTGCATGCTTTCTAAATTATTGTTGTTGTTGTTTCATTGCAATGCAAGAATATACGAATGGATGAACACACAGACGCTTATCAGACTGTAGCTTCACAGCTTCAAGTCTGAGCGGACCTCTTTGCGTCTCGCCTTCCATACTTGTGATGCGGGGCATGACATATACTCTCCATAAACTTATTTTCATTCTCGTTCTTTGGACAATGATTTGCACAAGTTTGAAATGAGGTGCAAGCGAGGTAGCTATGGACTTCATGCTTTCACGACCAAATCTTTGGATAATAGTCTTCAAGTAATGACTTTGTGAAAAACGTACAATACCTACACTCTAGTCTTAGTAGATCTCTATGCCAAGAATCATTTGTGCTTCACCTAGGTCATTCATCTCAAACGCACAACTCAATACTTTTTTTTCAATTTTTGAATCTCTACTTTATTTGAAGACATTATGAGCATGTCATCAATATAAAGTAGAAAATATATGAATGACCCATCATCTAGTCTCTGAAAAAAACACACAATGATCATATGAACTCCGTAAATACCCTTGATCCTCTGTCATGAAGAGCTCAAAATGCTTATACCACTGCCTAGGCGTTGTTTTAACCTATACAGAGACTTCTTTAGTTTACATGCAAGTCCATTGCCTCTTCCGTAGCCATCGGGTTGAGACATATAAATATATTCTTCTAGCTCCCCATGTAAGAATGCAAGATCGAGTTATGAAACTAATGCCAATAGGATCCGATAGAACAATACTTGACCACTGAAGAGAAAACCTCGTTGTAGTCAATACCTTCTCTCTGAGCATATCCTTTCGCAACAAGTCTAGCCTTGAAGTGAACATCTCCATCTTCAGCTCCATCCTTCTTGGTGTAGACCCACTTGCACCCAATTGCTTTCTTTCCAGTAGGAAGCTCCACCAACTCCCATGTATCGTTTTTCCATAATGATTCAATCTCCTCATCCATTGCTTTCCTCCATTTCTCTGGATCTTTAGAATGATTTATATCTTTGTATGAAGTGGGTATATCAATACTAACTGTGATAAAAGCAAATGAGACCATCTCTATATATCTTGCAGGTTGCCGTATCCCATGCATAGGTCTTGAAACCGCAATGGAATCCATCTGTTGTGCTATCTGTGAAGAAGGGGTATCTCCACCATCTGAATCGAAACCACGCCTGTCACCATCTGTCTAGAGTGTATCGTCTGTAGTCTCTGGTGAACTCTGGCTAGTGTCGGTAGCCGCCATATCAGCAACCTTCGACACCTCTATATGAATCTGCTCCACCTGTGTCTCTGTAGGATCCACCATTGGTCCATGTCCCTTCAACAATGCTGACTCATCAAATGTCACATCTCTGCTCAAGATCACCTTCCTTTGTCTCAGACACAACAGCCTGTATCCTTTGACTCCATTGCTAAAGGCCAAGAAGATGGCTTTTTTGGCTCTAGCCTCAAGCTTGTCCTCCTTTACCGTATAGTAGGCAGAACATCCCCATATGTATAGAGAATCGTAGTCGGGAACTGGCTTTCCCGACCACACCTCCAAAGGTGGTCTTCCATCCAAAGCAACAGAAGGTAGCTTGTTAATTAAATATGTTTTGTAAGCTATGGCCTCCATTCAAAAATCCTCCTAGGATAGCTGTAGATAACATGCATCAAACCTTCTCCAGCAAGGTCCAATTCATCCTCTCGGCTACTCCATTTTACTGCGGCGTACCGCTAACGGTGAAGTGTCTCTGAATCCCCTTTCTCCTGCAATACTCATGGAAAGGGGGTCTGACATATGCTCTCCACCATTTTCATTGCAGAGTCTCTTGACTTTCTTACCAATCTGAGTCTCAATCAATGTGTTCCACTTAATGAACTACTCATAACCTGATCTTTAGACTTCAAGGGAAACACACATACCGTGCGAGAGAAATCATCAATAAAAGTCACAAAATAGTGTTTTCCTCCCAGTGAAGTCATACTCGTCGGTCCCCACACATTGGTGTGGACATAGTCAAGCACTCCCTTGTATTGTGGATGGCGGTTCCAAAAGATGCACGTGTCTTTTTGTCGAAAACACAATGCTCGTAGAAATCAATTCTCCTGCTCTTGGCTCCTTTTAGGCGATCTCTCACAATAAGCTTCTGTAGAGCCTTCTCTCCAATATGTCCTAGACACATGTGCCAAAGTAATGAATCATCTCTGTCGTCCACACGGGAGACTGTTGTAATGCCAGTCACCACCAAGCCATTCAAATAATAGAAGTTGCCTTTATGCTTCCTCTTCATCAAGATCATTGTTCCTCGAGTCACCCTCAAAGCTCCATCCTCCATGGTCACCCCACACCCCTTGGCTTTAAGTGACCTAAGCGATATGAGGTTTTGCTTTAGGTCGGAAACATATGTACCTTGTCGATGTCATGTATGACTCCATCACCCATCTTGGTCCGAACCGTGCTAATGCCTCCGTCAAGCTAATGCAATCATCTCTAAGTAGGACCGTACTCGTACTACCTTTATAAAAGGTAGTAAGGTACTCTTTATGTGTCGTCATATGAAAGGAGCATTTGAAATCAAGCATCCAACTTTTCGACGTCACACCCTCCGAAGCATCAACCAATACCCACTCATTAACCTCAACATCATTGACGATGTTTCGGTAGCATCGCGCTTCTTTTTCACCTTTGGACAATCTATAACCCAATGGCATTTCTCTCGACAAAAGGCATATTGGTCCTTCGTTAAGTCCCTGCAAGGAGGTCCTCTACTCTTGTCCCAAGACTTGGAACTATCCTTTATGTCCACCATCCCTCTTCTTACTTCGGATTCGAACCACTGTAAGAGCATTAGGCCATCGGCCCCTTTTGTCCACATCGTTGTTTTTCTGGAATTTATTGCTTGTAAGAACATTGGACACCTCTTTAAAAGTAATTGAATTCTTGTCATATGTATAAACCGAAACAATATGCTCATAGTCTTTGGGTGGAGAGTTGAGAAACATCATCGCCTTGTCTTTATCATCTATCTTGACATCAATGTTCCTTAAATATGTCAAGAGCTTATTGTAATAGTGAAGGTGTATATTCCATCTTCAAGCTTCAAGACAAATAATTTCTTCTTTAGGTGCAAGCGATATTGGATGTTCTTCTTCATGTATTTATTTCCAATCACATCCCACAATGGAATAGCGCTGGTCTCCTCCATGAAAGGATACTTCTTCTCTTTTGTCAAATAAGCCAGATTGTATCACACACGTTCTAATTCAAGGTCTTCCACTCTTTGTCTGACATGGTTTTCAGCTTTGCATCTAATACTATGTTTTGACCGAGCTGGTTCAAGACATCTAGGACCTTGCACCTGCACATCACGAAATTGGTCTTCCCATCAATTTTTCTGTCTCAAACTTCACGTTGGACACTATCATGCGAGGTGCCGGAGGTTGCTCCTTTGAGGTCTCCTTCGGAGTGCTGTCATCGTCGTCATTGCTCATCTTCACTACCTACGTAGATCTCCGTACCAAGGCTCTGATATCAATTGTTGTACACAAAGGCAGAAGCTTTAGATCGTCGGAAGATCTGGTAGTATAAAAGACGAGCAAAACCCTATAGCACAATAGTAAAGAACAGATATGGAGGCCGTCGGCGGCCAAGGAAACACTCTATAGCTTTTATTCAGAGGAAGAACAGAAAATACAGTTCATCTTACTTCTGTGGAGAAGAAGCAGCACACAATATCTCCATAAAAGCTCTCAATACAATCACTAAAATTGGCTTTCTCAAACGGCGGATCAAAGCACTCTGTTTCTCTGTGTTTCTGTCTCTCAGCAAAACCCTCTCCAAGCGCCTCTTTATAGCCTCTAAGGCATGGACACAAACCGAATTCAATTGGGAGAGCAACTCGAACTCCGAACAGGATTCTGCATCCTGCAAGCAACTCGAACTCGAATTCCAAACCGGATTCTGCATCCTGTAGTCGGACGCCTCTGAGCTGCCTAGCTCCCTACTCGAACCCGAGCTGCCGAGGTGCCGAGGTGCCGATCTGCCGACAGCCGGGCTGCCGAGTTGCGGAACTTACGAGCTGCCGAGAGCCGAGCTGCCGAGTTGCCGAGCAGTCGGCGCCTAGAAGAGTAAGCACAGCTCAGAATCACTGTATCCAGCCACGCAGGGTCAGATACATGGGATCCAATGCACAAGCGAGTTGGCCCTGCATGACCACTTGCATGCACATCTTGCTCCTGTAGCTCCTCAAATCGAGTCAATTTTCATATTTCGCCCTAGATGTGATCATATGAGGATGTTCAAGATGACAGTACAAATAACACTTGCATAATTGCGTTTCAAAAGAGTTGGAAAACAAATAGTGTATGTTGATTCCTAGTAAGAGCCCAAATTGATCACTTAAATCTTTTGCAGAAGCTTCCTTCTCTTTTGAGGTGTTCACACCCTTCTTGTTTTGCACCTACCCTGAATACAGCCAAAGCGCTCAAAATTCTTTGCCGACAAAACCCTTCTCGGTTCTGACGGAGGTAACAAGTGAGCAAAACAAATTCATCCAGTGCGTCCAAAATAAAGATCGTCTCTGCGTGCAGTCAACAAAGAGGGCTCACATGCTTATCTTGCTTCACAACTTTGAAAGTATGTGGACTTTCTTAGTTGCCCATCTCTGAATGCCTACCAAATCTTGCTGTTGAAGTCAAGTGGGCTTGCAGAGTCCGTCACGTGCAGTTTAAAATCAAGAAACTACTATGCTCCCCCCAATGAAGGGTGCAAAAAAGTCATCAGTAGAGACTGTCAACTAAAGTTAAAGTGACATCCATGAACCTGAAACAAACTTATATTACATCATGTGAGAAATTATGGGCTTTGCACCATTTCAAAGTTCTTTATGTGAAGTTTTGAACTTTCACTTTTTTGCCCACAAACAAGGATCATGTGAGAATTTACCTCCAAGGTGGGGAATTGATAGAGTCACGGATTCCTTGTCGAATTCCACACGGAACCCCATCGTTTTTCAGAAAACAAAAACTAGAGTTACAATCTGAAGGCAGACATGCTAACTTGTACAATGCCTACAAGCCCAAAAAAACAAGCAAGATGCATTCGCTCAGCGGTGACATACCGTCTATCGAGAAAATGCTAATCAAGAATTAATAATAATTGGACGTGCTGACAGATTGCTAGCTCAATAATGTCTCCACTAAAAACAAACAGTGAGTCAGTAAGCGTGTTCTTAAGACATCAGACACTGGTAGCATTTTAAACTAATGGAAGAGCAGAAAGTAATAACAATATAATAAGCTCATGTATCAAGGAAGTTGACATAAACATCAAGACTTTCTTAAAATGTTTCAAGGAAAAATAATTGTAGACACTAGACAACGGATATGCTCATAAATGACATTGCTTGGTCAATAATTGAAGACGCTAATTGTCCCCTTTCAACATCACGAGTTTTCCATGGAAGTAAGCTTCCTTTTTATAGAGAAAAACAGCCAAAAATGTTACAGAGACTTGTGGATGAGCAGGGGATGAGAGGGAGGAGAGTGATAAACTATAACTGCCTACAAATCTAGTTAGAATTTAGTGATTAACTCCTCTGACCTTTGTCATATTGATGAGGTCTGAGTATGTTTAGATGTCCACTTCCATCATTGATAATTTTTTTTGAAGTTTTCATTGGGTCAACTTGTAGGCGCCCATGCCAAAGCTTGCATCTTGTGACTGTATCTACAAAAAGTCAGCTTTTGTGACTGTGTTTCCAGCATTTGTGGTCATTAGAGAGCTTTCATGGTCTTCTAACATTCACAAAATAGTAATTAGCCAGCATGATTATGTTGCTAATCAGATCCTCCATCAGTGTAGCAATCATAAATACCATCTGAATAACAAGTACGGTTAGTGTTCATGCCACATCACTATGTTTGTAATAATTTTATTTTAGGTAAATTTTATTTAAACCCCGTCAACTTTGCTCCTTTTGCAAAAAAAACACCAACTACCATCAAAAATATTATTCATATCTGATAATTAAGTAGCTTGACTTTGTCTACCTGCATGCCTATAAATATGAAGGGCAGATAACAAGGGGGGGTAGAACCGTAGAAGCACACCAGAGGGAGAACATCTAGTAGGCTTCCAAGATGGCTGATGGCATCAGAGCTGATGAAGCAGAAGCAATGGAGAATACTGAGGCTAATGATGCTCTCAAAGGAAGGAAGTCATCATCCAAAAGGCTTCGTCGCATAGACTCGCTGCAACTGGAGGCAGGAAACGTATCGTCTATCCGTAGCCATGGCGCAAAGGTCCGACACAACACTCTCTCCTTTTCCCTGCAAAACGCTGGCAGTCTTGCTTGTGTTAGCCATTTGGTTATGATCTTGGAATTCAAATAAGCAGAACTCGAATATATTACTGTTTCATTCCCCTCGTTGTTCTGAGCTACTCCTGAAACTTTCAACTTTTGGATTCTGGATCCAGGCAGGCTGGGCAATCACGATGCATCTCGCTTTCCAGAGCATCGGCGTGGTGTATGGAGACATCGGGACATCGCCCCTCTACGTGTATGCAAGCACCTTTACTGATGGGATCAAGCACACAGACGACGTACTCGGTGTCCTGTCTCTTATCATCTACACACTGGTCCTCATACCCTTGACCAAGTATGCATGTATTGTTCTGTGGGCTAACGATCATGGAAATGGTGAGTAATCTCTCCTCTGATTCAGGATACTGTCATTTACTAGGTACTGCACTATAGTTTGCAATTACCAATATACACATAAACGGAGGCAATTACTGTCAAGAACAAGTCACAAGTAGATATGTGTCACAAATATTATGCCTGGTAATTTTTTAAGGCCCTGCTTGAAATCTGCAATAAGATTATACCCAATTTTTGGTGTTTTATAAACTTCCATGATGTCATTTATACCTACTAGTGTTTAGTTATGTTATTTGGGTGGATAAAAGAGAAAAAATTCAGAATAGAGCTTATTCTCGGATCCACGACAAATTGCTTGTACCAAAAAATTTCGGAATGAGATGGCTTCCGGGTATAATAGTCAAAAAAAATTTACCAAGCTAACTTTATGATTTTGTCAAGTATCAGGAACATGAAGATGTTTGTGCTCACTAATTCCTCCTTTTAAAAAATCTATAGTGAAACAACAAAGTACCTGATGAAGGATCTAATGAAACATCTTTTAAACTGATTTCAGCAAATGATCTACCGTAACGCAACTAGATTTTTGACTAACATCTATCTTGTCTTGATCATGATTCTTTTGTAGGAGGGGCATTTGCTCTATATTCCCTGATATCACGGTATGCGAAGGTGAGCCTCCTTCCAAATCAACAGGCTGAAGATGCAATGCTCTCCAATTACAAACTAGAGACACCATCATCACAAATGAAGAGGGCTCATTGGATCAAATCAAAGCTGGAGAGCAGTAGAGCGGCCAAAGTTGCACTTATTTTTCTAACAATCTTGGGCACATCGATGATTATGGGCGACGGCGTCCTAACTCCATGCATCTCCGGTGAGTTAAACTGACTGCATAGTGGGATTCACTCAATTATAATTGCCACATAACAGTATGTGCTATTTGTTAGTCAGCCCCTAAAAATTTAGAATTTTTAGAAAAGTGATGGAAGGGCTAGTCCTCATCGACATTTGTGGAGAGTTTGCAAGGTTTATAGCTATTGCGGCTCTTTTAGATTCACAGTCATGACTTTGCTTTATGATGATTGCATGCACTTGCTAAAAACCTACAACCTAATTGAGCTCTTGATGAAATCTAAAGAAATCTCCTGGCTAGAAAGTTATCAATGGCTGCTCTGATATTTAACAATGGCCAGTGTTCCATCTCAGTTACTAAACATACAATATTTATTCAAAAAGCATACTTAGTATTATTATCATAGGTTCTGACTTTTATGTTCAAATATCCTGAATACTCATTTGTACCGTTCAAATTATTGCTATTTTGCAGTGCTTTCAGCAGTTAGTGGGATTAAGGAGAAAGCTCATGGCCTGACTGAAGGTATGAATATTGATTCATTCAGGATGTTATGACCGTCTATAAGAATATTGATAAAACTAGAAAATAACTGCAATCTGTACTGGAGAATAAGATGTAACCTATTTCATTAGAATATAACAGATGAATACAATCAGCAAAGCTCACTCAGGCTGTTAAGCCATCAGTTCATCATCATAGACTCAATATATTTCCTTTCATGAGGGATGTACTTTCTTTTACTGTGAATAGAAAATTCAATGATCTAATTTGTCAAACTTATCGAGTCCCCTATGAAATGAACAAAATCAGCAAATGAATGGAATAGCAGACTCCTATTATGTGTACATTACAACTCTTTATTGTTATTTGTGTATAGTCAAACCAACATAGAGCCAAAAATCACAAAAGAAATATAATTGCGGTAAGGTATCTGTTCTGGCAAATTGAAGTATAACTACGCCATTCATCTTAAGTGACAAAATAACATGGCGCTACGAATTACATATCCAAATCAACATCCTGGAAAACTGGCTCCAAGTACAAAACAACCAGGACTTACGATTCATAATGTATGCGTTAAAAAAGAAAAAAAGATGTTCGGCTTTCTACAATACTTTCAAAGTAAGTATGACCCGAAAATTTATGTATAATGAATTTCGAACCTTGCTCAACTGAATGGCCTACCTAATGCTTGATTCATGAATGTTATAGAAGTGCACTTCTTCCAAATCTTATATCGAATGTGCCTTTCAGAATATTAACAAAGTATATAGGTGCTAGACTCCTTGGATGGTTTAGCACGTTAAATCTTTATGACTAGCTCTCGAGACCAGACTATCCAGAAAGCTTTTTCTGAACACATGATGATAAAAAATTTCAATATCTGAAGCTTTTTCTGCAACTTCTATGAATACATTGTATCTTCTTTCACACAACCATTCTGATCATGCTATGTTCTTCTTTCATCTTGAACAGGAACAATTGCAATTATTTCTATAGTCATTCTGATCATGCTATTTTCAATTCAACGCTTCGGCATCGATAAAGTGGGTTATACATTTGCTCCTGTCATCCTGCTGTGGTTCAGTCTTATTGGTGGCATTGGGATGTATAACTTAATTAAGTATGATTGGAGAGTTCTGTGTGCTTTTAATCCGAAGTACATAATTGACTATTTCAAGAGGAATGGAAAACAAGGGTGGATATCTCTTGGAGGTGTCGTGTTGTGCATTACAGGTACTACGAATTACATGATCATGATATTTCTTATTCTGGTTTTCCCCATTGCGAATATTCACGCTAAAATTTAGCAAAATGATGGCATACACTAAGAAATATGATGGAAACAGGTGCTGAAGCAATGTTTGCTGACCTTGGCCATTTCAATGTCAGAGCCATTCAGGTACTAGCGCATCTCTAACCTTTTAACTAGTGACTGGTAGTTTCTTTAATGTCGTAGTTATATCATTGGACACGTGTTTTGTGTGTGTGACAAACAAGGTCCTTTCTACCATTGGGATTTATCTTTAAAACGTCCTAAATATTCAATAGCACAACTGCCAAACTCCCAACATAATTGAATAAATCTGTACCTAAATTAAATTGTCATTCTTTAGTTTTCTTAATCTTGTTCAGCACTAACTAATTTGCACCATCCTCAGAATTTTGATCCTTGGCCAGCTGACGCTATTTTTCTCATCTATGTATATGAGAATAATGTGTATATGGCATATGTGATATCTATACCATATACAATAACGTGGCATATTCTTCTCCACAAAGGACATACGGGACAAAAAATATACCACATGTGACCCCTTCTACTATGTGGAAGAGAATGTGCCATGCCATCGTATATGATAGATATATCTCATATGTCACATGATACCAATTACTCTAAACACCTGTTCAATACAGTTTGCTTTATTGGATGTGGATGCTTCTACTTCTTTAGCAGTTTTAAACCTTAACTTGTTCCGTTGACATTGATGACATGAGCGTTTAAAAAGATAAATAAATTAACCACAATATCTAAATCTTGAATTACAGATAAGCTTCACAGGAGCTTTGCTCCCAGCTGTATTACTAGCATACATTGGACAAGCAGCATACCTGACCAAATTTCCAGAAAATGTTTCCGATACTTTCTACAAATCAATTCCAGGTAACACACATAATTCAATTCTAATAAGCTCTGCTATTGAGTATATGGTTGAATTCGGTGTAAAGATACTGTAACTCAATTGCAGGTCCACTATTTTGGCCAACATTCGTAGTTGCCATTGGTGCTGCCATCATTGCAAGTCAAGCTGTGATCTCTTGTGTATTTTCAATCATCGCACAGGCACAGACTCTAGGTTGCTTCCCAAGAGTTAAGGTTATCCACACTTCTCCGAAGTATGAGGGGCAGGTGTATATTCCAGAGTTAAACTATGCTATGATGATCGCCTGCATATTAGTGACGGGAAGTTTCAAAACAACCGAACATATTGGCAATGCCTATGGTAAGTATACATCATTATTACTAATTTATCATAGGTTGATTGACCTTGACTTATCTGAACAATATTGTTCATAACGTTTAACATGGTGCATGGTTGTAAAATATCATTCTGAAATCCAGACTATAGCACACTTAGCAAATAGACAGCTGTCATTTGGTATAGGAATATGGTTAAATTTTGCTGATATCCAACATGAAGATTTTATTGAGGCATCATGCGCATAAGTTATCCATCTGATGAATCAGAACTATATTGAAGTCTGCATATATCTAGATGAACTTGAATGCAAGTTGTTGGCTTGTCTTTCACTCAAAGGGTTAAAACGTTGAATTTAATTCAAGTACACAGTAGAGAAATTTAGACAGCTATCCACCGAGTAAACAAATAATAGATTGGAAGAACCTTGATATTTATGTGCATACATTAGATTATGCAATTTATGCTCATTTGACTTGGAATGGATCATCTATCACGCCAATGATACTGTCCTGAAAGGATTTTTTTTTTCTCCCCCTTGTGCAGGAATTGCAGTCCTTTTTGATATGACCATCACAACATGTCTGGTGACTCTAATAATGCTCATCATATGGAAAGCAAACATTTGGCAAATTGTGTTGTTTTTCGTAGTGTTTGGAGGGATAGAGCTCACATACCTATCTTCAGTACTAACAAAATTTGTACAAGGTGGCTACCTTCCTATTGTCTTCTCATTATTCTTGGTGCTGATAATGGCAATATGGCATTATGTACATGTCAAACGGTACATGTTTGAGGTTGATAACAAGGTCTCCAGCTCTTATATAAAAGACCTGTCTCTTAGAAAGGACATAACAAGAATACCTGGGATCGGATTTCTATACTCGGAACTGGTCGAAGGCGTCCCCCCTATCTTTGCGCACTTCATTGACAAAATACCTTCTATACATTCGGTTCTGGTGTTCGTTTCAGTAAAGCATCTGCCTATCAGTACAGTCCAGTTGCAAGAACGCTTTCTGTTCAGACAAGTGGAGCCAAGAGAATATAGAATTTATAGATGTGTGGTGCGCTATGGATATAAAGATGCCATCGAAGAGCCCAGGGAATTCGAAAGCTTGCTCGTTGAGCAGTTAAAGAACTTTATCCACAACGAATACTTCTTCATGGAAAGTTTGCGAGCTAAGCAAAGCGGTCATCTGCGTGAGGAAGCAAACATTGAAACAACCGATGGTAAGCCACAGAAAACGGGATCTTCCACTGTTTATGTAGAGGAAAATTTGACATTGCAGGCTTCACCTCGGATATCTTCAGGATCTATACAGGTATCCAATGGCAATCAATCAGATGTTGCTGGGCAATTTCTGAATGTTGAAGATGAGAAGTTGTTCGTTCAGAAAGAGATGGAGAAGGGGGTTGTATATTTACTTGGAGAAACCGAGGTGGTGGCCGGAAATAGTTCTTCCATTTTCAAGAGAATAATTGTCAATTACATATACAACTTCCTGAGGAGAAACTTCAGGCAGGGAGGAGACAATATGTTGATACCTCGGAGTAGGCTGCTCAAGGTAGGAATGACCTATGAGGTATAAGCTAACAACAAGATATACATTATTGTTGTATGTATACTTGTGATGTGCAAAAATGTTGTTATGGGAGTGAACGAATAAGCGTGAGTTGATGTATCAATTTGTAGATAGCGATGCTTTACAACTTATGTTAATGGCTAAGTCACAATAATTGTGATGAGATGCAGTCGAGAGGTATCCTTTTAGTCCGAAAGCACACCTGATGTAATGATTTGTTTGCTGGAAGATTGTTCTGTTTGACACCAAATATATTCTCATGACAATGTTTTAATTCTGGAAGCTTGACAAGTGTTTCAATTGGTTCATAACGGAGTTAAGTTCAATTTTTTACCACCCCCTCTGTTGGGTAAAAATCCAAAAATGCCTTAAGATCAATGCGGAAAACCAACCCTAATAAACTGATCAGGAATATCGGCCTAGCAAAAATCTAATCTCAAAGTCCCAACAAAATTCCCAAATGACCTTGCAATAGAAAGTAGCAAACGAATCACAACAACAATTAAATCAAACGCAGACACAAAAGAATTTATCCTGGTTCGGTTGTAAACAACCTACATCCAGCAATCCAATCCGAGACGATTCCACTAGTAGAGATGTCCAAATAATTAGGGTTACAAATCGCTTCCTCACACGTGAGTAATAACTTGCCAAACAGAGCAAGCCCTCACGAATCCACTCAAGAGTTAGAAACCAATGAAAGAGGGGAGAAGGAAAAATCTCACATTTCTCTCAAGAACACAAGCCCTAACAATCACTCCCAAAATCCAATAGGGTTGCAAGCTCTCTTTCTCCTGCAATCTATATCACAAAGAATGACAGCTGCATCCTATTAACCCTAAGCATCGAATGGTTCAGATCAAAGCCAAACGAAAACGGCGCAGAAAGGCCGTTGATGGTCGCACACGGGCCCAGCAAAACTTGGACCGAGTCAGCCATCTGCTCGGTCGAGCAGCGAAAAACAACCGTATCCGCTGATGCCATGCCAGATACACTCGGTCGAGTATCAAGACTACTCGGACCGAGTCAAAACCAACTCGGCCGAGTAGCAAAGCTACTCGGACCGAGTGCTACAGGGAATTCTTCCTCCAAAAACATCCCAATGCTCTGTCGACCCGGGCGACAAGCTGCTCGACCGAGCAGCGTGCTGCTCGACCGAGCAGATGGCAAATGATGTCCCCTCGATTTGAATCATCAAAAACAACAACATTATACCTTGATTCAAATCTCATCACCACTGACTCTGGCATCTCCACGCTGCGCACCATCACCCTCTCTCTAGTATCATCATCGTCTCGGAAATCGCGCCCTCTGGCGCCACCTAAGCCAAAAGAGAAATCAGCTCCAAGCAAACCTGGAGCTTGACGGCGGGAACTGGCTTGGTAAACATGTCTGCGGGGTTCAAATCAATCGGGATCTTCTGAAGCTCTATCTCCTTCTTCTCCAACTCAAGGAATGAATCACGCACCTCAATATGATTCGTCCTCGAACTGTATGCCTGGTGCTTCGCTAGATGAATGGCACTCTGGCTGTCACAATGCACATGTGACGAACTCTGCGGCACCCCCAAATCTCTTAGCAGACACCTCAAATACTTGGCCTCCTTCACAGCTTCCAATGCTGCAATCAACTCGGCCTCTGTGGTTGATAGTGCAACCACGGACTGTAAGACCGACCTCCACGATACCGCTGCAGTGCTCAAACTGAACACATACCCCGTGGTAGATCGTCGCATGTCTCTATCACCTTCGTAGTCACTATCACAGTAACCTGTCAGCACATTTCCGTCTCCTCTCCCATAGAGGATCCCAACACTCGTTGTGCCTCGCAGATATCTAAGAATCCACTTGACGACCTGCCAATGCTCCTTGCCAGGATTAGCCAAATACCTACTAACCACTCCAACGGCATGTGCAATATCTGGACGCGTGCAAACCATCGCATACATCAAGCTTTCTACTGCACTCGCATATGGCACATGAGACATGTAAGTCTTCTCCTCATTGGTGCTTGGCGACTGACTCGCCAACAGCTGAAAATGAGCTCCCAAAGGTGTCTTCACGGGCTTCGCACTATCTATCCCAAACCGGGCTAGTACCTTCTGAATATACCCCTTCTGTGACAATCTGAGCTCATGCTTCTTCCGATCTCAAACAATCTTCATTCCGAGAATCTTCTTAGCGGGCCCCAAATCCTTCATGTCGAATTCTTGCCCTAGCTTCTCCTTCAGCTTCTTCACCTCCGACATGCTATTAGAATCAATTAGCATGTCGTCCACATAGAGGAACAAGTAGATCCTCAAGCCATTCTCAAGTGTGCGAACATACACACTTTGATCCTTGATGCTCCTCTCGAAGCCTACTCCAATCATGAAGCTATCGAATCGTTTGTACCACTGCCTAGGTGACTGCTTCAACCCGTACAACGATTTCTTCAATCTGCACACCAAGTACTGTTGTTGGATCTGGATCCTAGCCTAGATGGGGGTGAATAGGCTAATAAAAATTCTCGTTCAACCCACGAGAAATCCCACGCAGTTATAAGCACAGACAGGGCAATAAAATAGCAATCACAGAGTACACACAGATATACACTGGTTCGGTCGTCCCCACGACCTACTCCAGCCCCCGAAAGCAAATACTAGATAGATGTGTAATCCTGTACAGCTACAATGAGTCAAGATCCCAAATCTATTCTCACCTAGCTCGTACGCACTCCACGTGCTCTACACTTTCAATCTAGTCAGATGCTCTCCCTCCGTGACGACTCACAAAGTCGTCATGTCCCCAAAAAAGTAACACAGAAGGTAAAGTTTCCCCTACGAAGAACTAACACAAATACTACACAATATAATAAACAAAGAGAGTTTAGAATGCAGATCGTGTAGCGGTGTCGTCTTCGTCAATCAGCACGGGCCAGACGTCGTCTGGCAAGTAGTAGTCTCTGATGTCCCCTTAATACTTCGGCTCGCCTCTCGATGAAACTTGCGCCTCTTTAAGAATTGCTGCAATGTGCTCCAATATGGTAGAATCCTTAATATTTCGGGACCACCTTGACCGTGTCTGTGATGAGTTCTGCAGTTATAGTCTCTTCGTCTAAACTATGTCGTGTAGATCAAGTCTAGGGTACGGTCAAACTGTCAACCCCAATAACTTGACTCCGGTTAGTTTCTCTCGATCTTTAGTCAACTTATGTTGGACTTCTTCCAACATACTCTGTGCAGAGATTTTACTAAACACCGAACTAACTCTACGACACTAACTCCCATTGACCGGGAGAGACGAATCCTCTCTTGGTCATTACTCTTCTCGTACGCTTCAAGTGACACCCAATCAAAGACCTTTCGACAGGCCTAGCCTCAAAGTTAGGTCAGTGATCTAAGTGGCACCGTTCACGCACAGGTTCGTAAAATGACCTCAAGTCAAAAGACCAACTAGCCTATCATCACTAAGAGTTATCATTGACAGATTGGTCAATGTAACCATATGATAACTTTTGTGGATCGTTCAGTGAACTCATTCTCTAATGAGCACCTGAATCTCGTCTCTGACTTCGCTAAGTCGAACGATCATGAGATCATCGCCACCACTAAACGGTGAAGACTAAGACACAGTGGTCTATCCGATATTTCGATATCCTTGTCTCGAAACATCTACGACCACAAACCCTTTTAGACTTATGCTACAGACGGTCAAACATTTTTCCATGATCGAGATACTCATCTCAATACCTGTTTGACCTTGCATAATGTCTCAGGACTTTACCTAAGTTGATATCTAATGTTAACTACATTATAATATAACTTAGATAAATTATTACCAAATAGCTTACTGTTATTTCGAACAAGATGTTTGTGATATTCACACAGAGATAAATAGCCTCGGGGGGCATCATATCTCTACAATATCTAGCTAGTAAATTTACTGTGAATGCTATATTGGGACGCGTGCAATTAGCCAAATAAAGAAGTTCTCCAATTGCACTTAGATAAGGGTCTTCAGGACTAAGAATATCAGTCCCCTCTTCCAACATACGGAAGAGGTCTTTATATACATCCCATGATTATAATACTATAGGTGTACTTAGTGGATCTGACATTGGTCCTTATGGAATTTTTGTAATAATTTCTTTGTATATGTGGTTTAATGTAACAGGATTCCATTTTTCAGATGTTTAATCTGTAAGCCAATACCGAATTTTGTTTTGCATATGTCTTTCATTTCGAATTCTTTTGACAGGCTTGCAAATATCTCTGTAATCTTTTCAGGAGATCCAATGATAGTTAAGTCGTCTACATAGACTGCAATTATTCGAATCTTGTTCCCTTTACTCTTATAAATATGCAAGGACAGACTTCATTATTGTGACATACTTGTTGTATAAGAAATTCAATAAGTCTGTTATAGCACATTATTTTTGATTATTTAAGACCATATAATGATCTTTGTTGCTTAACAGAATAGATGTCTAAAGGTCTATCTTTTAAAGTTTGTGGCAATTGAAAGCCATTGGAAAGTTTCATATAAATCTCTTTATCGATATTTCTATATTGATATGCAGTCACAACATTAATCAACTGCATACCTAATCCTTCCTTTACTGTTAAGCTTATTTAAAATCAAAAAGTGATTGCATTCATTACCGGTGAGTATGTTTCTTCATAGTCAATACCCGGTCTTTGGAAAAATCCCTGGGCTATAAGCTGTGCTTTATAGTATGTGATCTCATTATTTTCATTTCTTTTTCTGACAAATACACATCTATATCCTACAGGTATGACACCATTTGGTGTCAGACTGTTGGTTCAAATACTTCGCGTTTCTTAATCGAGTACAGCTCTCTTCTATTGCCTAATTCCACTTTGGCCAATCATTTCTCTGTTTGCATTCAGCAACGAAGTGTGGATCATTATCGTCATCGCTTTCAGTGACGTGAATGGCAATGTAGAATGTGTAGTTATTATCGACGATTATGTTTTTTGTTCGCGATGTCGCAAGGTTCAATATTTATAGCCGCAAGTGCACGGTGTAGTTGTAGAACTATATGGGTCGTCCTCTGGGAAGCATTTGTTACCAATTTCTCACTAAATTAATAGCTACGCAATCAAATATGAGGTGAAGGATTATGAAAACTAATAGAAAGTGTTAATAAAAAGAAACTCTAGGGCATGGATATCCCCAACATTGGACTAAGCTAGGATTGATTGGTGTTAACTAATTGTTGAGTTAATGAGGTTCGAGAGAGGTCGTCTAATCTAAGGGTACTCTCTTACCCCCATTTCTGTGGCGCATGATAAGATATCCCCTTATATTAACCCACCCCCCACTTCTGTGGTGCATGATAGGACTACCTAGCTCGTATCGATACCGACGTCAATCGTTCATCGATACGCGTTAGATGCATTACGTCCGAAGAATATCCCCAATCTTCCTCCATGACACTTTCATGGATTAGGATTCGGATCTATGTTAGGAGAGCCCTAATCGATGCCTGAGTTCCGTAAGCCGCATCAATAGTATCGATCAATACATTTGAAAACCCTAGATTAACCCCGACGTCAATCGTGAATTAATTTAATTACTCACAAATTGGGAATTCGATCTGTATTGATAATAATCACCCTAATATGCCCATCATCCTCAATTTCTCAACAGTATATTAAAAATTCATCAATCCATAGTTTCATCCAATGTGGTTCAACATATTGGCCCTAGATGAATCTCTGCTCATGATCCATGCAATTATAGACGATAGAATTCATTGAAAGGGCATCCATTACAACAGATAATGATAGAGATTCAATAGAAAACAACCCACAATCACAAGAGCAGTCAATGGAGAAATTCATTATTCAAAGATTAAACTAAAAGATAAAATAAAACAAAAAGAACCATTAGAGACTAGCAGATGATATGGAATTTAACACCTTAAAAGCTCTGCAAAGTCTGCAAAAGGGGTCCAGAAAGGATCCTCTTCAGAGAGAGGTCACAAAAAATATTTATACTACTCAAAAATACCCAAAACTACCCCTTGACGGCCCCCACTCGGGCCCAAAGACCTAAAAGGACGCGATCGCGTTAAGGATGACGCGACCGTTTGGCATATAGTGCGTAAAATATGCCCAAATAGCTACAAGCAACACGGCCGTGTGGTTGGCCCATGCGATCGTGTCGTCTAAGGGCTAATTGCTCCAAAACCCGATCAAAACAGCCGAGCAAAGTGGTCGTTGTAAGGACCCTGGCTATGAGGAAAACACTAGAAGGGGGATTGAATAGTGTTTATAAAATTTAAACAATAGTTATATCAATTTAAATCCCTAACCAACAATAAATGCGGAAATATAAATTAACCAAAAATGAAACAAGCTAACACAAAGGATGTTTCAAGGGTTCGGATTACCCAAGTCCAATCCCGACTTGTTCCCGGTAATCCTACGTCCCTTCCACCCGGATACCTCCGGATACTCAAGTTAGAACCCTAACTTGAGGTTTCCTTTAAACCCACTTGTACCTGCAAGTATAATCGAACAACAATCGATGTCCTTGACTCCCACAACTTGGGATCAAGCAAACCCACTCTCACAAACCATCTAAATACGAGATAATGAAATTCGAAATGAAAAACACTTACAAACACATATGCCTTAAAGTAAAACTTGAAGGAGCAAGTTGTTAGATACAACGTGTTGTTGGATACAACAATCGATGATTTCGTGTTTGATGATAACAAACATGTGTGAATGATTTAATGTGTGTGCTAAGTGTTTTCAGGTATGCAACTCTCGCGAATACTCAAAGAGAGACTAGCCAAAAGTGATGGAGGAATTACTATACACACTTCAAGTGGACTAAGTAAAACATAGAGAATATAGCTACAACAATTGGACTACGTCAAAGATGAGAAGATAAGGAGCAAATCAATTCAAATCCATATTTGAATTGATTCAAATCAATTGATGCAACATTCAAATCCTAATGCCATGCAAATTGGATACTTGGTCAAAGATGGAGAGATATGGAGAATCTCATGCAAATCAAAGGTGATTAAATGAGATCTAATTCATATCCTATAGTTACACAAATTGAATTCCTTAGCCATTCATTTTCAAACTCCATATCCTAAGAGATTTATTCAAATCCTAATCAAATTAGGATTCCTTCCAATCTCCATCAAATTTGGGATTCTAATTGATTCTATCGTATCCCATCGTCTCCTATATAAACCCATATTCCAAGAGAGAGTTTTTTGTGTAAGAGAGAGCAATCAAATAAGGGGGGAAATTTCGACCATCAAGGGGAGAAGGGGAGTGCGCAAGTTTTCATGTCAACACCCTATTAGATTGCACAACATACATCAAGGCCAAATACTTCAACTATCTTCCTCTATACCAACTCCATAGGACTTTCCAAGGCCGCAAAATCCTTCTCCCAACCCTTACCAAGGCCACAATATTCCAAGAGATCCTCATCTCCTACATTACGCAAGAGTCCTCTCCATTGCAACCTCCATTGCCTCATCTCCTTGCACAAAGCTCCATTGCATATCTTCTCCATTACAAGACAACTCCATAGCATCCTCAAATCCTTGCGCAACTTCAAGCCAAAGGCCGCAACTTGAAGAGCCATCCATTGTCAAAGCCCATGCGCAACTTGCATCCAAGGGATCTTCAACATATCAAGTGTGCAAGTCATAGAGAGGGGATCTTCATACATTGCGCAAGCTTCCTCAAAGGTTCCAAGACCAAGGCCACAACTTCTTGAGGGGATACTCCATCTAGGCCGCAAGTTTCAGAGGAGGACGCGACGTTGGTGACGACATCCAGTCAGATACAATCTGACCTGAGCTGATTGACAGAGACGACTGTCGCTACACAAACTGAGATTCTCTAAACTCTTTATTATTATTTTGTGCAGTTGTATAGATCTCTGTAGGGGAAACTTTACCATTGCTACGTTTTAGGGTCTTGTCTAGTTGGTCCAGACAAGAGGGCTTGTCTAGTTGGGACTAGCCAATAGAAAGCTTTTACTAGTGTTACGACCTTAAGATCGTAGGAGTCCGACTCCCGCCCGGATCCGCTAACGTACCCCATTAACTCACCTTTTCACAAAAGGGCCGCCACCCCGGAAATCCGAATCCACATGGGGACGGGCGCTCCCCGAGCGCACCGCCCCGAGCGGGTCGAACAACGGCGGTTGTACGCCTAGGCCAGGGGTGCTGAGGTGCGCCCGGACGGCACCGATAGGCCAGCTGACTTAGGCGTGGGTATCTATCTGTGCCGACGAACCATAGTCCGCGACCGAACGGGAGGCGCGGCCGGGCCGGACAACTCCCGATCCGGACGACCCGTCTGATTCTCATGCGCCCCGACGCCAGGGATAGCATAGCCCGACCTTTAGTTCGTCGCCAACGACAAACAACCTAGGATAAGGACACGACTGACACATACGTCACCCGACCGACTGACGGTTAGCGCTTTCGGCCCTGACATCCCGACAAAAGCACCCCTTGGCCGTTGCGCCGCCTGACAAAAGCAGATCAGGAACTCCTGTTCCCGACGTCCTTATCCGAAGTTTCCGCCGACGACCGAGCCAGCTCAGCGCGTCCAGTCAGCATGCCAGGTCAGCTCTGCCTAGTCATCACCCGTCAGGTATAAATACCCCCTCTCCTCTTACGGTGAGGGGGTTGGAAAAATTCTCTCTTAATCTATAATTCACACACGAGAACAAAGGTCGTCCATATCTTTGTTCTCCCACCCATAGCTCGCCACGTGCGGTCGACACACCGTTAGTCCGGCCGGCGTGTCTAGCCCCCATTTTAAGCCCTATTACTGACTTAGGCATCGGAGGGGCTAAGGGTTGAACCCCAACCCTGCCCTTCTGCCGGGTTGTTCGTGCTGCAGGAGAGCTCGCCCCTTGACCAAAGTCAGCTTCAGCCCCCTGCCGTGTCACGACCCGCTTCCCTAAAATGGAGGCGAGACGTGAAAAGGTCCGCACGAGAGTGGAGCTGTGAAGCCCCAAACCCGATAAGCATCCACGATACATAAACAGGTCCCTGTAACCACAACAGAATAGCAATAATAACACAAGGAGAGACTGAAATAAAATTCACATCTCACAAATATTGTCCAACATCACAAATATGTTCAACATCCAGAAAAGCCACCAGGCTAAAAGAAAAGAGTCTAAAGGCCCAGAACAAGGCCAACAAAAGCAACAACATAACAAAGTATGGGTGCCACGCACCAATAACAAACAACTGTCTAACAAAATAAAACGCAACGGAGACACTAGGACTGGTCCCCAGTGTCCACGTACTCCCCGTCAAACACAAGCTCGGGCTCGGCGTCAGCAAACACCTCGTCCTCAACGAGGTACTCGGGCTCAGGATCTAACATGTGTCACCCAAAAGAGTAAAGGGGCACATGTCAGCAAGTCTAAAAGACTTGGGCAAGGAAACTGAAAGTGAGGCATCTAGCAACCTAGCAGTTATAGTATTAAGTAATGACATGGCAGTTAAGCATGATGCAACAGTTTAAAAAGAGAAGCAAGCATGCACAATGTAGCAAAAGCTACCAAATCTCTAATCACTTATCATTTAACACTTATCACTTATCACTTATCACTTATCACTTATCACTTATCACTTAGTGCATAGAGAGTCCACCTGCTGGCCAGCTCGTGGCTCAGGCCGCTTATCTCTACCACTATTAATCACTTGTCACTGGTAAACACTTAGTGCATAGAGAGTCCACCTGCTGGCCAGCTCGTGGCTCAGGCCGCTTATCTCTATCACTATTAATCACTTGTGCACTAGAGAGTCCACCTGCTGGCCGGAGTGGCGGATCAGGCCAACTCGGGGCTCAGGCCGCTTATCTCTTACCCCACCCATATGTGTCGAGCGTTGGGGTTTCCAACTCACTAAGCTCGCTTCTGGAACACGAGCCAGGAATATAATATTGTAGCGTGCGCTACGCAATCACGATGAATAATCACTATGCAAAGACATGAACAGATATTTGCGTACCGTTAATTTAAATTAAACGTGACAGGCAAAATGCAATGACATGAACATATTCGCGTACCGTTAATTGAAAGTAAACATGACATGGTAATTGTGCAACATGCTAAAAGTCGGAATTAGCTTCGTTGTCAAGCTAGTTCCCCAATTTGCGCCTAGGCGAGTATCATTTCGTCGCATAGCCTCTTTTACGCCTACAACATGCAAATGGCCTAAAACATGGCCTAAACCCTAAGTGGCAAGTTTCACTTGCCTAGCACCGGGGATGACGATCAACCTCGTCACACGGATGATATCTACGAGGAAATCGCTGTTTAGGGGGAAACAAACACCAAACACATGAAATTAATTAGGGTTTCACCAAAATTATAAATAAGTTATAAAAACAACGGTAGATCGATCTCTTACCGAGAGGAGACGGAAGGAACACTCCGGGGAACCCTAGGATCAAATCTGGAGAAGATTGGAGAAGATTGGGGAAACTAGGGTTTTGGGGGATTTGGGGATTTGATGGGTTTTGGTGAGATTTTGGGGAAGATGAGAGGTAGATAGGGTAGATGGATGGTTTGGATGATGGATTTAGGGCTTGGAATGAAGCAATGGAGCTTGGAGGAAGGTGGGGGATCAATGGGGGCGATTTTAGGGTTTAGGGTCGAGTTGGAGGGGAAGAAAACGTTTGGGTTGGGTATTTATAGGCTAGGCTGGCGGCTAGGGCAAAACTAGGGTTTACAGCACTAGTTAGTCGGTCAAAGAACAACCACTGACCGACTAGTTTGACAACTAGTCGGTCGGTCGACCAACGCAGACCGACTAAGTGTAAACAGTAGCTACAGGTGAAATTAGGATTCTAGAGTTAGTCGGTCCATGAACAAGTACTGACCGACTAGTTTGACAACTAGTCGGTCGATGAACGTTCTTAGACCGACTAAGAGTAAACAGTAACTGATAAAAATAATTTGATGAGTTAGTCGGTTCAAGAAGCATTGCTGACCGACTAGTTTGCAACCTAGTCGGTCAACCAACGTTCTTAGACCGACTAACGATAAACAGTAACTCCTGAGAAATTTAGAAAGCTAACTAGTCGGTCCAAGAAGGATTGCCGACCGACTGGATCGTCATCTAGTCGGTCGGTGGCCCTTCTTACACCGGCTAATGAGCACAGAAAGTACCGATACGGAGCGCGGGGCCCCGGGATCGATTCCTAAGACTCCTAGGCTTGATCTAATAGTTAGATACGACCGTTATGAAGCCCGTCACGAGTGACAAACTTCGAAATCGACAATCCTAAGAAAGAAGCGAGAAAATACGACGAATCGATCGAAAATGAAAACTACGGAGACGAAAACCACACAAGAGGAGAAAATCCACCAAAACATATATTATAATATATAAAATCCAGATACATGAAAAGCAGTCGTTACATCCTCCCCAACTTAAGAAAAATTCCGTCCTCGGAATTTCCAAAACTCACGAGTCCGGAAACAAAAGTGGAAAACGCTCTCGCATCTCATCCTCATTCTCCCAAGTAGACTCTCCAGGTGAACTGTGTCGCCACATCACCCTCACAAGATTAACAATCTTGTTCCGAAGCGATTTCTGACGCCTGTCCAGAATCTGCACTGGATGCTGGTCATACGTCATATCGGGGCGAACGGTAATCTCCGAAAAATCCACCGCATGAGACGGATCGCTAATGTATCGACGAAGCTGCGACACATGGAAAACATTGTGAACTCCTTCCAAAGACGGCGGCAAGGCCAAGCGATAAGCTACCTCGCCAACCCTCTCCAAAACGTCAAACGGTCCAATGTATCGCGGGCTCAACTTTCCACGCTTCCCAAAACGAATCACACCACGATTCGGGGAAATCTTCAAGAACACATGGTCACCCGGCTGAAACTCCAAAGGACGACGTTTAGCATCCGCCCAATGCTTAAAACGGTCCTGAGCAATTCTCAACCTCTCCCGAATATTCCTGACGATATCCACGGCCTCAACGATCATCTCTCTCCTCGGCGGAGCAGTAAAATCCAACCTTCCTCAGCTGCATCCGGTGAGATTCGACCCCGTGAGCACCACCGGCAACGGGTCAAACTTCTTCACCCCACTAATCACTTGTAAAACAGCCTACCTAAACCGTCTTCCCCATATAACCATCGTGCCCTTGGTTCCCCATAATACAAATTCATTGTACGCGAGTTCCACCTCGTAACAATTGGCACCGTCTGTGGGAACGAAGGGTCACACCCATGTTAGACTCCATGCCGATCTCGCTGAACCCTGACCACGGCAAAGATCCCGTGGGTCAGGAACCGCTCTCTCTACAAATCACCCCGGCGTCCGACCCCCTTCTGGGGATGGGCACCGAAACTGAACATACTTCAGCCCACGCCGTCCTGAAGAGCTTCGAGGCCGTCACTCAGGCCAGGGGAGGCTATCAGACGGCTGGAACGGAGCCTCCGCCCGGCCCCTCAGAGCCCCAGAACGTGAGGCGGAACCTCCACCTTCAGTTCGAGGAGGAGGGGGAGAACAGGGGGCTCGCTGAGGAGATTGCGGCCCAGCAAAGGCTCTTGGAAGAGGAGATGGAAGTTGCGTGGCGGTGGAGGCACCTGGGGGAGGCGGCCGCCGCGCAAAGGCGTTTGGACGAAGCGGCCGAGACCGCCCGAAGGGCCTACCAGGACGAAGAGGCCGCTCACCGCCAACTCCGCCTCATCGTCGCGGAGCGCGAGAGGCTAATGAGAGAGAACATGAGCAACCGAGAAATCCTTGATGAGACGGCGACGGGTCGGCGGCTCGGGGACGGGCGGGACCCATTGCTGAACAGGTCCCCGCCCGGAGGAGGCAGCCCGCGTCGCCTGCACCACCCCTCCGATACCCTGCACGAGGAAGCCGTTTGTCGACAACTACGCTTCCTCACCGCCGAGCGCGAAAGGCTTCTTCGGGAGAATCAAGAACGGATGGAGGCCCAAGGAGAGCTGGCCAGGAGGCGCTGGCGCTGGGAGAACCGTAGCCCGCAACCCGTCGAATCCTCGGCCCAAGGAAGGAGCCCCGCCAGAAGACCGTCGGGCTACTCCCTGGGGACGGAGGACCGTCGGCGGCCGAGGCGCGACCGAAGCCAGACCCCCGAATGGCGGAGAGGGGATGCGCCGGATCGCCCTACCTACCCGGAGGAGGCCACGCCACTTGCACGGTGGATCACGTCCACCCCAAGGCCCATAAGGTTCAAACCCCCTCACTTGGCCACGTACAATGGGAGAGGCGACCCCCTCACGTATGTGCAGCAATACCGGGGGGCGATGGAGGCGCAGGATGTGGATGAGGCGTTCCTATGCCGACATTTCTCCCAAAGCCTGAGGGACACCGCGTTGGACTGGTACTTTGGCTTCCCCGCGAGGTCCGTCGGGAGCTTTGGCGAACTATTCCACAAGTTCTGCCAAGAGTTCCGGGCCGGGCGGACGAAAAAGAAGCCCTTAGACTATCTCAGCACGATAGTCCAAGGGGAGGGAGAGACAACGGGAAGATACCTCCGCCGCTTTCAGGAGGAGAGACGGGCGGTGGTGACATGCGGCGATGAGGTGCTTATGCTGGCCTTCAAAACGGGGTTGCGGACTCAGAGCCTCCACAAATCCCTGCTCCGGGATCCGCCGACCGACTATGAGGCGTTGGTTGCAATGGTGGAAAGGCACGCGTTGGCCGAAGAGACTCTCGGTGCAAAGGCCATATTCCCCCCGGCGAGATCATCCCAAGGCGAACCCCGGTCACACCCTCGACCGAGGCAGGAAGAGAGGGGCCGAAGTCGCGATCAGTTAGCCCGACCGCGGCGAGAACCACCCGAGCCTCGCCCACAAGATCGCCTTGGTCCGATGCGCGAGTTTGCTCCGGCGCGAGGGCCCCCCCGAGTCATCCCAAGACAAGAAGGCCACATACAGGCGCATTACACGCGACTTAATGCCCCCATGATGAAGGTGCTGGCTGCGGCGACAAGGGCCGGGTTACTGCCGGAGCCTCCCCGGGAGATGAGGACGGATCCGGCGAGGCGGGACCCCCAGAGATACTGCCGTTATCACTGGGACCACGGTCACGACACCGACCGTTGTTACACCCTTAAAAGAGAGATCGAGCGATTGATCCAGGCGGGTCACCTGGGAAACTTCGTCGCGGGCAGGCGGGTGGCAGAAGGAGAGAGAGCCCCCCGGAGGAGGGGGGACGGGAACCGCCGGTGAACTGCGATAAGGAGGAGCCATGCCCCCCGAGGGCGGTCATGCGAATTGAGATGATAACTGGAGGGTCTTCCTCGGCAGGGCGGGCGCCCGCAATCCCGGGGGCCGGAGCCCGACGGGTGATGGTGGCAGACGCCGGCCGCCGACCGAAGCGAAGAAGGACACACCGACCCCCTATCACCTTTACCGAGGAGGACTGGCAGGAGGCGCGGAGCCAGAACAATGATGCTCTCGTCATCGAGGCTCGGATCGGGGCGATTGACGTCGGCCGGCTCCTGATTGACACCGGTAGCTCCTGCGACATCCTGTTCCTGTCAACGGTCGAGAGGATGGGATGGGGGCGTGCAGACCTAGAGCCCTGTGTGGGCCCTGTTGCTGGCTTCACTGGCCATGCGATCCCCACCGAGGGAACGATCACCCTGCCCATAACCCTGGGGGAGGAACCAAGGGTCGTCACCAAGGAAACGCTTTTTGTCATCGTCGACGTCGCGTCGGCGTATAACGGAATCATAGGGCATCCATATATGACGGCCATCGAGGCGCTCCCCAGCCTGTAACATCAGACGATGAAGTTCTGGACCCCGCGGGGGGTGGGACAGGTGCGGGGAGGTCGGGAGATGCCCGGAGACCATAACCATACGTCGTCCCTGCGTAGGACCCCGAGGCGGACCCTGACGGCTCTCATCCCTGACGAGAGGGAGGACTTCTGCGACTAGCGGCCGACCCCGGCCGAGGAAGTGGAAGAGGTCCCAGTAGCCTCGGACGAGGGGAGAACCGTCTCCATCGGGACAAAACTCCCGGCCGCTTTGAGGACGGCCCTCGTCGCCTTGCTCCGGGAAAACGCGGACATATTCGCATGGTCACCTGCCGACATGACCGGGGTGGACCCGACGGTAATCTACCACAGGTTGAATGCGGACCCGGAAGCCCGACCTGTTCGACAGAAGAAGAGAAGTGCGGGGGGCGAAAAGAAGAGGGCAGCCGAGGAAGAAGTAGAGCGGCTCCTCGAAGCCAAATTTGTTCGGCCTGTGGACTACCCCGACTGGCTCGCCAATGTCGTTCTGGTGAAGAAGCCCAATGGAAAATGGCGCATGTGCGTCGACTTCACCGACCTCAACAAGTTATGCCCGAAGGACAGCTTCCCTCTGCCCAGGATCGACCACTTGGTGGACCAGGCGTCCGGCTATGAGTTGTTAAGCTTTATGGACGCCTTCTCGGGGTACAACCAGATACCGATGGCGGAGGGGGATGAGGAGAAGACGTCTTTTGTCACCGATAAAGGCACCTTCTGTTACACCAAGATGCCCTTTGGACTGAAGAACGCCGGGGCGACCTATCAACGGATGGTAGACCGAATATTCGGCCCTCAGGTGGGGCGAAACTTGGAGGTCTACATCGACGACATGCTGGTAATGAGCGGAAGGGCCCCCGACCACCTCGCCGACTTGCAGGAAACCTTCCAGAGGGTCCGCCGGTACAACCTGAGGCTAAACCCCGCGAAGTGTATCTTTGGCGTGCAATCGGAAAAATTCCTGGGCTTCATGATAACGAAGCGGGGAATCGAGGTGAACCCCGACAAGGTGACGGCCCTCATCGGTATGACGGAGCCCCGGACGATCCGGGACTTGCAGCGACTGAACGGCCGGATCGCTGCTCTGGGACGATTCCTGTCGAAATCGGCGGAGAAATCGCTCCCCTTCTTCAGGGTCTTGTGCACAGCCTTTGGCGAAGCTAAAGACAAGAGGAAGGTGATCCCGTGGGACGGTGACTGCGCACGGGCGTTCGCTGAGCTGAGAGCATACCTACAGAGCCCACCGCTCCTCGCACGGCCGGAGGAAGGAGAACCCCTAGGGTTGTACCTGGCGACCAACGAGGAGGCCGTTAGCTCCGTCCTGATCAAGGAGGAAGGAGGGGTGCAACGCCCTGTTTACTACACCAGCCGGATCCTCCGGGAGGCGGAGACTCGTTACAGCCCTATCGAGAAAGCCGCCTACTGCCTAGTCACCACAGCCCGGAAGCTCCGACCCTACTTCCAGGCCCATCCCATAACCGTCCACACTGACATGCCCCTTGAAAAGAACCTGAAGAGACTGGAGCGGTCGGGGAGGATGCTCAACTGGAGCGTCGAGCTCAGCGAGTTCGACATAACGTACAAAGCCCGGACGGCTATCAAAGGCCAGGCGCTGGCCGACTTCGTGGTGGAATGCACCACGGAAGTCCTGCCGGGGGACCGGGCGGATCTCCCATCGGCGACCGCGTCCCCGCGGGGTATCGAGGTGGGCAAACCCTCAGCGCCCTCCCAGATGACCGCGGGTGAACTATGGACCATCCACGTCGACGGCTCCGCGACGGGGTCCGGGACAGGAGCAGGTATCGTCATTCAGACCCCTGACGGATGCTCGTTGGAATACGCCCTACGCTTCAGCTTCCCGGCCACCAACAATGTCGTGGAGTATGAAGCCGCAGTTAACGGGTTAAAACTCGCTAGGGCGGTGGGGGCGACGAACGTGTTGCTCCTAAGTGACTCCCGCCTCGTCATCCAACAGATCCTGGGGAGCTTCGAGGCCCGAGAGGAGACAATGAAGCGGTACCTGAGGCGCATCCAGATCGAACTCTGTAAGTTCAAGGAAGCGAACGTCTGGCACCTACCCCGCTCCAACAACCTCCGGGCGGACGCCCTGTCTAAGCTAGCTTCCTCCTCGGCGGCCGAGATCGGGAAGGACATCTACGTCGAAAGCCTATTGACGCCAACCATTGATGAAGAAGAACTGATGTGCACGGGAACGATGATGTCATGGATGACCCCCATTATGAAGTACTTAGAGACGGGGGAGCTACCCGAGGAGCGGATGCTGGCAAAACAGGTGGAGAGGCGGGCCCTGTCATTCGTGCTTCTCGACAGAGTGCTGTACCGCCGCCGCCGCGCCAATTTCGACGTCCAGCCCTACCTGAAATGCTTGGGCCCGGAGAAGGCTGAGCAAGTCATCCGTGAGGTACACGAAGGCTTCTGTGGAAACCACCATGGCGGGCGCACCATCGCCCACAAAGTAATGCGCCAAGGATACTACTGGCCGACGATGATCCGGGATGCGGTACAGTACGTCAAGAAGTGTGAGGCGTGCCAGAAGTTCTGCCGACGGACGACTGCACCTCCGGCCAACCTAATGCCCATCTTGAGCCCGATCCCCTTCGCCAAGTGGGGACTCGACATCCTGGGACCGTTCCCAAAGGCCTCCGGGGGAAGGAAATATCTAGTCGTCGTCGTGGACTACTTCACAAAATGGGTCGAAGCAGAGTCGATGGCGCGAATCGCGTGGACGGACATGAAGGGCTTCATCTGGCAATCCATCATATGCCGCTTCGGGATCCCCCGCTCCATTGTCACGGATAATGGAAATCAGTTCGATTGCGAAGGCTTCCGCGACTTCTGCTCAGGCTGGGGGATCAAACTCCAGTTCGCGTCAGTCGCCCACCCACAGTGCAACGGAATGGCGGAGGCCGCGAATAAATGTATCTTGAACCCAATGAAGAAGAAGGTGGACGCTGCTCTGGGGGCTTGGGTCGACGAGCTGCCGGGAATCCTATGGTCTTATCGTACCACCCACAAGGCCTCGACCGGAGAAAGCCCCTTCGTGCTAGCATACGGAACGGAGGCGGTCGTTCCTGTGGAAATCGGCGAGGAGACACTCCGGCTAAAGCTCTTCGATGAAGAAATCAACGGAGAAGGACTCGGCCTCAGTCTTGAGTTGATAGACGAGGTAAGAGACCGGGCCCTGACCAGCCTCGTCAAACACAGCCAGAGGATGGCACGATATTACGACTCCCGGGTGAAACCGCGGACTTTCAGGATCGGCGACCTGGTCCTCCGAGATGCCACCTTCCGCCCCGAGACTGCACAGCGGGGAAAGCTGGCCGCTAAATGGGAAGGGCCCTATACGGTCGTCGATATTGTCGGACCGGCCACGTACATCCTGGCTACCCCCGAGGGGAGCGAACTGGCCCACCCTTGGAACGCAAAACATCTGCTAAAATTCTACCAATAGTTGTGAGTTTTTCTTTTCTTACACGCAATATACATATCTACCCGTTCTTCCCAACATTGTTGTTCCTACACAAGTTTTGCAGTTCGCTAAAACTCCGAACCTCTGGGGCAGGGCCAACCCTAGCCACCCAAACCAGAGAAGGGCAAGGGCCGGGCTACGCGCCCGCTCCCCCCCTCAAGACCTCTTGGGCCCGGCACGGGCTGGGCTATGCGCCCGCTCCCCCCCTCAAGACCTCTGGGGCAGGGCCAACCCTAGCCACCCAAACCAGAGAAGGGCACGGGCCGGGCTACGCGCCCGCTCCCCCCCTCAAGACCTCTGGGGCAGGGCCAACCCTAGCCACCCAAACCAGAGAAGGGCACGGGCCGGGCTACGCGCCCGCTCCCCCCCCCCAAGACCTCTGGGGCAGGGCCAACCCTAGCCACCCAAACCAGAGAAGGGCACGGGCTGGGCTACGCGCCCGCTCCCCCCCTCAAGACCTCTGGGGCAGGGCCAACCCTAGCCACCCAAACCAGAGAAGGGCACGGGCCGGGCTACGCGCCCGCTCCCCCCCTCAAGACCTCTGGGGCAGGGCCAACCCTAGCCACCCAAACCAGAGAAGGGCACGGGCCGGGCTACGCGCCCGCTCCCCCCCTCAAGACCTCTGGGGCAGGGCCAACCCTAGCCACCCAAACCAGAGAAGGGCACGGGCCGGGCGCTCCCCCCCTCAAGACCTCTGGGGCAGGGCCAACCCTAGCCACCCAAACCAGAGAAGGGCACGGGCCGGGCTACGTGCCCGCTCCCCCCTCAAGACCTCTGGGGCAGGGCCAACCCTAGCCACCCAAACCAGAGAAGGGCACGGGCCGGGCTACGCGCCCGCTCCCCCCCTCAAGACCTCTGGGGCAGGGCCAACCCTAGCCACCCAAACCAGAGAAGGGCACGGGCCGGGCTACGCGCCCGCTCCCCCCCCCCTCAAGACCTCTGGGGCAGGGCCAACCCTAGCCACCCAAACCAGAGAAGGGCACGGGCCGGGCTACGCGCCCGCTCCCCCCCCCCCCCCCTCAAGACCTCTGGGGCAGGGCCAACCCTAGCCACCCAAACCAGAGAAGGGAACGGGCCGGGCTACGCGCCCGCTCCCCCCCTCAAGACCTCTGGGGCAGGGCCAACCCTAGCCACCCAAACCAGAGAAGGGCACGGGCCGGGCTACGCGCCCACTCCCCCCCTCAAGACCTCTGGGGCAGGGGCAACCCTAGCCACCCAAACCAGAGAAGGGCACGGGCCGGGCTACGCACCCGCTCCCCCCCTCAAGACCTCTGGGGCAGGGCCAACCCTAGCCACCCAAACTAGAGAAGGGCACGGGCCAGGCTACGCGCCCGCTCCCCCCCTCAAGACCTCTGGGGCAGGGCCAACCCTTGCCACCCAAACCAGAGAAGGGCACGGGCCGGGCTACACGCCCGCTCCCCCCCTCAAGACCTCTGGGGCAGGGCCAACCCTAGCCACCCAAACCGGAGGGGGCTACGCACCCATGGCCCTCGAAAAATCAAAAGAAGACAGGGGCACACAAACCGGGACGAAATGGCGTCAGTTCCCGAGTAGGCGGCCCCGATGTGACTCGACGAAACGAAAGGACGCTCGAGAAACACGCCACCATTAATGATGCGCTCCAAAAGAGGACCCGTAAGAGCCACCTGGCAAAGGCGGTTTCCCACGGGCATGAATTCGAGGAGCCCATTAATAATGCCAACTCAGCGTAATAAATAGGGGAGAAACCGTCAGTGAGATCTCCCTATAAACACGCCACTCCCCCTTCTGAAAATAAGAGAACCGACAGACATGAAAAACCGCCACTTGATCCCCCCACCCATCGGGAAACGGGCCGAGATACACCGCCCTAACAAAAGAGAGGTCACCGGCCATCAATGGTTCCCGCCGCCCAGGGCGGTGGTTCCTACATCTCCAGCACCGCTAACAGGATATTCCCCTTACAAACGGATCGCAAAAAGGGTATTCCCCTTACACAAGGGAAACCCGCCTTTAACGCCTCCGTCCGCCCTAAACGACGACGAGTCGGAGAAATGGTGGCATCCGATCTCCGTCGGCTGGGCAGGCGAGAGCCCCCAGCACTTACCGGCCAGTACCTCCTCGCCGTCGACCTCCGGGCGAGGGCCTCAGAAAGACTGCATCCCTGACGAGCCCAAAAGGCAAGTCATGGCGTGTCAGCCCGCCCATGCACAACCGGGCGCTGAACCCCACCCTCAAACCGAAGTAGCAAGGCATGGGGGGGAGGAGCGGCCCGATCCTCAAGAACCTCCCCAAGGCGCAAGCCTCAGAAAGACGGTGTCTCTTATGATTCCCCTTCTCAGCGCCTCTACCGGACCGAGGAAACCTTACCCCGTCCGTGGAAGGAGATGACAAAGCAATAGAGGGAAGGCGGCCCGATCGGCAAGATCCCCCCTCACCTATCTCGGGCCAAAGAGACCTTGCAAAACTTTAGCACAGAAGGCGGCCCATCACCTCCGCGCCAAGATCGACTCAAGTTAAAAAGGGCCCACCCGACCCTCAGTGACCCCTAGATCCGGAGATCATTAAACCACGGGCGAGGACAGCTCTATATCCCCTCCCCGAGCCGGATCTGACCCCACAACTGGCGATAAACTAAGAACTCATGTACAAGCTCTAGATCAGCTCTCACAAATTTAAATGAAAACGTTCTTCCTTGTACGCTCAGATTATTTGGAGAAAACCACAGCGTATAACTACCCCACCGCCTAACTGGCTTATGACGCCTAGGAAGTATACGCCCGAAACTCGACCCCCGCGATACTTCACTTCGGACCTAGCCCCCCCCCCCCCCCCCCCGCTCCTCGAAAGTTATCGACAACTTTCGCTCAATGGGGAAGGAGGTGAACTGAGGCTCGCCCTACGTACCCGGTTCGGCCCGAGATCAAATCATGATAGGACAACGTGTCTCACCCCGAACCCCTTCGCCGACTGCCCACCCCGCCCAAAGGCAACACAAGCCGACAACATCCCCTTCCCCTAGACCTCGCGATCTCGGACACGGGAATGTTGGGGGCATAATTGGTAATTGTGTAACTCCCGCAAGAAGCCAAGACACGTGACCTGGAACAGACCGGTCGTAAGGCAGAGGCCGCGAAATAGGCGCCCAGTCCAGATAGGGCAGCGGCCCAGTCTCGTCAAAGCAGCGCCACGATGCGACTCAACATAACGAAAGGACGCTTGGACAACACGCCATCAGCAACAACACGCCCCCCGAGAGGCCAGAGTGCCGGATACCGCCAGGGAAAAGCGATTCCCAAAGCGCGGGATTCCGCGGAGCCCATTAACGGCACTAATCCCCCGCATTACCCAAGAAAAACCCTTCCACAGAATCTCGCTATAAATACCCCCCTCCAGAGGTCAGGGGGAAGAAGGAAGAGAGACGCAGGGGATTCCCATCCCCTCACTCCGGGCATAAAACGGCCCCAAACGCCCCACCGAGCTACGAAGAAAGCCGACAGCCACCGACGGACCTCACTTCCCCCGACGATGGCCGCCATAGCCCCACCACCTCCAACAGGATATTCCCCTTACACGTGGAAGGCCCCGCCCGCCAGCTTTCCTCATGCCTGTTACTGGATCAAAAGGCAGGTCCAGAAAGTCGGGCCGCGTGCCGTAACACCCCAATTAACGCCCAGCCGACGGCGACCCCCACGGGGTGTCAGGGGGGAAACCCACAGCGGCTCTCCCAGCGGCGCCGTCACCTTCGGCGATCCCCACAGGGTGTCGGGGGGGAAACCCCCCAACGGCTCTCCCAGCGGTGCCATCACCGCCACCTCGTCCTCAGCCTCCCTGGGGTTCCCCCTCGGTGCGCGGGGTCCCCGGCGAGGCCGAGCAACCCTCCAGTACGACGACAGCGAGGCAGAACGCGAGGAAGCGATGAAAGGGAAAGGAAGAGGGTCCCCTCCTATGACCGAGGGTCGCCCCCCCCCGAAGGCTGAACCATCACAGGGCGGCACCCCTGATTAAAAAATTTTCGATCCCCGGCGCGTCGGCCCGCCCCTGGACAATGAGGCGGTAGGAATTCGGCGATCGACATAAAGGAAGACCGCCCGACGCAGGGATCTGCTCCTCCCGACGGAGCGAACTACAAATGTGGACAACCCTCCGTCCCAACCGCCGGTTGACCCACATCTTCTCCTAGTGTTGTAAATATCACCTAGATCTCCGATAAAGATTAGTGTATAATACTCCCCCTTTTGGAAAACGCCCCGCTTGGCTCAAACTCAGGAAGAGACCTCGCGATCCCGCTATAGCGGGACACACCCCGCGGGACCAGCATCACCCCCCTGAGCTGGGATCCAAGTCCGGGTCACGATTAAAAGGTAGTGTCACGGTAGCGTTACGCCATCCGAGCCGAACCGGGCTTCCGCCTCGCACTCGAATGCCGGGGGTAATTGTTACGACCTTAAGATCGTAGGAGTCCGACTCCCGCCCGGATCCGCTAACGTACCCCATTAACTCACCTTTTCACAAAAGGGCCGCCACCCTGGAAATCCGAATCCACATGGGGACGGGCGCTCACCGAGCGCACCGCCCCGAGCGGGTCGAACAACGGCGGTTGTACGCCTAGGCCAGGGGTGCTGAGGTGCGCCCGGACGGCACCGATAGGCCAGCTGACTTAGGCGCGGGTATCTATCTGTGCCGACGAACCATAGTCCGCGACCGAAAGGGAGGCGCGGCCGGGCCGGACAACTCCCGATCCGGACGACCCGTCTGATTCTCATGCACCCCGATGCCAAGAATAGCATAGCCCGACCTTTAGTTCGTCGCCAACGAAAAACAACCTATGATAAGGACACGACTGACACATACGTCACCCGACCGACTAACGGTTAGCGCTTTCGGCCCTGACATCCCGACAAAAGAACCCCTTGGCCGTTGCGCCGCCTGACAAAAGCAGGTCAGGAACTCCTGTTCCCGACGTCCTTGTCCGAAGTTTCCGCCGACGACCGAGCCAGCTCAGTGCGTCCAGTCAGCATGCCAGGTCAGCTCCGCCTAGTCATCACCCGTCAGGTATAAATACCCCCTCTCCTCTTACGGTGAGGGGGTTGGGAAAATTCTCTCTTAATCTATAATTCACACACGAGAACAAAGGTCGTCCATATCTTTGTTCTCCCACCCATAGCTCGCCACGTGCGGTCGACACACCGTTAGTCCGGTCGGCGTGTCTAGCCCCCATTTTAAGCCCTATTACTGACTTAGGCATCGGAGGGGCTAAGGGTTGAACCCCAACCATGCCCTTCTGACGGGTTGTTCGTGCTGTATGAGAGCTCGCCCCTTGACCAAAGTCAGCTTCAGCCCCCTGCCGTCCAACCTTCCTCAGTTGCATCCGGCGAGATTCGACCCCGTGAGCACCACCGGCAACGGGTCCAACTTCTTCACCCCACTAATCACTTGTAAAACAGCCTACCTAAACCTTCTTCCCCATATAACCATCGAGGCCTTGGTTCCCCATAATAAAAATTCATTGTACGCGAGTTCCACCTCGTAACAACTAGGATTAATCTTGTTGAACACGTGTGTTGTGGGGTACTGAGAGCCTGGCGAGTATAGAGACGTAGAGAGGTACTCTAGTCGTGCTCTAGCTTATGGTGTACTTGTTACATTATTAATACTAGTATCTGCTTTGGGGGATGGACGTAGATGTTGGGATGACCGAACCAGGGTAAATCTGTTGTGGATCTGTGTTTGATCATTATTTACTTTGCATGTGCTTATAACTGCGTGTGATTGGGATTTTGGGTCGGCGCCTGTGTGCTGCTCAAAAATCCCTGCGCGTGCACATTTTTGCTAGCAAATGGGGCCGGGTCGGAGACCTGGCCTGAATTCCATCGCCCGCCGTAGCAGGCGGGATCCTCAAGCCGCTACAATAGCGGGGCATGCGCGGGGTGCGTGCCCCGCATCAATCTTCCCCGCCCAACAGTAGGCGGGGCTACAGGATGGCGTCGTGCGGTGCTGCAAGATTGCGCCACGCGATGTCACGAGATTGCGTCACGCGGCGCCGCGAGAAATTCCTTTTCCCCTCTTTTAACTCCATTTTCTCCTCCAAAAAGTCCCTGAAAATACCTAGAAAGCCCGGAAAAATCCATGAAAATTCTGGAAAATCCCCAAGACTCCCAGGAGTACCTAAAAATCGGAGGAGGAGAAATTAGTCCATATGATGATGTTTTGTGTATAAATAATAAATATGTTCCACGCATCATGATATTATCAAAAAGCATTGATTAGAACCAATGTAAACATAATTCATGCACAAAATGGGGTAGATAGGTAGGGATGAGAATGGGTACGGGCCAGCCCGCTGCCCAATCGGGCTGGCCCAAAAAGTCCGGTCATTATTTATACCCAATTGGGTATCGGGCCAGACCAAGTTCAAAATAGAGACCATAAATCAATTCTAACTCCACCCAAAGCCCGATCGGGCCACCCAAAAGCCCGATCGGGCCGCCCAAATGGGCATTTTCCCGCCCGAAATCAAACGAAAGCGCCGAGGCCCGAAGGTTTCGCAATTCGCAAATGGAGGCTCGAAGCAAATGGAGGCCCGCCCAGTCGCTCGAAAGTCGAAATCAGATCACCTTTTCAAATCGCCCAGTCGCCCAGTTCGCAAACCCTAGATGCTCTCAATCGCAAAACCCTAGCCTTGACGCCGTCTCGCCCTCGTCCCGACGAAAACCCTAGATCCCGACGAAAACCCTGTTTTCCCCCACCTCGCTGTTCGCTCGCTCGTGAAGGGATTCGCCAATCATCTCGCTGTTTCCTTTCTTTTCTCGTGAATCTGAGCTTCGATTAGCTTTTCTAAGGTGAAGGATCGAAGAGTATTGAAGGAGCTGATATGGGTTATTCTCTGTGTGGTCCTCGTCAGGTGACGACGTCTCTCGGGAGACGCCGGTGGTGTTGAACGTGTCGACCCCACGCCGCTAAACAACTACTTGTACTGGATCGGCCTCGGCATCTTCCACTTTGGCCTCGAAGGTGAAACTACTTTTGCTTCCCCATCTCAAATTCTGATTGGATTTTTCCTTTTTAGTCAGTTGATTCGTCGTTATGGTTCAAGGATGGCATCTTGAAGTTTCTCTATTACATCTGGCTAATTTGAGCTTACACGTAAATTTAGATGGACATATTTAGTCACATTGAGCAGCATTATGCACCAAATTTGATATTCGCTATCATTCTATTGTGGGATCTCTGGTTCTTGGTATAATTTAGCTCAATTTGTGGATTTGCTTGATACTGTGATGCAAGCAAAGCAGCAGTGTGCATGGAATTTTATTGATGTTGTATTCGCTATTTCCTTTCCTTTCTTTGTATATGTTGATCTTAGTGATGCCTCTTTACAATGTTGTTTAATGGGTAAGTTGCATTCAGATATCATGATCTATATACTACTTGCAACTAAACATGCATAATTTTTTTTGACATATTGACATTGAGACCTCTTAATCATGATACTGGTATCCATATTGACTAATTAGTAAATGATAATGTGTGTTTGGACCTTTAAACTGAATTTTGGAGGGTGATTTTGCTGTTTTTTGGGGATCAACTACAGCACATGATCTTCTCTGTTTTCCCACTTTTTTCTCCCCCATAATTTCCAGCAAATTAAGCTAGTAATTGATTTGTAAGTGTGCAAATAGATTTAATATTTTTTCAAGTCTGGGTGCCATGTGTTTATGCATTCTTTTTTAAATTTCACCCTTCAGTTATCATCATGGCACGGACTCCATCCAGTAGCTCCCATACTCCATCAATGTCAACAAATCTATCCATTTAAGATACATCCGAGATGTCTCGAGATTTAGATGATGAAATAGAGGATGTCGAAGTAATGACAAGCAATAGCAAAAGAAGATCTGCAGTGTGGAAAAATTTTACAATAGAAAGACAACCTGATGAAAAATCCAAAGCAATTTTTAAGTATTGTAAGAAAATACTTTCATGTTCAAACAAATCAGGAACAACTCATTTAAGCCGACATCTTAAGTTCTCTTGTAAAAACAAGACTCATAAAGATATGAAACAGATGTTGCTCAACAAATCCGATGACACAAGAGTTTTTAAGTTTGATCAAGAAGTAAGCAGAAAATGTTTGGCGAAACTTCTGATTTGTGCGGAGCTTCCATTTAAAATTGTAGAACATCCGTTGTTTATCACTTTTGTGAGGAGCTTACAACCTTTGTTTACCACAATTGGACGTCATACAATTAGAAATGATTGCATTTCTTTGTTTCAAGAAGAAAAACAGAAGCTTCGTAATTTTTTTAAAGATTTAGATTACCGTGTGAGTTTTACTACTGATTTATGGACGTCAAATCAAAAACTTGGTTATTTGGCCCTCACAACACATTATGTTGACGAAGAATTCATGTTGAAGAAGAAGATATTAAATTTTCGAAAAGTCTCTTTTCCTCACACAAGTTTTGCCCTCACTGATGTTCTTGGAAATTGTCTTGCTGAGTGGAATTTGGATGCTAAACTATTTGCAATCACCGTTGATAAGTGTAGTACGAATGATGCCATGCTAAGAAATGTTAAAAGAGATTTTGGTGTGAAATTAATGTTCAATGGTAAACATATACATGTGAGATGATGCGCACACATTTTAAATATTATGGTGCAGGATGGAATTAAAGTCATGGATGAGTCTGTTAAACACGTTCGGAATTTAATCATACATGTTGTTAGCAGTCCTTCCTGGATGCAAACTTTTAATGGACTTGCTCAATTGCTCAAGTTGCCTACAAAAAAAGATTTAGTTTTGGATGTGGCCACAAGGTGGAATTCCACGTATGAAATGCTCCGTAATGCTTTATTGTATAAGGATGCATTTGTTAGATATACAGAAGAGCATTATAAGTGTACAGATGCTCCTACCATTGATGATTGGAATAAAGTTGAGATGATAACAATATTCTTAAAAGCTTTTGTAGACACAACTGAAGTATTTTCTAGTTGCAAAAATCCCACTGCTAGTCTGTATTTCAAGGAAATTTGGACCATTCGGGATGTTTTAGAAGAGGGAGCTTTAAATGATGATGAAATTGTCAAAACATTGGCATTAGAAATGCAAAGAAAGTTTTAAAAATATTGGAATGAATGCAATAAAATTCTAACTATTGCATCTATTTTAGATCCAGATCAAAATTGGCTTATATTGAGTATAAGTATTCAAATGCATTCGGAGATGAAATGTGTGGAAAAAAGATTAGAGAACTCAAGGACTTTTTTCATCAAATATATGATCAATATGAGAGGTTGGCTAAAAAAAGGATCATGCTGGTGATATGTGTACCGGGGCAACAAGTACAGAATCGAACTCTTCTTTCAGTTTGAACAAAAGAAAATCAGACATGGATCTTGCAATTTTTTGGTCCCAAAATGATATGAAAAGAGCTAAAAGGAGCGAGGTCGATAGCTATTTGGAGGAAATTTTAGTTCCTCCTATGTCAGATGTGGATTTTAATATTTTCGATTGGTGGAAAAATAATGCAGCCCTTTATCCAGTTCTTTCGAAAATGGCTCGAGATATCTTAGCTATACCAGTATCTAACGTTTCATCAGAGTCAGCTTTTAGTTGTGAAAGCAGCGTTGTGGATCAATACCGTAGCCGATTGAGTTCAACCACTGTAGAAGCTTTGGTATGCACGCAGGATTGGCTTCAAAATGAGTATTATATAGGTAACAATCAATATATTTATTTGCCTTGTTTTCTATTAGTATTTGATTAAATGTTAATATAAACATAATATTATTGAATTTGATGTTATGCAGATGAAAGTGAAGTTTCTTTATCATCTTCCAGTTCCTCCTTTTTGGATGAAGGATTAATATACGAGTGCTTAGCAGAATAAATTCAAAGAATCTTGTATGTAATCTATCAGAATAAATTTAAAGCCCATAAAAAATAATTTATTTGTCTTGTTATATTTAAGTTGATCTGATCCTTTTCTAAATATCAATTCATGCAGGTTGTAAGTCATCTCTAACTCCTTGCAGATTTACACATACTTCACTGTATCCTTTCATGTATTTTGGTTTCTGATGTATTCTATATTTCAATTGATTGCAGGTACATCTCATGCTTTCTGGGAATTTATTTTGTTTCCATGCTGCACCTTTTGTTGCACCTTTTGTTCCTCAATCTAGCGTTACATAACTTTCATGCATCAATTTGTTGTTTCTACATGCCTTACTGTATGAGTAGACAAAGTTACAAGGAAGCTTGATGTTAAAACCAGGGCTATATATATTATAGATATCACTTCTTCTGAATTATGTTTGATGTCAATTTGTTCAAGATAGTTTATATTTAACTGAATGAGTCTGTTAAAAAGATGTTGGGTTGTTGCTATTAACTGGATGAGTCTGTTAACAGGATGAGTCTGTTAACAGGATAGTTTCTGTTAACAGGATGAGATTGTTAACAGGATGCTTTATGTCAATTTGTTCCAAGTTTTTTGTACTTAATAGGATGAGTCTGTTAACAAGATGCTTGAGTCTGTTAACCATGTACATTTGACTGTGCAATATGTGTGGTTTACATGTCCAGGACAAGATCTACATCAAGAGGAGGAAAATGGAGCCCATTATCCTCTGTAGAAATACATTGATCTCCAAACTCTTTGTAGTTTTTTACTTTATTTTCGTTTGCTGCACCTTTTTTACTTTGTTTCCCTTCCTGCTGCAGACAAAAATAAGAGAAGAAAAAAAATGAAACAGACAGCTGAAAAGCATGAGGTAAGGTTTCTTCTCTTTTTAATTAGGGGTCTCTGTCTGTTTGTCTTTAAGCAAATGCACGTAAGCTTGAGTTTGTCTTTAAGCAAATGTATTAAGCCATCAACGTCTCTCTTCCTTTTGTATTGTTAGGTGTAATTAAATGTAAGAAGCAAATGAATTCAATGAACTTGCAGAATGTGTTTTGCTGCAGAATGTATTATGATCTCCAAATTGATGTCTTAATCCATCCTGCTTCAAGCCTGCTGACATGCTCTTGTATGCAAATGCAAAATTTCAAATTTTAATTCCCCTGGGCAATGGAAGCTGATACTTGCAATGGAAATGAAGCTTTGCTGTCAAGCTGATACTTGCAAAGGATTTCATGTCTGCATTCTCCTTTGAGCCTAGAGTTTTCAGTATGCTGGCAATGACTCATGTGATCCTCAGTGCTTTTACTTTGTTTATTGGAGGATTGAAGGTATATTGGTGTCAATGACTCTCTCTATGTTCTGATCTTTTCTTTTTCACCTTTTTAGCCTATTAACTGTAAATTTTTATGCGTTTTAGATGCGTGTATGGAAGAAATGGGAAGATTCAATTCAGAAAAAGATTCAAATTTATGGTATGATAGAATTTGCGGGCTTACTACTTATTTATTTATGATGTTTATGGGAAAAAAAAATTACTCAATCGACTTAATTCTATATGCAGTTTCACCCTCCAAAGGGACGGTATGTGCAATTTCACCTGAAGTCCCGCAGGGCATTCCTGAAGTTCCCCTAATATGGAGCTGGCTGGTGAGTAAAAAAATTTACTAGAAACTCAACTTAAGATTTGACTAGCTTGAGATTTAGAACTTTGTTGCAGTACACGTGAGAAACAAAATGAATCACAAACTAGTAAATCTAAAAAGATAACCCCTTCGCCCAGTTTATTGTAAGCAGCATGACGTTCTTGGCCGCGTTGATTAGATTGTCCATCAGAAAGGCATACGAAGTCACTGCGTTATCCACGTTGAGGACTTGCTCGTAGGCTAGGCAGTTGAGGAGCAAAGGCTCGGTGTTGTCATCGACCTTAAAGCAAGGGAGCCCGAGGACTCCTTTACGGAAGGCGATGTCCTTCAGGCTATCGGTGCTATCGGTGCTGCTTGTCACGAAGCGGACGCCGGCTTGGAAGAGCTCGGTTGCAGGGCGAACACTCGAGTAGGGATCGTAGTAGTAGTTGCCCTTGAGGGTCACATCCTTGCGGTATACGTCGAGGTGGTGGAGACCCATGCCTCTAATGCTTTCCAATTGCCTGTGTGGAGTGTTGGGATAGTATTTGATGAAATTCTGGGTGTCTTCATCCTGTTGATTCAAATGCATAACCTCAGTTTGCAAAAATTTTACAAAAAACCATGCCAATATGTACACTGATGACATTAAGCTATTATTCGCTTGCTCATATGTGAGCTATCCACTTCAATGGTTCAATAAACTAATTGCAATTTGTACTTCTTTCTTATAAGTGATGAATGTGAGATATACATGAGAAAAGATTTGCAAATATTAGGATACGTTATGAAGTTGTTTTCATGTGTTGAAAGTGTGATATTGTTTTTGGTATTGGTAATTATTATGTAATTTTCTAATTAAGATTGGCCCAATGGGGATGCCCAAAGCCCGCTTTATGCCCATTTGGGCATTCTTTAAAAAGCCCGGACGGGCTTTGGGCCGGCCCGAAAGCCCGTCCATTTAAACTGGGTATCTATTTGGCCCGGCCCGGCCCGGCCCGGCTCATTCTCATCCCTATGATAGGGGGTATAAACATTCACTTTTCACTATGAATTACACCCCCAACTAGCATTTTACTAGTCCCTAGCAAAATATGCGATAAATTGGGATAAAAGTAAAAACATGCACCAAACTCAAGATATCATCATGGCATACTCCAAATGTTATTTCCAAATAATTTCAAAGCCAATATACACAATGTATGAAAGGAGATAAGAAATGACATTCTCCTCGATCCAATTCAAAGAAAAGTAAAGTAATAAGCACCGTATCACATTCATTAGGATATATCACAATGTCATAGTTTCCAACTTTCATGGAAATGGCCAAAACAAAAGAAATTTCCTCTAAGTTGTGGAAGTTGAGATTGAATCAAGCATATTGCTTATTCCCTCATTTATTCATTCTCTTTTTCTTTTTCTTTTTTTCTCTCTTTTTTTATTCTTTTTGTGTTTATGCTTATGTTTTTGTTTTTGTTTTTGTTTTGCTTACACGCGATAACGCTATGAAATGCAAACACATCCACCTTTGTGTACACGCGATAACGCTATATAAACAAAGGGCTGGAATGACCTCCTAAATCTCATCTTTGGCATCATTCCCAATGTTTCATGGGGCACCGGCTACTCAGCTTGATTCGAAGAAACATTCACTTATTAAAGCTCTCTTTCTCACTCTCAACACAAGTTATCAACTCATATACCCACTCCTTAAGAGAAAATAAAGCATAAACCATTGGCCACACCCTATCCAATCAAAAACAAAGCCATTCATCCCAACTCATGCAATCACTTACACCAAACTATTTCCAAATTATCTCAAAGAGAGTATCACAACATATAAAATAGTTTCATACATGTCATATTAACATTTGACTCCAAAATGGAAAAGAAATTAAAACATGCCAATCAAACATCTATAAATTTGACACTAAAATAAAAATCTGAGAAAATTGCATGAAATTAAGCATGTATGGACTAAGCAAAAAATGTGATGGAGGAAAGGATGGAGGCGCCAAAAAGATATGCTCAAAAATGAATGAATGATGATGATGACGAATGAGAATTTTTTTATTAACATCAAGATTTTCAAAAAAAAATCAAAACTACCTAAACCTAGCATCCAAACTTCATAATTCCCTCCCCCAACTAAAAATGAGCATTGTCCTCAATGATTGAGGAAAACTAGATATTATTCAACGATACTAGAAGGAAAACAAGCATACTAAAGCAAACATACAAAAGTAAACTAAACTAATTTTTTATTTTACTTTATTTATACTAAGTAAAGGAAGGATTACACCTTAGCAAAAGGCGGATTCCGAATATGTAATTGTGGAGGCAGCTGCTCTAATATCTCCTTTCGTTCCTCAGCCAGCTGCTTTGGAAACAACGCTCCTCCAGCTTCCTTGGATCCTGGCAACAAAGCTCCCAACGTCTCCATAAAATATGCTCATGTGTCCTGTAAGAGAGGAGCTGTGTCAATCCAAGGAAAATGAATTTGACTTCCAACAAAGGAAGTCCGAATAGGGTCGTCATAATAAAAATTAGAAAATGAATATGTATGACGACAATCTAAATCTAAGATATATGGAAATGAAGATTGAGATTCAAAAATAAAGGGAAACATGTGATGAGAACTTCCCTGAATGGCAATGATATCGCTTGGCTGATGCGACTCCTCACAAGGAGGGTGAAATGGCTGCAGGGGCAAGTCGGTAGGAGAAGGCAGGGCGGGCTCAATGTAGATCATCTCGTAGTTGTGTCGCTTGTCGCATCCTTGCCATCGAAGGTAATGGCCGCTGCAGTCATCCCTGGACTCTATGGTCCATCCTGAATATCGTCGTCTTGGATGATGGACTGATGTGTGTCATGAGGTGTCTGAAGTGATGGCTGCTGACCTGAATCTGTAAGGAGGAAGGGCTTGGGCTCCAATGTGGTCTGTAGGCTGTCTCCCGTGCACTCATCCTCCTCAATACCACCAAAGTAAGCCTTCTTAGTAGTCCACCCAAGATGCTCGCACACCTTCAGTAGTGGTAATGGATCAGACATGCAATGTGACTCAGGCACTCCAATGTCATTTATCTCACCCTCCCCTGCACACCTGTCCATCTCATCATCACCACCAACCGCATGCTATAATAGGAATTTTCCTCGAATTTCATATCATATATTCGAGTTCATGCTATTCATTGAAAAATCCATTCTATATAATCCGTGCTAGGCTTAATGAATTCTCGTGAGTCGTGTGCTTTCATTTCTTATTGAGTTTGTTGGATCTGGATCTAAGCCTAGAGGGGGGTGAATAGGTTTATAAAATTATTCGTGCAACCCACATGAATTCTCAGGCAGTTATAGCACAATCAATCAGATGTAGAGTATAATAAAGTAGTCTCAGTATGCACAGGCGATGTACCCTGGTTCGGTGGTCCCAACGACCTACGTCCAGCCCCAAAAGCAATTAAAGTTAACTGGTACAACCTGTAGCTAGAGCGCCAACTCTACACTCACCTGGCTCTTAGTACCTGCACTGTAACAACCCTAGTGTGCAAATACTAAGTAATCGTTAAATTCATCCAAGTTTCGCGTACATGTGCACACCAATCCCGGGGAATGGAGAGATTTGCAAATTGCCCCTAAATTTTTCATCTATACCCAAATGAGGGTATCATTGCAAAGTGTGGGCTTAAGGCAAATTTCTTCAAGTCAAGGGGTTAATGTGCAAAAAGAGAAGTGGGATATTTGCAATGGCAAACTTGTAATAAAATTAAACAATTTGGAGGGTTTTTTTTAAAAGAAGAGAGAGAGCAAAAAAAGAAGAAGAAAAGAAAATGAAAAGAAAAGAGGAGTATGGCAAAAAAGTGCACCATACTTCTCTCCACTCCTCCCCTCTCCAACTAACCCCCCCTCCATACTCCTTAAACCCTTACCCCTCCCCTCTCTCCCCATTTTTCTTGTACCTGGCCGAAATTCAAGGAGGAAAAAAAAGGGGGAGAGAAGAAAGAAGAGAGGAAGAAGAAGAAGAGAGAAAGGAGAAGAGGAAGAGGAGGAGGAGGAGGAGGAAATCCAAGATTGGAGGAGGGTTCTTGCAAACCTAAGGCACCATTTGAAGCTCCAAAGAGGTAGGAACTCTTCACTCTCCTACTCTAATTATAGATGATGGAAAGCACCTTATATGTATGAGTTTTCTCTGAAATTTTGGGAAGAATGTTGTAGAACTAGGAATCTTGATGCATGCCTGAAATTTGCTGAAAATTTAGCTGAGTTCTGGGATTAATGGGCTATAAGAAATGCTCTGAAACTTTTATATGATATTTATCTCGTAGTTATGAGTAACTTTCATGTTCATCACTTTTTCTAATTCGAACTGGAAGTTGGGGTAAAAATTCGAATTGTGCAACATGCCAGGAATTCTGTCAAGCTGTACACATTTCAGTAAAACGAGCACCACTACCTGCACACATCTTGGATTTTGTTGATTTTGGTCTTGTTGGAAAGCTAACAAGTTTTTCTCAAGTCCTACGCCTTTTTTATTTTGAAATTCTGGCTAGAATATGCCCAAAATTGACTTTGAACACAGACACAGAAATCTGTCTGCAGAACAGTTTTGACACCCTTTACCAAATAATTCACTATAAATCCAATTCCTTCTATCTTTGTCTGAAATTTTATGTATGAACTCAGAACTATAATATATCCAACTTTCATTCTTTGAGATTTGTCAAATTCTCAAAAGAAATGTGTTAAAAATGCTGTTTTTCTATCCGTTCATGCAATTTCAGTATGTTGAAGGGTGTTGGGTGAAATTGGACTTGTGTGATATTGCTAATTTTTCACTCCAAATGCAAGAATGATATTGATGCATGTATGTAAGATTAGTTATGCTATTTGTTACAAAATTGGTGACATGATTCTCTTCATTTATGTGGCGCTCATTATATGTTTGTTAAAATGCCTGAATGAACTTAAGATTGAAGAAACTTGGAAAATGGCATTGTTAATTGTGTGACATGTATTACCCACGAGGAATTGTATATGATCAATGAGGTTATGATAAATGGCTTATGGAGCATGCTAGTTTGTTGTGAATATCTTGATGAAAATAATGAATTTGGACATCATTTACATACGTCATTTTACATGCGCAATACCCTAGGATTAATGATTAGCTAAAAGATAACCTAGGGATATCTTGTTCCACTCGAAGTGGGTGAGGACCCTAGGAGGGTTAGGGGAAACCAAGGTAACGAGTGGACATGCGGGGATGAACTGCTGGGTTGTGGACCACTCCTGACGAGCCCTCAGCGGCGGGGAGTTGGTGCGGTTGTGGTTAAGCTGGTTGTGTTGGTGAACGGCTTCTTTCGTAAGAGCTTGTCTCGGGAAGTCGTAGCATTCCACCCACCTTACCGGGTGAGGTCCAGTCCCCAATGTCTGACCCGTTACTGAGGTTTCGAATTCATGCATGAAAACTAACCTATAAGGAAAAAACAGTAACTCTGGAATGTGATGCCTTTTCCTTTGTTGTGATTCCTTGTTGTGCACTATGATTAGAGTAGTAGAGTTATGGAGTTCCTACTGGGCACGCTGTGACGTGTCCTCCCCCTACAGGTCCAGGCACTGGTTCTCTGGCGGCGGGCCCGGGAGTGGAGACCCCGGAGGGCAGCTCGGCTCAGCAGGGTCCGTAGTGTATGGTCAATGTGGGTCGCGTGGTGTAGTCTTGGGTTGTGTGTGTGATGAACGCAGTGTTGTACCCCTGTTCCCTTTGTACCCCGTAGGGTTGAGTTGTACTATTGTGGAAGCTTTTGCTGTTGGGGTTGTACAGTGGACTTGTGCGGTACTGGCCATGTAGTAGCGGTGCTCTGTGACTCTTGGATGTTCTGTTCGTCGTATTTTACCTTACTGCCTGTGTTGTAGTGTCTTGTACTATCTTTCTGTGTTGGAGCTGTACTGTTCTGTTAATCGTTCAGTCTGTACTTTACTGCCTGTGTTTCCTCAGCGTTTGCAGTGGCCTGCGTGACTTTGGTGTGTACTTTAGCGCTTGGTACTCTAATACCGCGGCTTGTCACGCCGACCCTCCCTATTTTGGGCAGCGGGGCGTGACAGGTTTTGTGGTGGCCCATGCAGGTCCGCGCCCACTGCGATACGCGTAAAGGGAACACATGTAAGGCTCCAAAATTTCAGTACACGACACTAATGCATTTGTTCTATTTCTCGCCTGCAGATGGAAGGTGGGAACGGGAGTTCCGGCGGGACCGGAACATCTGATGGTGGGATTGGCCAAGTCGGTGATGTGCAGTCTTCGGGTGATATGACCTCAGAGTCAGCCTTGATGGCTAAGGTCCTGATGGGCATTTTAGAGCACATGGGTCAGATGGAGGAGAGAGCAGTGGCGCCAAAGCCGCCGAGCTACAAGGAGTTCAGGACACTGCGTCCGCGATACTTCTCGGGCAGGGAGAGTAGCCTCGAGGTAGATGAGTGGCTGCGACACACTGAGGATGATCTGACGATGTGTCGGTATCCCCGAGACGGTTGGGTAGAGTTGGTGAGGCGACAGTTGACCCATCAAGCTAGAGACTGGTGGGAGGCTCAGGAGAGGCGACTGAAGGGGAACATTGCTTGGGAGACCTTTCGGGAGTTGTTTGAGGCCAAGTTCCTTCCGGAGGCGGCGAAGGACGAGTTGAGGCAGAGATTTGAGCATTTGACTCAGGATGGGAGGACGGTGGATGAGTATGATGCAGAGTTCTCACTGTTGAGCAAGTACACGCCAGAGCTTGTAGCGATAGATGCCATCAGAGCCAGGCGATTCCGCAAGGGACTAGACGTAGAGTTTCGGGCGGCCATGTCTACTCAGGAGTTACTGACTCAGGAGGCCGTACTGCGGGCTGCCAGACAGCATGAGACCCACCTACGGAGTGTGGGGAGGCCACCAGCCAGTGGTGGGAGACCAGCTGCTCAGCAGAGGACTGCACCTGGCCCAGTTCAGCGGGTGACATTCAAGCGACCGGGGGCTCCACCTCCGGCACAGAAGGGACCTTCATGCTACAGATGCGGGAAGCCAGGGCATGTGCAGAGAGACTGCCGAGTTACGAATGCCAGGTGTTATACATGTGGAGAGCCGGGACACATCAGCAGATTTTGCCCACAGTCGGGTCATGCCCCGGTGCTGCCGGCGTCAGCAGCTGTCCGGCCTACACAGCAGGGACCTCTTCCACCACTGCCACTGCGGCTTGCCCTTCCGGCACCGTCAGGATCGAGACCGGCTGTACCGAGAGGAACCCTCCACCTCCCCAGCAGCGAAGAGGGAACCAGGGGCAGTTCCTCCACCGAGGCGGCAGCAGTACACCATGACCCCAGTAGAGACTTCGGAGGGTGCTAGTCGAGTGATCACCGGTATGAATCTTGCCCCTATGCAGTCTATTAGATTGAGCCTCAGTTATTCAATTTAGCTAGATGGCTGAGTTTTATTGTTGTGATACTTAGGTATTGTTAGAGTAGCCTTGATTTGGGTTCAATATTACATATTTAACCCCCCATTTAGCCCTATTTTGTGTTCATGTGATGCTATATTGTTCTCTAATACGTACGTATTTTCTACACATTTATCTATTAGAGAAAACACACTATTTGAGCACAAAACAGTAATTAATGGAGAATTTCTGCACTTTTTATATTTTTCCCAGCACCGTCTCGATCTCACGATTCCAACGAATATTTATTTGTATTTTTCTGAGATCTGTGCTAATTACTGTGTATTTTTGAATGCAGAATACCAATTAATTGAAGAAATACAAAGAAAATACGTGCACGAATCTTGGCGCATGACGCGGCCGCCATCGGAGCCGCCACGTGGCAGCATCTCCACGCTTCCCCGCCTCCATCCAACGGACGAGCTGACTCCCGCGTTCAAATAATCTTGCGACGACGTGGCCATCTACCATCCATCTGATCTCGATCCGACGACTACACAGAGCTGAAGACGCGGCCCATTTGAGACGGCACGATTCCGATCGAACGGCTGATCATCAATCAGCGGGCGATCGACGAGCGCAGCATTTTGAAGCGACGTGGCCGCCTCAGAGCCACACGATCACGATCGGACGGCTGTAACGCAACCCGCTTGCGAAACGAACTCGGAGTCGAGGGCGAGCAACGTGGCTGAATCGAGACCGCACAACCGCGATCCCACGGCCCAGATTGAAGCGGATCCGAAGTCGAAGCGAAGCGGGCTTGGCACGCATCTTAAAGCACACGCGGCGACGCCACACTAGATCCCGCTGCGACGGACGGCGGAGAAATGCCCCGGTTTAGATCAACGGCGTGGATTGATCCGGGTTTGATTACTGTGTGGGTTTAAACCCATTAAGCCCAATAAACCCGCAATGCTATTATTTAAGCGTATTTCTAGGGTTTTTGGGCGTATAATTGGCGTATTGGAGCACTTAGAAGCCGTAATTTCTTCTGAAAAAATTCTGTAAAATTCCAGAGCCTTGTTTCTAATTTCCAGAGAGTTTTGAAGACTTTTCAGAGAGATTTGGTGATATTCTCTTCAACTTTAGCTTGTATTTGGGTGTATTAGCTTGTATTTTGCCTCTAAACTTCCGTATTTTGCTATGAAACTTATGTATTTGAATCTGAAAATTGTGTATTTCTGCACCATGAGTAGCTAAATATTTTATGTGCATGGTATGGATTAATTAGGTGATGTGAATCGTATTCTTTGGTTGTGTTATTGCGCTTAATCGTTGTATTTGCTAAAGTTTTAATCGTCGCTCTTAAATCTACTATTTCGTATTCCAAAAGAATAGTTCTAGTAGATGATCACCCCACAAGGGTGAGATTTGATCTCTCCAAAAGAGCGCTTCATACTTTATATATACGTTTATAACTTTAGCGATATTCTATTAGAATTGATGCGTTAACTCCCAAAAGGATATCTTCCGACGATTCGCTCCCAAAAGGAGGTTTCGTTGTGTTATACTTGATCAACCAAAGCTTACGATTCGCTGATCCTAATGAACCCATGCCATGTACATGCTTTTTATATCTATTTTTCACGAATTAGAGTTCGTTGTTTGCATTGATCACACGTGACAATTCCATCACCACACTTTTCATACCACCTTCACCATCACTATTAAAGTGCTTAGATTTTATTCGTAGTTACTCTATTTGATTTAGATTTGTGGTTTCAACAGATTCTCCCGAGGATTCGACATCTGGACTCCCAGATTTACTACTTGAACGGACTCTTGCGCTTGAGAGAAGCACCTTTCGGAGCCCACCAAGTTTTTGGCGCCGTTGCCGGGGAGAACGGTTTGTTACTACGGTTTAATTCATTCAGAGGACCTTCGGTGAGATCTTTCCACTTTATTGTATATAATTTTGTTTTTATAAAAAAAAATATTTGTGCTAGTTTATGTGGCATAGGACTCCTAGGACACAAAGGTTGACTCGACGTTTTGATATGGCTAATAATAATATGGATGAAAATTTTAGCAACAATAACGAGAATAATGTGCAACCTGGAGTACCTAGGACTTTAAAAGATTTACTTCGACCCACTAGGACTAGCACTGCTTCATGCTTTGTTCTACCTGCCGATGCAAATTCTTTCAATTTTAAACCTGGGGTGATCCAACTCTTACCCACCTTTCATGGGTTAGACAGGGAAAATCCATACCTTCATATTAAAGGATTTGAGGAGGTTTGCTTGACATGCTTTGATGGGAAAACTAGCGAGGATACGATATATCTTAAACTGTTCCCATTTTCATTAAAAGACAAAGCTAAAAATTGGTTGAATGCATTGCCATCACGCTCTATTACTACATGGATTGATTTGCAGGCTGAATTTCTAAAGAAGTTTTTTCCTATTCACAGGACACAGGGACTGAAGCGGCAGATTATGAACTTTGCCCAGAAAAGCGAAGAAACATTCTACCAGGCATTTGAAAGGTTCAATGAGTTGCTGCTCGCATGTCCGCACAATGGCTTCGACAAAAGCAGGATTATTGGCTTCTTCTACGATGGACTGCAGCCGCAAATGAAGCAATTTGTAGAGATGATGTGCAACGGAGGATTCTTTGATAAAGAGCCAGACGAAGCTTGGACGTACCTGGAGGAGATAGCAGAGAATGCGCAGACATGGGACACCACTTCAGACTACGAGAGAGGAGGCCATTCTGCACCAACCCAGCCTACACGAGGAGTGACTTATAATTTGAAGCAAGAGGATGCGTTGGAGGCAAAGATGGAGGCCATGATCTCAAACAAGCTTCATGCAATGAATTTGAAAGAGGCCAAGGCAGTCGAGATAGAGCAGATTTGCGCACTTTGCGACGTTGGTGGCCACGACACTAGTGCTTGTCCTACGCTTCCAGCTTTGAAGAGCATGCTAGGAAATCCTACTGGGGTGAATCAAGTTTCTTCGAACTACCAGAACTTCAATTCCAACAAGGGGTGGCGCAACAATCCAAACTTGAACTGGGGCCCCAATCAGCAGACTCAGCAGCAGCAGGCTCCCCCTCCGTTCCGACAACCTCAATACAACAACAACAACTATCAAGGTGGGAACCAGAGGAGGGACCCTGAGCCAGTGCAACAACAGCAGATGCAACCATTTGGCGATGCGCTTCAGCAGCTTATCCAATTGCAACAAGCCCAGATGCAGCAGCAGCAGGCTCAATTTCAGGCTCAGCAGACTCAGAATCAGCAGATGAGCGAGAGCTTGGCGAGGCTTACAGCGACATTAGAAAAAGGTAAGCTTCCATCTCAGTCAATTCCAAATCCTAATATGGGCTCATCTTCTTCTGCAGGAAATAATATGAAGCCTTGCCAAGCGGTGTCCACTTTGAGGAGTGGAAAAGAGATTCAAAAGCCTGATCCACCGAGCAAACAAGCTGAGCAGGAAGAGGAAATTCAGATCCAGCAAGAGGAAATTCAAGAGCAAGAGGAGCTGCAGGAAAAGAGCACGGAAGTGGGTTTGAGCAAAAATGTCATTAAAGAGAAGGAACCTGCAGCATACGTACCTGCAGCGCCTTTCCCTCAGCGGCTACTTCAGAAAAATAAAGATAAGTATCAAAATGAAATTCGTGAAATTTTTCAGAAGTGCCAGATCAACATTCCATTGCTCGATGCTATTAATCAAATACCTGCCTATGCTAAATTTCTAAAAGATTTGTGCACTGTTAAAAGAAAGTTAAATGTGAAAAAGAAAGCATTCTTGACTGAACAGGTTAGCTCTATTGTGCAACAAATTACACCACCTAAATTTAGAGACCCTGGATCACCCACCATCACTTGCACCATTGGCACTAAGAAAATTGGAAATGCTTTATTGGATTTAGGATCTAGTGTCAATATATTGCCATATCCTATTTTTGTGCAGCTTGGGTTAGGACAGCTAAAGCCTACATCTGTTATATTACAACTAGCTGATAGATCTATTAAAGTTCCTAAGGGATGCATTGAGGATGTCCTCGTTCAGGTGGACAAATTTTACTACCCTGCGGACTTTATAGTTCTAGACATCCAGGGACCCCAAACTGCCAATGCTACTCCTATCATCCTAGGTAGACCATTTCTAGCTACATGTAATGCTTTGATAAATTGTAGGGATGGTCAACTGAAAATTACTTTTGGCAACATGACTTTAGATTTGAATATCTTTAATACTTGCAAGTTGCCACATGTGGATGATGAGATTGAGAGGGTGCATATGATTGATTCGTTGGTGGATGATTATATTTGTTCTGAATTTTGTGATGATGCTTCTATTGTTGAAACTTTTATTGGTGATTCTGATGACATATCTTTTGTGCAGGAGAACGTGAAGGAGCTCAATGCGGTATGGGAGCCTAGGTTCGAGGCGTTGCCACCTAATGCATCAATTCAAATTTCATCTGAGGTGGAGGATCCAAAGCCAGAGTTGAAGCCACTTCCTGACTATCTTAAGTATGCTTTTCTTGGCGATGAAAACAGCTTCCCTGTGGTAATATCTTCTAAACTTTCTTTAGAGCAGGAAAGCTCATTACTTGATGTGCTGAGGAAACATAGAGGTGCTATTGGTTGGTCCATTGCTGACATTAAAGGTATAAGCCCTATTGTATGCATGCATCACATTTATTTAGAGGATGACGCCAAACCCACTAGAGAAATGCAACGTAGGTTAAATCCAACATTAAAAGAAGTGGTTAAAGGCGAGGTACTAAAATTATTGGATGCAGGCATTATTTATCCTATTTCTGACAGCAAGTGGGTTAGCCCTACACAGGTTGTTCCTAAAAAGTCTGGCCTCACCGTGGTTAAAAATGAGAATAATGAGCTTATCCCAGTTAGAGCCACCACAGGTTGGAGGATGTGCATAGACTATAGGAAGTTGAATTCTAGAACTAGAAAAGATCATTTCCCTCTTCCATTTCTTGACCAAATTTTAGAGAGGGTAGCTGGACATGAATATTATTGCTTTCTAGACGGTTATTCAGGTTATTACCAGATTGAGATTACACCTGAGGACCAGGAAAAGACCACGTTTACCTGTCCCTTTGGTACTTTTGCATTTAAAAGAATGCCGTTTGGCTTATGTAATGCTCCAGCTACTTTTCAGCGATGCATGCTCAGTATTTTTGATGACATGGTTGAGAAAATCGTTGAGGTATTTATGGATGATTTTTCAGTATATGGTAGCTCTTTTCATGATTGTTTGGCTAACTTGGCTCTTGTTCTTGACAGGTGCATTGAAAAGAACCTCCTATTGAATTGGGAGAAGTGTCATTTTATGACCACAGAGGGACTTGTCCTAGGTCACCTGGTTTCTAAAGATGGTATACAGGTAGACAGAGCCAAGGTAGCAGTAATTGAGAAGCTACCAAGTCCTAAATGCGTGAAGGACATCAGATCATTTTTGGGACATGCAGGATTTTATAGGCGGTTCATCAAAGATTTTAGCGCTATATCTCGCCCTCTTTGCAACTTACTTACTTTAAATGTGGACTTTATTTGGACACCTGAGTGTCAACTTTCTTTTGAAACTTTAAAGAAGTTGCTGATTTCTGCTCCTATTTTGCAGGTGCCAGACTGGTCCCTACCATTTGAAATAATGTGTGATGCAAGCAATTACGCAGTTGGTGCAGTCCTAGGCCAAAGAAAAGACAAAGTTCCAGTAGTGATTTACTACGCCAGCAAGACATTAAATGACGCTCAAAGGAATTATACAACAACAGAGAAGGAGTTGCTGGCAGTAGTCTTTGCGTTGGAAAAATTCAGGGGCTATATTTTAGGATCACCAATTTTGATATATACTGATCACTCTGCTTTAAAATATTTATTATCTAAAAAAGATGCTAAGCCTCGATTGATACGATGGATTTTATTGTTGCAGGAGTTCAATGTCACAATCAAGGACAAGAAAGGCGTGGAGAATCTAGTAGCTGACCATTTATCACGTTTGACAGTAGGCCTTGATTCAGCAGATGTGCCTTTGAAAGACTCCTTTCCCGACGAGCATCTTTTTAGCGTCTCCACCTCTCCATGGTATGCTGATATCGTTAATTATCTGGTAACTGGTAAGACCCCTGACACTTGGTCTCTTCAAGACTTTAAACGGTTCAAGTACGAGGTAAAATATTTCTTCTTTGATGATCCGTACTTATATAAATATTGTAGTGACCAAATTGTTAGGAGATGCATTCCTGATCATGAAATAACCAGTGTGATACAATTTTGCCATGATGGAGTATGTGGTGGACACTTTTCAGCGAACAAAACTGTGGCAAAAATCTCGCAATGTGGCTTTTATTGGCCATCTATGTTTAAAGACACATTTCATTATTGCAAGACTTGTGCTGCATGCCAACAATTAGGGGGTATTACTAAACGTAACATGATGCCTCTGAACCCCATTTTAGAGATTGAAATATTTGATTGTTGGGGCATAGACTTCATGGGACCTTTCCCACCTTCATTTGGATATGCCTATATTTTGGTTTGTATTGATTATGTTTCTAAATGGGTGGAAGCTATTCCTTGCAGGTCGAACGACACTTCCGTTGTGCTTAAGTTCCTAAAAGAGAACATTTTCTCTAGGTTTGGAGTGCCCAAGGCCTTGATCAGTGATGGAGGGTCTCATTTTTGCAACCGCATGTTCGCTACTTTAATGAAGAGGTTTGGGGTCACACATAAAGTTTCTACTCCGTATCACCCCCAAACCAATGGCCAAGCAGAGTTGGCAAATAGAGAGATCAAAGGAATTCTACAGAAAACGGTGAATCCATCAAGGAAAGATTGGAGCTTGCGCTTACCTGAAGCGTTGTGGGCCTACAGGACGGCCTACAAAACAATTTTGGGGATGTCACCGTACCGTTTAGTATTTGGGAAGTCTTGTCACCTACCTGTTGAGATAGAGCATAGAAGTTATTGGGCTATAAAGAAAATGAATTTTGATACTGATGTCTCTTTTTCTTCTCGCAGGTTGCAATTGTTGGAGCTGGAGGAATTGAGGAGAAATGCGTACGACAACGATAAAATTTCAAAAGAGAGGATGAAATCCGTCCACGACATGATGATCTTGAGGAGGGAGTTCACCCCAGGCCAAAAAGTACTCCTATACAATTCCAGGCTGCACATCTTTCCTGGGAAGCTTCGCTCTAGGTGGTATGGACCTTTCGTCGTCAAAGAAGTTTTCCCACATGGCGCTGTGCTCTTACTAAATGAAAAAGATGGAAGCGAGTTCAAGGTGAATGGCCAGAGATTGAAACATTTTCACGAGCCTTGGACCAAGGAAGCGAGCACCATGGATCTCACAGACCCACCTTCGGGTGGGAACTAATCAGGTGTGTTCTTTCCATGATTCACTCTTCCTAACATTGAGGACAATGTCTATTTTAAGTTGGGGGGAGGGAAATAACTTTTAGGATTTTTATTTTTTTTATTTGCTTTTTCTTTTTCTTTTAGGACTTTTATTTTCTTTTTCTTTCAGGATTTTATTTTATTTTTTTTCCCTTTTTTTGCATTGAAAAAAAAAATTTTGAGTTAAGAAATATCACCAAAGTCTCTCTTTACCTAGAAATGACCCTCATGTGATGAAATTTCTCGATATTTATTCACCACCGTACACTCGTGATTTATTTTCCCCCACCACTATTGTTCAACATTTCAATCTCATTTTACATGAATTTGAGTGCTTGTGGTGAATTTATTTTTACACATCTCAATGGCAAGATTTATTGACGACTTAATGAATCTAAAAATTATGGATTAGCAAGTGGTATGCTTTCATTGGAACACACCAAAGTTCATGTACCAATAATTCAAAAATTAACTGGAGCATTGTTCTTTATCTCGTATTCATTGCCATTTGCATGCTTGGTGTGATTTTGGGTAGAAAAACGTACCACGTCATTTGAAATGATTAGGATACCCATTCTTGTGAAAAATTAAAGAATAGGGAGTTATCTTGCCAAGTTGTTTATGCACGCACAAAAGAAGAAAAAATGAGATGAATGAGAAAAACAAAAAATGAATAAATGTGCTATTAAGGAAATAACTTGGTTGGCTCGAGTAGTACAGTCCGAGGGGTCCTTCTTGGCCTAATGCCCTATGATCGTCTGATTTGGGAGCCATTGACCGGAACCTCAATTATTTGATGGAGCGATCCAAGTTATATACTTTTCCGCGAATGTTGCTTGATGCGCGTTACGCGGAACTATGGAGAAAAGTGAAAGAACATAGAGAATAAGTGTGCATGATTAGCGAGGCAAGAAAACTTCCAAAGCTTAAAGAAAACACAAGATGTGGTGTGAGTTCCTATGAATAGAGATTGACGTGTGTATGTCTTGATACCATCCTACTTTTGATGCTTGCTTTGCATGAACCATCTACGCTCCAAGTTAAAATATTTGATTGAACGGTGTGGGCCATTGATTTTGTGTACTATGAGCTATGAAGTAATGGATAGTGAATTTGAGTCTATTTTATAACCATTTGAGATGCTTGACTTTCTTTTTTTTTGAAAACCCACAAGTACCATTACTTGATGAGTTTGAAATATTGATATTAGTGTTTGGATATCTCCTTTGTCGTTGTAGTATGGTGATGATTAATTTGAGATCTGATAAGGTGATCTAGGCGTATTTTTAATCGCTCTTTTTGCTAGAGACTATCAAAACGCTAGTTGGGGGGTGTGATTTGGGTTCAATATTACATATTTAACCCCCCATTTAGCCCTATTTTGTGTTCATGTGATGCTATATTGTTCTCTAATACGTACGTATTTTCTACACATTTATCTATTAGAGAAAACACACTATTTGAGCACAAAACAGTAATTAATGGAGAATTTCTGCACTTTTTATATTTTTCCCAGCACCGTCTCGATCTCACGATTCCAACGAATATTTATTTGTATTTTTCTGAGATCTGTGCTAATTACTGTGTATTTTTGAATGCAGAATACCAATTAATTGAAGAAATACAAAGAAAATACGTGCACGAATCTTGGCGCATGACGCGGCCGCCATCGGAGCCGCCACGTGGCAGCATCTCCACGCTTCCCCGCCTCCATCCAACGGACGAGCTGACTCCCGCGTTCAAATAATCTTGCGACGACGTGGCCATCTACCATCCATCCGATCTCGATCCGACGACTACACAGAGCTGAAGACGCGGCCCATTTGAGACGGCACGATTCCGATCGAACGGCTGATCATCAATCAGCGGGCGATCGACGAGCGCAGCATTTTGAAGCGACGTGGCCGCCTCAGAGCCACACGATCACGATCGGACGGCTGTAACGCAACCCGCTTGCGAAACGAACTCGGAGTCGAGGGCGAGCAACGTGGCTGAATCGAGACCGCACGACCGCGATCCCACGGCCCAGATTGAAGCGGATCTGAAGTCGAAGCGAAGCGGGCTTGGCACGCATCTTAAAGCACACGCGGCGACGCCACACTAGATCCCGCTGCGACGGACGGCGGAGAAATGCCCCGGTTTAGATCAACGGCGTGGATTGATCCGGGTTTGATTACTGTGCGGGTTTAAACCCATTAAGCCCAATAAACCCGCAATGCTATTATTTAAGCGTATTTCTAGGGTTTTTGGGCGTATAATTGGCGTATTGGAGCACTTAGAAGCCGTAATTTCTTCTGAAAAAATTCTGTAAAATTCCAGAGCCTTGTTTCTAATTTCCAGAGAGTTTTGAAGACTTTTCAGAGAGATTTGGTGATATTCTCTTCAACTTTAGCTTGTATTTGGGTGTATTAGCTTGTATTTTGCCTCTAAACTTCCGTATTTTGCTATGAAACTTATGTATTTGAATCTGAAAATTGTGTATTTCTGAACCATGAGTAGCTAAATATTTTATGTGCATGGTATGGATTAATTAGGTGATGTGAATCGTATTCTTTGGTTGTGTTATTGCGCTTAATCGTTGTATTTGCTAAAGTTTTAATCGTCGCTCTTAAATCTACTATTTCGTATTCCAAAAGAATAGTTCTAGTAGATGATCACCCCACAAGGGTGAGATTTGATCTCTCCAAAAGAGAGCTTCATACTTTATATATACGTTTATAACTTTAGCGATATTCTATTAGAATTGATGCGTTAACTCCCAAAAGGATATCTTCCGACGATTCGCTCCCAAAAGGAGGTTTCGTTGTGTTATACTTGATCAACCAAAGCTTACGATTCGCTGATCCTAATGAACCCATGCCATGTACATGCTTTTTATATCTATTTTTCACGAATTAGAGTTCGTTGTTTGCATTGATCACACGTGACAATTCCATCACCACACTTTTCATACCACCTTCACCATCACTATTAAAGTGCTTAGATTTTATTCGTAGTTACTCTATTTGATTTAGATTTGTGGTTTCAACAGATTCTCCCGAGGATTCGACATCTGGACTCCCAGATTTACTACTTGAACGGACTCTTGCGCTTGAGAGAAGCACCTTTCGGAGCCCACCAAGCCTCCTACCCTGCTATGTCCTTATTTGACACTGGAGCGTCACATTGTTTTCTGTCGAAGAAGTTTGTGACGCAACACTCCATAGTAGTTGACACCTTTGCTGCTAGTTGGAATGTTCACATCGGAAATAGGGTTATTTGTAGTGTCTCTGGGATACGGAACTGTCCTGTTGAGATCGGGGGACGAGAGTTGTATGCAGACTTTTTGGTGATTGAGTTACCCGACTATGAGGCAGTGTTTGGAATGGATTGGTTAGGGATGTTCTATGCTAACATAGACTGTAGACTAAGGAGGGTAGTTTTTCGAATCCCTGACCATCCAGAGTTTGAGTTTGGGGATGGTAGTAGCGAGCTTGAGCCCTTGAAGTTTCAAGCTACGGTCGTGGAGTATTTGGACATGGAAGCAGAGCCCGTGTTACCAAGGGTTGTTGAAGAATTTCCTGACATCTTTCCAGATGACATCTTTGGATTACCCCCAGATAGGTCCCTGGAGTTTACTATTGATCTGATTCCAGGCGCTCAACCGATAGCGAAGGCTCCATACCGTATGGCCCCGTCGGAGTTAGTTGAGCTCCGCAATCAGTTGACTGATTTATCAGATAGGGGATTGATTCGCCAAAGTGTGTCACCGTGGGGAGCGCCAGTGTTGCTTGTGAACAAGAAGGATGGATCTTAGAGGATGTGCATTGATTATTGGGAATTGAATAAGGTGACGGTGAGGGATAAGTACCCGCTTCCCCGGATCGATGATATTTTTGATCAGCTTGGTGGATCCCGTGTGTATTCGAAGCTAGATTTGCGAAGTGGGTATCACCAAGTGAAGGTGAGAGAATCTGATGTCCTAAAGACCGCATTCCGTACTCGATACGGTCAATATGAGTTTCTGGTGATGCCTTTTGGAGTGACGAATGCCCCAGCTACTTTCATGAGGCTGATGAATCAGATCTTCTTCGAGTATTTAGATAAGTTTGTGGTGGTATTTATCGATGACATCCTGGTTTACTCGAAGAATGAGGATGAACATGCTGAGCATCTGCGGGTAGTGTTGAATACCCTCAGGCAGCACCGATTGTATGCTAAGTTCAGCAAGTGCCAATTTTGGTTGACCAAGGTTGCGTTTCTTGGACACATAGTCTCTGGAGACGGAGTGTCTGTTGATCCTGAGAAGGTTGCCACAGTAGAAGGTTGGCCTATACCTCGGACAGTCACAGATATTCGAAGCTTTTTGGGGTTGGATGGGTACTATCGGAAGTTCATTAAGGATTTCTCGAAGATTGCCTCGCCCTTGACTCATTTGACGAAGAAGGATGTTGCATATGTCTGGTCGGAAGAATGCCAGCGAGCGTTCGAAGAGCTGAAGCATCGGTTGACCACTGCTCCTATCTTAACTATCCCTGACCGTTCGGGTGGATTTGAAGTTTTCTGTGACGCATCTGGCAGAGGACTAGGCAGTGTCCTTCATCAACACGGGCGAGTGGTGGCATATGCTTCCAGATTGTTGAAGGAGCATGAACTGAACTATCCCACTCATGACCTGGAATTGGCAGCAGTGATTCTGGCTTTGAAATTATGGAGACATTTCTTGCTAGGTGAACACGTGAAGATATACACTGACCATAAGAGTCTAAAGTATGTGTTCACTCAGAAGGAGCTTAATATGAGACAACGACGATGGTTGGAATTAATGGCTGAGTATGACGTTGATCTGCTATACCATCCTGGGAAGGTGAATGTGGTGCCAGATGCTCTTAGTAGATTACCCGTCGTAATGAAGCTAACCTCTCAACCACAACTTCGGTGGAAAATCTGACAGATGAGAATAGAAGTTGTACTCCCAGGAGAGAAAACTGTTATGATGGGGCTGCAGATCCAGTCTGATTTGGTGAACAGGATTAAGGCAGCTCAATCAGGGGATGCCAAGTTGAAGAGGATCCGAGAGCAAGTGGAAGCTGAACTTCGTACCGATTTTTGCATTCACGAAGATGGGTCGTTGAGATTTGGGAACCGAGTTTGTGTGCCAAGTGGCGAGATTCAGGAAGAACTATTGAAGGAGGCGCATAGTTCCCCATATTCTATCCATCCTGGAGGGACCAAAATGTACCGAGATTTGAAGCAGTATTATTGGTGGTCAGGAATGAAGAAGAGTGTAGCCAAGAGTGTGGCGTCCTGCTTGGTTTGCCAGTAGGTGAAGGCTGAGCACCAGAGAACTGCAGGATTGTTGCAGCCTCTCCCCATTCCAGAATGGAATTGGGAGCATGTGACCATGGACTTTGTGACTGGTTTACCTCGGACGCCTAGGGGCAATGATGCGATTTGGGTCATCATAGATCGATTGACCAAGTCGGCACATTTTATTCCGTTCCGAGTTGGACAGTCAACAGAGAATCTGGCTAAGAGGTACATGGAGGAGATCGTGAAACTGCATGGAGTCCCAGTGAGTATAGTGTCCGATAGGGATAGCAGATTCACCTCACATTTCTGGAAAAGTTTACAGGCTAGTCTGGGGATGCGTTTGAATTTCAGTACTTCATATCATCCTCAGACTGATGGGCAGTCGGAAAGAACCATTCAGATTCTTGAAGATATGCTGCGAGCGTGTATGCTTGATTTCAAGGGTTCGTGGGAGGACCATCTGCATCTAGTCGAGTTCGCATACAATAACAGTTATCAAGCAAGTATTGGCCTGGCTCCCTTCGCAGCTCTGTATGGAAAGCAGTGTAGGTCTCCTTTAAGTTGGGATGACGTTGGAGACAGGGAGTTTTTAGGACCAGACTTGGTGGCGGCAACAACAGATGTGGTGCGGACAGTCAGAGAGAATCTGCGCATCGCGCAGGACCGTTATAAGCACTGGGCTGATACAAAACGGAGACCCTTGGAATTTCAGCCAGGGGATTATGTGTTCCTAAGGATTTCACCGGTTCGTGGGACCATCCGATTTGGCAAACGTGGGAAGCTGAGTCCTAGGTACATTGGTCCGTTCGAGATTTCCGCTAAGGTCAGTGAAGTTGCGTATCGGCTAACATTGCCACCGGCACTCGAAGGTGTGCATAATGTCTTCCATGTGTCTCAACTCAGAAGATATGTGGGAGATCCCAAACATGTTGTAGATTTTTCAGAGATAGAAGTACGGTCGGATCTCACATATGAGCAGCAACCAGTGGCTATCTTGGACCGGAGGCAGAAGACGTTGAAGAAGAAGACCATTGACTTGGTGCGGGTCATGTGGCAGTAAGAGTCTCCGGGAGAGTCAACTTGGGAGCGAGTAGATGATATGCAAGAGAAATACCCGTACCTGTTTGAGCAATGACTGTTGTATCTTATATTTTCTGCAGTTGTTGGGTATTGTATATAAATGACTGCTCTCCTGATTTTGTTAAATTTCCGAGGACGGAAATTTTTCTAAGGAGGGTAGGGTGTAACAACCCTAGTGTGCAAATACTAAGTAATCGTTAAATTCATCCAAGTTTCTCGTACATGTGCACACCAATCCCGGGGAATGGAGAGATTTGCAAATTGCCCCTAAATTTTTCATCTATACCCAAATGAGGGTATCATTGCAAAGTGTGGGCTTAAGGCAAATTTCTTCAAGTCAAGGGGTTAATGTGCAAAAAGAGAAGTGGGATATTTGCAATGGCAAACTTGTCATAAAATTAAACAATTTGGAGGGTTTTTTTAAAAGAAGAGAGAGAGCAAAAAAAGAAGAAGAAAAGAAAATGAAAAGAAAAGAGGAGTATGGCAAAAAAGTGCACCATACTTCTCTCCACTCCTCCCCTCTCCAACTAACCCCCCCTCCATACTCCTTAAACCCTTACCCCTCCCCTCTCTCCCCATTTTTCTTGTACCTGGCCGAAATTCAAGGAGGAAAAAAAAGGGGGAGAGAAGAAAGAAGAGAGGAAGAAGAAGAAGAGAGAAAGGAGAAGAGGAAGAGGAGGAGGAGGAAATCCAAGATTGGAGGAGGGTTCTTGCAAACCTAAGGCACCATTTGAAGCTCCAAAGAGGTAGGAACTCTTCACTCTCCTACTCTAATTATAGATGATGGAAAGCACCTTATATGTATGAGTTTTCTCTGAAATTTTGGGAAGAATGTTGTAGAACTAGGAATCTTGATGCATGCCTGAAATTTGCTGAAAATTTAGCTGAGTTCTGGGATTAATGGGCTATAAGAAATGCTCTGAAACTTTTATATGATATTTATCTCGTAGTTATGAGTAACTTTCATGTTCATCACTTTTTCTAATTCGAACTGGAAGTTGGGGTAAAAATTCGAATTGTGCAACATGCCAGGAATTCTGTCAAGCTGTACACATTTCAGTAAAACGAGCACCACTACCTGCACACATCTTGGATTTTGTTGATTTTGGTCTTGTTGGAAAGCTAACAAGTTTTTCTCAAGTCCTACGCCTTTTTTATTTTGAAATTCTGGCTAGAATATGCCCAAAATTGACTTTGAACACAGACACAGAAATCTGTCTGCAGAACAGTTTTGACACCCTTTACCAAATAATTCACTATAAATCCAATTCCTTCTATCTTTGTCTGAAATTTTATGTATGAACTCAGAACTATAATATATCCAACTTTCATTCTTTGAGATTTGTCAAATTCTCAAAAGAAATGTGTTAAAAATGCTGTTTTTCTATCCGTTCATGCAATTTCAGTATGTTGAAGGGTGTTGGGTGAAATTGGACTTGTGTGATATTGCTAATTTTTCACTCCAAATGCAAGAATGATATTGATGCATGTATGTAAGATTAGTTATGCTATTTGTTACAAAATTGGTGACATGATTCTCTTCATTTATGTGGCGCTCATTATATGTTTGTTAAAATGCCTGAATGAACTTAAGATTGAAGAAACTTGGAAAATGGCATTGTTAATTGTGTGACATGTATTACCCACGAGGAATTGTATATGATCAATGAGGTTATGATACATGGCTTATGGAGCATGCTAGTTTGTTGTGAATATCTTGATGAAAAGAATGAATTTGGACATCATTTACATACGCCATTTTACATGCTCAATACCCTAGGATTAATGATTAGCTAAAAGATAACCTAGGGATATCTTGTTCCACTCGAAGTGGGTGAGGACCCTAGGAGGGTTGGGGGAAACCAAGGTAACGAGTGGACATGCGGGGATGGACTGCTGGGTTGTGGACCACTCCTGACGAGCCCTCAGCGGCGGGGAGTTGGTGCGGTTGTGGTTAAGTTGGTTGTGTTGGTGAACGGCTTCTTTCGTAAGAGCTTGTCTCGGGAAGTCGTAGCATTCCACCCACCTTACCGGGTGAGGTCCATTCCCAAATGTCTGACCCGTTACTGAGGTTTCGAATTCATGCATGAAAATAACCTATAAAGAAAAAACAGTAACTCTGGAATGTGATGCCTTTTCCTTTGTTGTGATTCCTTGTTGTGCACTATGATTAGAGTAGTAGAGTTGTGGAGTTCCTACTGGGCACGCTGTGACGTGTCCTCCCCCTACAGGTCCAGGCACTGGTTCTCTGGCGGCGGGCCCGGGAGTGGAGACCCCGGAGGGCAGCTCGGCTCAGCAGTGTCCGTAGTGTATGGTCAATGTGGGTCGCGTGGTGTAGTCTTGGGTTGTGTGTGTGTGATGAACGCAGTGTTGTACCCATGTTCCCTTAGTACCCCGTAGGGTTGAGTTGTACTTTTGTGGGAGCTTTTGCTGTTGGGGTTGTACAATGGACTTGTGCGGTACTGGCCATGTAGTAGCGGTGCTCTGTGACTCTTGGATGTTCTGTTCGTCGTATTTTACCTTACTGCCTGTGTTGTAGTGTCTTGTACTATCTTTCTGTGTTGGAGCTGTACTGTTCTGTTAATCGTTCAGTCTGTACTTTACTGCCTGTGTTTCCTCAGCGTTTGCAGTGGCCTGCGTGACTTTGGTGTGTACTTTAGCGCTTGGTACTCTAATACCGCGGCTTGTCACGCCGACCCTCCCTATTTTGGGCAGCGGGGCGTGACATGCACTCACCAAAGTGCCCAAACAATAACAATCCTAGTAAAGCTCTTTCTTGGCTAGTCCCAACTAGCCAAGTCCCAAAAAAGATAATAAAAATAGTTCTACAAAGTTCACAACACCAAATCACACATAAAATAAAGTTTAGAGTTTAGAATCGATCAGTTGTGACGGCGTGGGTGTCTCTGTCGTTCAGCGTGTGGTTAAAAATGTTCACACACGTTTGTTATCATCAAACACGAAGTTCATAGATCGTTGATACCAACAATCTCCCTCTTTTGATGATGACAAACTAAGTAGAACATTTGCACAATAAAGTTCCAAATAGTGTGTGTGAAAGTGTGACGATAGAGGGCGACACAAACAATGATGTGCAAAGTTAGCAATATGCATGCTCCCCCTTTATTTGTGCTCCCCCTTAATTAAGCATTCAGATTCTCATGAGCAATCATATCAAATACCAATTCATAGTACCAAATACCAAGCTAAAGCACACAATACCAATTCATAGTCCAAATCTTCCCAATTTTTCTCCCCCTTTGTTATCATCAAAAGTTGGAACATGAAGACATATAACATGAAAAAAGAGAGCGTTATTAACCATTACAAACAATTGCATGCATACTATCATAGAATAATCAAGTCAAAATCTAATGAAATTAAACAACTAAGACTACAACACTAACGTTGTAATACCCCGTATCCCTATATACGTATATATGTAGGTATTTTTGGGCGTAGGTAAGTGCGTATGATTTTTGGGGAGTATGCCCGTATTTTTCTTTAATTATTTTGGTGTAGGAATTTATTTTAAAATATTTTAAACTCATTACTTGAATTTAGTATATGAGAGTATTTGGAGAAATACATGTATTTGGAGTGTATGAAGTATTTCTTCATGTATTTTTAATTTCTTAAAATACAAAATACACATTTTTCTTACCATGACAACACATCCTATTATGTGTCATATTGTTAGTTAATTAGAGAACACATGGCAAAAATCTTGACTAAATGGATGGTGGAGAGGATTTTAGGGATTCCTAAAAACTAGGCATGGAAAAAAAATACAAAAAAATTCAAGAAAACCCTCATTTTTCTCTACCTCACCCCCCAAAATTCTGGTCAAAAATTCCTCCTCCCCTTTCTCCCCTCTTGCACCACCCCTTCCTCCTCCATTACCACCAATTACTCCTCCCCTTCCACCACCAATGACCCCTCATCATTTCAACATCTAAAATTAGTCCAAATTAGCCCCAAAACCCAACTTTTTGGAGATCAATTGGAGCTTGGAGAAGGAGGATATGTGGCTCTCCATCAAGGACTAAGAAGGGCCAAAGAAATATTTTGGAGAACTTTTGCAAGGTAGAAATTCCTTTCACCCAGGTAGAATTTAGTTTTAGGACAAGGAGAATTGAATTAACTTTCATGAAACACCTTTGTTCTTCTTGCTGAAATTTGATCTAGAAAAACTGAAACTTTGACTAAGTGCTGGGGTTAATTGGCTAATGGGAATGCTTTGGAAATTTTATATGTTGGGCATCTCATTGTTATGAACAACTTTCATTTAGATCATTTTTCCAAATTCTAGCCGTATGATTTTATAAAAATTTGGATATGCAAACTGGTGTTTCAATCAAAACTGTTCTGAAATTCCAGTATTTTTATTCTCTGTTAAACTGAGAATATCTCCCAACGTAGATGAAAAAAAAATATGAAACAAATATATGTTACTCATATTGTAGTCCTTAATAACTTTCACGTTTACAAGTTTTGCAAATTCGGACTGAAAGCTAGGGTAAAAACTCAGTTTCTAAAACTGGTCTGTTATTAGACAGTTTTGATACCTTTCAGTAAAACGAGTAGAACTCCATGCACACTTTATAAAATATTATGATCTTGATGCCGTTGGAAAGCTGACTTCAAGATATTCAACCCATAATTTTTTTAGATTTTAATTCTGTCTGTAACTTGTAGAAAAATGGACTTGAACTGAACTCAGTTTCTGCTTCAGAATGCTGAAATTATACCTGTTAGGAGAACATCCACCATAAATCACATATGTCAACTGAGCTTATGAAAATTGGTCAGTGAAAGGAAAACACCCATATCTACAACTTTCGTGAAGGGACCAGACACCAATTCTGACTGTAGATAGGCTAAAAGTGATATTCCTTCTGCTGTAACAGTTTTGACAGATTCATATGCTAATTTTGCTTAGTACTTATCATGGTGTAGTTTTGTTTGAAGTTAAGTTTGTTTGTGCTAATCATGTTCTCAATGACATGCTCTTGATACATGTAGTTATGCAGATGGTTCATGAAATATTCGTTATGTCAATAATATTTAAGTTCAATTTGTTTATGCTTTCACATTAGTATGTTCATAACGATGAGTTTGTGATGATATTCCATGCAATTCTTTAATTGAGATGATGATGATGATGATGATGATGATGATTTGTTAAAAGTTGGTTAAAGCGGTATTCAAGTCCGCTAGATGATTCGTTGACAAACGAAGTAATATCTTGAAAACTGAGAGTGAGAATGAGGAATGTATCAGTCCTCCTAAAGGAGGGTGACATGGGTTTGGGGGAAAACGGGTAAACTTTAGGAGTTAAGGAGCGGACAAATGATATGAATTCTCACCCGCTGTATCACTCCCAGAAGGGCGAGTTGAAAGGGTTGGAGAGGCCGCTGGTGTACTCGTGATGCATCATGACGGTAATTGATGGTTTGCTCCGTTTGTCCGACAGAAAAACCGAGTTTGTCTCACTCCTATACCTTGTTCCGTTCGGGTACGGAGAGTTACGAGAGGCCCCTCCAGTGCTCGTGTCGCTGGTTGTGGTACCACTTTTTCACCCACCCTGGGTGAAGTCCGCCTCCTTAGCGTTCTACGGTTTACACGGGTTCCAAATATGTGAATCAACAACTTATAGTAGTTGGCTTTAATTTATAAATGTTGTTATCTCATGTCTCCTTATTTTTGTTTACTTTAATGCTATTGCCCCATGGTAACATGTTCTTACGCTTCCTTTCAATAGCTGCATTTCATAATATGGTTTCATATGCATGTTTTTGCACGTTCTCATAACTAGGTTCGCATGTTGGAATGTGGTTACTTTTACGCACCATGAACCTTACTTGTTAGACTACCCTCCCTAGATAGACAGACTAGTTCTAAAACTGGGTTCTGCTAGAGTGTTAGGAGTTTCTACTGGGTCACGCGTTGACGTGTCCCCGTTGACTTTCAGGTCATGTGAGTTGGAGGTTGGAGATAGCGGTTGGAGCTTTGGAGTTGGTGATCAGTTGTAGTATTGGGTGGTGAGGGGTATGATGAGAGACTTGTACTTTTGGTATTTCTTTTTCGGGTGGACCTTTGTACTTAGAGTTGTGAATATGCAGATGTTGGTGTATGTATAAGATGTATCAATGTATCAATAAAATGGAATATTGTACTTTTGTTATTTTCTCAGTGTTTTTATCTGTGATGGAGTTTTACTTATACTTCCCAGCACGTGCGTAGTACCTGCGGTGTTCTTCCTACTCTCTTCTTTTCTTTCTTTCTACGTAACACTCGCCTCTTCGAGAATACCTGATACGGATTCGTACTTATCGGGTATCCCGGAGACCGGGTCGTTGCAGGTGACGGCCCATGCAGGTCTCCGCACTGCGGCGTGCGTAAGGATAGTACGGGTAATGCTCCATAGGGGTAGATGTATCCTAAGGTGGGTAGGTGATCAGCCTTAGGGTAAAACCCTGGTATTAGGAACCCAATGTAAAGAGCTCCCTGAGTTTAAGCATGAGTAGTTGTTTGTGTATATATATATATATGTACGGGTGGGTATGTGTTTCCATGGATATAAAAGTATTGTAATGTATTCGCGTGTATTTCTATAGATATGTGTCTATAGCTATATCTGTAAATAAGATACAATATAGATACGTGTATAACTACTTATGTGTATTCTTGTAATTCATAGTATAGGTGTGTGTATAGTAATGTTGTTTGTATGGATTGAGGTGAATGTAGTATTTGATGAGTGAAATTATGTGTAAGACATATTATCTGTGCAATAGAGTGTTATGTATTATCTATATGGTAATCTATACTTCGATTATATTTGGAGGTGTATATGTATGACTATATGGATGTATATAGAGCTGTATGTATAGATACTAAAGTATGAAGCATTTATGTGAGGTTAGAAGATATATTTGTATATGGGTGTCTAATGGAAAAGTGTATAGATATGCGGAGTATCTGTGTGAATATGTAATGGCGTGTAAATAAATTTATGGTATATGTGTTAGTATATGGATGTTTGTTGGTAAGTCTAACTGGAAGTATATTTGAATGTATAGAGTGTATGATGGTATACATGGAATGATTATATGTATATGCTACTACCTTAGCTACTGGTGTGGCTATATGTTGGTATGTGAAATTATAAGTACATGTGTTCGTAAGTGGTTGCACTTTAAGAGGTAGGTGTAATAGAGTGATTGTATTGGTTGAGATGTATGTCGTAAGTGTGTGTGTGTGTGTGTGTGTGTGTGTGTGTGTGTGTGTGTGTAAAGTGTAGTGTATACACCCATGTATGTGTGGATCCAGGGATACATGTGTCCCACTCATGTATGAGCTGGCATACTCTTGAAATGTGAATATATTATGGTTGTCTAATGTTGTATATGCATACGTGGTGATATACGTGATATGTATATAGTTATATATATGGTTGTAAGCTGGCACGCTTACGCCTGTATATATATGAATAAAATTTTGTATGGTTATCTATGTGTGTTGATATTGATATGCTAAATCTTGTGCAATGATACATCTGTGAATGTTGAATGGGTACTAGGAGACGTACATGATTGTATGTCTGAGTATAGAGGTGCATACGTATATATGTTAACATATGGTAACCTATTATAGTGTGTATCATGGACCGATATAGTTGATTGAGCTCTAGGCGATGTATAGATACGGTACACCGGATGTATTGGTAATATGTGATGTATTTGTGCATGCTGATTGTGTAAATCCATGTGCGGATGGGCATGCCCTAGGTGTACTAGAGTTGTGTGTTTGATACATATATGAAATATGTATATGGTTGCATGTCTGACTGTAAACGGATACGCTTACACCGATGTTGGATAGATATATCATTATGTGAATATCTGTGAGTATTGGTATTGTTATATGAGAATCTATGTGATGACGTGTGTGTGTATGCATACTAGGAATGTGGTGGTGTAAATTGATATAATGAGATATGTATATATGAGTATAGATACTATTGGAGGCGTATCATAAGTAGTGTGTAACGACCACTTTTCGTCGTATGTTGTTCGTGCACGTGCTTTTGGCCGTGCACGTGTTTGTTTTAGACCTTATTTGTTTGTGAACACTTTCGTGTGATATGCCGTTGTGAACGTCTCGGAGAGTATTAAATAGTGGCACTAATTTGGAACGACGTTCCCCGAGTCGTTTTACCACAATTTAAACTTATTCGATGAGACGTGGCGATTTTCACTTTTGACGGGAGACGTTTCTATTTTTAGTTTCGTCGTCCGACGTCGAAACTGAGATCCGTCTTCTTAGTTAGCCCACATTCGTCATCACGATCACCCCGATATTTATTTTATAATTTTTGGAGTTTATTTGACCACTTTTATAATTTTTACAAGTTTTATAATATTTTTAATAATTTATTTTTAAATTAATTTCGGCCAAATAAAATTTATTTGAGTTTTAAACGTTTTAAAGAATTTTTAAGCCAATTTCCAGCTCATTTGGACCAGGTCAAATTCTAGGATGGGTTGGAGAAGTTTAAATTCAAATTTTAAATCTTTTTGAACTTCTAATCCTATTAGATTTAGCCCTAGACCAAGTCAACCCATCTATACTATATAAGCAACCCCTAGCAAAACCTATTTTCCAAATAAATTAGCCCTAGCCTCTTCCAAACCCGAAATTGGACGTTGCGACGAATCGTCGCAACGTTGCGACGTTCAGCCACCGCACGACCGAAGGAAATCGCTCCGTTCCCCCGCTCAGACCGAAGCCCCCGCCCGCATTCTCGCCGCTCCGCACCGCTGCTGTCGCCCACGCCCGTTCCCCCGCTTGACCGAGAGGAGCCCTCGGTCTGACCGAGGCCCCGCTCCGCACAAGCGCTCCGCATCCGTTGTCGCTTGTCGCCCCGCTCCGCAGCCCGCACGACCGACCCGCCGCCCCGCATTGACCGACGTTGCAAGCGTTGCAACGTGGCAACGCTGTCCCGCCCGCATCCAAGCGCACGACCGAAGCTCCCCATCGACCTGACCGAAGGAAAACCCCGCACCCAAGCAACGCCGCAGCTGCTGCACACCCCAACGTCGCATCCCCCGCATTCACAGCGCACGACCGACGGATCTCCCCGCATTGGCTGTGTACGACCGACGGCCATACGTCGCAACCCCGCAACCGTCGCACCACTTGCCTCCGTGGGCCCTCCAAGTTCTCCAGAGGTATTGTGGGTCCCCCAAAGGTCCCTAGGACTACTGTGGGCCCCACCAAGGTGCTTGCTCTTCGAGGATTCGTCACGTACGACGTCGTCGCACGTCGTAGCCCGTCGTCGCACGTGCTAGCTTGGAATCTGGAACCGTTGCCCCGGTCGATGCTCTGAATTTTCCAGCGAGGAATATATATTGGAATCTGGACTTGGAGCGCGATCTATTATTCCAACCCCCGGCGTCGCTACCCGACGCCGGTGTAGCTTTCGCGTCGTGTTGAGGTAACGTTTTGCACCCCTAGGACCCCAAACCCAATTGCATGCTAATCAAGACTAAAATTGATGTTTTTAAAGTATTTTAAAATTTTTAAATTCGCTAATGAAGATTAATAATATGGACTTTAGGCCGGTGGACTTGTGCACGTAGGATAATTGAGATTTTTGGACCCATTGGACGGTGCGCTCAGACGTCGTACTTGCAGGCAAGTGAAACTTGCCAACTCTTGTGTAGGGCCCTGTTTTTAGGCCACTTTCTTGTTCCTAGCGTAAAAGAGACTAGTCAGTGAAATGATATCTGGCTAGACGCCTACTTGATCTAGTTTGACAACGAAACTAGATCCGTCACCTAAATGATCTAGCTTGACAACGAAGCTAGATCCAACCCTTAAACTTGTCATTCATGCATGCTAAACTGTCACGTTTACTTTTCTTACTCGTACGCTTTACTACTTGCCATGCCATGTCATCCATGCATTGATTGTTGCATCGTAGCACACGCTACATTACTTGTACTCCTTGAATACTACTTCCGGGGGAAACGGGCCTCATGTGTTGGTCAAAAGCCAATGCCCGGGTTCCCTGGACCGGCTAGGTGCACCCCTACGCCATACTTGTTTAAACACTTCCTGGCTCGTGGACCAGAAGCGGGCCTCATGTGTTGGCTGAAAACCAATGCCCGATACACGTGGAGGGGTAGGGATAAACGATCACTTGAGCTAGGAGCTGGCCGTGCAGCCAATCTAGCCAAAAGGCGGAATCCCTGTGCACGAGGTGCTTACTTTCCTTGCCTTGTACTTGTCTTGTGAATGCCATGCCATGCTCGTACTGTACTTTACTTTACTTTACCTGTTGCACTCATACTTTAAACTGCCGTGTCATCGCATTCATACTAGAACTGCTAGGTTGCTTTACTTTTACCCACTTGTAGTTTCCTTGCACAAGTCTCCCAGACTTGCTGACATGTGCCCCTTGCTCTTTTGGGTGTCACATGTTAGACCTGAGCCAGAGATCGTTGCTGTGTACGTGATGAGTTGCTGACGCTGAGTCTGAGTCCATGATTGCCCAGGAGGATTTTGGTGGACACCGGTGACCATGCTTTGAGTTTTGTTGAGCTTTAGGCCTTTTGTTAGTTGTTGGTGCGTAGCACCGTTGTTTTGTACTTTATACTTTGTTGGCCATGTTTGGGCCTTTAAACTCTTTTCTTTCAGCCTGGTGGCTTTTTCTGTGATGTTGAAACTTATTTTATGGATATTCTGAGATATCTCTTTTGTCTCATTTAAATATTATTATCTTTGTTTCGTTCGCGTTGCAAGGACCTGCAGTTTAAATTTGATCGACGCTTATCGGACTTGCAGCTTTGTAGCTTCAAGTCTGAGCGGACCTTCTCACGCTTCGCCTCCATATTTTTGGGAAGCGGGGCGTGACATAGTGTGTGAAATATATTGGCTTACTAAATGGTGTGTATAGATATGCATAAGTAGGTATGCCAAGTTATACAATATTGGTGTGTACTTATATATTATGTGATGATGTGTGAGAGTAACAAGTGAATGAGAATTATATATGGACATGTCTTGTTTGTACAAGTGTGTGTGTATATAGATACATATACTGTATTGATAAGATTCTTATGCTATTATTTATACATAGTGTTGTGTGTATATATATACTGCATTGAATATATGTTATGTGGACGGCTTGTATGTAAGTATATTTGTACCGTGAATAGGTGGATAAATTAGACTTATGTGAGTAAATATTGGATATGAATACATATGGATGTATACTTGAATTATACTCTGATGTATCTAGGTATACCCATAGGTATGTGTATGTGTAAGTAAGCTAGCTTTGTGACTTATGAGTAGGGTGTGTTTAAATATCATGTGAACATGCATGTATGTAGATATACAAATACAAGGAGTGTGTGATTACATATAAAGGTGTATGTATTTAGATATATCTATATGTATCCATGATATAGCATATGTCTTTGGACATGTATTTGTGTGTATCTATATGTAAGTGTATATATAGTTGGTATAATAAGTGTATAAATATTGGTGTGTGTATTAATGCATTGGGTGTATCTATACACATTTCTACGTATTGCTATGTACGACATTGATACATGTGTCCATGTGTATAGGTGTACTAGCATGTGTGTACATATTAGTCTGTATATATATGTGAGTGTTCTCATGCAATATAGATATATTTGTGAGTACATGGATGAATATGGAATGTATAGTACTATGTAGGTGTTGTGATGATTTGTCTGTGTGTATACCTATATTCTTGGATAAGAATGTCCATTTATATGTGTATAATCTACGATATATTGCATGTATACATGAGTGTATTGTATATACATATAGCGTTGTTTGTATGTCGTGGGTAGGGAGACCCTTCTACTATTTAATCTCAGGTCAGACCCTTACCATGAAAAGTCCGAGGGCGGACTTTGTTTTTAAGGTGGGTAGAATGTAATACCTCGTATCCCTATATACGTATATATGTAGGTATTTTTGGGCGTAGGTAAGTGCGTATGATTTTTGGGGAGTATGCCCGTATTTTTCTTTAATTATTTTGGTGTAGGAATTTATTTTAAAATATTTTAAACTCATTACTTGAATTTAGTATATGAGAGTATTTGGAGAAATACATGTATTTGGAGTGTATGAAGTATTTCTTCATGTATTTTTAATTTCTTAAAATACAAAATACACATTTTTCTTACCATGACAACACATCCTATTATGTGTCATATTGTTAGTTAATTAGAGAACACATGGCAAAAATCTTGACTAAATGGATGGTGGAGAGGATTTTAGGGATTCCTAAAAACTAGGCATGGAAAAAAAAATACAAAAAAAATTCAAGAAAACCCTCATTTTTCTCTCTCTCACCCCCCAAAATTCTGGTCAAAAATTCCTCCTCCCCTTTCTCCCCTCTTGCACCACCCCTTCCTCCTCCATCACCACCAATTACTCCTCCCCTTCCACCACCAATGACCCCTCATCATTTCAACATCTAAAATTAGTCCAAATTAGCCCCAAAACCCAACTTTTTGGAGATCAATTGGAGCTTGGAGAAGGAGGATATGTGGCTCTCCATCAAGGACTAAGAAGGGCCAAATAAATATTTTGGAGAACTTTTGCAAGGTAGAAATTCCTTTCACCCAGGTAGAATTTAGTTTTAGGACAAGGAGAATTGAATTAACTTTCATGAAACACCTATGTTCTTCTTGCTGAAATTTGATCTAGAAAAACTGAAACTTTGACTAAGTGCTGGGGTTAATTGGCTACTGGGAATGCTTTGGAAATTTTATATGTTGGGTATCTCATTGTTATGAACAACTTTCATTTAGATCATTTTTCCAAATTCTAGCCGTATGATTTTATAAAAATTTGGATATGCAAACTGGTGTTTCAATCAAAACTGTTCTGAAATTCCAGTATTTTTATTCTCTGTTAAACTGAGAATATCTCCCAACGTAGATGAAAAAAAAATATGAAACAAATATATGTTACTCATATTGTAGTCCTTAATAACTTTCACGTTTACAAGTTTTGCAAATTCGGACTGAAAGCTAGGGTAAAAACTCAGTTTCTAAAACTGGTCTGTTATTAGACAGCTTTGACACCTTTCAGTAAAACGAGTAGAACTCCATGCACACTTTATAAAATATTATGATCTTGATGCCGTTGGAAAGCTGACTTCAAGATATTCAACCCATAATTTTTTTAGATTTTAATTCTGTCTGTAACTTGTAGAAAAATGGACTTGAACTGAACTCAGTTTCTGCTTCAGAATGCTGAAATTATACCTGTTAGGAGAAAATCCACCATAAATCACATATGTCAACTGAGCTTATGAAAATTGGTCAGTGAAAGGAAAACACCCATATCTACAACTTTCGTGAAGGGACCAGACACCAATTCTGACTGTAGATAGGCTAAAAGTGATATTCCTTCTGCTGTAACAGTTTTGACAGATTCATATGCTAATTTTGCTTAGTACTTATCATGGTGTAGTTTTGTTTGAAGTTAAGTTTGTTTGTGCTAATCATGTTCTCAATGACATGCTCTTGATACATGTAGTTATGCAGATGGTTCGTTATGTCAATAATATTTAAGTTCAATTTGTTTATGCTTTCACATTAGTATGTTCATAACGATGAGTTTGTGATGATATTCCATGCAATTCTTTAATTGAGATGATGATGATGATGATGATGATGATGATTTGTTAAAAGTTGGTTAAAGCGGTATTCAAGTCCGCTAGATGATTCGTTGACAAACGAAGTAATATCTTGAAAACTGAGAGTGAGAATGAGGAATGTATCAGTCCTCCTAAAGGAGGGTGACATGGGTTTGGGGGAAAACGGGTAAACTTTAGGAGTTAAGGAGCGGACAAATGATATGAATTCTCACCCGTTGTATCACTCCCAAAAGGACGAGTTGAAAGGGTTGGAGAGGCCGCTGGTGTACTCGTGATGCATCATGACGGTAATTGATGGTTTGCTCCGTTTGTCCGACAGAAAAACCGAGTTTGTCTCACTCCCATACCTTGTTCCGTTCGGGTACGGAGAGTTACGAGAGGCCCCTCCAGTGCTCGTGTCGCTGGTTGTGGTACCACTTTTTCACCCACCCTGGGTGAAGTCCGCCTCCTTAGCGTTCTACGGTTTACACTGGTTCCAAATATGTGAATCAACAACTTATAGTAGTTGGCTTTAATTTATAAATGTTGTTATCTCATGTCTCCTTATTTTTGTTTACTTTAATTCTATTGCCCCATGGTAACATGTTCTTACGCTTCCTTTCAATAGCTGCATTTCATAATATGGTTTCATATGCATGTTTTTGCACGTTCTCATAACTAGGTTCGCATGTTGGAATGTGGTTACTTTTACGCACCATGAACCTTACTTGTTAGACTACCCTCCCTAGATAGACAGACTAGTTCTAAAACTGGGTTCTGCTAGAGTGTTAGGAGTTTCTACTGGGTCACGCGTTGACGTGTCCCCGTTGACTTTCAGGTCATGTGAGTTGGAGGTTGGAGATAGCGGTTGGAGCTTTGGAGTTGGTGATCAGTTGTAGTATTGGGTGGTGAGGGGTATGATGAGAGACTTGTACTTTTGGTATTTCTTTTTCGGGTGGACCTTTGTACTTAGAGTTGTGAATATGCAGATGTTGGTGTATGTATAAGATGTATCAATGTATCAATAAAATGGAATATTGTACTTTTGTTATTTTCTCAGTGTTTTTATCTGTGATGGAGTTTTACTTATACTTCCCAGCACGTGCGTAGTACCTGCGGTGTTCTTCCTACTCTCTTCTTTTCTTTCTTTCTACGTAACACTCGCCTCTTCGGGAATACCTGATACGGATTCGTACTTATCGGGTATCCCGGAGACCGGGTCGTTGCAAACGTGTAAGTGTGATGATTAAAATTGAAGCACTTAGGGAGAATCATTACGAAAGTCAATCAAAACCAATCCACATTTTTCATATAACGTTCTATCACCTAGGATTGATTTTTCACATCTCATTAAAAATGTGTTCAAGGTACCACACTCCAAAAATATAGCATATAAGGACTCTTAGATGTTGGGATGGCATTGCTTGACGAGTAAATACACCAACGCTAAAGTTTACCCATAAAACATATGCTGGATACTCGTGGGTAATACCGTTGCCAGGGATTGTATCCATTTTTCATATAGAGCAATTATTCTTCTTTTTCAATGTTTGTTTATAATTATAATAACATGTTTATTTGCTCAATTTTTATCCATGGCAAGGTATATCATATCCATTAGATTTTCAGTTAAGTTTTCCTCCTACATTCACTTTCCATACTTCATAAACGATATCTCCAAATGTGCAACAATAATAATACATATGGAAGTAAAATAGTATGTGTAGAAATCAAGTTATTTTCAGTCATTGAACATGCCATGAATATTTAGAAAGATGAAGATGTGCATGTAGCAAAAGTAATAATACATCAATTTCTACATAGATATGAAAATCATTCTTGAAGACTTCTTTTAATGAATCAAAGAGAAAGATACGCTTTTTAAGCACCATTTTTTGTTATTTTTCATTTCATTTTTTGTTTTTGTTTTTATGCATGAAGTGCTAAAGCAAACATAAGATGCTAGCACACAAAATAAAGAAAATCATGCACACATAACAATGCAACTACTAGCACACAAATAAGAAAAAAATTCAAGCACACAAGAAAGCATGAAATTTGGTTCTAAGTTTTATCAATAATATTAAGCTTTGTTTCAGAAATACAATCACCATAAATACATAGAGCGCAAAGATTTCTAAACGAGGAACGAGTGCGTATACCTGCCGTAGGTTCACCCATAATCAAGTCTGATGGGTGGTTTGGATTGAATCTCAGCTCTCCTCTATTAACTGCTTCTTCTTGTATTTCTGTCATGCCATTTTCAATTTCCTCTTGTCTTTCAGGTTGCTCGTCATTATTCCTTGGAATGCTTTGTTGTTCTTCATTTTCCTCTTCTTCGTTATTCCTGCAAACCAAAAGAAGTATATCAGATTCATCAAATTTAACATGTATAGATTCAATAATAGTGAGAGTACGTTTATTATATATCATGTATGCTCTGCTCCTCCCTGAATAGCCCACGAGCACTCCTTCATCTGATTTGGATTCAAATGTGCCAAGTTGATCTCCTGTATTTTATATATATCACATGCATCCAAAAACTCTGAAGTAAGAAATATTCGATGTGTTTCCATGCCATAGTTCATAAGAAGTTTTATTTAATAAAGGTCGAAGCATAACTCTATTGCACACATGACCTGCAGTATTAATGGCCTCAGCCCAAAAAGACATAGGCAAACTATATTCATTTAGCATACTCTTAGCCAACTCTTTTAATGTACGATTCTTTCTTACGACCACCCCATTTTGTTGAGGTGTTCTAGGAGAAGAGAATTCATGTAATATTCCTTTTTCAAGACAAAAATTTTCAAACATAGCATTTTCAAACTTACCTCCATGATCGCTTCTAATTTTTATAATGGAAGAATTTTTCTCATTAGAAACTTGTATGTAAAAGTTTTGAAAATTATTAAATGAGTCTGATTTGTTGGCTAGGAAGTAAATCCATGTGTATCTAGAGTAATCATCAACCAATACTAAACAATACTTTTTACCTCCTAGGCTAGCAATGTCTGTGGGGACAAAATAAATCCATGTGCACTAATTCCAAAATGCATGTGGTGGCAACTTCATTAATGCTAGAAAAAGTAGATCTAGTTTGGTTACCTTTTGTGCATGCCACACACAACTTACCATTCACATATATTTGATGCGGTAGTCCTCTTACCAGATTTTTGCTTTCCAGCTTCTTTAGCAATCACATGCTTGCATGTGCTAATCGTCTATGCCATAGTGTGGCCTCTTCTTCACCTACAAGAAAGCATTTAGAAACAGTCAGTTCTTCAAGCGTAAGAGTATAAATATTATCTCTTCTATTAGCAGTAATAATAGTGTTACTTGTGGAGTCATCAATAATTCTACAAAAATTTGCATCAAATTCTACTTTCATACCTTTGTCGCACAGCTGACTAATAGAAATGAGGTAGTGTTTAAGCTTTTCAATCCATAGGACGTCTGAAAGCTGAAAGATGTCGTTACCTACAACACCTTTACCAATTACCTTGCATTTTCCATTGTCTCCTAAAGTAACACTTCCTCCTTCACGCTTTACAAGACTAAGGAACTTTTCGCTATCACATATCATGTGTCTTGAGCAGCCAGAGTTTAAGTACCTCTCACAGTGTTCTCCCTTAGTTGTGCCATGTACCTACACATAGGAAGAACATGATATGTGTGACCTAGGAATCCAAATAGGTCCACGGGTGTTGGTCACTTTACTTTTAGGAACCCAAATTTGCTTAAATTTAATGTTTGTGTTCCTATAATTGCAATTATAATAAGCATGACCAACACTATCACATGTATAGCATTTAGCAAACATACTTCTTCCTACACCAGTTTCTTTTTGATACTTTCTATTAATTCTAGCCTTTCATCAATTTTATTTACATAGCCCAAACCACGCCTATTATTTCCATGTATCTGATTTCCTAGAATTATGTCTAATGAATTCTTTACAACACCAAATTTTTTAATAGACAATTCAAGATAAGATATTTTAGATTTTAAGAACATGTTCGCATTAACAAGCATAGTACATTTACTAATAAAGGCCTTTTTATTCTATTCCTCACTCTTTTTCAGATTAACCATCTTCTTTTCAAGATCTTTGTTTTCATTGATTAGCATGCAAATCTTCTCATTTAGCGATTCATTTTCAACTTCTAGCCTAAGCATATTTAGTTTAACCATACTAATATCTTTAAGCGAAGTAGAGCAATTAAGACATTCAGTTTCAGCATGCATACTAGATTTTCCCTTTTTCAAAGAGCTAATAGTAGAGTTACATGCAGCAAGCTTTTCTTTTTTTTCATCAACTTCTAATGACATATTATAATTGTCTTGTTGCAATTCAAAATTAGCACATTTAAACTTTTCTACATAACTCTACATTTGATTCCAAGCTTTGAATTTCCTTTTCCATTTCTTTACAAACAGTCATAAGTTCATCTTTGGTGCAAGTTTGTACCTCATCGAGTTATCACATCAAGCAAACGAAGGAGTGCGCAACTTCCTCTTGAGATTCATACTCGCAGTCCATATCCTATGTAAGCACCAAAGATTTTCCCTTTTGCTCTGCAGCGTTGTTCTTTCCTTGAGGACATTGCTTCATGAAGTGTCCCTGTTTTTTACATTTAAAACATATAGCAGGATCCGCAGTAGTCTGCTCAGAAAATTTATTTGCAGAATTAAACTTGTTAGAGCGATTAAACCTTTTTAGCATCTCTGATCTCCCATTGCCTTTTCTGATATATTTCTTGAAGATTCTCACCAAAAATGCCGCCTCCTCATCTCCATCTTCATCATCCTTAGCCTGAAGGGCTAGTGCCTTTGAAGTTTTGATTTCATCTTTCTCTCTAAGTTCAATGCTCTGCAGCTTCAGCTCCTGGGACATCAGGTTCCCTATCAAGTCTTCCACTTTCATCTGCGATAACTCCTTTGCTTCCTGAATAGCTGTGATTTTGGGACGGAAGGAGCTAGGCAGCACTCTCAAGATCTTTCTGATTTGTTCTAAGCGTGAGTACGGCTTTCTAAGAGAAGTAGATTTGTAGACGATGTCTGTGAACCTCGCAAAAATCTCCTTAAATGACTCTGACGGAAGCATGCGGAAGCTTTCATATTCAGTGCTGAGCAATGCAAGTCTGGACTCCTTTACCTACGATGTACCCTCGTGAGTCACCTCCAGAGTATGCCAAATTTCCTGCGCAGTTTATGCCAAATTTCCTGCGCAGTTTGACATTGAGATACACAGTTAAACTTTGCTTTATCTAAAGAACAAATCAGAGCATTCATAGTTTTATAATTCAAGGAAAAACGCTTCTTATCAAAATCATCCCACTTATCTTATGGTTTTAGCATTTCATTATCAGTAACTTTAATGGTGTGATGTTTATAGCCTTTTTCTACAATGCTCCATACATCATAATCAACTGAAGTTAAATATATCCTCATCCTAGTTTTCCAATATGCAAAATCAACACCGCTAAACTTAGAGGGACGGGAAATAGATTGACCCTCAGCAAAAGCAGAATCAGACATATTCATAGACATGGTCAACTAGGCTAGATCCTCTAAACCAGCTCTGATACCACTTGTTGGATCTGGATCTAAGCCTAGGGGTGAATAGGCTTATAAAATTATTCGTGTAACCCACACGAATTCTCAGGCAGTTATAGCACAATCAATTAGATATAGAGTATAGTAAAGCAGTCTTAGCATCCACAGGCGATATACACTGGTTCGTTCGTCTCAACGACCTACGTCCAGCCCCAAAAGCAATACTAGATTATTAAAGTTAACTGATACAACCTGTAGCTAGAGCACCAACTCTACACTCACCTGGTTCTCAGTACCTGCACTCACCAAAGTGTCCAAACAATAACAATCCTAGTAAAGCTCTCTCTTGGCTAGTCCCAACTAGCCAAGTCCCCAAAAAGATAATAAAAATAGTTCTGCAAAGATTACAACACCAAATTACACATAAAATAAAGTTTAGAGTTTAGAATCGCTAAGTTGTAACGGCGTTGGTGTCTCTGTCGTTCAGCGTGTGGTCAGAAGTAATCTGACAGTCAGCATGTTGTGTCAGCACCAAGATCAGAACCAAGTTGCAGAGTAGGTTGCGGCAGCCTCAAAAGATTCAATCACCAAGGTTGTGGCTAGGCTTTGATGCACATTGAAAGTTGCGGCAACCCTCCCCTTTTTGTTGCCTCAAAAGAACTGTGCACGTGAGCTTGTTGGGGAAAAGAAATCGGCTGCCTCTTCTAAATTTGTTGAAGATCTCTGGAGAGTTGAAGATTGCCACAAGTTTTTTTATGATCTCTAGAAAGTTGAAGATTGCCGCAAGTTTGTTAAAGATCTCTGGAGAGCACGTGAGCTTAAATTTTTTTGTTGCCTTTGGGATTTTCAAAGAAGAGAGAAGGAAGGAAGCTGTATGTTAAGGCTTTGGGGAATTGATGAAGAAGAACAAATATTGCGGCTGCTCCTATATTTTAATTTTCTCTCTCTTGGGAATTTATGCGGCTGTCCTCTTTTGTTTTTGGAAAAGAGATTGCCATAAAAAATCAGCAGCTCTTGGGATTTTCTAGGCTAACTTGCGGCTGCCCTCTTTTGGTCAAGAATTTTTGGCCTGCTCTTTTGTTTTAGGATTTCCAATGGAATAATTAATTCGGCTGGCTCTCTCTTGTTTTCTTTTTTTTGTGCCCTCATCTCAAAAAGTTTCGGCTGCTCTTGATTAGGTTTTAGCTATAAGAATAAGTCGGCAACTGTTGGGATTAGCTATGGAAATATTGCTGCCTTCTCTTGGGTTTTTGTGGCAAGGGCATTTGCTTAGGGTGGTGTTATGGCCAGCATCAAGGGAGCCTCTCTTGGGATATTGTCTTATATATATGAGAGAGTAGGGATGTTGTACGGCAAGAGGAGAAACCCTAAAGGTAGTGTTGGTGCGGAAATAGGGATCCAATGGCTAGAAATGAGTGTACCAAGAGCAGTCCTATAGCTAGGATGATTTGTAGTGATATGGCTCAACCGAAGGGGTTTCCTATTGCTTCCATATTCCTCTAGCTCTTGACTTGGTCCATGATGAACAGTTGTAGCAATCGATCTCCATTACATTGACCAAGTCTCCCATTGATTGCTAACTAGCTTTGCCATTCCTGAAACACTAACACACACGTTAACAACTTTCACACACGTTTGTTATCATCAAACACAAAGTTCATATATCATTGCTACCAACAGAGTTGACGTGTTGCTGCGTGCTATGAGATGAGGAGATGATTTAGTCGCCTTTCTTATTTTCGACTTCTCTTTAACTTTTCTATTTTTCACCCTCCGACGAACTTCTTATTCGTCTTCCTCGAGGCCGAGTAAGAGGTAAGCTTGGGGGATTTTGTTGTGTCCATTTTTTCTACGTTTTTCCATGCATTTTGGTGTCTTTTCGATCGCCCAAACTACTATTTCCGTAATATATTGTGCCTTTTCTCGATATATTTGATTCTCACGATATTTTATATACTTTCAGGGAATTTGACACGGTTTGGAGCGATACATGGTTTTGGAAACGACGTCAACGCCAAGCTCGCTTCGCCTCGCCACGGTGACCTATGGGAGGCCAAAGAATCGAAGAAGAGGAGAAGAAGAGAAGAGATGAAGAGATGAGATGAGAAAGAAGGAGTAAAGGGATGAAGAGTAGAGGCCAAGGATCTGTTCCCAGATCGCTTGGCCGAGCGAGTGTCTCGCTTGGTCGAGCTGTGACACCAAAGGGAGTAGCCAAACCTTCAAGGGAGTGCTCGGGTGAGTGCTTGGCTCGCTCGCCCGAGCGACCAAGCCGCTCGCCTGAGCCAGACATCAATAGATCCTCCTCCCCTTGCCTTGAAGCTCTCTGCCAAAGTGGTGTTTATTTCGCTCGGTCGAGCAGCCTCCCCGCTCGACCGAGCAGGATGTATTCTTCTTAATGATGCTCAGGCGAGCGACCCAACTCGCTCGCCCGAGCGACCCTTCTCAAACACCAAGACGGAGCCCAAGACAACGCTCCTCAAGGGGGTGCTCAGGCGAGCGAGCACCGTGCTCGCCCAAGCGGTTGGTCGGCAGACACCATTTTGGCTTGTTTTAATGGGTTTTGGGTTGGTTTTGTCGAAAAACCTGCACCCAATTGACTTTGTATAAATAGTGAAAAGTTTTTAGAGTAGGTTAAGGTTTAATTTCTGTAGAAAACCCTTCATAGCTATTGGAGGGGCTCTCTCTTTGTCATTTCATTTTGCAATCCATTTCCTTTTTTGTGGTTAGTTCTCTTTGATTTCTTTAGCATTACTATTATATTTCTTGCTCTCTCTCTATTGAAATTAGTTTCATGCACTTTGGCCAAGTAATTATGTCTGTCTTTATTGCTCCCATGTTTAGAGCCTTTGACATGCTAGAGTAGTGGGTTTCTAGGGCTTAGGGAGGATCCCTAAGAGCTTAGGAATTGGATGATAGGTTAGACCTCCATTGGACGAATCTAGGGTCTCCCTATGGTGGTTTGAACAAGGATTTTGGTGGATTAGTCTTAGGATTGGAGGACCGTAAAAGCGACTCCATATCCAAGGGAGAATTCCCACGAATCCGATTTGGGATTAGTGGCTGTTTTTCGGGCCTCGCGCTCACAAGGTTGACCCGAGAGCCGGGGGCGACCACTAACCCCCAATTTGCTAACCGATGACTACGAAAGTAGCTCGACTGCTAGAATCAACCATAGGATGGCGTCGCATTTCGTAGAGTACGTAAGTGCCTACGGATTGCGAGGCGGGAACCAAGTGTCAAGCGTAATGCATGCATTCCCTTATGAAGCCGATAGCGAGAGCACGGCCCCGTATAGGGATGCGTTAGACGAGCGTGACGACGAAAGTCTAACGCCTGTTTCCATCTCCGGATGTGACATACCCTAATCCATTGTTCGACAGAGGAACAGTTGACCTGAAGTCCATTACCAAAGGCCCTAGCAGGGAATCCTGAAAGCCTTAGACGTTTACTATTTAGTTAATTTCATTTACCTCAATCAACCAATCAAATCACACATGACAACCCCAACCACACATTCTCCTCCTTTCATAAAAAACTAAGCGTTATACGACCGCCTCCCTAGCATTCGACATTCTACATATTATAACGCACCGTCCACTTGCGGTGTTCTCATTCGTGCACTACGGGCAAGGAACAGTATCCTGAAGTGGAAGTGGATATTGTCCATCATCCTCATATCCAAGTAACAGCTCTCCAGATGGCACATTCTGCTCCCACTCTGCAAGGTGCCTCATGAACAACCATGCATCCTCTGTCGTGTAGGCGAAGAAATCTCCACTACTGCTCATCTGTGCAAAGTCTCGCGTAGTCGGCTGCAACCCTGTGTAGAAAATCTCAAGTAGATTCTCTATGCTGAAAGCATGGTGTGGACACCTAAGCACTAAGTCATCGAACCTCTCCAAAACCTGACAGTAAGCCTCACCGTCAAATTGGATAAAACTTGCCATTTGTTGTTCAAATGTTTGGCGCCTATGTACATGATTCCTATAATTCCCTCTCTTTTAATCTCTCTTCCAGCCACCTCAAGCTTCCTTAATTCCCTCTCTTTACGCCACCTAACCAGCGTTAGGTGAAACTCAACATAATAATGCCACCTCACAAGTAGGAGGTGGCTAATGAGGATTAATTAGCTTTTTTTATTTAGATTAAATAGAAATACATGTATGAATACTTGGTATATTTCATCTTATACAAGTATTCACTTAAATACATATCATTTAATAATTCCAAAGATGCTATAAAATTCATTAAAAATAACTTTAGTATCACAAAAATTAAAGATAATTATTCCAAACCTCCCAAAAATTTATACGCGTATTTATACGCCCAAGAAAATGTATTAATAATTGTATATAAGATTTACGGCCAATACATCCTATCCCCCTTAAAATAAATTCCGTCCTCGAAATTTCAAAATAAAAGGGGTGGAGCCATTTTATATATTATATCATCTTACATAGTCCCACAACAAAATCACATCATCATACAAATAAGTGAGTGTACTTCTTTCTCATCTCGTCCTTAAGTTCCAGTTAGACTTTCCTGGTGACTCCTGATGCCACATAACCCTCACAAGACTGATAGATTTCTTCTTCAGTATCCTCTGGCTTCTGTCTAAAATTGCCACTAGTTGCTGATCGTAAGTCAAGTCTGGTCTTACTTCGATCTTCGAGAAGTCGACGACATGACTAAGATCTCCAATACATCTCCTTAGCTGTGATACATTAAATACGTTGTGCACTCCTTCAAGAGTTGCTGGTAATGCAAGCCTATAAGCCACCTCGCCAATACGAGCCAACACCTCAAAAGGTCTGATATATCTCGGGCTCTACTTTCCTCGTTTGCCAAAATGGATCAATCCTCGAGTAGGCGAGATCTTCAAAAACACCATATCGCTAGGTTAAAACTCCAAGTGTCATCTTTTCGCATCCGCCTAGTGCATATAATGGTCTTGTGCTATACGAAGATTATCTCTGACAACTCTCACTACATCCACTGTTTCAGCTATCATGTCTAGGCCCAACAACTCACGGTCACCAACATCATCCCAACTAAGAGGAGACGGCACTTCCTCCCATACAAAGCTGTAAATGGCGACATACCTATACTGGCCCGATAACTGTTATTATATGCAAACTCTACCAGATGTAGATGTTCATCCTAGGAGCCCTTAAAATCCAGTATACACACTCTCAACTTATCTTCTAGGATCTGAATCGTCCTCTGTGACAGACCGTCTATCTGTGGATGGTATACAATGCTGAAACTCAACTGAGTTCCTAGGCTGGCCTGCAAACTTTTCCAAAAATGTGACGTGAATCTGGTGTGACAGACGGAAACGATGCATATAGGTACATTGTGAAGCCTCACGATTTCCTATATACAAACTCAATTCAGAATCTAGACTAACCACAAATCTTAACAGAGATAGATAAAGATAAGGATCTTACCTCTCTATAAATCTCTTGGTAAGATAGTCGGTCGACTGGCCAACTCGAAAAGGTATGAAATGAGCTGATTTGGGCAATCGATCAACAATTACCCAGACAGCATCATATCCTTGAGGAGTACGAGGTAACCCAGTCACAAATTCCATCTTCACATGCTACCACTTCCACTCTGGTATAGGAAGAGGTTGCAGTAGTCATTCTATTCTCTGGTGATCCACATTTACTTGCTGACAGGTCAGACATGAAGCCACACTCTTGGCCACACTACGTTTCAGACCATGCCACCAAAAATGTTGTCACAGATCACGATACATTTTGGTACCTCCGGGATGAATAGAATAAGTTGAGCTATGAGCTTCTCTCAATAGTCCATCTCGTATATTACCTGATGGCACACAAATTCTGCTCCCAAAATGCAGAGACCTATATTCATGAATACAGAAATCATTGCGAAGTCTGGCCTCTGTTTACTCTCAAATCTTCTTTAACTTCTCATCTCCAGACTGAGCTGCTTTAATCCTCTCAACCAAATCAGATTGGACTTGTAAATTCATCATCATCACCGAAGTGCCAGGTAAGATAACTTCAATCTCCATCTGCCAAATGTCACCACAAAGCTCTTTTTGTGATGTCATCATCATCACTGTCGGTATACACTAAGAGCATCAGGTACGACGTTGACTTTTCAAGATGATACAGGAGGTCAATATTGTAATCAACCATTAACTCAAGACATCTATGCTGCATCATATTCAGCTCTTTCTGCGTGAACACGTACTTCAAACTCTAGTGACCATGTATATCTTTACACGTTCATCCAGAAGAAAATGCCTACATAGCTTCAACGCAAATACCACTGCAGCTAACTCCAAATCATGCGTAGGATAGTTCATCTCATGTGTCTTCAACAATCTAGAAGCATAGGATACTACCCTACCACGCTGATGGAGAAAACATCCCAATCCTCTGCCTAATGCGTCACAGAAAATCTCAAATCCACCTGAATGGTCGGGAATCGTTAGGACAGGTGCAGTGATCAATATCTTCTTCGGTTCATCAAATGCTCGCTGACATTCCTCTGACAAATTGTAAGCAACACTCTTTTTGATTAGATGAGTCAACGGTGTAACTATCTTAGAGAAATCCTTGATGAACTTCCTGTAGTACACAGCCAATCCCAAGAAGCTTCTAATCTCTGTAACTGACTTAGGGACTGGCCACTTCCCCACTGTAACAACTTTCTCTGGATCCACTTCTATTCCATCTCCAGATATGATGTGTCCCAAAAAAGTAACCTTGTCAGCCAGAACTAACACTTGCTATACTTAGCATACAACTGGTGCTGCCTCAGAATTTCCAAGACTATCTTCAAATGACTAGCATGATCTTCCTATGTCTTTGAATACACCAAGATATAATCAATGAAGACAACCATAAACTTGTCCAAGAATTCATAGAAGACTTGGTTCATCAACCTTTTGAATGTGGCCAGTGCATTAGTAACGCCAAAAGTCATCACTAAGAACTCATAATGACCATAACGAGTTCAAAATGAAATCTTCGAAACATTTAATCCTCTGACCTTCACCTGGTGATAACCACTTCTCAAGTCCAGCTTCGAATACATTCGCGATCCACCAAGCTGATCCAAGATGCCATCAATCCTAGGAAGAGGATTCTTGTTCTTCACTGTGACCTTGTTCAGTTCTCTGTAATCGATGCACATTCTTCGAGATCCATCCTTCTTATTCACCAAAAGTACTGGCACACCCCACGGTGATACATTAGGTTGAATCAGGTCATGCTCCGATAAATCTTTCAACTGGCTACGAAGCTCTACTAACTTTGGAGGAGTCATACGGTACAGAGCCTTCGCAATCGGTTGGGTGCCTGGAATCAGATCAATGGTAAACTCCAAGGATCTATCTAGGGGAAGTCCATAGATATCAGTTGGAAAGACATCAGGAAAGTCTCGGATTACCCTCGGCAACACTGGCTCAGCTTACATCGTCACAATCATCTCTTCTACCGAGTTGACCTTAAACTTCAATGGTCCAATAGAACTACTACCACTAAAGAGTTCAAACTCTGGATGATCAGGAATCTGAAACACTACCTTCTTGAGTCTACAATCTATAGTGGCATAGAACATTACTAACCAATCCATCCCAAAAAACTGCTTCAAAGTGAGGCATCTCCATAACTAAGAGGTCTGCATACAACCTTCGTCCACAAATCTCTATAGACACTGTCGGTATGTAAAGAAATGTGGATCACTCCACATCCCGTATGTATATTCCAACTAGAAGCAAAGGAATATACTACTACAGAATTCCTAGTCACAAATTATTGAGACAAGAAGCAATAAGATGCTTCTGAATCAAAGAGTGACAAGTTAGGAAAAGAAGCAACTCTAGTAATGCCTAAAAGAGAAACCAACATAAAACTAACATAAAGGTTTAATCATCCTAAGAAATGAAAAGTGTAGAAGTACCAGTAATGACTCGTCCTATGTCCTCTGCCTCCACAGCGGTCATAATGAAAGCCTGACGCCTCGACGCTGCTCTCCTGGTGCTCTGCTACTACTGGGGGAAGTCTAGGTGGTCCTCTCTCGAAGTCATGGTACCAGGTGTTGATGGTGCTGGCAATAGGAGTCTCTATGGAGCCAACAGAAGGGTCATCTGCTGCATCGGCCGGGCTGCCACTGGTGCCACTGGGCCTGAAGCCTGCCCCTGTCGGAGACACTATCTGCTCAGGTGTCCTGCCTAACCGCAAGTGAAAGATCGCCCAGCACGGAACCTACAATCCTTCTGTTCATGCCTCGTCTTGCCACAAAACTGACAAGGTCCATGCCTCTGAAGTGCTGGCAGAGCTCCGGGGCTTCTAAACTGGGTGGTCTGAGTAGGTCTCGGAAAAGCCCTCTGCTGACCTGTAGGGTGTCCCTCTACTGCTGCTGATGCCCTACCCACGCTCTTTAGATGAGTCTCATGCATTGATGTTTCATAATATTACACATTTCATATATATGTTTACACATCAAAATGATTGCTTAAATCCCAATTTTATACGCTTTTACACTAATAACTGGAACTATTTGACTTTAAGAGCATTTGGTTGCATTTCAGGGAATATCGAGCAATTCGGAGCATATTGGAGAGGAGGGCACGCACACCGATGCCGGAGCACCGGCGGCACCGCATTTGACGCCTCAAAGCCGCTGGAGAGAAATGAAGGAGAGAAGAAAGGAAGAGAAGAGAGAAATAAGAAATCAAAGAAGGAAGGAGAGGAGATAAGAGTGTAACGACCGGTATATTCGATACACTGGAACTAAGTTCTATTTATGAATGTCTTCATTATTATACTTTGATGTGTTGATCTCATTAATATACTTACATTAAGTTAGTTTATTTAAATATGTTATTATTATTTTAAGTTTTCAAATTCAAAAGTTTTCAAATTTTAAATTCAAATTCGTTTTAAAAACTTTCCCTTTTAAATCCCAATTAAAACTATAATTATTTTAGTAATAATCCCTCATCAATACCCATTATTCTCCCCAATTATTACTATTATTCAACTTTCCTTATTAACTTAGCTTTTATTCCCCTGATCGATATTATTTAAAACAAATCTTTTTAATTTAAACTCCTTCTTGTTAAAACACTTTCTATTTACAAACCCTAACCTACCCTAGGCCTAACACAAGTACACAACAATCATCTCTTTTTCAAAGAGCCCTAACCCATACAAACCCCAGCCGCAACTTTCAACTTAAAAAACTAATAATAAAACCATAGGTAGTTTCCCCATAAACGTTAGGAGAACACAACCCATGCCTTTCACTAAGAAGCCTAGCCTATACAAAACCCTAGCTCACTCTAAACCACAGATACTCACGCACCTCTCTAAAACCCTAGAAACAAACCCTACTCCGATAAAGACCGTAGGCCATCCCCTAGCCTCATCCTCACGCAACTCATCCCCACGTCCAAACCCTGGCCCTCTCCCTTCTAAAAACCCTAACTCCCTGCGACCTCTCCCTTCCTCCGAGCCCAATGCCGGTGCAACCCCGATCTCCTCCTCTCCCTCTCAAAACTCTCACCCATGACCAACCACTCAACCAACGACAACACCTCCGACAGACGCAACGTCCTCCTACCACCTCCTTCCCCCACCGAACACCCTCCGACTACCATCGAACCCACACCACCTCATGCCATCACTCGCATCAGCCCACCGACCTCCAACCCCACCACTAACCACCTCCCATCGTCGACAAACTCCCGCAACCCCCTCGCAGCCACCCCCTCAGTCCTAATCACCACCGACACTACCCCAATATCACCACCTTTCTCCACCCGCTCACCGGCAGCTCTGACAGCCTCCTCCCATATCGAAACTCCCATCTCCTCCATCTACACTACTACAGCCACTCCGCACCGCCTTTCACTCTCCCTCCCTCCCTACAACCCCCGACAGCCCCACAAACCCCTCCAGCCTCACAAAGAACCTGCAGCATATACCAACCTCCGGCAGCAACCCGCGCCCTCCCTGCTTACCGGCATGTAGCCGCCATCACCACTACTACCAACCATCACCTCCGACGACCCTACCTGTCACTGCCCTAAACCGCAACCCACCTACAACACACAGCGGAGGCACCGTGAACGTAAGGTGTGAGTTATTTTATATGGGTTAGCTCCTATATGAATAGTATAGTGTATTACATATTAGTACATGTATATTAATATCAACAATATATCTTTTCTCATATAACACAGTGTTTATATAAAAACAGTTTAAAATACTTTCTGTATTATAAGTAAGTTTATATATATGAACATATATTTTTTTTGACAAGTAAGCGATGATCTTTATATATAAAGGCAAAAATAATTACAAAACTTCACCACTAGAATTCCCGAAAGGTAAAATGGGAGAGGGGGGAGAGGGCACAAGCGTCGTCACCCACTACAACCTAGATACCTATTAGGAAAACCAGCGAGACAAAAAAGAATGTACAAAGGAGAGGATAGTCAGCAGCTTGTCACGGAACAAGGAATCCCCAGTTTGCAAACGGCTCAATTGCTGAAGTCCGATCCCACTCTATATCACGAAGAGTCACAAGAACATCAGATGCAATATCATCAAAAAGGCTTATCTTATCTTTTAGTTTCCCCTCAAAAATCCTCATATTGCATTGCTTCCAGATATGCCAAACCATGGATGCAAGAGCCATTTTGGCAAGAATACCAACATAGTCTTTTTTATTATAAAGGGAAAGCAATAAATCCCCCACCTCAGCAAGAGTAGAAGGGGCAGCGGCACGGATGCCTAATTTCAGCAAGCACCTGCAAAGAATATAACGGGTATACGGACATACAATGAATAAATGATCAATGCTTTCTACCGCCCCTTCATCACATAGAACACAAGCATGATTTGTAGTTACTCCCCACTTATGAAGGATATCTCTGGTGAGTAATTTGCCACGGAAAGCCCGAAGAAGGGTAATAGCCATTTTGGGCACATGTCTACTAAACCACACAACACCGTGATAAGGAAAGGGGTTAGACCTGGTACGAGAACCCTCCCAAGCATTACGAAAAGAGAAACCTGTACAACCAAGCCATTCCCATGAATCAGTCCCTTGGCCCACCTGAACCGATGCTAGAAGAGGCCGTATTGCATCAATTGCCGAATCATTAACCCAGGCTGAACCAGTCCAGTAATCACTAACTAGCTTATTATCATTACCAATGGGTACATCATACAAATGAGATAGAGGACCACAAGGTAACCAATTATCATGCCAGAACAAGGTTGATGTACCATCACCCACAATGCACTTAACAAGTTTTTGTGACTGACCACGACAGTGGAGAAGAAATTTCCAGGTACCAGACTGGGTTGGTTTGGCCTTGGCACAGAAAACCCGCCAGGGGGCTTATAAATGCTTCTCATATAAGTAGCCCAGAGGCTATCAGAAGATAGATAGTTCCAAGTCAAACGGATACCTGAAGCGACGTTTAAATCTGAGAGAAGTCTTAGTCCCACCCCACCTTCTTCCTTAGGGACACACAAATCTTTCCAGGCCCAAAAATGAAGATTACCCCAAATAAATTTCCTGCAGATAGAGTTGATAGATCTAATAATTGAATGAGGAATATGATCACTCCTTATTTTACACCTTTTTCTCGCATGTTTGCATGCCATTTAGATCGCCCAAATCATGTTTTTCACGATATATCGACGATGTTGCGATGCTTTTCACGATTTGTTATTTTTGTCGCATTTCAGGTGATTTGGCGTGATTTGGAGTGATCTCGAGATGCGCTTACTCCAGACGGTCACCGACGACCTCCCCGAGGGGTATTTTTCTGTTGGAGAGGAGCGGAAGAAGAACGGACGTCGCAGGAGCGACGAGGAGGCCAAAACAAGCAATCTGGTCATTTTTTGTGTCCCACTCGGCCGAGTGAAGGAGTCACTCGGCCGACCAGCGAGACACCGCTCGGCCGACCAGATCAGACACGATTCATATGTGCACTCGGCCGAGCGACGGAGACCACATCGGCCGAGTGACGAGACCCCGTCCGCCCGAGTGGCGCCCAGACGAAGCCCTTCAAAAATCGTCATGTTACTGTTTTTCGGCTGCCTGAGCTTCAGAAGACCCACTCGGCCGAGTGGATAATCCCGTCCGCCCGAGTACCATGAAGCCATCGGCCGAGTGACGACAACTCACTCGGCCGACCCGCCCCCGAAGTGAAGACCCCTGAAGATCGATACTTACTGGAAAATTACAGGGTTTTCACTCGGCCGAGCGACTTTTGTCACTCGGCCGAGTGCGACGCGCTGCCTGTAGCGAAAATTGCGGAAAACAGGCTGCGCAGGGGTATTTTGGTCACAGTTTTTGGACAATTTTGGGGGGTATTTAACCCCTGTTTTTACCCTAGTTTAGGAGAGCCTTTCTCTTAGATTTTTTGTAGCTTTTAGATTAGCCTTTTAGTTTTATTCTTGTGATTGGAGAGGAGACAAAATTGGATTTTTGTTGGATTAATTGAAGAACTCCATTGGTTTGTGTTTTCTCTTCTCTAAAAATTCTATTTTTATTGCATATCTCAATATTGTGATGAATTCTATTGCTTATTTCATTGATTATTTTTGTGATCTTGCTATGAATTGTGAGTAGTCGCCACGTCTTGGGGCGTGGGGATGAACCCTACAAGCCATATTTCATGATTGTGATGAATTGGTAGGAATTTTGCTAGAATTGCTATTAGGGATTAGATTGGGATCAATTTACTACGGATGGCTAGGAATTCACATCGATTGGGATTTGCAAGAGATTGGATCCCAATCCGATATGGAACCCTAGAAATCCAAATTGGGTTGGAATCGAATTTCCGTAGTATCGGTTTGCAAGAGATTGGACCGATACTAGGGTTTCCGGTTCCAATTCCGCGCCAATACCCGTTTGCAAGAGATTGGACGGGTAGGAACTATCCCAAACTAGGTCGCGGGCCGAGTTTGCAAGAGATTGGGCTCGGTGCGCGATTGAACGATGATGTTGATCCTAATGCTAGCTTCCCTAGACTAGGGTTTGCAAGAGATTGGACCCGAACCTAGGATAGCTATAGGCCGGCAACAGCGTGAGAGCGTGAGCTTGGTTCTACATTCAGTTGCAACTAGTTCATCCAAAATCTTATTCTAGCAATTTTGATACCGATGAACCACATTTACGAAATATGGTGAGTAGCGGGAATTCCCCATTCCCTAGACATTCTTTATTTGATTTGATATTTCCGTACTTTGTCTGACGATTGTGACAGGATCGCCAAAGGCAAATTTCTCTCTTCTTAAATAGCCAGGTTGATTGGATCAAGCACGGTCATTCGTCCTCCCTGTGTTCGATAACCCGCTTGCTGCTATACCGTGCGCTTGCGGTAAAACTAAAAACCGTTCTCTGGGTGTATATCCGGGACCGACCAAATTTTTGGCGCCGTTGCCGGGGAAGGCATTTTGACGGTGTTCGTCATCGACCACCCGGTTACTTCTTCTTTCTCTCTTTCTTTACTTTCTTCTATTTGCATATTCTCCCCGTATTTTGCATAAGGTCTTTACAGGAAGAATGGAGGATGTGATGTCAACAATAGAACTCAGTCAGGAAGACTATGACTCCTTCACAGACCTCCTTAAGGAGCTTGTCGATGAGGTCCATGCTACCGGAGCTTTTGCTATCGACGTCAAGGACCCTGACGAGCAACTGTTTGCTAGTTTTGTGATGGACCAAGTCTCCCCGGAGGGGACTATCGGAGGCAACGTCAGAGTTGATGTGATGGACGACAAGCTATATTTCGAAGACGGTAGAACAAGTGTCGAGGATTACTATACTCCGGGAGGATCTTCAGAGCAAGCCATCGTTCAGGGAGTTACACCCCATGACACTTACCCTTGCTTCTACGAGTCGTCTGATGTGTTTCTTGATTCCAGGAACGAACCGGAGCCGAGTGAAGGCTCTGATGACGCTAGCACAGAATCGGAGCGCGCCTATTTCGATGCATTGTCCTCACTAAGTAGTGAGTCTGACTCTTCACAAGAGAGCGCGCCACCTGAGCACGAGCTAGACCCGGCTGACAAGGAAGAAGCCAAACTCGCACGAGCTGATGAAGTAGAAGGAGCGGCGCCTCTTCAGGTAGAACTTAAACAATTACCTCCGAATCTAAGGTACGCCTTTTTGGGTAACAAATTAACTTTTCCGGTGATAGTAAACTCCCACCTCACGCCGGACCAACTTGAAAAACTCCTAGACGTTCTTAGGAGCCACAAAGATGTCCTTGGCTACACTATCTCCGATCTAAAAGGGATAAGCCCTAGGCTTTGCACGCATAGGATCCATTTGGAGGATACAGACGCCACCTCCATAGAGCCTCAAAGGCGGTTAAACCCTAATATGAAGGAGGTGGTTAAAAAGGAAATCCTAAAATTGCTCGACGCCGGTATTATTTATCATATCTCTGACAGTAGATGGGTTAGCCCCGTTCACGTCGTCCCCAAGAAAGGGGGAATGACTGTCATAAAAAATGAAAAAGGTGAGCCCATATCTACGCGCACCGTCACGGGATGGCGAATGTGCATTGACTATAGGAAACTCAATAAAGCCACCCGAAAGGACCATTACCCATTGCCCTTCATTGATCAAATGCTTGAACGCCTTGCAAAACATAAATACTTTTGCTATCTAGATGGGTATTCGGGATTCTTCCAAATCCCTTTGCACGAAGATGACCAAGAGAAGACAACTTTCACTTGTCCCTATGGCACCTATGCCTACCGTAGGATGCCGTTTGGCCTTTGTAATGCTCCCGCCACCTTTCAGAGGTGTATGACATCCATATTTTCCGATTACATTGAAAATATTATGGAAGTTTTTATGGATGATTTCTCTGTTTATGGAAGTGAGTTTGACTCTTGCTTGGAAAATCTTACTAAAGTCCTAAAAAGGTGCCAACAAAACAATCTCACTCTCAATTGGGAGAAGTGTCACTTCATGGGCACGGAAGGTATAGTTCTCGGACATCTTGTCTCTTCGAGAGGAATTGAGGTAGATAAAGCAAAGATTGAGGTAATCAAGAAACTCCCTCCTCCTATTAATGTCAAGGGCATTAGAGGCTTTCTTGGTCACGCGGGGTTTTACCGCCGCTTCATCAAGGATTTCGCCTCGATTGCCCGACCGCTTACTTCCTTGCTCGCTAAAGATATTCCTTTTGTTTTTTCAGGAGAATGCTTGCAAGCCTTCAACACCTTGAAGGAAGCACTAGTCTCCGCGCCCATCATACAACCACCGGATTGGAGCCTTCCTTTTGAGCTAATGTGTGATGCTAGCGACCAAGCCATTGGAGCGGTGTTGGGACAAAGAAAAGATAAGAAGCTTCATGTGATATACTATGCGAGCAAGACATTGGATGACGCACAGAAAAACTACACAACTACCGAGAAAGAGCTTCTAGCGGTCGTCTATTCCATAGAGAAGTTTTGCTCCTACCTCCTCGGTTCCAAGGTGATTGTCCACACCGGCCATGCGGCATTGAAGTATCTTTTAAACAAGAAGGAGGCCAAACCTCGGTTGATTAGGTGGATACTCTTGTTGCAAGAATTCGACTTAGAGATAAGAGACAAGAAGGGTACGGACAATGTCATGGCGGATCATTTATCTAGGCTCATTCGCGACAAGGAGGATGTGAGTTTGCCTATCGACGACACTTTCGTGGATGAGAGGCTATATGCCATAAGGACCAGAGAGGTCCCTTGGTACGCGGACTTCGTCAACTACTTGGCTTGTGGAATTAAACCGCATGGGATGCCCACGCATCAAAAGAGGAGATTTCTTCATGAAGTCCGTAGCTATTTCTGGGAAGATCCATACCTCTTCAAGATATGCAAGGATGGCGTCATCCGGAGGTGTGTTTCTAAAGAGGAGGCGACATCCATCATTTTGCATTGCCACGGTCTACCATGCGGAGGACATCATGCCGCCTCTAAAACTACCGCTAAGATTTTGCAGAGCGGGTTCTTCTGGCCGACAATGTTTAAAGACACCCACGACTTTGTAAAGGGGTGCGATAGATGCCAACGGACCGGGAATATCTCCAATCGCAATGAGATGCCAATGAGGCCCATCCAAGAAATTGAGCTTTTTGATTGTTGGGGAGTAGACTTCATGGGACCATTTCCGTCAAGCAATGGCAACAAATACATCCTATTGGCCGTCGACTATGTCTCCAAATGGGTGGAAGCAATCGCCACCCCTACTAATGATGCAAGGGTCGTCTCCAAGTTCTTCAAGCAAAATATCTTCCCGCGCTTCGGAGTGCCTCGTACCTTGATAAGCGATGGGGGGAGACACTTCATAGAGAACAAGTTTGAAGCCATGCTAAAGAAGTACGGAGTAAACCATAGAGTTGGCATGGCATATCACCCCCAGACAAGCGGCCAAGTGGAAGTCTCAAATAGAGAGATCAAGCAAATTCTTGAGAAGACCGTGGATCGGTCTAGAAAGGATTGGTCAATGAAGCTAAACGATGCTCTATGGGCATATCGCACGGCCTTTCGCACCCCCATCGGTACCACACCGTTCAGACTAGTCTATGGGAAGGCCTGCCACTTGCCGGTAGAGTTGGAACACCGCGCATATTGGGCCATCAAGACCTTTAACTACGACTACAAGAGTGCGGCGGTGAGGCGACTCTTGGACATCAACAAACTTGATGAAATAAGGAGAGACGCCTATGAGAGCTCGAGAATTTACAAAGAAAGGACCAAAATTCTCCACGATGCCCGCATAACCGTCACAGACTTCAAGGTAGGAGACAAGGTCTTACTCTATAATTCCCGGCTCCGACTATTTCCCGGAAAGTTGAGGTCACGTTGGTCTGGACCTTTCACCATTAAGAACATACAACCGGGAGGGGCCTTCGAGTTGGAAAGCAAAGACGGGGCCTCGTTCAAGGTAAATGGTCAGAGACTCAAGCATTATTCTGAGGGAGTCCCAACGGGAGAAATCAATAGAATATATCTACTTAAGGGACGGCCGGATGATCTTTCATACCTCCTTGATGAGGTAATTGAGGAGGCGACCCCCCACTCGATTGGCGCTCTTTTCGATGAGGATTTAGAGGAAGGCCCGGATTTAGGCCAAGATGAGGAGAAAGACGATTCCGCTGACCTCTCCACTGAAAATGATGAAGGCGACGCTGATGTCGCAAGGATTCGAGAGCTCTGCAAGCTCTCGAAATTAAAGTCTCCAAAGAAAGCTCCGCCGATACAGAAATCGGCGTCACCGGTGAAGCCGTTGACCGGGGCAAACGCTAGCTTGGGGGAGCCTCCCCCCAACACAATTCGAACCGAGAGACCACCGCGGGAGAACACGCCGCCGCAACTTCCGAATCCAAGCGTTCTCCCCGGAAAGTTTGATGGGTGCATCTCATATGCACCAAACATCCCGCATTAATTGAAAATCATAGGGGGTCGAGCTCACGACCTTAAACGAGCGCTTGTCGGGAGGCAACCCGAAGGTTATTGCTTTATTTTTACTTTTTCTTTATTTTTGTTTTAGAAATTTTTAGTGTTTTGAGTCGTTCGCCCAAAAAATTTTGTGATAACGGGTCCTATTTTTCTTGACAGGAGAGGAGATAGGTAAATCCATCATGAGGATGATGAACGAGACGACGAGGAGCGCCACAGGAAGACGCTCGATGCTTAGGAGTAAGATGAAATCGACTGGAGGAAGAAAGACGGAGTTTGGAGCCCAAACGAAGACAAACAGCAGAAAACAAGGCTCACTCGGCCGAGTATACTAGTCACTCGGCCGAGTACACAAGTTCGTCCGGCCGAGCCGCTCACGAACGAGGGAAGTCTGCTGTACCCAACTCTCTGTTTATTTTCCTGATTTCAGTATAACTGCTACTCGGCCGAGTATATATTTTCACTCGGCCGAGTAAAACGGATACGCTCCTAGGGCGAGTCTTGCCAAGTAGCTTGAGCCACTCGGCCGAATGGACTTACTCCACTCGGCCGAGGCTGGCAAAGCCACTCGGCCGAAGCGTAAGCGGGGAGGATTTTCCATTGATCCCACTCGGCCGAGTGACCTAGTCACTCGGCCGAGTCGTAACTTTTACTATATAAGTGGCCGAGGGGGGGCACGTTTTTCGAAACGCAAAAACCCAAATCGCCCGACCCTTCAGCTCCCCTCGCCCGCTCGCCTCGCTCGCGCCCTCGCTCGCCCGACCACCGGTCGCCGCGCCACCGCTCGGCTCGCCACCGCCGACCGAGCACCGCCGCGCCTCGCCCGAGTCGCCGCTGACGGCCACCGCACCGGCCACCTCCGGTATCGCCTATTTCGCCCTTTTCTCCTCTTTTTGTGTGTTTTTCGAGGATCCACGCGTTAAACGAACCCCTAACCCAAATTGATTTCTATATTTATCTATTATACCCCTAATGCTCCATACGTTTTGAATATTACTCGCTGATATCTCCATTTCATGCGCAGGTTGTTTCTGGGAGCTTAGGGGAGCCCAGGGGAGCTTCTACGGACTGAATTGGGCTTCGCGGAGGTGCTGTCTTCGCACTCTTCCATTGCTTAGCACTCACGGCGTGTCGGGGTATACTCTTTCCTTTATTTTGCACATGCCACACTTTTTACACTTTTCGGCTCGCGCTCGGGGCCGATATGCCGCCCCGGACACGGCCGCGGTCGAAGAGACCTTCCGCCAAGCGGAAGCGGTCGAATGACGCCGGCCCCTCCCACGAGTTGGAGGACTCTCCTCCGCCTTCTCCCACACACCCCATCCACCCAGCACAGCCTGCAGGCCCCGCACACCCCGCACAGCCTGCAGCGCCCACACAGCCCGCACAGCCCGCACAGCCACCCCCTGCCGCTCCACAGCCACCACCTCCGGCTCCACTGGTCGGGCCGCTCGGGATTACGTTCCGAGACGACGCACACCGCGTCGTCTTTGAGCGTATCTCCCAGCGCTCGATCGTACCCTCCAGGTTTGCACACCTTGCCGACCTAGGACGCCTGGGGGTACTAGAGGGGATGCTCACGTTGTACGACAACGTGGGCTGGCGAGATTTCTTTCAGGTGTCGACGGACACGTTTACCCGTCCGACACTTGAGGTACTTAGTTCGATCGCCCAGACCGACGAGGGATGCTCATTTCGGTTCATGGACCGGGAGTGCCGGGTCACTCTCGGTATGATTAGAGCATTTTTCTCGTGGCCCGATGTCCCCGGAGCCGATCGCGGTTACGGCCCCACCCATATCCCCCCACCTTCCTTCGACGCCGGTGCCTTCTGGGCCTGGATTACGGGTCTTCACGATGCCTTTGACCCTAGTAGGGCCAAGGCCTTGGCCATTGTCCATCCCTGCCTCCGTATTGCTCAGCGCCTTATGGCGACGACCTTTTTGGCCAGATATGAGCCGGGCACGATGTCTACGCCAGAGCTCTACATGCTCTATGCGATGACACGGCCCAGAGCTCTATCTAGGGATGGCGATGAGCTCGTCCCCGCAGTCGTGATTGATGTCGCGGCTTGGTTTTTAGACCGCATCATTGTATCGGTGGGCGCTCGCTCACCGATATGCTGCGACAGCCTGATCACCTTGCTTGCCCTTATGACCGGCGAGGACTTCCCTGACGACCTGCGACGAGCACTGGGCCCCACTTCTTTGTCGATTGATGTTATGGCCCGGATGAAGATGCTTCGTCCGCACGGTGAGCGCCACTGGGTCTGGTTGTACGGCCCTTACGGTGCCGATTACATGATTCTTCTGAGCCCAGCTCGGACTCAGATTGCACCAGCCCACGTCGACTGGCTCCCTGCGATGGATGTTCTCATCCCCCCTGCTTACGTGCTCGAGGCCGAGGAGGCCGAGCAGGCCCACGCTGCCCACGCTGCCCCCGCAGACCCTGTCGCCCCTGCCGAGCATGCTGCCCCTGTTGACCTCGTGGCCCCTCAGCCTATACCTGATGTTTCCGCTGCTCCTGACACCTCTGTCCCCACCTCTGTCGGTGTCGGGAGTACCTTAGCTGAGCCCACCTCCACTGCTTCCGAGGCTGTCACCACCACCACTGGCCCTCTGTCTGCTGAGCCTGTTTCTTCTGCCCCACCCGAGCGCCCACCGACCGTAGTTGAGTGCGGAGAGCCCTCTGTCTCCACTACTGCTGTATTTTTCGAGAGTGTCGTGGCGTCTGTCCACACTTCTGTACCACTGACCTCTCTGGCCGCCTCGCTGCCACTTTTGCACTCTTCTTTCGCTGCTGCTACCTCCACTTCTCACCAGCCGGTGCCCCGGCCTCACACTGAGGCCAGGCCCACATTTGCGAGTGCAGCGCCTTTCGTTCCCTTCCCCGCTGAGCCCGTCACATACGCGACCCGAGTACGCCAGCCCCGCCCTGCACAGCCCCGACCTGTGCGTCCCTCTGCACCACCACCCCCCGACACTGTACTTCAGAGCATTCGTGCTCTAGAGGGGGCGGTGAGTGGCCTCAGAGGTGACCTTAGGACCCTGTCCTCCACCGTCTCTGCGATGGCTGGCCGCTTCGACCTGCTCCCACAGATTCACTACTGTCTTACCCAGGTCCTGGAGCGTCTCCCCCGCGTCCCCGTACCCACACAGCAGGTTCCCACCCCCGCTTCCACCCACACTCGGCCTGCTACCACTTCCACACCCACACCCGCTCAGCAGCCTGCACCACCAGCACCACCACCTCCGCCTCAGGACGGAGACGGCGCAGCACCACCTTCTTAGGCACCCTTGATACCATCGATTATTCCTGCCGTTGTGCTGCCCGTTTCTGCTGGGTCCTGTTGCATTTTTGTCCACCCCCCCTCCCCTCACTTATTTTGGGTTTCTCATTCAGATCGTATCCTTATATATCTTTTTTGGGAGAGAGGGTGCGTTTTTGGTGACACATCTATATATCTGTATCACTCCTATCTGTGCATGCATCATGTCCGCATCATATTTTCATTTCTTTGTTATTTCTTTTTATTTTCATTTTTTTTCATCATGCATGCCCCCTTACTTTCCCCTCCCTTTACTTGTCTCTCGGTGTGCCACACTTTGCACATTGAGGACAATGTGCCATTTAGCTTGGGGGAGTGAGTTCTCACGTTCTTTTCGGTTTGCCACCTTTATTTTTAGTTTTTCACGCCATTTTCCGCTTTTGCACTTATTTTCATCATTTATTCTCATTTTGCCATGCATCACGTTTTTCTTATTTTTCTGTGTGTCGCATTGTAAATAGTTCTTTTTTCCCTTTATCTTTATTTCTTTCTTTTTCATCTCATGCTAGAGATGACTTTTCTGTGATGATGATGACGTGGAGTTAGCTTATTCTATATGCATGCTTTATTTGTCATGTCTTAGATTTTATTTCTGATATCATATGCTATGACTTGCCTTGCATCTAGAGATGGTAACCCACACTTTTTCCACATGAAAATGGATGAAATTTTATTATTAGCTGAGTCTGAATATTCATATGTATGTTATCACAGAAAACACACCAAGATTCACGCATTGAATGCCTATATCTGGAGTACCGATTTCTTTTCCTATATCACTTCTATATGCATGAACTGTACATTTCACTTCAGGATGATTGAATGATGTTAGCTATGATAAATCTGGATTAGTTAGCTTTTTTGTGATCGAAACTGAGTAGATTAGATTACCCTGCTGAAGTTGTCGTGCATGTCTTATAGAGTGAACCGAGTGATATATTTATTTCTTTCTCCACAAATCTTGAACATCATTTCTCTACTTTTAAAATCATTGGTGAATCTCCCCTTAGCGATTCTATTATATGGCATTTCCCCCGCTATTAATTCCTAGCTCCAAATTTCTTATTCAAAAAAAGAAAAAAAAAGAAAAAAAAGAGAAAAGAGAAAATATTCATGTATATCATTATCTCTCTTTGAGTTGGGATCGTTGTGTATATATGCTATTGCATCAAAAAAAAGAAAAAGAAAAGAGGAAAAATCCTCAATAAAAGATCACATCTCACTTTCTTTCTTTCTCTTCTCTTTTCATTGCTTTTTGGAGCTTTCTAAAAAAGGGGATGTAAATATTTTTTTTATGCCACCACGCTTATAGATAAGCTTGGGGGAGGGGATCCATTGATGTGTGAGAGAGTGAGTACTTGACGTTGCACGACAACCTAGGCTAAGTAATATTCTATACTCGGTGAGATTATTTCTAGCTTTACGAAATCCAGAAATCTAAGCCTAGCGTTCATTTCATGAAATCCATACTTTTCTATTCTCTCTATTCTATTGTGTGATACTCTTATACTCCTGATAGAAAGCATTCAATTGAAAAGTGTGTGATCTGTGATTTGTATACCGCTTTAAATGATTCAGACGATGTTAATTATAAGATTATTCCGTTTTTCATGATTATATTGTTGTTCGTGGGTTTTCTATTTCTATTTGCACTATTATACTATGATATCAAAATAAAATTCTTTGACATGTGTTTTTCGTTTAGTGCATGCTATATGAGTAAGCGGAACCCACGTCCTGAGAAAATGATCTAGCGGCTTACCTCTTCGCTTCTTTCTTTCTTCTTTATTTTTATTTCGTTTTTCATTCTTCTCCGTTTTCCATTCTTCATTTTTTCGCCGTTTTCGTTTTCCGAATCCACCGGGTTCGCCTTTTACTTATCTTCCTTGAGGACGAGTAAGAGGCAAGCTTGGGGGATTTTGATCACTCCTTATTTTACACCTTTTTCCCGCATGTTTACATGCCATTTAGATCGCCCAAATCATGTTTTTCACGATATATCGACGATATTGCGATGCTTTTCACGATTTGTTGTTTTTGTCGCATTTCAGGTGATTTGGCGCGATTTGGAGTGATCTCGAGATGCGCTTACTCCAGACGGTCACCGACGACCTCCCCGAGGGGTATTTTTCTGTTGGAGAGGAGCGGAAGAAGAACGGACGTCGCAGGAGCGACGAGGAGGCCAAAACAAGCAATCTGGGCATTTTTTGTGTCCCACTCGGCCGAGTGAAGGAGTCACTCGGCCGACCAGCGAGACACCGCTCGGCCGACCAGATCAGACACGATTCATATGTGCACTCGGCCGAGCGACGGATACCACATCGGCCGAGTGACGAGACCCCGTCCGCCCGAGTGGCGCCCAGACGAAGCCATTCAAAAATCTCCAAGTTATTATTTTTCGGCTGCCTGAGCTTCAGAAGACCCACTCGGCCGAGTGGATAATCCCGACCGCCCGAGTACCAAGAAGCCATCGGCCGAGTGACGACAACTCACTCGGTCGAGCAGCCCCCGAAGTGAAGACCCCTGAAGATCGAGACTTACTGGAAATTTACAGGGTTTTCACTCGGCCGAGCGACTTTTGTCACTCGGCCGAGTGCGACGCGCTGCCTGTAGCGAAAATTGCGGAAAACAGGCTGCGCATGGGTATTTTGGTCACAGTTTTTGGATGATTTTGGGGGGTATTTAACCCCTGTTTTTACCCTAGTTTAGGAGAGCCTTTCTCTTAGATTTTTTGTAGCTTTTAGATTAGCCTTTTAGTTTTATTCTTGTGATTGGAGAGGAGACAAAATTGGATTTTTGTTGGATTAATTGAAGAACTCCATTGGTTTGTGTTTTCTTTTCTCTAAAAATTCTATTTTTATTGCATATCTCAATATTGTGATGAATTCTATTGCTTATTTCATTGATTATTTTTGTGATCTTGCTATGAATTGTGAGTAGTCGCCACGTCTTGGGGCGTGGGGATGAACCCTACAAGCCCTATTTCATGATTGTGATGAATTGGTAGGAATTTTGCTAGAATTGCTATTAGGGATTAGATTGGGATCAATTTACTACGGATGGCTAGGAATTCACATCGATTGGGATTTGCAAGAGATTGGATCCCAATCCGATAGGGAACCCTAGAAATCCGAATTGGGTTGGAATCGAATTTCCGTAGTATCGGTTTGCAAGAGATTGGACCGATACTAGGGTTTCCGGTTCCAATTCCGCGCCAATACCCGTTTGCAAGAGATTGGACGGGTAGGAACTATCCCAAACTAGGTCGCGGGCCGAGTTTGCAAGAGATTGGGCTCGGTGCGCGATTGAACGATGATGTTGATCCTAATGCTACCTTCCCTAGACTAGGGTTTGCAAGAGATTGGACCCGATGCTAGGATAGCTATAGGCCGGCTACAGCGCGAGAGCGTGAGCTTGGTTCTACATTCAGTTACAACTAGTTCATCCAAAATCTTATTCTAGCAATTTTGATACCGATGAACCACATTTACGAAATATGGTGAGTATCGGGAATTCCCCATTCCCTAGACGTTCTTTATTTGATTTGATATTTCCGTACTTTGTCTGACGATTGTGACAGGATCGCCAAAGGCAAATTTCTCTCTTCTTAAATAGCCAGGTTGATTGGATCAAGCACGGTCATTCGTCCTCCCTGTGTTCGATAACCCGCTTGCTGCTATACCGTGCGCTTGCGGTAAAACTACAACCGTTCTCTGGGTGTATATCCGGGACCGACCAGAATACGATAGACCTACATCCAGAACGCCACCATACCATAGATTACAGATCGAACCAACTGGATCCTTCCAGAGATGGAGAGGAGGGAAGAGGACCATCCCTACAATCTTTGTTTACATTTATCAACAAACCTGTCGAACATAGACGCTTTAGGATATACTGACGATAAAGGGAGTCCAAGATAGATGGCAAGTGAAGAAACAAGCTTAACCCCAAGAATGCCTGCCAGGGTAGAATTACGAACACCCTTGCTAAAGATAGCTGAACTTTTGTCCCAGTTCACCTGCAACCCCGTTAGTAATCTGAAAGTATGAAGCAGTTCCTGAAGCCCCTTAAGGGAATGCGAATTACCACGGCAGAAAACCAAGAGGTCATCAGCAAATAGCAGATGAGAAATAGCCCTTGACTTACGAAGGGGATGAATAGAGGATGATGCCTCAGTTCTAGCCATCAAAAGAGAAAATGCCTCCATTACAATCACAAAAAGATATGGAGATAGTGGGTCTCCTTGCCTCAAACCTTTATTGGAGGGGAAATAACCAGCAGGTGATCCATCAATCAAGACTGAAAAGGTAGGGGAGGAGATACAAGCATGGATCCATTTCATGAAATTGGGGCCGAAACCCATCTGATGAAGCATGAATAAAATAAATTCCCTATTAACAGAATCAAAGGCCTTACGAAGATCCAATTTAATGCACGCCATAGCCCCCATGGGGGAGCTGAAATCTCGAATCTGTTCATGGGCTATGAGAGTACAATCTGCCAAAAGCCTATTCTTGAGAAACGCTGATTGATTGGAGGAGATAAGCCCATTGATAACCTTCCTTAATCTGATACAAAGGACCTTACTTATTAATTTGTAAATCACATTACAGCAGGCGATGGGTCGATAATCGCCTAGGTTGGTAGCATTGGTACTTTTGGGAACAAGAGTTAAAAAGGTGTGATTAATCTGTTGCAACATGGCACCGGAATCAAAAAAAGAGGAGATAGCAGAGGTAACATCTTTCCCAATAATAGCCCAATTGTGCTGATAAAAATATGCATTATATCCATCTGGACCCGGGGCTTTATCTTTCCCAATATCAAAAACAGCTATTTTAATCTCATCAGCTGTTATTTTCCTATCCATCCAAGAAGATCCTAAGGAAGTGAGCTTCCGCTTAGGAGTAAGCTTGGGGAAAACATTCCAATAATCGTCTTGCTGGAGTAAATTTTTATAAAAAAGTGGTGCTTCTTCCCTTAAGAGCTCAGTATTAGAAGTAGGGTGACCATCTGCAGTAATAAGATGATTAAGATTATTGTAGCAGCGCCTAGACTTCATGGCCATGTAGAAAACATTGGTGTTCCTATCCCCCAACTTAAGCCAGTTCTGTCTGCTTTTCTGTCTCATATCAGATTCCTCCATATCCATGGCCTGGGCTAACCTAAAAATAGCTTCATGCTCTTGTTTCTGTAACGCGGTATTATGCAACAAGGTAGGGCTATTCTGAATTTGCTCAAGTTTCTCACGACATTCTGCACTGGCACTGCGGTGATTTGCTGCCCAGGGCTTTAGTTCAAGCTTTACAGCTTTGAGCTTATGGACAACTTTATACATTGGAGTAGCATTTTGAATGTTGTTGTTCCATACCGTAGTAAGGAGATCATTGAACCCCAGATACAAACACCACGAATTATAAAACTTAAAAGGTTTTGGGTGGGAGATTACCTTTGGATGAAGATGAACTTGCATGGGACAGTGATCACTAGTCCCAGCATTAATATAAGTAGTATACGAAGTCGGGAGAAGATGAATCCATGCAGAATTGCATAGGGTTCTATCCAACATGGCTGCAATACGCCCCGACCCAGGCGCTTGTTGTTCCAGCTAAGACGTTGGCCAACACTCTTCATCTCCAGTAAGCAGCAACGATCAATACATGAATTAAAAGCCTCAGTAATAACAGAATCCAGGGGCCTACCACCCAGCTTTTCATGAGAGTGACGAACGCAGTTGAAGTCCACGCCGACAAGCCATGGTAGAGCATTTAAAGAGGAAGCATCCCGCACGAGGCAATCCCATAGTTGTTGACGGAGGGTAGCTTGGTTGAAAGCATAGACGACGGAGAGAGCAAAGGAGAGTCCAGCCGAATTGGTGATAGTGACTGTAATGTGTTGGGATGATGAAGAGTGGGTAGCAACACTCCAAATACTGGCATCAAACAGGATAATAATACGTCCACCCGAGTGATGAAGACGATTATCAAAACTAACCCAAAATGAAGGGAAACACTTGGAGATTCTCGAGGCATGCTGAATATCCACTTTAGTTTCTAAAAGACAAACAACCGATGGATGGAGCTTATGAATCCGGTGCTTGAGATCACCCCTCCTAGTCGAGGAGTTAAGCCCCCTAGTATTCCAAAAGACCACTGACATTTAAACAGTGGGAAGTGGAGCTCCGCCGCCCCCAGCTAGGCGTGAGCTATGACAGGCCATTACAGAGTTATCACCCTTCTTCTGTAAATTTTTCCCTTGGAAGCGACAGCTGATTCTTTAAGACCGAGTTGCTCACACTCCCAATCAGGGTTAGGATAAGTAAGGAGAACTTCATATGTGTCAGAATCCATTGGCAATGGGGCATCCTCCTGAATAGTGTCTTGCAGTAATAGGGCGGGCATCAGATGGCCTGGAGTAGCGGCCTTTGGGACAATATTGCCTACATAAGGGATTTCTTCAATGTCTTCAGAATCCGAGGAAGACTCTTCTTCTCTTTGATTCGGCATGACAGTATTGTCTACTAAGCTCTTCAAGCCGTCAGAAATTATCACCGTTGGTTTAGGCACCCCCGGTTTTGGCAACCCAGGTATTGGATGTAGACCTCCCACCTGCTCAATAGAGTACTCAAACCCCATACCTGGGTTTGACTTAGGAAGGACCCCGGCTGTATTAGGCAATTCACATGGGATTACCGGACTTTTATCAGGGGTGGAACCGACATTACCAGAGCAGCAACTAATCATTGTACTTGAAGACATGCAGTTCACAGTAGAAGTCAGTAGCCGTCCAACTTCTGATGTTTCACCTTGTTCTTGTAAATGACTGGAGAAGAACATTTTGGGGACCCCCATACATGGTATAGTTTGGAATGAAGGGGGCCCTGCAACTTCCTCAGTAGATACATATTCATCCACAATAGGAGCTGTGCCCATATCAATAACAGCATTAATCCCCTTCCCTACTTCATTAGCCATCAAAGGACAAACTTGCGGCTGCTCACATATAGGATCAGGTGTCAATTGGACAGGACATTGCTGCTGCTCACATATAGGAGCCAATTGGACAGGACATTGAGAGTCTAAATGTCCAAAGCAGATGCAATTACTACATCGAGGAGGTTCCCCTTCATATTTGACGACCATTGACATTTCGGTCCCATCATCTAACTCGACAACTACTGCACGGGGTAGGGGCTGCTTGGCATCGATTTTAATCAAACATTTTGCATAGGCTAGACGCTCCAATTTCACCGTAGCCCTATCCAGACACAGAGGCCTACCCACCACTGAAGCAATAACATTCAGGATATCCAAAGTCCACATGTTCACAGGTACTCCATGAAACTGCACCCACACTGGGACACTCCACCTTTGGAGCACAACAAGTCTACCATCAAATAACCACGGTCCACCATGTAATATTTTCTCACATTCCGCCTTGTCATCAAATCTGAAGTAGATGAAGCCATTGTCCCGGCTATAAATTTGTACAGTCTTTTTGAGCTTCCACAGGCGATCAACCCATGCCCGAATCTGCCCATAATAGGGTACATCACCCAATACATAACCAACAAGGGCATTCTTCCACAGGTCAGATCCCTTAGCCATGAGAGAATCCTGGACCCTCGCTATAGTTGTGCCATTTTGCCTGATCGTAGGGGGAATAAACGTCATTCCCAAGGACTCCTCATAAGATCTCCTATTTGCACACACGTCGGACCACGAAAGCTTGGTCGCATCTGCATTAATCTTTATAGCAACATGAGGCCTCACAGGCATTCTATCATACACTTTACCAGCATCAGGCAAATTAGTCTTCATCATCTCAGGCTTCGGGAGAGGATTATGCCCCCATCGACCTCCCCTATAAGGCATCCTCTTAAACACAGTATGCACTCCCTTTCCTCCATCAGAAGGAACAGATCTCCCAGAGCCTCTTCTCCTTCTCATGACCTAATTCCATCCATCTTGGTGATCCAAGCTGAGCCGTGTGTTGCCATCAATATTTTCGCCATCTCCTCCAGATGAAGCAAAACGGTTCTTCGGATGATCCAAGCCCGTAGTTACCTTTTCACCTCCAGCGAGATCCTTAACCCCTGTCGCCCTGATCGCGAGAATCCCAGCTGCGTTGTTTGCCTTCCCGGAACCCTTGCCAGCAGCGAAGGCCGCCGTCGCAAGGGGCCGTAAATCGCCAGGGTCGCCCTCTCTCACCGCTCCGTGAATTACGCTCACCGCTCCGTGAACACACACACACACACACACACACACACATATTCGAATACCATTTTGTATAAAGCTTTGTATTGGTAAATTTTAGTATTATTTTAGTTGGTTAAGAATTCTTAGCTTGACCTAATGATGTAGAAACGTCCGCACCACCCGTACAAACTCGTCGACACCAAAATCACCGGAAACAGGCAAGTGTGCAATTTAATACACGTATTTAAATGTTGCTCAATTAGCCGTTTTACACTTAACTAGTTCTAAATGACCTAAACTATGATACCTTGTACACAAAAAATGCCATGTGACACAATGACACTAAAACCCCTTAAACGCACTTTTGTGAATTGCTAAACTTGAACCCGTGTGCGTGTGTGTGGACACCATTAAGAAAAGTGAATATAATTTGTTACGACATGAAATGTACAGACAATGAAATGAACAACTTGATAATCATATAACATGATAGCTGGTTTGGCTAAATCATAGATATTGCATGCCATTGGCTCATAGATATTGCATGCCATTGGCTCATATATATTGCATGCCAAGATTTGGATATTCATGTGGGCCTGTTGGCTAGTCTGGCTCGTGTCCAGTATATAACTCATGATGGTCAGTTGGCTGATTCTGGCTCGTGGTCTAGAAAGTATACATGGGTGGGGTTGGATGCGCGGGCACTAGCTGGTAGTAAAAGGGTCGCCTTCGGGGGCACTTAAAGGTGGATTCACTTACTAGCCGTCTAAAGACGGGAACCTTAGTCACGGATTTGCACACACAATTGAACAACTTGAAAAATGATGTTAACTTACAGAACTGCTGTTGCTTTATTTAAAATTGAACTGCCATGTTTCCATTCATAATAGAACTGCTATGCTAGTGGAAATCTTTATAACTGCTTTAACTTCCATATATAATCTTTTGCATATCTTGCCAAGGGTCCCCTTTTAACCATAACTTGCCAAGGACCCTTGCTGACATACATTCCATTTGTTTGAATGTATGTCAGGTCACTAGACATGTTGAATTGAGGACGAGCTGATTGAAGAGACTGACCCGCTAATCATGGTGTTCTTCCCGTTGCGAACTAGTTGCTGAAATTCACTTGCTGCCACTTAGATTTCATTTTATGTCATTTTTGTAGGGCATGTACCCAATTGTAGAACACTATAGTTGTTGGCCATGCTTGGGGCCTTATTATTTATTGTGTACTTCTTAACTGGATGTTGGCTAAAATTTTATAGTTATCTTTGTTGTTCTGAATGCATTGCAAGTTCCTGTAAATGGTTTATATTCACAGACGCTTATTGGGTTCGAGCTTCACCGCTCCAACCCATGCAGACCCGCTCGCGTTATCGCTCCCAAATATAATGGGAAGCGAGGCGTGGCAGGTTTTAGTGGTGTCACATGTAGGTCAGTGCAATATGCAAACTTCAAAAAAAATAGAAATACTATCATTAGCCAAAGCGTCCAGATTTATCTCGTACACAAAATTTACCCAAGTAACTTGTCTCAGCATGGTAGGGAAACCCAACATCTGAATTGTAGGAAGATTTAGTTAGACACTAATGCTTGTTAGTTAGACCCACTTGTTAAGATTTAGTTATTCTCATCTTAGGTGTTATCTTAGTGGCCTCCCACCCAGCTCTGACTTTCTTTGATTCCGGAGCTTCTCTGTGTATTATATCCTGGAAGTTCATAATCAAGCACTCAATTCCTACCTACCCACTTTCCAAGAGATGGAATATCACAACCGAAAGTGGCATAGTGAGTGTTACCCTGGGATGCAAATTATGTCCTTTAGTGATTTGCGGACATGAGCTCTATGCAGACTTCATGGCCCTGGACACACCCAATTTTGATGCTATTCTCGACATGGACTGGTTAGGGACTTTCTATGCTACTATCGATTGTCACGAAAAGAAAGTAGTATTTGAGATTCTCAACCATCCGATGTTCGAATTCATCAGTGGTAGTCATTCACTTGGACCTATCAGATGTCGGGCTCAGCCGAACAAAGCAATCGTTGCGTATATTCAAGTCGAACAGGAGAAGCCTGCAGTGGTTCGAGACTTCGAAGATGTATTTTCGGAAGATATTTCTTGATTGTGGCCTGACAGAGCATTGGAGTTCAGTATCGACCTGATGCCAAATACTCAACCGATCTCGAAGGCGCCTTACCGTATGGCTCCTGCAGAACTTAAAGCACTACGAAAGCAATTGGATGACCTGCTGCAGAAAGGATTCATACATCCTAGTATATCTCCCTAGGGTGCACCTGTACTGTTGGTCAAAAAGAAGGATGGATCGAGGAGATTGTGTGTGGATAATCGGGATCTGAACAACGTCACAGTGAAGAATAAGTACATGTTACCTTGCATCGATGATATCTTCAACCAACTCGGAGGATCGAGAATTTTCTCGAAGTTGGATCTCTGGAGTGGATACCATCAGGTGAACGTCAAGAACGAAGATATCAACAAGACGGCCTTTCAGACCAAGTGTGGACACTACGAGTTTGATGTCAAGCCTTCGGTGTGACCAACGCTCCTACAGTATTCATGAATCTCATGAATCTTATATTCTACGAGTTTCTGGATAAATTCGTAGTGATTTTCATTGATGACATATTGGTCTACTCGAAGAGTGAAGAGGAGCATGTCGAGCATCTGCGGATTTTGTTGGAGACGCTTCGTCGTCTTCAGTTATATGCCAAGTATAACAAGTGCAAATTTTGGCTGGACCGTATCGCATTCCTTGGACATGTGGTATCGGGCGGTGGTATCTCTGTCGACCCAGAGAAAGTCGCTTCAGTCAGAGATTGGCCTACCCCTCGTTCGACATCAGACATCAGGAGTTACTTAAGATTGGCGGGTTATTACCGTCGATTCAATCAGGATTTCTCGAAGATAGCAGAGCCCATGACTCGACTGACCATGAAGGACATCAAGTTTATTTGGTCAGACTCTTGCGAGCAGGCATTTGGGACTTTGAAAGCAAGACAGACATCTGCACCAGTCTTGTCTATACCAGGTAGGACAGGAAGATTCGAGATCTTTTGTGATGCCTCGGGCAAAAGTCTTGGATGTGTTCTGCATCAGCATGGTCATGTAGTCTCTAATGCTTCTCAACAGTTGAAGATCCACGAGAAGAATTTTCCGACTCATGACTTAGAGTTAGCCGCTGTCATCTTTGCATTGAAGATTTGGAGACATTTCTTACAGCTGAGAAAATGAAGATCTTCACTGATCACAAAAGTTTGAAATATATTTTTCACCCAGAAGAAGTTGAATATGAGGCATAACCATGCTTATGGTATATGTAGATCTATTTGTATTAATTGAGATGTGTGTAGTGTATATACATACAGTAAGTATGGGCGTGTGCTCATGTGTGGACATGTCTGTGCTTAGTAATATGTATCTATATTCATAGAATGAATATGTGTGTCTTATATAGAGTAGTAAGGTTATAATATTGTATTGTATTACTTGCCCTACGGAATGATATATGTATGTGTATTTAAATGTATGCTAGGATGTATACATGATTGTATGTTGTAAATAAGTATATATACATACGCACACACACACACCAGTATACTAGCTTTACGTAAATTACTATGGTTGTGTATACTTGTGTGAACATATGGTTTGTATGTCTATGTCTTGTATAGATACGAGATAGGTGTAATAGTGTGAGTATGGATATGTGTGTAAGGTGTAGGCATGTAAAAGTATTTGTATATGTGTGACTATGTGATATATGTATGAGTATATGTGTGTGGGTGAACACTTCTTTTATTATAGTGTATGTATGTCTGGAGTAGAGTGATCTTAGTGTCTAAGTCCGCTCACCCCAAAGTTGACCCTGCTCAAGGAAGTCAGATGAAGGACTGATCTTAAGGTGGGTAGATTGTACTGGCCCTAGTGCCATATTAGTAGGATATGTCCATTTTGTCCATGGTGTAGTGTACTGTGTGCAAATACGTATGTAGTGATATGTATTATGTGACGTATATAGTGTATTATGTAATGTGTAAAGTGATTATACCATTGTGGTATTATTTGACTGAATGTAACTATGCTTATGTATTGGTATTGAGTGATATATATGTTTATACGACGTGTAAAACAATATGATAGGGATTGTACAAGTATGGTAGTGCATAGTGTAGTAGTAATAATGTCAGTGTAATTTTGTATTATGATATAGTGTATATGTATATATATAAATGTATGTTTGATGTTTGGCATTACTGTATTTAATTAGTGATGTATGTGTGAGTGTTAATATTATTATAAGTATGATTATTAACTAGTGTTAGTAGTATTACTATTATTACTATTATTAATATTAATTAAGTGTTTATGTATGATGATATGGTTGTCGTTAATTATGGGTGATGTGTGAGTATAATAGAGAGTGTGGTGTGTGTATATTGGAAGAGAAAATGAGCGAGCACTATCCTCACTTATTCCCCGCGCCTTGGTTGATAGGAATTCCGAGAACGGAATTTTTCTTAAGATGGGTAGAATGTAATGACCGGTATTTTAGAAACACTGGAACTAAGTTCTATTTATGAAAATCTTCATTAGTATACTTTGATGTATTGATCTCATTAATATACTTAAATTTAGATAGTTTATTTAAATCTGTTATTATTGTTTTAAGTTTTCAAATTCAAATGTTTTCAAATTTTAAATTCAAATTCGTTTTAAAAACTTTCCCTTTTAAATCCTAATTAAAAATAATCATTTTAGTAATAAGCCCTCATCAATACCCATTATTCTCTCCAATTATTACTATTAGTCAACTTTCCTTATTATCTTAACTTTTATTCCGCTGATCAATATTATTTAAAACTAATCTTTTTAATTTAAACTCCTTCTTGTTAAAACACTTTCTATTTACAAACTCTAACCTACCCTAGGCCTAACGCAAGCACACAACAATCATCTCTTTTTCACAGAGCCCTAACTCATACAAACCACAACCGCAACTTTCACCTTTTAAAACTAATAATAAAACCCTAGGCTGCTTCCCTACAAACTCTAGGAGAACACAACCCCTGCCTTTCTCCAAGAAGCCTAGCTTATACAAAACACCTAGGCCATCCCCTAGCCTCATCCTCACGCAACTCATCCCCATGTCCAAACCCTAGCCCTCTCCCTTCTAAAAACCCTAACTCTCTGCGACCTCTCCCTTCCTCCGAGCCCAATGCCGGTGCAACCCATCCCCGATCTTCTCCTCTCCCTCTCAAAACTATCACCCATGACCAGCCACTCAACCAACAACAACACCTCCGGCAGCTGCACCGTCCTCCTACCACCTCCTTTCCCCACCGAACACCCTCCGACTACCATCGAACCCACAGCGCCTTCTGCCATCACCTGCATCAGCCCACCGACCTCCAACCCCACCAGAAACCACCTCCCATCACCGACGAACCCCCGCAACCCCCTCACGGCCACCCCCTCAGTCCCGATTACCACCGACACCACCCCAATATCACCACCTTCCTCCACCCCCTTACCGACAACTCTGACAGCCTCATCCCATACCGACACTCCCATCTCCTCCATCTACATCTACTACAGCCACCCCACACCGCCTTCCTATCTCCCTCCCTCCCTACAACCTCCGACATCCCTATAAACCCTCCAGCCTCACAAAGAACCCGCAGCACCTACCAACCTCTGACAGCAACCCGCGCTCTCCCTGCTTATCGGCGTGCAGCTGCCATCACCACTGCTACCGACCATCACCTCCGGCGTCCCTATCTGTCGCTGCCCTAAACCGCAACCCACCTGCAACACACAGCGGAGGCACCGTGAACGTAAGGTGTGAGTTATTTTATTTGGGTTAGCTCTTATATGAATAGTACAGTGTATTACATATAAGTACATGTATATTAATATCAACAATATATCTTTTCTTATATAACACAGTGTAGTACTAATATAAAAACAATTTAAAATACTTTCTGTATTATAAGTAAGTTTATATATATATGAACATCTATATATAGGTTAGAATACCATTTTGTATAAAGCTTTGTATAGGTAACTTTTAGTATTATTTTAGTTGGTTAAGAATTCTTAGCTTGACCTAATGACGCAGAAACGTCCGCGCCTCCCGTACAAACTCGTCGACACCAAAATCACCGGAAACAGGCAAGTGTGCAATTTAATACATGTATTTAAATGTTGCTTAATTAGCCGTTTTACACTTAACTAGTTCTAAATGACCTAAACTGTGATACCTTGTACACAAAAAATGCCATGTGACACAATGACACTAAAACCCCTTAAACGCACTTTTGTGAATTGCTAAACTTGAACCCGTGTGCGTGTGTATAGACACCATTAAGAAAAGTGAATATACTTTGTTACGACATGAAATGTACAGACAATGAAATGAACAACTTGATAATCATAGAACATGATAGCTGGTTTGGCTAAATCATAGATATTGCTTGTCATTGGCTCAAAGATATTGGATGTCGTTGGCTCATATATATTGCATGCCAAGATTTGGATATTCCTGTGGGCCGGTTGGCTACTCTGGCTCGTGTCCAGTATATAACTCATGATGGCCGGTTGGCTGATTCTGGCTCGTGGTCCAGAAAGTACACGTGTGTGGGGGTTAGATTCGCGGGCACTAGCCGGTAGTAAAAGGGTCGCCTTCGGGGGAACTTGAAGGTGGATTCACTTACTAGCCGTCTAAAGACAGGAATCTTAGTCACGGACTTGCACACACAATTGAACAACTTGAAAAATGCTGTTAACTTACAGAACTACTGTTGCTTTATTTAAAATTGAACTGCCATGTTTCCATTCATAATAGAACTGCTATTAGTGTAAATCTTTAAAACTACTTTAAATGCCATATATAATCTTTTGCATATCTTGCCAAGGGTCCCCTTTTAACCATAACTTGCCAAGGACCCTTGTTGACGTACATTCTATTTGTTTGAATGTATGTCAGGTCACTAGACAGGTTGCATTGAGGACGAGCTGAATGAAGAGACTGACCCGCTGATCCTGGAGTTCTCCCCATTCCGGACTAGTTGCTGAGATTCACTTACTGCTGCTTAGGTTTCATTTTATGTCATTTTTTGTAGGGCATGTACCCGATTGTAGAACTCTATTGTTGTTGGCCATGCATGGGGCCTTATTATTTTTTGTGTACTTCTGATCTGGATGTTGGCTAAAATTTTATATTTATCTCTGTTGTTCTGAATGCATTGCAAGTTCCTGCAAATGGTTTATATTCACAGACACTTATTGGGTTTGAGCTTCACCGCTCCAACCCATTCGGACCCGCTCGCGTTCTCGCTCCCAAATATAATGGGAAGTGGGGCGTGACGGGCTTTAGTGGTGGCTCATGCAGGTCAATGCAATATGCAAACTTCAGAAAAAATAGAAATACTATCATTAGCCAAAACGTCCAGATTTATCTCGTACACAAAATTAACCCGAGTAACTTGTCTCGGCATGGTAGGGAGACCCACATCAGAATTGTAGGCAGATTTATTTAGACACCTATGCTTGTTAGTTAGACCCACTTGCAAGGATTTAGTTATTCGCATCTTAGGTGTTATCTTCGTGGCCTCCCACCCGGCACAGACTTTATTTGATTCCAGAGCTTCTCAGTGTATTATATCCCGGAAGTTCAAAGTCAAGCACTCGATTCCTACCCACCCACTTCCCAAGTGATGGAATATCACAACCGGAAGTGGTGTAGTGAGTGTTACCCTGGGATGCAAATCATGTCCTTTAGTGATTTGTGGACATGAGCTCTATGCAGACTTCATGGTCCCAGACACGCCCAATTTTGATGCTATTCTCGACATGGACTGGTTAGGGACTTTTTATGCTACTATCTACTGTCACAAAAAGAAAGTAGTATTTGAGATTCCCGACCATCCGATGTTCAAATTCATCAGTGGTAGTCGTTTACTCGGACTTATCAGATTTCGGGCTCAGCCAAACGAAGCGATCATTGCGTCTATGCAAGTCGAACCAGAGAAGCCTGCAGTGGTTCGAGACTTCAAAGATGTATTTTCGGAAGATATTTCTGGATTGCCGCATAACCGAGCTTTGGAGTTTAGTATCGACCTGATGCCGAATACTCAACCGATCTCGAAGGCACCTTACCGTATGGCTCCTGCAGAACTTGGAGAACTACGAAAGCAATTGGACGACTTGCTGCAGAAAGGATTCATCCATCCCAGTGTATCTCTCTGGGGTGCACATGTACTGCTGGTCAAGAAGAAGGATGGATTGAGGAGAATGTTAATGGATTATCGGGATCTGAACAACGTCACAGTGAAGAATAAGTATATGTTTCCTCGCATCGATGATATCTTCTACCAACTTAGAGGATCACAGGTTTTCTCGAAGTTGGATCTCGGGAGTGGATACCATCAGGTGAAGGTCAAGAACGAAGATATCTACAAGACGGCCTTTGAGACCAAGTGTGGACAGTATGAGTTTGTTGTCATGCAATTCGGTGTGACCAATGCTCCTACAGTATTCATAAATCTCATGAATCTTATATTCTACGAGTTTCAGGATAAATTCGTAGTGATTTTCATTGATGACATATTGGTCACTCGAAGAGTGAAGAGGAGCATGTCGAGCACCTGCGGAATGTGTTGGAGACGCTTCGTCGTCGTCAGTTATATGCCAAGTACAGCAAGTGTAAATTCTGGCTGGACTGTATCGCATTCCTTGGACATAAGGTATCGGGCGGTGGTATCTCTGTCGACCCAGAGAAAGTCGCTTCAGTCAGAGATTGGCATACCCCTCGGTCGACATCAGACATCATCAGTTTCTTAGGATTGGCGGGTTATTCTTGTCGATTCATTCAGGATTTCTCGAAGATAGCAGAGCCCATGACTCGATTGAAAATGAAGGACGTCACGTTTATTTGGTCAGACTCTTGCGAGCAGGCATTTGGGACTTTGAAAGCAAGGCTGACATCTGCACCAGTCCTGGCTATACCAAATAGGACTGAAAGATTCGAGATCTTTTATGATGCCACAGGCAAAAGTATTGGATGTGTTCTGCATCAGCATGGTCATGTAGTCGCTTATACTTCTCAACAGTTGAAGATCCACGAGAAGAATTATCCGACTCACGACTCAGAATTATCCGACTCACGACTTAGAGTTAGCCGATGTCATCTCTGCATTGAAGATTTGGAGACATTTCTTACAGAGTGAGAAAGTGAAGATCTTCACTGATCACAAAAGTTTGAAAACTATTTTTCACCCAAAAGAAGTTGAATATGAGGCAGCACCATGCTTATGGTATATGTAGATCTATTTGTATTAATTGAGATGTTTGTAGTGTATATAAATACAGTGTGTATGGGCGTGTGCTCTTGTGTGGACAGGTATGTGCTTAGTTATATGTATTTATATTCATAGTATGAATATATGTGTCCTAGGTATAGTAGTAAGGTTATAATATTATATTGTATTACTTGCCCTACGGAATGATTTATGTGCGTGTGTTTAAATGTTTGCTATGAGGTATATATGATTGTATGTTGTAAATAAGTATAGATGTGTGTGTGTAACAGTATACTAGATTTATGTAAATTACTATGGTTGTGTATACTTGTGTGGACATATTGTATGTATGTCTATGTCTTGTATAGATACGAGATAGGTGTAATAGTGTGAGTATGGATATGTGTGTAAGGTGTAGGCATGTAAAAGTATTTGGATGTGTATGACTATGTGATATATGTATGAGTGTATCTGTGTGGGTGAACACTGCTTTTATTATAGTGTATGCATGTCTGGAGTTGAGTGATCTTAATGTCTTAGTCTGCTCACCCCTAAGTTGGCCCTACTCAAGGAAGTCAGAGGAAGGACATGATCTTAAGATGGGTAGATTGTAGTGGCCGTAGTGCCATATTTGTAGGATTTGTCCATTTTGTGCATGGTATTGTGTATATTGTGCAAATACGTGTGCAGTGATATGTATTGTGTGGCGTATATAGTGTATTACGTATTGTGTAAAGTGATTGTACCATTGTGGTGTTATTTGACTGCATGTGATTGTGCTTATGTATTGGTATTGAGTGATGTGTTTATTTGACGTGTAAAACAATATGATTGTGATTCTGATTGTACAAATTTGGTAGTACATGGTGTAGTAGTAATAATGTGAGTGTAATTTTTTATTATGATATAGTGTATATATATATGTATGTTTGATGTTTGATGTTACTGTATTTAATTAGTGATGTATGTATGAGTGTTAATATTATTATAAGTATGATTATTAACTAGTGTTAGTAGTAGTATTACTATTGTTACTACTAATATTAAAATTAATTGAGTGTTTATGTATGATGATATGGTTGTCGTTAATTATGGATGATGTGTGAGCACAATAGAGAGTGTGGTGTGTGTATATTGGAGGAGGAAATGTGTATGCACTATCCTAACTTATTCCACGCCCCTTGGTTGATCGGAATTCCGAGGGCGGAATTTTTCTTAAGACGGGTAGAATGTAATGACCGGTATTTTTGATATACTGGAACTAAGTTTTATTTATGAATGTCTTCGGTATTATACTTTGATGTGTTGATCTCATTAATTTACTTACATTAAGTTAGTTTATTTAAATCTGTTATTAATGTTTTAAGTATTCAAATTTTAAATTCAAATTCTTTTAAAAACTTTCCCTTTTAAATCCTAATTAAGTTTTCAACACACAGCGGAGGCACCGTGAACGTAAGGTGTGAGTTATTTTATATGGGTTAGCTCCTATATGAATAGTATAGTGTATTACATATTAGTACATGTATATTAATATCAACAATATATCTTTTCTCATATAACACAGTGTAGTACTTATATAAAAACAGTTTAAAATACTTTCTGTATTATAAGTTTATATATATGAACATATATATATATATATATATATATATATATATATATATATAAGAATACCATTTTGTATAAAGCTTTATATAGGTAAATTTTAGTATTATTTTAGTTGGTTAAGAATGCTTAGCTTGACCTAATGACGCAGAAACGTCCGCGCCTCCCGTACTAACTCGTCGACACCAAAATCACCGGAAACAGGCAAGTGTGCAATTTAATACATGTATTTAAATGTTGCTCAATTAGCCGTTTTACACTTAGCTAGTTCTACATGACCTAAACTGTGATACCTTGTATACAAAAAATGCCATGTGACACAATGACACTAAAATCCCTTAAACGCACTTTTGTGAATTGCTAAACTTGAACCCGTGTGCGTGTGTGTGGACACCATTAAGAAAAGTGAATATACTTTGTTACGACATGAAATGTACAGACAATGAAATGAACAACTTGATAATCATAGAACATGATAGCTGGTTTGGCTAAATCATAAATACTGCATGCCGTTGGCTCATAGATATTGCATGTCGTTGGCTCATAGATATTGCATGCCAAGATTTGGCTATTCCTGTGGGCCTGTTGGCTAGTCTGGCTCGTGTCCAGTATATAACTCATGATGGTCGGTTGGCTGATTCTGGCTCATGGTCCAGAAAGTACATGTGGGTGGGGTTGGATTCGCGGGCACTAGCTGGTAGTAAAAGGGTCGCCTTCGGGGGATTCACTTACTAGCCGTATAAAGACGGGAACCTTAGTCACGGACTTGTACACATAATTGAACAACTTGAAAAATTTTGTTAACTTACAGAACTGTTGTTGTTTTATTTAAAACTGAACTGCCATGTTTCCATTCATAATAGAACTGCTATGCTAGTGTAAATCTTTATTACTGCTTTAACTGCCATATATAATCTTTTGCATATCTTGCCAAGGGTCCCTTTTTAACCATAACTTGCCAAGGACCATTGCTGACATACATTCCATTTGTTTGAATGTATGTCAGGTCACTAGGCAGGTTGCATTGAGGACGAGCTAATTAAAGAGACTGACCCGCTGATCCTGGAGTTCTCCACGTTTCGGACTAGTTGCTGAGATTCACTTGCTGCTGCTTAGGTTTCATTTTATGTCATTTTTGTAGGGCATGTACCCAATTGTAGAACGTTGTTGTTGTTGTCCATGCTTGGGGCCTTATTATTTTTTGTGTACTTCGTATCTGGATGTTGGCTAAATTTTATAGTTATCTCTGTTTTTCTGAATGCATTGCAAGTTCCTGCAAATGGTTTATATTCACAGACGCTTATTTGGTTCGAGTTTCACCGCTCCAACCCATGTGGACCCGTTCGAGTTCTCACTCTCAAATATAATGGGAAGCGGGACGTGACAAAGAGATAGGCTTGGAGTTGAGTTCCAGGTCGCTCGGTCGAGCGCTCCATGCACTCGACCATGCTAGGACACCATGAAAGAGGAGCAAAGCTGCGAGGGGCCGCTCGACCGAGCGACCCAACTCCCTCGATCGAGCGACACCCAACGCTGGATCGAGCCAGCCGTCCGGAAGCCCCTTGTTTTTGCCTTCAAACTCTCTGTAAGTTTTCATGTTAATTCGCTCTGTCAGCGGCCAACCGCTTGATCGAGCGGCCTTCTTCCGATCGAGCGACATCTATTCCAACAAGGCAAAGTGCTGAAGCCCCAAGAGGTGCTTGACCGAGCGCTAGATCACGCTCGACTGAGCGACCAACTCGCTCAGCCGAGCATAGTAGAAATGGCCAAATCTGCTGAAAACTAGATAGCCCTTCACTCTTTGAAAATCTTCTATCACCAAGTATTTTGCAGTATTTTGCAGTATTTTTCTCATATTTTTTCCAGATAGTAGATTTCATAATTATTCCAACTCCAATAAGAACGCACCAAACGGAGGTAGGATGAGCCCTAGGGAATTTCTGTAAGTTGGTGAATCTATACTCGGGCAGGCTGGTATATGTGCTCGACTGAGCAACCTGCATAAGCTTGCCTGAGCTAACTGGGCAGTAAGCACGGGCCCAGGTCAATTTAGGGTTATTTTGAGGGGTTTGGGGGCTATATATAAGTATTGAGCAGCCATTTGTTAGGGGATCTCCTCTTTTGTTAGGAGAGCTAGTTTTTAGGGTTTTGAGACGATTTTCAGAGGTTAGGCTATGCCATCGGCCCCCTCTTCGATGTTTATGTATCGGATCTTCATGAGCTCAGTATTTCCTTGGTTAAATCCTTTTTATTACCTTTCTCAATTGTTTTCGGTGTTGAATCCTCGATTGTTTTCCTTTTAATTGCTTTCAATGTTGATTCATATTGTCCATATCTCTTGTGCAATGATTGGGTAGATCTATTGCTAGGATTAGGGATGAATCATACGATTCTATGGCTTAGATGATTGGTTAACCTTGGTTGGGTGAATCTAGGGTTGCCCTACGGTGGTTTGAAAAAGGGTTTTGGGGGATTAGCCTTATGATCGGAGGATCGCGAAAGCAACTCCACGTCATTGGTTAACATTGCCGCCGGTGCCGCGTGTGCTCAAGTTCTTTGGATGAGACACACACTTAAAGACTTTGGTATAAACTGTGATACTTGCCCAATCATGGTGGACAACCAAAGTGCAATATGTCTTTCCAAGAACCCGATACACCATTCCCGTTCGAAACACATAGATGTCCGACACCATTTCTTAGATGATCATGTTGCTAAAAAGGACATCATATTAGTGTACGTTGAAACCCAGAAGCAAATCGCCGATATTTTCACGAAACCCCTAAAGGAAGACTCCTTTGTGCGGTTGCGTCGAGAATTGGGGATTATAGGTGAATCCGAGATAAGGATTCATTTTTATTCAATATTCTTGCATGTTATTCTATTCGTTATATTTGCTCATGCTTGAAGTATTGAAATTTTCTGGATTTTTGTTGAATTTTCTGAATTTTCACTCGATTTGTGCGTAATCGTCAAATTTCAGATTTTCGATGTTTAACGGGGTAGTATAATGATTAATGAGAGTATTTTGATGTTTCATCCAAGTGTGATTAGGAGAGAAATCAAATTTCAAAGATTTTCAATTTTTGAACTCTCTTAGTCGGTCCAAGTTCATTGGCCGACCGACTAGATTCAGTTCTAGTCGGTCAGTGAATGAGCTTAGACCGACTAAATCTTGTCAGGAAATTTGCCTTCAGTTACTGTTTACAACTAGTCGGTTCAAGCTCATTGACCGACCGACTAGATCGTGATCTAGTCAGTCAGTGCTTTAACTGTGACCGACTAGTTGTGCCAGGGACTGAATCGTCTTTTGGCTTCTAATCGACTTATATCCTCATCCGATCGACTTCTTTCGCGTTTAGTCGATCGATCTCAGCCAAAGCCCCCGACCCTTCGACTTCCACTCCCTCTCTGATCGTCCTCCGGCCTTTTTCGACCATCTCCGGCCGATCTCTCTAGGGTTTGTCCTCTACACTCTCTCCTTTCCCTAGTTCTAGGGTTAGATTCTTTAGCTCACGTGCTTAGGTTAGGGTTTAGTTCATTTCAGCTAGGGTTTTAGCTTGCTTAGGGTTTGTGATTTTCGATCTCTTGTTTGATTGCTTCGTGTCGTGCCGTGCTTATGGCTCGTACACGAATCCCGATCCGTCCTTCGAGCCCATCGCCGATGACCGTAGAACCATCCCCTACGGATCCCGACCAACCCTCGCAACCTAGACGCCGATCTAAGCCTACCCAACCCGCGTCGTCTTCGCCTCCTCTCAAGAAGAAGAGGACGATGACCGCCAAGCCTAGAGGCCAACCCAAGCCTAAGCCCAAGCCCAAGGAACTTGCGTCTCCCTCCTCTTTCCATACTCCTACGGATTCCGATACGGAGTATAGACCCGAGACTGAGACTCATAAGGACCCCTCACCTCCTCCTAGGCAGCCTGAGTCTAGCTCACGTCCCCGTACCCGTCAGCCTAAGGGAAAGGCTCCGATGCCGATTGGCGGTGTCGATATTTCGTTGTGTCGCGACGACCCTTTGTGTCTCGCGGCTTACAACCGTATCGAACACTGCCCACTGCATCTGGAGCATTTCGTCCAGTTTAGTGACTTCCTAGGCCTCGCCGATCTTCTTTCGTCCTCCGGTCTTCTCGATTACCTTTGATATGACCTGAAGGCGAACCCTCACCCCTACCCTCGCCTAGTGAAACTATTCTATGCCAACCGCGTCCGGGGCCAGTACGATGCGACCCACTCGATTGAGACGACTGTCTTGGGGACTCCTATAGTCCTCACGGCAGAAATCTTAGGAGAGATTTTGGGTATCTCCTCGTCTGGCCTCCTTCCCTCCGATATATCTGTTGATGACATATCCTCTCTTGATCAGGTCGTGCTCTCTTAGATCTTCCATGAGATTCCCCCCCCCCCCCCCCCGCCATGATTGGTGTTCCCTCCAAATCCTTCAAGCCTATCACCTGGGTCCTCAATTTGATTCTGAAGTCGTGCTTGCTTCCCAAGTACGGATCCTCCTCTCTACCGTCCCAGCCTTTCTTGAAGTTGATATATGCTATCTTCATGGGGAGCTCGATTAACTGGGCTCGCATTATACTCGATAAGATGGACTCTTTCGAGTGTATTCGCAAGTCCACGAAGTCGACTCATATCCCCTTACCGTGCTTGTTGACTCTGGTATTTCGTCACTTCCATGTCACATTGCCTCCTGACGATGAGCATCCACTTGGTCCTCCCCTGAACGCGACGACCGTCAAGAAGTCTCTTACGGCGCTCCGTCACGTTCAGAGGACGACACCTTCAGCGTCTGCCTCTGCCTCTGCCTCTGCTGCTCCCTCTTCCAATCTTGCCGAGCTCGTTCGTTCTCTGCAACGTTTGGAGTCTCGTCAGGCTCGTTCTGAGGAGATTCTCTGTCGTATAGCTCGTCACCTTGATATTGAGGTCCCTCCGTCTTTTTCTGATGAGGATGAGTTGGATGAGGAGGACATTGAGGAGCTTGCTCGTGCTTCCACTCGTGCCCCCGAGGGCACTTCTGGTGATGCTGCTGCTTTGTCTGCTGGTTCCCCTGAGAGCACACCTGTTACCACCGCTCCTGCGGTGGATGCTCCGACTGGTGCTTCCGAGGCCACTACTGTTGCTGCTCCAGAGATTTCCACTTCTGCCGCTCCCGTGGACACTACTGATGACCCAGTGACCACCTCCGCTCCTGCAGAGCCTGCTGCTGCTGCAGATCCTGCCGCTTCCTCTTGAGCTTCCTTGAGGACTCTCCGATGCTCCTTGGATGATACATCTAGTGTGAGAGAGTTTGGGTAGGATAGAGTGTGGTTCTTGATGTTTTGATGTATTTTGATGTACGTTGGATGGATGTCGATATGTTTTTTGTGATACTTCCATATATGCTGTATTCTGAGATATATGATGTTGTATTTTGATCGCCGATCGTTGGATCGCTTTTTGGATATCAGTGATGTATATTTTTGATGTACTCTGGTTCATACTTTTATATATATACATCACAGTTGATATTTCATTCTATTGTGCACATTATATAATTTTTTTATGTCTCTGATGTTTGATTTCGTCGCTCGACGATATTAACTTGGTTAAATAGATTTCACTTTATGAAAACATAGAATTGTTTTCCATGCACTAAATTAACCAAGAATGTTGATATTGGAGAGTATATTCCATAACTCAATCCGAAAAATTGATTTGAGTTTTTGATGATTTCGTTTTACGATTTTCGACTATGGTATCATTGACACGCCTTGATTTTATTCGTATTTTTCTTTGGTGTCACTTGAGCCGTGGTCATATTCTACGACTCCCGTGCTTTTAATTTGAAGCCATTGTTGTTGTCGTTGATCTCCTCCCGCTCTTTTTGCTTATGCCAAAGGGGGAGAGATATAATAATAACGATGTGCTAAATGATAATTTAAAGCATTATTCCAAGAATCTAATTTGATATGTTAGATTCAAGGGGAGTTAAGATATATAAATGGATTTTCAAATCCGATATTTCAATAACCAACATTTGTTATTCGATATTTCAATAATCGATTCTCATTTATATACTTTACTCGTCTGCTTGATGCGTATTATTATTGTTTAATTTGGAATTAACTTGTCATCAATGCAAGGGGAGTAAGTAAATTTCATTTGAATTATTATTGTTGATTATTATTTATGTTGGTTTTTCATCACCAAAAAGGGGGAGAATGTTGGATATTGGACTCCCCGGATTTGGTTTTGGATGATGAACAAACATAAATATATCGTGAACTAACAACTTGTGAGCGCAGTTATGGAGATCGTCGCCAAATTCATATGAATATCAATTACGACGTCTCGAGACTTCTCAAAGCATGTGATCGTATGCCTAAAGCTTCGTTGAAGCTTATGGACCTTTTTAGAAGTCATGAAGATTTGATTGAAGCTATTGAAGACGGTATCGTCAAGTTTTATTTATAGTCTTTAAGCTTCTATCGTAGAATGTTAAGCCTTGAGTAGGTCTTACGGTTTAAATATTCATAACGCTCATATCTTAGCTCTAGGATCTTAGTAGAAGTCCATACAAACTTTTCCGAAGCTTCGCGCTTCGATTCGCAACTTCTTGTGCATGTTAGTTGGTTCAAGAAAAAGAACTGACCGACTAGATGGTGATCTAGTCGGTCGGCAAAGCTTCTTGGACCGACTAGTTTTTGTCAGTCAATTCTAAGCTCTTTACTGTTTACAGTTAGTCGGTCTAAGTTGACTCACCGGCCGACTAGTTTGTGAACTAGTCGGTCAGTGATGCTTCTGTGACCGACTAGTTGAGCTTTCCCTGTACATGCACATTTGAGCCTGAGCTACTGTTTATAATTAGTCGGTCTGTGTTCTTTGATCAACCGACTAGTTGATAAACTAGTCGGTCAACTTTCCTTCTTGGACCGACTAGTTTAGCTTTACTGTACATGCCAATTTTCACCTGACTTATTGTTTATCGTTAGTCGGTCTATGCACATTTGGAGACCGACTAGTTGATGAACTAGTCGGTCAACATTTGTTCTTGGACCGACTAAATCAATTTGTGCTCAGACTTCAGTTTTATCTCTTAGTCGGTCTCAGTTAAGTAACCGACCGACTAGTTGTGAAACTAGTCGGTCAGCTACTCTTCTTGGACCGACTAGTCCCTTTTGTCTGTGCTTCGACCTTTTGGCTGTTCTTCCATTAGTCGGTCTACGTTAAATGACCGACCGACTAGTTGATGAACTAGTCGGTCGGTGGTTGTTCTTTGACCGACTAGTTGGGTTCAGAAAAGAGCCGTTGGATCATTTAATGACTCGAATTTCTTTCTCTCTCTCCTCTATCCTATAAATACTTGTTGAGCTGCATTCATTGCACTCAAGGCTGATATTATTGCAAGTTTAGAGATCAAGAGAAATCATTCCAAGCTCATTCAAAGCTCATTCATTACATTCAATAATCTCTCCCCACTCTTACTTCCAAAGAGAGATTCATTGAGTGTGAATCCTTCCAAGCCAAGTGCTTGATTCTAGGTCACCAACATCCCCATAGCTCTCCATCGCTGATCTACATCTTGGAGCTAGGGTTTGGTGCCACTTCTTCTTCCTCAAAATCATCTTTGCCCTAATTCGTAAGTATTACTCAAGGCATAGGTATTTTGTCGGTAAGAAGTTTTGTTTCATTTACTTTCATATTGTAATTGTTTCACTCTCAGTTGTGAGAGTGGTTGTGATCCCGGGTTGTGGGAGTCACAAATTTCTTTGTGTATGATTTGACTTGTGAAGGTTTTTCACAAGTATTTCATAGTGGAAATCTTGAGTTAGGGTTTCTAACTCAAGTATCTGGAGGGGATCCGGGTGTTTGGGACGTAGGATCACCGGGAATAAGTCAGGGAGACTTGGGTGGATCCGAACCCAGTAATATCGTTGTTTGCGATTGTTTCTTTGTTGTCTAACATTTACTTTTCCGCATTGTTTGGTAGAGTTTGCAAGTAATTAGGAATTAGCCTCTTAATTATTTTAAAGTACTATTCACCCCCCCCCCCCCCTCTAGTACTTGTGCAGTAGCTTAGCAGGGCATTACATTTACAACATTCGCGCTTCCGGGTGCAAGTCCGGAACTCGAACATGCATCCTGGCCGCCTCCAGTACGGCCTCATGTGTAGTCAGGACCATAGTCAACATCGCTGCTCTGTACTCTGGGTCCAGCCCTATCCTGAATCGTCTGGCCCTGGTAGTCTCTGACTTCACCAACTCCAGAGCGAACTTGCTCAACAGTGAGAACTCCACATCGTAAGCATCCACGCTCCATCGTCCCTGAGTCAGATGCTTAAACCTCAAATGTAACTCATCCTTCTTAGTCTCAGGAAGGAATTGTGCCTCAAACAGCTCCCTAAACTTCTCCCATGAGATCGGTCTGCTCAAGTGAAGCACCTGTGCATCCCACCAATCTCATGCCTGATGCGTCAGTTGCCTCTTTGCCACATCAACCCATCCATCTCTCGGATATCCTACAGCTTCCATATCATTATATGTATGTCTGATGCACTCATCCACCTCCAGCAGACTACCCTTGCCCGAAAACGACTTCGGATACAAGGCTCTAAACTGCATGATCCCTCCTGGCTTCTGTGCTGCACTACTAGTCATCCTCGTATCCAACTGACTTAGATGATCCAAAATCCCTATTAGAATTTTCCCCATCAAGGATGCCTCAGATGCTGCTACATCAGAAGCAGAAGTCATGTTCTCGGATGATCCATTCCCGTTATTGATCGCGCCCAAATATACACTCGGAAAACGAATGTAATATTACCACAAGTGCACGACGTAGTGGCGAGCAGGTATCGAACTCAGGGAGGACAATTGACAGTATCCTACTTTGATTACCTAGCTATTGGTGGAATGAGAATAGTTTTGATGGTAGTGTCACACTTGTTCAAATAGCAAATAGAATTCAATATAATAAAATCATCTAGGGATAGGAAATCCCCACTACGGACCGTTTCTTATCCTTGTGGATCATGAATATCAATGTTGCAAGGCTTGAATGTAGGTGAACTAGTCGCAACTTAATGTAGAACTAAGCTCACGCTCTCGCGCTATTGCCGGTCTATAGCAACCTAGATTAGGGCCCACTCTCATGCAAACCCTAACCTAACCCACTCGCGTGAATATCGACATCATTGTCCAATCGCAACTCGAGCCCACTCTCGTGCAAAATCGAGCTACGATCTAGGTTATGATAGTTCGTATTCGTCCAATCGCTTGCAAACGAATATGAGTATAGATTTATAATAAAAATCCTAGCTTTGGTCCAATCTCTTGCAAACCGAATCTAGAGAATTTCGATTATAAACCTAAGTCGAATATCTAGGCCTTCCCATCAATTGAGATCCAATCTCTTGCAAATCCCAATTGAAGGAAATTACTAGCTACCCGCAATAAATCAATCAAACCCTAACTTTTCTTCAATCCTAGCAACAATTCTATTCATTCATCACAATTCAAAAGATAGGGTCCATGGGGTTCATCCCCATGCCCTAGAACGAATAAACTACTCACAAATCATCATGGAAACCTCATAAATAAAGCAATAGATCATAGCACAATTCATTGCAAAGAAGAGACAATTCATAAAAATAAGATTTTTAGCAAGAAAGAACAAACCAAAATTGTCGCCTATGATCTCCAGCTGAGATTTCACAAAAGAATAGCCGTCAAAAAATAATAGAAGTCTCTTCTAAAACTAGGGATAAAACTAGGTTTAAATACAAGCCAAAATCGTCCAAAAAATCCTGACAGAATTGCCCCTGCGCAGCCCAGAATTCGCAATCTATGTAGCAGTCAGAATGCGTCACTCTACTGAGTAACAATGTCACTCGGTCGAGTGACAGACCCAATAATAAAACAAAGAATCCGGGGTTTCGGGGGTCTATCTCTCTGACGGACTCCGGCGAGTAGGCATCTTTACTCGGCCGAGTAAGCAATTGTACTCGGCCAAGTAGGCCTCTCAAAATTTTCCAGTAACTTGGGCCTTTCTCGGTTGAAAATCCTTGTTCTACTCGGGCGAGTACGCTTTCTCACTCGGCCGAGTAGACTTCCTTGCTCGGCCGAGGAAACTTTGAAATTTTGCTATGCGTATCCGTTTCACTCGGTCGAACACAGCTTCTGACTCGGCCGAGTAAGCAGTCTGTTCGGCAGAGTGGGCTGTATCTGTCTTCTTTTCTTCTCCTCCTCGCCTCCTCGTCGATTCTCTTGAATTCCTTCCTCCTCCGCTCGTCCTCAAGCGCTGCTAACTCCTCAAATAAGCTGTGGGCGACGCTCCGGTATGCGCAAAAGTCCCTTGATCTCATTTTTGCTCCGGATCGCTCCATATCTCCTGAAATACGATAAAAACGAGAAATAGTGAAAAGCAACGCGATATCGTCAAATAATCGTGGAAAACGCAATATGGGCGATCGAAATGACATGAAAACATGCATAAAAAGGTGTAAAATAAGGAGCGATCAAAATCCCCCAAGTTTACCTCTTACTCGTCCTCGAAGAAGATGAGTAAAAGGCGAACCCGGCGGGTAAAAATAAGGAAAAAGAAAAAAGAAGATAGAAAAGAAAACAAAGAGGGAGGTGCTAGATCATTTTCTCAGGACGTGGACTTGCTTACTCATATAGCACACGGCTGTTGGACGCAACAATCTAGGATCTTTGGTTTGATGATGACAAACGTGCGTAAACTATTTAACATGTGTGCTAAGTGTGTTTCAGGAATGGCAAAGCGGTAAATTTCAACCGGTGGAGGAATTGCTATCCACATAGCTAATGGACTTGGTCAAAGAGCTATAAACCTAGCAATTTGACTTGGTCAATGTGTGGAGATATGAAAATCAATTAACATGATTTGCAAAGATTTTTCCATATCCAATTTGAATTGCAAATCAAATCACATGGCTATCTTTATCCTATTCAAACTCAAAATCAATTTAGTGATTTTCTTTGACCATTTCTCTTTCAAAAACCCTAGCCGAATTACCATTGCAAAAACCCTATATATATATATATATCTACAAGGGGCCGGCCAAAAGAGAGAAGAACTCTTCCTCAAAAATTCTGTGCGGCAACAAAAATAAAAGCCGGCCATATTATCTCACCAGCAAGTTGTTTTTAATCATTAGGGCCGCGTAGACATAGAAAGAACAATTTCATTGGAGAGAGGAAGAGATCAACAGAGGACCAAAAGCAGGCAGCTGGAGATGCAAAAGAAAATTACAGAACGCAAGTTTGAAGCAAGGTAAGCAATTTTATTTCTTTATCAACATCTTTGATTTTGCAGGGCAGCATCAAGTTACGAGGCCAGATTGACTTCATCAACCCTTCACAAGTTCAAGCACCTAAGCCGCAATGTTTGACAGCAAACACTCCATGGCCAGCCGCAAGTTTTGACCTGCAGTATCCATACAAATCTCAAAGCCAACTTGCTACTTCTTCATACAAATCAAAAGAGAAGATCCCAAAAAGCACAGAATTCATACACCAAAGAGGAGGCCGGTCCCTTGATTTTGTGTGTGGGAATTAATTGAAGGCACATGCTCTGCGCATACAACCAAAGAGAAGAGGCCAAAACTAAAATTCTGAGTTTACTTTTTCCCTTACTTTTTGACTTGGACTTCATTAACCTGTTTTTGTCTTGTTGCAAATGATCCATGTGCATCCGAGAAAAAAACAACTTGTTCCCTCTTCATTACCATCTGATAGCACTTCAATTATATGTTTTTTAATAGTTAACCTGTTTGGTGTTTTTGTTGTGCAGGCCATCATCAAGGTGTGTGGCAACCAAAAATTCAACATTTGCAACTGCAACCCGAGAAACATCAATTTGATGGAGCAGCCGAAAAACTTAGAGGCCTTAATCAAAATCTAAAGGATTTGAAACCGAAGGGGCCAAAAGAAAGGCCGGCCTATATTGTCTTTTCACATCTGCAACCCGTATTTTTAATCCTCAGCTGTGCACAGCCGCAAGATCCAATGAAGGGGCAGCCGAAAATTAATTGAAGGCTGCCGAAAAATTTGTTGAGGGGTGCTGCAAGTTTTCATTAAGGCTTGGAGTTATCCTAAGGACACATGGACGTTTGACATTGAGAACTCAAAAGAACAGTGCTTTCTTTACATATAACTTAAGCACTTGAGTTTAATCTATTAAGAAGTTTTTTTTACTCTGTTTGATGTATAGGTGAAAGAGGAGACAACCTAATTATCAGAGCAAAACACAAAGGAGCTTTGCCTATCTACAAAGGAACCCAAGCAAATTGCATTGCCGAGACTTGAGCTGATATAGGAGAAGGTCACCTGCTAGCTGCAAAATTTCCGAGGGTCATCCAAAGAAAGCTAGACGTGGTTGAGACCAGACGTGCCACAACTTGAGTTGCCGTTGCTGAGACATGTACTTCATGTCAGACTTGTTCTGACCCGTGCTGATTGACGAAGACATCACCGCTACACGAACTGAGCCTCCTAAACTCTGTTCTTTATTATTTTGTGTAGTTGTGTTAGATCTTCGTAGGAGAAACTTTACCTATTTTTCTGTGACTATTTTGGGACTTGTCTGGTTGGGACTAAACAAGTGAGACCCAGCTAGTTTGGGACTAGCGGGTAGAAAGCATTACTAGGATTGATAGTGAGAGAAAACACTGTGTGTGGGGTACTGAGAGCCTGGCGAGTGTAGAGACGTAGAGGGTGCTCTGAGCGTGCTCTAACTTGTGGTTTTGTACCTATTGCGCTATTCAATACGAGTTCTGCTTTGGGGGCTGGAGTAGGTCATTGGGACGACCGAACCAGGGTAAATCTGCTGTGTACTCTGTGTCTGCATTTTATTTACCCTGTTGCTGCTATAACTGCGTGTGCTTATTCGTGGGTTGCACGAATTATTTTTATAAGCCTATTTATCCCCCCCTTAGGCTAGGATCCAGATCCAACAACGGCGAATAAAAACATGCCAAAGATTTTTATCTCGATATCATTATCATATAAGGATGCATTCAATATAGAAACCCAAGAATATCAAAACAATATGAAATATGAAATCATTCTTGAATTAGCATCGTCTGAAGCATCTAAAGAAATATACATAATCATAGACCACACACTTTCAATTGATCGCTTTCTATTTGGAGTATAAGAGGTATCACACAATATGAAGCGATAAGAATAGAAAGGAGTGGTTTTCATGAAATGCATGCTAAGTTTCAATTCATGGACTTCGTAAAACTTTTAGTAATCTTATCGAGTATAGAATATTACCTAGCTTAGGTTGTCATGCACAGTCAGGTAGCCACTCTCTCACACATCATTGGATCCTCTCCCCTAAGCTTATCTATAAGCGTGGTGGCATCAAATTTAGCAATAAGACCATTCCCCATTTTTGGAGCTCCAAGAAATAAAAATAAAAGAGGGAAGAAAGAGAGAGAATATGAAGTGGGATCATTTATGTACTTCTTTTCTCTTTTCTTTTCTTTTTTTCTCTTTTTTTCATATCAATATATACAACTGTGATCCCAAATCAAAAGATAGAGAGATATATATGAATTTTTTTCTTTTTTTTATTTTGGGGTGTTGGAGCATGGATTTTTTATAGCAGGGGAATATGCCAATGTAAGATTCGCTAAAGGGAGATTCACCAATGATTTTTAGTATAGAAAGAATGCTCAAGATATGTGGAGAAAGAAAAATATGTAACACTCGGTTCACTCTATAGAATGTGCACGACAACTTTCAGCAGAGTAATGTAATCTACTCCGTTTAATCTCAGAAAGTAAACTAATCCAGTTATATCAACATAGCATACTTTCAATCAACCTGAAAGTGAAGCGTACACTTTTCATGCAATAAGAAGTGATATAAGACAACAAAGCAGTACTCCAGATATAGGCAATCAATGCGTGAAGCTTGGTGTGTTTTCTATGAAGAATATACAATATAAATCATCAGACTCAGCTAATAGAAGAATTTCATTCACATTCATATATCAAAGGTGCGGGTTACTATCTCGAATGCATAGCAAGCATGGCATATGATATCTGAAATAAAAACGATGGCATGACAAGATAATATGCATATATAGATAAGCTAATATCACGTCATCATCATCACAGAAAATTCATCTCTAGCAAAAGGGCTAAAGGAAATAAGGATAAAAGAACATGAAAACTACTATACATATGCAGCACACAAAAAGTAAGAAAACTTGATGCATGAAAAAAAATGAAAAAGTGGGTGAAAATAAGTGTAAAATAAAGAAAGGTGGGAAAAATAAAAGAAAAATGAAGAAAATGAAAAGTGTGTGAGACACTCACTCCCCCAAGCTAAACTGCACAATGTCCTCAATGTGCAAAGTGTGGCACACCGAGAAAAATGATATGGGTGGGGAGGGTGAGGATGCATGCATAATGGATGCAAATAAAAGAAAAATGAGATGGGTATGCAAATGATGTATGCAGAGATGCATGAGGTGCATGTAGAGATCAAAATGGCGCAATATAAGTGTCCCCAAAAGTACCTCCTCTCTCCCAAAATGATATAGACAAGTATGAGCAAAATGTGACCAAAACGTGTGTGGAGGAGGGGGTGCAAAATCAGCAGGCAGAAAGAATCCAGAATATTAGCAGCAAAGGCATGAGAGGCATCCAGTGTGTGCCTAAGGGGGTGGTGGAGCACCAGCACCGTCCTGTTGGGGAGGTGGTGGTGGCTGCTGCTAGGCAGTGGTACGGGTGGTGGCATATGGCGGATGTGACAGACGTGTAAGAATCTGGTTCAGGCTAGCCTGAATATCAGGAAGTGAAGCGACGTGCCTCTGTACAGTAGTGACGGTAGCGGAGAGAGCCCGGAAATCTCCTCTGCGCCCACTAACTGCCCCCTCTAGAGCACGGACATGCTGAACTAGGGTGTCGGGGGGCGGTGGAGAAGAGGGTCGAACATGTGAGGAACGGGGCTGTCTCGCACGGCTACCGTAAACGACGGGTGCAACTACCTGGTGTGGATGAGGTGCTGTCCTCACAAAGAGATGCTCAGCCTCTGTGGGAGGCTGAGGTGCAGGAATGGTCCAAAAGGAAGGAGCAGCAGTAGAGGCTGAAATGGTGACAGAGGGCGAGGCGGTCAGAGAGGTCGGTGACACAGAAATAGGGACAGACGTCACGACGCTCTCAGAGAAGACAGCGGCAGTGGAGACAGTAAGGTAGACGACTGGGGAGGATGTGAAGTATGAAGGAAATGACTCCCTAGGGGTCGAGAATAAGAAAGAGGAAAGGGTCTCCACTGCCGAGGCAAAAGAGGGCTTGCCGCTCTCAATAATGGTGGCAGGACGCTCAGGGCTCGCAGCAGAAATGGGGTCAATGGAAATCGGCACAGAGGTGGGGTGGTGGTGGAGGTGGACTCAGCAAGTGTACTCCCGACACTGACAGAAGGGTGGACAGAAGTGTTGGGAGGTGCAGACGAAGCAGGTGCAGGCTGAGGTATCACAGGGTCCAGAGGTGGAAGGAGGGGCTCCTACTGAGCACCCTCAGGCTCAAGCACGTACGCAGCAGGGATGAGGACGTCCATCGCTGGAATCCACTCCCCGCCTGCGGGTCGGTCCAATATGAGTCCGAGCTGGGCTCGAGAGAACCATGTAATCGGCGCCAAAGGGACCGTGTAGCCATACCCAGTGGTGCTTACCATGAGGACGAAGCATCCTCATCCAGGCCATAACATCTATGGAAAGTGAAGTGGGGCCCAGTGGTCTAAGCAAGCCAACAAGGAGGTCAACTCCGCATAAGGGAGCCAGTATGGTAATCAGACCGTCGCAACAGATAGGCGTCCTAGCGCCAACAGAAATAACGATGCGGTCCAAGTACCAACTAGCTATGTCAATCTCGATGGCGGGGACCAAAATGTCTCTACCCCTCTCGTAGGCTCGCGATCGAGTCATCGCATAGAGCATGTAGAGCTCCGGCGTCGACATCGTCCCCGGCTCATACCTTGCTAAGAAAGTGGTCGCCATAAGGTGATGTGCAATGCGGAGGCATGGGTGGAGGATAGCGGAGGCCTTGGACCCGCTAGGGTCAAAGCGATGGGTGATCCCGTGATACGTGTCCAAAATGCTTGTGTGTCGAACGACGGAGGTGGGATGTGCGTAGGACTATAGGCTCGGTCTGGGTCTGGAACTGGGGGCCACTGAAAGTATGCTCGGAGCATGTCGAGAGTGACCTCGTACTCACGATCCATCAGTCGAAAAGAGCAACCCCGGAGAGTCCTAGCAATAGAACTCAGGACCTCTAGTGTCGGGCGGTTGTAGGTGTCCGCCGACACCGACAGAAAGTCACGCCACCCCATGTTGTCATACAACTGGAGTAGCCCCTCTAATACCCCTAGGTGCTTAAAGTCGGCTATGTGCATGAACCTAGTGGGTACGATAGAGTGATGGGAGATACGCTCAAATCTGGCGCACTGCGCGTCATCTCTGAACGTAATCCCCAGCGTGTCGAACGCGGGGGCGGGCTGTGCCGGTGGTGGTGGGATAGGTGCGATAGGAGGCAAGAGTGTGGGCGGTGGTGGGCTAAGTGGAGGGGAGTCTGCCCTAGCAGAAGAGGAGCCAGGCTCGTTGGTCCTCTTCCACTTGGAAGCGGGCGCCCTCGTGCGAGACCTAGTGCGGGACGGCATGTGAGCCGCGAAACGTGCCTACCCATAAAAAATATGTGAAGTGTTGAAAGTATGGAACGAGTATACCTGAGCACGATGCGAGAGCAAGCAGTCGAAGCGTGCAAAGGATCGCCCCCTCCGAGAAGCTCCAAATACGTCCTGAATCTCCCCCAAGCTAGCCTGAAACAAAAGTACTTAAATCAGCAATGAATATCAATACGTATGGGGTAAGATCAGGTATAATAGATATATATATAGATTAATTTAGATTTTGGGCTTAATGGGCTTACGAATTGGAGAAAATGGAGAAAAATGGGATTTTTGGGAGAAATATGGGATGTGCGGCAGCGAGGGCGGCGGCGCCGGCGTCGGACGTCGGCGGTGCGGTCGATGGCACGGGTCGCGGGGTAGCGTGGCTCGGCCACGGGTGATAGCGATTCGGGCAAGGTGAAGGCAAAGTCGAAGAGGTTCGGTCGAATTTGGGGGAAATTTCGAATTCGAGCCGCATGCGCTGGGTATATAAAAGATGGGTCACTCGGCCGAGGGACGCGTTCACTCGGCCGAATGGCACAGTTTAAAAAAATTTCGAAATTATTCCACAGAGTTCGCGACTCGGGTGAGTAGGTCTTACGACTCGGCCGAGTAGACAAAGGTCATTCAGCCGAGTAGCAAGGCTACTCAGAACTAAAATGTGCAAGAAAGTATCTGATTCCCTCAGGCGAGTGACAAATTCACTCGGCCGAGTGGCATATAAATTACAGTCAGTAGTTTTTAGGATCTTTCCTGATCAGTACCCTACTCGGCCGAGTAGGGTCCTTGCTCGGTCGAATGACGAAGTCACTTGGCCGAGTGGCATGTTATTTTCAGCTCCAACTCTCTGTTTTTGCTCTACTTTCTATTTTTCATCTCCCCGTCAGTTCCTTCCTCCTCCTGAGGCCTGAGCGCGTTCCTAGAGTGCTCCCCTTTGCCATGGTGATCCTCCATTCAAATGGTTACTCGTTCTCCATCTCCTGTCATGAAAAATAGAGCCCGTTGTCAGGATTTTTATCGACTCTAAACTTTAAACTCTAAGAAAGATCAAAAACAAAAATAAAAATGAAAGATTCAACAAAAAACTGTCGGGTTGCCTCCCAACAAGCGCTCGTTTAAGATCTTGAGCTCGACCCCTCAAGATATTCGGTTAATGCTCGATGTTTGGCGCATGTGAGATGTGCGTGTCAAATTTGCCGAGAAGGCCACTTGGATTTAATTGTTGTTGTTCGTAGGCATTCCTTGGCTCCCCCTCATCATGGGTGGTAGTAGGGGATGAGTCCCCTAAGCTTGAGCTTTTAGCGTTCTTTTTCTTTGTCGGTGATGAAAATTTCTTGTCCAGTGGAGCTTTCTTCAAATTCTTTGCCATGGAGAGCTTGCATAGCTTCCTAATCCTTTCGACATCAGCGTCATCTTTGTCATCAACTGTATAATGATCCGGCGGGTCTCCCAACATTTTTCCATCTTTAGAAGATTGGCATCCATCAAAGCCATCATTGTGCAAGGTGCCGATAGCATGCGGCATAGCATCGTCAATGACCTCGTCGAGGAGGTCTACGTAATCGACGTCCTCTTGCCAAAGCATGTGCTTCATTGCCATAGGAATGTGAAGCTCCACCTATATGTTTCCGACATTCAAAGACAAGTTGCCCTCTCTCACGTCAACTATCACGCCGGCGGTGGCTAAGAAGGGGCGTCCAAGAATTAGCGACGTATTGCCCTCCTCTTTGATATCCATTACCACGAAGTCGCACTGCAAGCAAATTCCTCCCGGTACTTGGAGCGGTATGTTCTCCGTAATTCCCTTCGGCCTAGTGACCCGACCGTCCGCGAGTTGTATTCTCATATCCGTCAGCTTTAAGTCGGTCCCCGTATTCAATTTCTTAAACATAGTTAGGGGTATTAGGCTTACGCTTGCTCCCAAGTCTACTAAGGCCTTTTATAGCGGGACTCCTCCAAGCATGCAAGGGATGCAGAAGCTTCCGGGATCTTTAAACTTTATAGGCTCCTTCTCCTTCCGGGTGAACCATGTACCTTGCTCGGCGAGTATTATCTTCTCCTTTCGCTTATTTCCCGAAATCAAGTCTTTTAGGAATTTGGCATAAGACGAGATCTCTACAATGGCGTCCAAAAAAGGGATATTTAAGCTCACTCCCCGCAAGTACTCAAGAAACTTGGCAAACCGCTTCTCAATCTTTGCTTTTGCCAACCTTTGTGGGAAGGATACCGGTGGCATATAGTTGCGCTCCTCACGTGGCTTCAAAATTTCAGAATTTTCGCCGTCTTTTGGCTCTTTCGGGCACTCCTCCTCATTAACCGGCTCCTTGTCATCCAAAATTTCTTCCCCCTGCTCCTTGGTTTGAATCATGGCAGGAGTGGTGTCCTTCCCGCCCCTAGTAGTTACCGCCACCACCGCATTGATGTGGCCGGTATTGCTCCGTGGGTTTGGCTCCGGTTGAGCCGGCAATTGTTGAGTATTTTTGTTGAGCAATGCTAGTTGCTCCGATAATTGTGCCACGAGGGTGTTGAGAGAGTCTTGTTGAGCGGTCAATCTAGCATTTACCTTCTTTTGCTCCGCCATGAATTCTTCAACCCTCTCTTCATGGTCTGACCTCGGTGGTGCTTGTGGTGGATTAGGTGCTCTCCACCCTTGATTATACCCCGGAGGTCTATATGGTCCCGCTTGTTGCCTCGGTTGAAACTTTTGTTGTTGAGGCCCTCTCGGTGGATATTGCGGTTGTTGTGGAGGCCGAGCTTAAGGTTGTTGCGGTGGTGGATTTAAGGCTCCATCATTATTTGCATATGAAAATCCCGGATGGTTTCCCGTGGCCGGGTTTGCCCAATAATCAGTGTTTCCCGCAATGTTTTGGACTTGCTTTATTGATCCCTCTCCTTGCTCTCCTCCAACATACATGACATGGGCTTGGTCTTGCCAATCGCCCATTCTTCCTCCCGGTGTAGATGTGGTGGGCGTTCCATGCGGATCACTTATCAACTTCTCCAATTTCTCCACGACCTTGTGGAGAGAATCAAACTTCGTAGAAAGCTCCGCTACGGCCTTTGCCTCATAAATACTTGTTGGCTTCAAGAAGGATGAAGAATGTCCTCTCTCGTCGCCCCATTGTTGGTTATTCGAGGCCATCTCCTCAAGTATGGCCGTAGCATCATCCAGCGTCTTCGATAATATGGCTCCATTAGCGATTGCAACGATGATTTGCTAAAAGCTATGCACAAGCTCCCATACTACAATACTATGATGGAGGCATTGGTGTTGGAGATCTTTAAAGCGCTCACATGCCTCAAATAGAGTTTCATGTGGTCCTTACTTGAAGGACATGAGCGCACTCCTTATCTTGACTGTCTTGGATGGTGGTAGAATTTGTTAACAAAAGCGCTCGCCAACTCATCCCATGTGGTAAAGATCCCCTCTGCTTGCATCCTCGACCAATACAATGCCTTGTCCCGGAGGGTAAATGAAAAGAGGCGCAGTCGGATAGCGTCGGCCGGTACACCGGGCATCTGAAAAATGGCGCATTTGGACAAGAACAACTGTAGATGGTAGTTTGGATTCTCATGAGAGTTCCCATAAAATGGGTCTTGTTGCATCAACACCACAAATCCCGTTTTGAGCTCGAAAGTCTTGTCCACCGCCAACTCTGGCATCACAATAGACGAGGTAGTAGAAGTAGTCTTAGGCCGTAGCCTATCTCTGATAGAAACAAGCCTAGCCATGCGTGCCGCTGACTCCTCTGATGTCTCCGGTCGGTTCATATGATTGTCCTATATAGCAAGTTTCCTCTCGGCTCTAAGCCTCCTTGTCGTACGCTCGATCTCAGGATCAAGTAATATATCTTCTCGATGTGCCTTTGATCTCGTGTACATGCACAGAAAAAGAGAATCTCAATGGGATTGTTAGCACGATAGAGGAATAAAAAGATAAAAATAATAAAAATAAAAATAATTAACTAAGTGTCGCCTCCCCGGCAACGGAGCCAAAAACTTGATCGCGCCCGGATATACACCCGGAAAACGACTGTAGTCTTACCGCAAGAGCACAGCATAGTGGCGAGCGGGTATCAAACTCAGGGAGGAAAATTGACAGTATCCTACTTTGATTACCTAGCTATTGGTGGAATGAGAATAGTTTTGATGGTAGTGTCACAATCGTTCAAATAGAAAATAGAATTCAATATAATAAAAGCGTCGAGGGATAGGAAATCCCCACTACGGACCGTTTCTTATCCTTGTGGATCATGAATATCAATGTTGCAAGGCTTGAATGTAGGTGAACTAGTCGCAACTTAATGTAGAACCAAGCTCACACGCTTGCGCTATTGCCGGTCTATAGCAACCTAGATTAGGGCCCAGTCTTGTGCAAACTCTAACCTAGCCCACTAGCGCGAAGATTGACATCATCGTCCAATCGCAACTCAAGCACACTCTCGTGCAAACTCGAGCTACGATCTAGGTTATGATAGTTCGTATTCGTCCAATCTCTTGCAAACGAATATGAGTATAGATTTATAATAAAAATCCTAGCTTTGGTACAATCTCTTGCAAACCAAATCTAGAGAATTTCGATTATAAACCTAAGTCGAATATCTAGGCCTTCCCATCAATTGAGATCCAATATCTTGCAAATCCCAATTGAAGGAAATTCCTAGCTACTCGCAATAAATCAATCAAACCCTAACCTTTCTTCAATCCTAGCAACAGTTCTATTCATTCATCACAATTCAAAAGATCGGGTCCATAGGATTCATCCCCATGCCCTAGAACGAATAAACTACTCACAAATCATCATGGAAACCTCATAAATAAAGCAATAGATCATAGCACAATTCATTGCAAAGAAGAGACAATTCATAAAAATAAGATTTTTAGCAAGAAAGAACTAACCAAAATTGTCGCCTATGATCTCCAGCTGAGATTTCACAAAAGAATAGCCGTCAAAAAATAATAGAAGTCTCTCCTAAAACTAGGGATAAAACTAGGTTTAAATACAAGCCAAAATCGTCCAAAAAAATCCTGACAGAATTGCCCCTGCGCAGCCCAGAATTCACAATCTGTGTAGCAGTCAGAATGCGTCACTCTGCCGAGTAACAATGTCACTTGGCCGAGTGACAGACCCAATAATAAAACAGAGAATCTGTGGGTTTCAGAGGTCTGTCTCTCTGACTGACTCGGGCGAGTAGGCAGCTTTACTCGGCCGAGTAAGTAATCGTACTCGGCCGAGTAGGCTTCTCAAAATTTTCCAGTAACTTGGCCCTTTCTCGGTTGAAAATCCATGTTCTACTCGGGCGAGTAGGCTTTCTCACTCGGCCGAGTAGACTTCCTTGCTCGGTCGAGGAAACTTTGAAATTTTGTTGTGCATATCTGTTTCACTCGGCCGAACACAGCTTCTGACTTGGCCAAGTAAGCAGTATGTTCTGCCGAGTGGGCTGTATTTGTCTTCTTTTCTTCTCCTCCTCGCCTACTCGTCGATTCTCTTGAATTCCTTCCTCCTCCGCTCATCCTCAAGCGCTGCTAACTCCTTAAATAATCCGTGGGCGACGTTCCGATATGCGCGAAAGTCCCTTGATCTTATTTTTGCTCCGGATCGCTACATATCTCCTGAAATACGAAAAAACGAGAAATAGTGAAAAGCAACGCGATATCGTCGAATTATCGTGGAAAACGCAATATGGGCGATCGAAATGACATGAAAACATGCAGAAAAAAAGGTGTAAAATAAGGAGCGATCAGTTATCCATTCTCTCTCTCTCTCTCTGCAAGAATGAACAAGGGAAACAGTGTTCAATACAAAAATTTACGAATTATATTGTTGGATCTTTTCTCGTACTATTCTTATGCATATCGCAGTGTGAGCGACCTGCAAGGGCCACCACAAAAACTTGACATGCCTCGCTCTCCTGAATACAGAAGATACATAGCGGACTAGGCCACCGTAGTATTCAGACACCGAGCTTCGAGCCCCTAATGTCTAAATACTACTAGGCATTAATTGCGATTTAAATAAATTTATCTATGTATGCCACTACGATTCACTGGGATAGTAAGAAAGAGTATGAACATAATGCTCCAACAAAATTTAAAACCGTAAGTGCTGAAAAGTAAAACTGTACTGAACGTCATTTACATAAGATACATTATACATCTCTGTACTGTACATGTACACAAGTACAAAAGAGGGGGAAAGACAAAAGGGGGAACCCACCCTAAAAAGAAACCCAAAATGTGTCTACACCCGTGCAACACACTCCTTAGTCTAACCCAGGGAAGTCCAGGTGGACAAAACCTCCGTCTATAGCCTCCAGCTGTATCTGAGGTGGGGGAGTAGACGACTGCTCACGTACTGTCTCTGGTGTCACTATCTCAGGACCTGAAAATATAAATGGGACATGTCAACGCGCGACCCTGTAGGAATCCTAATTAAGCTATGTAGGACCCAATTTAGAACCAGACTACCTGTTTAAGAGTGGTCTAACAGTAAAAAGGTTTCACGAGTTACATTTCAGGTGCACAATATAACAAACATGAACTACAAAGGAAACCGAGAGACATGATTTATAAGTTAAAGTAATAAAATTATTAGTTACTTTCATATTTGGGAACACGTATAAATAGTAGGATGACTAAGGAGCTAGACTTCACCCAGGGTGGGTGAAAAGTGGTACATCAACCAGCGACACGATCACTGGAGGAGCCTCTCGTAACTCCCCCTTACGGGAGGGAGAAAATTCTTGGTTTTTATCGGGACAAACGAAGAAAACGAACAATTACCTAATGGTGCATCACGAGTACACCATCGGCCTCTCTAACTCTAGCCTACTCACTCTATCAGGAGTGCGAGTGAGAATCAAACTGTGTCCACACGTAACCAACTCCCTTGCTCAGTAGTGCAAGTGGGAGTCACGTCTACGTCCGCTCCTTAAGGCCTATTCTTTACATGTGTTCTCCCCAAAAACCCACTTTAAGAGCTTCACCCATTTTTGGATGGATTGAAGTCCCCAAATTCATCCTCCCATCTCGCTCTGTTTTCAAGTTTTTCACAATTCTTTCATTTTGGTACATCATTCTCATATTCATCATCATTTACTCATTTACTCATTTTCTATTTTCCAATTTCATGGGAAACCTGCATAACATATTTGAAAAAAATGAAAAATAACACATGATTCTTTTTCACAATCCAACATGAATAATAACAAGGTAATCAAATGGTTGGTTTCATAAGTAAACTTGATCATGGCTAGCCATTTTAATTCATCAATAACTTGGCAATCATGTATATATGAAATGCATCAGCAAAATCAAATAATCAAATAATCACGTGCTGCCAACTTTCTGCGAAACATGGGGTCACATGGCCGTGTGGAATTATAGGGTGAAGCTCAAGGGGATGACTCACACGACCGTTTGGTAGATTCCACACGACTGTGTGGCAGAGTCCATACGGCCGTGTGGACAGGGTTGGCTCAGGGGAAATAAGATGGGCACACAGCCGTCTGGCATTATAATGGTGCAACCACACGATCGTGTCGTCTATCAACACTGCCATATGGCGAGGGGTGGTCGGAGAAGTTGTTGCATATTAGGTCGATGCCTATGGGAAGCGTACCATCAACATGATCGTATCGTCAGTTCGACATAACCGTGTCGAATAGAAAATATAAACAAGCATCTAAGTCAATGCTGCTGGGGTCAAGGAGCAACACGACCGTGTCGTAGTTCGACACGGCTGTGTGGGCTAAAAATTTCAAACACGATCGTATGACAATCGTGTGGCTATTCTAGTGGCTAAACGACCACCACACGAACGTCATACAGCCGTGTGGTCTCGACTCGACTTCCACACGGTCGTGTGAGTGGTCACACAGCCGTGTGGTTTCCTCTGCTATTGAGTTTGACAATGACGAAAGTTAAAAATCTTACCCGATTTAAACTAAAACATTTCTAACTTGATTAGGATCCTACCTCTGCAAGTCCACCACTAAGTTTGGGGCCCTTCTTCACTGTGTAGACCCTCTGAAAGCCTATCTCCCTTCTTCCTTCTTCTCCAAGGGATCGAACGGGTTCGGATTTTTGGCTTTGGGTTTGCGTGAAGGAATCAGCAGCAAGGGGCCTTGGGTGCGTGAACAGGGAAGGACGAGTTTCTTTCTTATTTTTCTTCCTTTTCTTCTAATTTTTCCTCATATTTTCTCTCTTTTAATCTCTCTTCCAGCCACCTCAAGCTTCCTCAATTCCCTCTTATTACGCCACCTAACCAGCGTTAGGTGAAACTCAACATAATAATGCCACCTCACAAGTAGGAGGTGGCTAATGAGGATTAATTAGGGTTTTTGATTTAGATTAAATAGAAATACATGTATGAATACTTAGTATGTTTCATCTTATACAAGTCTTCACTTAAATACATTTCATTTAATAATTCTGAAGATGCAATAAAATTCATTAAAAATTAACTTTAGTACCACAAATAGTAAAGATAATTATTCCAAACATCCCAAAAATTTATACGCGTATTTATACGCCCAAGAAAATATATTAATACATGTATATAAGATTTGGGGACATTACATTCCAGTGATCAAAGCCTCCATTTTTGCTTCCAAGGCATCCTCCGGCTTCAAAGTAAAAGGTCCTCCTCGAGATGGCTGGGTAGCTGAAATTGTATCCCCCTCTCATGATCGGATGTCATATCCTATGTTTGAGCATTTTCGGCCACTTACTCCAAATATTTCCAAGCCTCATCCGGTTCTTAATCAATGAATCCTCCATTGCATATCATTTCAATAAATTGTTTCATCTTAGATTGTAGCACATCATAGAAAAAACCATTGATTCTATTCTTGTCAAATCCATTATGTGGCATGCGAGCAACAATTCATTGAAACGTTCCCAAGCTTGGTAGAAGGTCTCGTTCTCTTTTTGAGCGAAGTTCATTATTTGCCTCCTCAAACCTTGCAATATATCCCGATGAGTCGGGGTTGAATCCACAGAGACAACTACTAGAATACGTGTGATGTGATTTCAGGTGTTGGAGCAAGGTTAGTTAGGATGGAAACCACCTTATGAATGTGATGGTTGTTGTTCCAAGAAATTATAGCTATTGCAATCAAATGAGTTTAACACAAGTAATCAAAGAGAATATAAGTGTGGGTTGTTATATCAATGAATTAATTGCTAATCAAGTCTTGGATCCCTTTCAAGGCATTCAATAGTTCATTCACCCTCTCGGATCAAACAAATGATGAACCTATTTAAAGATTTAATTCAGAACATCATTCAATAGATTTTATAATGAAACGCATTGGATTCCCTCTCTCGAGCAATAAAGCAAACATCTCATGCCATCAATTCCACATCTCGAAGCAAATTCATAGCATTCAAAATGAAAATCAAGATTGGATGATAATTATGAAATTGAAGAGTAAAAGATGATCCAATTCTCAATTTACAACAATCCACGTCAAATCACAACCACACACTATGGATTTAGCTACTCATAGAAATACATTCAACGAAACTTTCAAAGAAATTCATCATCATTTGCTCAATTTGAATGTAGAGAAGTAACATTGAGATAAAGATCAGAATTATTTCACCAAATTGACTGCAAATTCGAATTCAAAACACTTCAAAACCATAGAAGACTCCACACACTACTACATTAGAAAGAACTCCATGCACGCCCTAGCTCGAGGAAGAAGAAAGGAAAACATTCAATCTCTAACTGATTTCTATTACAAACTAATAACTAATCTCATCTCTCCATTTTATACATTGATCACCTTTAATCTTCAGCATTGAATCAAATCTTAAACTTTCCCCCGCTTTCCCAGATCGACAGTTTGAAATTATCTTCTCGCAAAATCGAATGAATTGGCAGCATTAATCAAAACGACCCAGCAAAACAGTCGTTTGGTTTGAAATCTTCACATTCGACGCGGTCACATCGAACATTTGACGCGACCATTTGATCCCCCCTGACTTACTTTTTTTTTCTTGGTTGGCGATGACGTACACGGTCGTTTGGCTTAAAACTGAACGACCGCGTTGTTTCGTTTTTGAACCATCAAATCACTTTTGCAATTTGACTTCAACATGGTCGTTTCAAATGACCGTGTAATTCTGCTTTCCTCCTCTATAGTAGCTTAAGTTGTTACACTCCACGTGGTCGTGTGGAGTGTAACACACGTGTGTGTGGATTATGTTCTCCTCCTTTTAAGCTTCGATTAAAATCCAGAAAAATTCCTGAAAAATTCCTGAAAAATATTAAACACATGGTTAAGACTTGAGAAGAGTATTTTAAGTATAAAAATTATTAGCTCATAACATAAGACGTCATTCTGAAAATGGACGTAAGTGAGCTCGATTATTCGCATATTCTGCCCAATTTATATGATTTGAGGTGTTATAAATGCAATTTTCAACTATAATCAGTGGATTTGTCCTCTAGCCTGCTTTTTATTTGGTCCCCCCTTCTGAAATTTTCCTTTTCTTTTATTCTTCTTTTTGGACAATGTATTATGAGCTTCTGTGAGGAGATCCATGCCAGGAGGTCACTTGTTATGAGTGGCATTGAGAAGCTCTCTATTCTCTTCAGTAATTAATAAGCATGCAAGCATCTCAGAATACTTAATGAACTTTCGTTCATGGTATTGCTGCATAAGTATAACATCTTTTGCATGAAAAGAGGTATAAGTCTTTTCTAGCATGCGTTCTTCAGAGACTTTTTTCACCACACAACTTCAAGTGTGAGGTGATGATAAACAGAGCTAAGTTGTACTCAGCTCTGGACTTAAATTCATATAGTCTTAGATTCTCCTACTCATGATGGGCCCTTGGGAGTATGACATCTTTTTTATGTTTATTTCTATCCTCAAAGGCAATCCACAGCTCAAGTGGGTCAAAGTAAGGTATTACACCTTTAGGGTCTTGTCCATGTGACGATGAATATAGATTATTGCATTTCCTTTTTCCATATCTGTCGTAGTGTTTATCTTTTGTAATTGTGTCACGTAGGTCTTGGGCTCGCAGATGGAATTTGACATCCAATTGCCAACCGAGTTAGTTCTTCCCAGAGGCTTCCAGAATTTTGAAATCAACACTTTCGGTTTTTGCCATTTATCTAGAAAAGTATAATTTGCATGAGTTAATATATAAAACTGAAATTATATCATGTAAAGGCAATTTGGAATGAATAGGCCAATTGTGTGGATCGGTCAGTTAGCGCAAATAAATAATGTCCAAATTCCGAATTATACAATCCCTTTTTACAAAAATGAGAACTAAAAAATACCACTTTGGAAACCTCGTGGATCCCATAAAAATAATTCTTCTTTATCAGGGGTGGTCTCCGCCTATATGGAAATAGCCATCGGTCTTGGGCATTACATTATATTCATCACTACATTTTCTCTCGAAAAAGAAAAATGCTGGAAAATAAAAGTAGGACTTAAAAAGGCCGATCTTAAACCACAATGTAGCCATTTATGCAAATTTGTGCTTAAGACATTTGCATCACATTTTATCACATACATCAGACATCATTTATTCACATGATGCATAAATTTAAATATTTTATGTTTAATACTTAATTGGACCACAGGGCAATGTCATACACCGTTAGTTTAGGTAACTAACAGCAGAGCGGTCGCTGGATGCTCATAATTATTAAGCAAATACTTACGATAATAAGGAGAAAAATATCCCATACAAATGCCAGATAGTACATGATATGAAGCATATTTAAATGATCCTAAAACATACATCACAGATGAATAATATGCTGAAGAAATAAATTATGAATATAGATAATGGGGTCTAGTTAAAAGGAAAAAACTGAGCTACGCCCCATTTTATTAATTTTAGGAATTTATCAATTCCCTCCCTGTTATGAATCATCATCTAGGGAGAAATCCCCAGCTCTTTATTTATAGCATATAGAGTAGAGTATATAGATAAGGTACAATAGATATGGTCTTATCTATAAGATAAGCCGTGATCCCAACCGACTAACCAACTCGGTATTATCCCTTCACAATACTCCCCCTTATACAGCCATAGGTGTGGACTCTGCTCAAGAATACTTCAGGATTCTGAGTGTAGTGGGAGTCTCACATGGGGTGGATACTTCAGGATCCTGAGTTGGTGAGGTTTGCCTCGTTAAAACCTTTGGCTATGGAAAACCATGTGGGAGAAACCATAGTTAGGGAAAAAGAGTACAAACCCTCTCTAACTCCCCCTGATTTGTACAAGCGACTCTGCTCATAAACACTTCAGGATTCTGAGCGTCATAAAGGGGTGGAAACTTCAGGATCCAGAGTTGATGTGATTTGTCTCGTTAAAACATTTGGATATGGAAAACCCTGTGAGAAAAACCATAGCTAAGGGAAAAGAGTACAAATTCCATCAACTCCCCATGATCTGTAAAAGCCCAGATCTCTTAGGCTTATCTCATCACTCCTATTTACAACATTCTGAAGATATACACAGATTACAAATATTATTACCATTAAGCAGCTGCTGAATCCAGAAACTCTGAAGCGGTGTGCTAAGTTTCATCGCCTCTGATGTGGCATTTAGACTTTGTGGTCAGCTCCACAATACCAGCATTTATCCCAGTCGTCACTGGGATGTGATGTACCACCAGGCGCCCTCAAATACACTATTGGTGTGTTTCTGGAATGGTGAGGATCTCGGTATGATATGATGATATTGCCTTCATAATTTGCTTTGCAGATCTGCAGTAAATGGCCATCCCACTGTGGGTATCCAGACTGTGATTTCTCAGTAAAGGGATCGGACATGTAACCTGCATTTGCATAAACAAGGAGGATGATACTTTATAATGTAAGCCCAAATATTTCGACCCTTGCAGGAAGCGCAGAAGATGCTTAACTCCGGTCTAATGGCCCTTTTAAGGTGCCTAATTATCTCTGGCTAATGAGTTTACTGCAACTGCTATATCGGGACGCATACAGTTAGCCAGGAGTGCCTAATTGCACTTAGATAAGGGACTTTAGGACCAATTATATTCTCCCCCTCTTCCAGCGATCGGAAGGGGTCTTTTTGTACATCCATAGAGTATACTACTATAGATGTACTTTGGATGACAATGGTCCTTTTAATTTCTTCAACGCACTTCTGTGCGTATGTAACAAGATTATATTAAGATAATAAATCTGTGAGCCATGACTTAATTTATTTTTGCCTATGTCTTTCATTTCATGTTTAATAGTCAGGCTTGAACAGATATTTCGGTTTTCTCTTCAGGAGATCCGATGAGATTTAAGTTGTTTACAACTATGATCTCAAATCTTGTTCTTTGCTTAGATGCAAAGACAACCCTCAGTGGGAATCATTGTTTTGTCAAGTGATTCTCTTGGTTGTACATTATTTATTATTCTTATTGTTTTTCTTTAATAGAATAGACGTCCCAAAGTATATTCAGACATTTAAGGAAATGTGGAATTTATCTTTACCAAATATCCACAAAGGTTTGCTATCACTACATCCAATAACAGCATATCCAAAATTTAATTTCCTTTGCCAAGTCGTAAGGTATTCGTATCTGATAACTTAGGGAGTCTGATGTATTATTTATGAGTCATGCTCATTTTAATTTGTTCAATCCCTAGTTTCAGCGAAATTTTCCTTGGGCTATAGGTTGTACATTATAGCATACGATATTGTATTTATTTTTTCTTATGTGTGCAATACTTATTTTACCCACAGGTTTGACAACTTTTGGTGTCTGGACTCCAGGTCCGAACATTTCACGTTTCATAAGTGAGTCCAGCTCATTTTTTATTGCATCGTTCCATATTTGGCCAATCTCTACATTTGCATTTTAGCAACGGAGTATAAAATATCATCGCTTTTGCGATTTATATGGCAATATGATACTTGAATACATTGTCGACAATTATGTTCTTTCTGTCCAACACCTCCCTAGTACGTATAACATTTAATTTCATTTCAGTTTTTCACGGCAGTTCCTTTGCAGTGGATTCCGGGAAGGGTGTGGGTATGGACATGAGCTAATTGTCATGTGGAAGTATTGTTTCAAGGTCTCCAGGTATTAGTACTTTTCTTAGATTTCTGTCATTGGAGCCTAGTGGTCTGCCTCTTTTCTGTTGAGGATAAGCCACTTCTGCTGCTGGTGGATTGCATCAATTCTCGGGGATGTCAATCCTAGCTAGAGTATTTGCTGCATGGATGTGTGATCTGACAATCTTCTGGTTGTCAGTAAATGATTCCGGTAATTGGTGAACGGTGTTCTGTTTGTGAAGGATCTTCAGGATCTCATCTTTACATTGTATTGTTACCAGACCATAGCGGGTCAAGTTTTTTGTATCCCACGTTATAATTTTCTTTGCGCCAGATTTCCAGTATCTGGTCTATTTTGGGGAAACTCGTCTTATCAAAATCACAGTCTTCAAGATGTGCCTTAAATGCGTCCCCTATTTGGGGTTCTAGGTATCTTATAATTGAGGGTGAGTCAAACCTTACATAGATATCTAGGCACCCATTTTTGTCCTCTGTAGTGGTGCGATGGGGATTTAAACTGTGCGACCGAAGATTCTCAATTGAGAAATGTTCGGCGGCATTCTATATGCAAGTTGAATTGGAGACTCTGACCTCCAGAGGGTCTTATTTTCATTTACGATGCAGCATGCAGAATTTGCATGTCCCCGTGCATCCATCGGCAATCGGGATTTCATTAACAATGGACGTGCAATCCATTGGATTTGATTTATCAGTGACTCTGCCGACCCATTTTGGGTATGAACATGCGGCACTGTATGTTCGTTTTCTATTCCCGTTGCTTGGCATTACTCTTGAAATGACCGAGAGGTAAATTCCCCAACATTAACCAGACCTATTTTCTTTATTTGATTGTCTGGAAAATGTGCTCGCAACATTATTATTTGTGACAATAGTTTTGGAAAAGCTAAGTTGCTGGTCAATAGTAGACACACATACGAATATTTTAAGGATGCATTTATCAGTACCGTAGATTACCGAAATAGCCCATTAGGGGGGTGGATTTGTCCACATCAATCTCCTTATTTTCTTTTGAGGAAGCGTAGAGATTTTTTTGTCAGATTTTAATAGAGATGGCCTTGTAATTTGTTTTCCCTTATAGCAAAGGATGCGAGGGAATTCTCCCTTCTGAAGAATCTTCTGGTTCTTTAAGTCTTACCCATAGGATAAGATGTGGTGCACATCACTGATCTAGGGTGGCCATGTCTATCATGCCAAAGTAAAAACTTAGTTGATGTCGGGCACTTCAGGTGCTCCGTTAAATCCGCTTCCTCTCTCCGAATCTTTGTATGGTAGAGGCCTGTTGAAAAGCTCTCAAAACGTTCAAGTATGGATTTTACTCCTTTTCTTGAGACGTTCCATATAATAATTTGTTTTTCCTTTACATTTGTTGTTTCCAAATGGAATCGGTTGAAATAGATGTCTTTGAAACTTAGGAAGTTTCGGTTGGAATTCGGTGAGATTAGTGCCTCCTTTATTTTTGTGTCATTTAGGAGCAACAGTGTTGCGTTTCCAGAACCTTCAATATGGCCCTGATATTGCGCTTTGTATTGAAGGATCGTATGTGTATATTTATTGTCTACTAATTAGTTATGAGAGCAGTTCATCAATTAAAAGATGAATCATATAGGCACATTTCCATAGAAACATTTTCATTCAAAATTAAATTACATAATTCAGAAAGCTCTCATAACATGAAATGTTCTTAAAACAAGTAGCTAAGATAAAAATAGAAGGTTAATCAAGTAGGACTTTATTTTCAAAGTCGTCAGTTATAAACTTGACTGGAGCATCAGAGGTCACCAGGTTTGTTTCAGCTTTATTTTTCTTGTTTTCTTTATACAAATCCTGGAGATGCTGCGGAGTTTGGCACACTCTGGACCAGTGGCCTTTCATGCCACAGCTATGGCACTGGTCTTTCCAATCCCTCTTGGGTGGGGGTGCATCATTCTTCTTGGTGTCATTTCTGCACCAGGTGAACTTGCGCTTCCCTTCATTTCTACGATGCTGGACTTGGCCCCTAGCCCTTTTGTTCTGTCCCCCTTTCTGTGGTCTTTATTTTCGTTTATTGTCTCTCTTCTTTTTGGAAAAAGAAGAGACATTGTGAGCTTCTGGTAGGGAGCAGTGCCAGAGGACGCATGTTGTGAGTGGCAAGGAGAAGCTCTCTATTTTGTTTAGGCATAAGTAAACATGACAGCAGTTAAAAATAGTTGGTGAATTTGCATTCGCGGTATTGGAACTTTCGTTCACGGTATTGCTGCATTAGTATCGCATCTTTCTCATGGAAAGACGTGTACGTCTCTTCCAGCATGCGATCTTCTGAGACTTTTTCACCACACAACTTCAGGCGTGAGGTGATGCTAAAAAGAGCTGAGTTGTACTCAGCTATGGACTTAAAGTCCTGCAGTCTCATGTTCTCCCACTTATATCATGCCCTTGGTAGTATAACATCTTTCTGATGTTTATACATATCCTCAAAGGGCAGTCCACAGCTCAAATGGATCTTCGACCGTAAGGTATTCAGCCTTTAGGGTCTTGACCACATGTCGGCGAATATAGATAATGGCTTGCAACTTTTCTATATCGCTTATATTTCATTATTAGTCACAGCAGAAATGAGGGACTTAGCCCGTAGATGAAACTTCACATCGAGCTGCCAGCTCAGATAGTTTCTACCCGATGCATCTAGTACTTCGAAATCAACACTTGTGATTTTAGCCATTTTATCTAGCAGCGCACAAATTTGCAAAAATTAGTAATTTAAACAATAAACATTTTCATGTGGAGACAATTTTTATATAAAGAGCCAATTGCGTGGATCGGCCAGTCCCACATAAATAAAAAGTCCAAAGCCCATTACAGTCCATATTACACAAATGAAAGCTTTTAAAAAAGAAATTACAACTTTGGAAACCCCATGGGTCCCATATAAGATCTTCAGCTTCAATTGTGGCCTCCGTCTCCATGGAAAGTGGTCTTCGATCTTGGATATTTACATAAATTCCTCACTACATTTCTTTCAAAATTAAAACAAAAGTGTAGGAAATAAAATGTAGGACTTAAACAGCCGATCGAAAACCGCAATTTAGCTATCCATGAAAAAATTTGTGCTCATCAAACATTTTCAGCAGACATTTTCATCACAGGCATCGCATGCATTTATATTTACAGAAAGGATAAACAATTTAATTACTTAATAATTATTGAACTACTGGGCAACGTCATACACCGTTAGGTTAGCTGACTAACGGCAGAGCGGTCGCAGGATCTTCCTAATTATTAAGTTTTAATATTTGCACAACCAAACATAGTTTATCCACAGAATAAGCCTTAAATGATGTGAAGCATATAGTTATGATCCTACAAAGGTATCATATAATGCAATGGTTGTGCTAGTTGGATTTATTCAAAAAAAAATTTGAAAAAGAGCTCAAAATATAACATGTTCTTCGTGAAAAAGGAAGATGTTTTCCTTTTAAATTATTCTCAATTAATCCCCAAATTTCCCCAAATGTTCCCTATTTTATCATGATTTTTCATGAATTTTTAGGCCACATGAATCCTTTTTAAACTTATTGTTAGCCGCCAAAAGCCTTTTAAAGCTTATTGTAAGCCCCCAAAAAGCCTTTTAAAGCTTATTTTTAGCCCCTTTTAAATATAATTTGCCTTCCTTTTCTTTTCTTTTTTTCAGAGAAACTGGTCTACGGGCCTGAAGCCCGTAGTGTGGCTGCGGGCTTTAGGCCTGCAATCTCAATAAATTTTCTTTTAGAAGGAAACATAGCCGGCGGGCCTGAGGCCCGCAGCTTGCCTGCGGCTTCAGGCCCGCAAGGTGAATGGTCCTTTTTCGTGGGCTTCAGGCCCAGAAGTATTGGGCGTGGGGGGTGCGGCGACGGCTAGGGTTTGTCGCCGCCGCCGATGCCCCCTGATGTTACACCGCGAAAAGGGAGACCACCCCGCCGTAGCGAGGGTGGCAGGGGGTAGCACCCTCCTGCTGCCATGGCAGGGGCGCTTCAGGCGGGGGGAAGCACAAGGAATGGGCGGCAGGCTCCCCCTCGGGGGGGCAAGGCCGTCGGCGAGGCCAGTATAGGGTATAAACCCTACTTCCATTATCTATATATTTTAAATATTTTAAACATGATTTTGGACGATAAAAATCATCGATTTAGGTGATTAGCCCTAATTCCACTTCGATCTTGTGAGATCTATGGAAAAATACTATCATACGTATGATAAAACGACATTTTTAGCGAGATTTACCTCTATATCCGTCCTCCGGATATAGCGACGGTTGAAAGAAGCCTATGCAGATGACGACACTCGTTTGATGAAGCTTGATGTCGTGCGCATGGATCTCCCGCCTTTCTTCGCTTTCACAATGATTGATTTTGTGTGGAAATTTTTAATTAGAGGCTCATGCTGATAACGTGTTATGAATCATCATCTGGGGAGAAACCCACAGCTCTTTATTTATAGCATATAGAGGAGCGTATACAAATAAGGTACAATAGATATGGTCTTATCTATAAGATAAGCCATGATCCCAACCGACTAACCAACTCGGTATTATCCCTTCACAACACTCCCCATATTTTTCTCTTTCTTTTCCCCTTTATTACTTTTTTCTTTCTCCCTTTATTCAGGGCCGATGCCCGCAGCAGGAGCTGCGGGCCTTAGGCCCGCCAGTCCCACTGCTCCTCCTTTTCTTTTTCTTCTTTTTTTGGGGGCCAAGGCTGGCAGCAGTAGTTGCAGGCTTTGACCCACCCTTCCTTTTTTCATTCTTATTGGGGTCGAGGCATGCAACAAAAGCAGCAAAACGGCCAACTTTTTTTTATGTTTTCATTGGTATGTGAGCCGAAACCAGCAGGCTGTTGCTGTAGGCTTCGGCCCGCAATCAGTTTTATATGTGTGTGTGTGCGCGCGCGCGCGCGCACACAAAAAAATGTACCTAAGAACGTGCGCAGGCAAGATTACCTGCGCACGCCCCCTCTGTTCGGCATTTTTAAGTATTTTTTTTGAATTTTTTTGTAGTAGTTAGATAAACTTGAAATCGGCGAACGGAGGCTCAAACGGTGTTGGATTGACCTGAAATTTTGTGGGAAGCTTCATAACAAGTTTATCTAACTACTGCAAAAAAAATTCAAAAAAATACCTAAAACCCCCCCGAACAGAGGGCACGTGCGCAGGCAATTCTGCCTGCACACGTGCGCAGGCACATTAACCCATATATATATATATATATATATATGACATATATATATATAATATATATATATATATATATATATATATATATATATATATAGAGGAGGGATTAAATGACCCCCAAAAATAACCCCCAAAAATGACCCCCTATCAAAAATCCTATGCCCCCCATTTTTTCGGAAGATCCGAACCGTTCATCTTGATCTCCACCCTCTAAATACATGACCCACCAATTTTCAACCCGATCCTATGTGTTTTTCCCATTCATCCATCCGACCCAAATTTAACGGTTTCGCATGAACAGAACTTTTGCGAATGGTTGATGAACAGGCAAAACACATATGATCGGGTTGAAAATTGGTGGGTCATGTATTTAGAGGGTGGAGATCAAGATGAACGGTTCGGATCTTCCGAAAAATGGGGGGCATAGGATTTTTGATAGGGGGTCATTTTTGGGGGTTATTTTTGGGGGTCATTTGATCCCTCCTCATATATATATATATATATATATATATATATATATATATATATATATATATATATATATATATATATATGAAACGGGAAATAGGGTGTCACAGGAGAGAATCCTCTCCTGTGTCGGTCAAAAATTCCAAACTCCACAAGTTTTTTGGAAGATCCGATTCGTTCATCTCGATCTCCACCCTCTAAAACCCCTATCCACAAATTTTCAGCCCGATCCGATGTGTTTTGCCTGTTCATCCACCATTCATAAAATTTCTATTCATGCGAAACAGTTAAATTTGGGTCGGATGGATAAACGGGCAAAACACCTCGGATCAGGCTGAAAATTTGTGGATAAAGGTTTTAGAGGGTGGAGATCGAGATGAACGGATCGGATCTTCCAAAAAACTTGTGGAGTTTGGAGTTTTTGACCGACACTGGAGAGGATTCTCTCCTGTGACACCCTATTTCCCGTTTCCTCATATATATATATATATATATATATATATATATATATATATATATATATATATATATATATATATATATATATGAAAATTTTCAAATGAGAACATTTCGCACCGTGCGAAAATGTTTTTATCTTTTTTTTGAAATTTTTTTTTTCAAAAATTCTTTTTTCCACCCTCATTATATGTTGTTATACCCCCCTCAAAAAATAATGGTTGAGAAATAATGTCATTTGGCCTTCGATCAAGCCATTTCATCAAATTCGCACGTTTTGAGACCGTTAAATTTGTAACGGGTGGATGGGTGCTCTAATGCCCAACGGGTTCACCCATTATTTTCCCTGGGGTATATAATTGTATGGATTAAACATCAAAAAAAGAATTTTTGAAAAAAAAAATTTCAAAAAAAAATAAAAATCTTTTCGCACGGTGCGAAAAGCCTCTTTTTCGCATTTGAAGATCACTATATATATATATATATATATATATATATATATATATATATATATATATATATATATATATATATATATATATGAGGGAAATGTGCCTAAGAATGACCTCGGGTAGAGATACCTGAGCACACCCCCGCTGTTCGGAGTTTGTGAGTATTTTTTTTGAATTTTTTTTTGTAGTAGGTAGATATACTTGTTATGTAGCTCCCCACAAAATTTCAGCTCGATCCGACACCGTTTGAGCCTCTGTTCATCGATTTCAAAAACGTTGCGCAAAACTGTCCAGAATTTGGACAGTTTTGCGTAACGTTTTTTAAATCGATGAACGGAGGCTCAAACGGTGTCGGATCGAGCTGAAATTTTGTGGGGAGCTACATAACAAGTATATCTACCTACTGCAAAAAAATTTCAAAAAACAATACTCACAAACTCCGAACAGCGGGGGTGTGCTCAGGTATCTCTACCCGAGGTCATTCTTAGGTACATTTTTTGCTATATATATATATATATATATATATATATATATATATATATATATATATATATATATATATATATATATATGAAAATGCTATTGTGAAAAGGTAAGAAGGTGAGAAGAGATATGTATATCGTTAGCTAGCCAAATCTATTTTCCAAATCAATAATCGAAACCGTTCATCGTGTTCTATCTATCAAGTGATCTTTATGTATAAATTTTTTTGTTATTTGGAGATTTCTATCAAATCCATCAAGAGTTCACAAGATGGACGACTTACAAGCTGCCGACAAATGTGACAAAATGGAACGGGTTGATCCATAGGATTTCGGGGTTTATAATCTCCAATTTTTTTAGGGTATAGATCTACCAACATGTTCTTCAAGATGAATGGTGTCGATCGTTGATTGGTGTTTCCGATTGGTATTTCTCACGATAAGAGTCTCTTCTCACCTTCTCACAATAGCATTATCATATATATATAGGAGAATATGTGTTTATCTTTATTGATCTCAACAAAAATGTACAAGGTTCAAGGGATAGCAGAAGAGAATTTGCAGGCCGAGGCAAAGGCACAGGCGCTAACGCCTAGCCCCACCCACCCACACACACACACACACACACATACATACATTTTTTTGCAGGGTAAGTTAGTTTCTATATTAAAAATTGTACAATAATTACAATGTGGTTGATCGCAGAAAACGGGATTCAATGACTAGGGGAGAGGACACAAGCGTCGTCACCCTAGACCACTTAGTCCTTATTCATGACCAAGACCACCCCCCATTACAGAAAACAACCAACAAAACCAATAAGACCACACACAAAAACACAACTCCAACCTGTTACACGAAATTGCCAAGCTCCACCAAAACACAAGGAACCACTCCAGCCTGTGTCACGAAATTGCCCAGCTCCATCAAAACACAAGCAACCAATTAAAAAATGCCAAGCTTCACGAAAACACAACTCAACCTGTGTCACGCAATTACCGAACTCCAGACTGGGAAAAGAAATTGCCGAGGTTTCCAACAAAACACAAGCAACCAATTAAAAATGACGAGCTTCACCAAAACACAATTCAACCCGTGTCACGGAATTACCGAACTCCAAGCTGGGAATTACCGAGGTTCAGCATGGAGAGAAATGGGCAGTATACACAACCTGTGTCTCGAATGTCCCAATTATCAAGTGCTTCTATAGCATCATTATCAGGATCATCCAGCTTTCGCAGCGCAATGCGGACATCTTCAAAAATCTCCTTGAAGAGAATAATCTTGGATATGCTTGTACTCTCAAAAACCCGTCTGTTACGCTCTCGCCATAGGTGCCAGACCACAGCTGTAAGGACCGTCTTTGCAAGCATGCCGAGCACCCCCTTCTTCTTGAATTTCTCCATGTAGTAGCAACCAACAGAACTAAGGGTGAGGTCGGCAGGTCCCACATTGTCGAGCTTCAGAAGAGCTCGTCGCATAATATATTTCGAGTATGAACATTGGAAGAAGATGTGGATATGTGTTTCTGGGCATTCATCAGCACACAGGACGCAACTATTTGATGCTTGGGGGCACCACTGTTCTATGCGGTCTTTGGTGAGTAATTTGTTCTTGAAAGCTCGCAGAAGAGAAATAGTGAACTTGGGGATGTTATTGCTGGCCAAATAAGATTGGAGAGTGGGAACGGAGGACCTTTTTGCCGCACTGCATCCCAAGCTTCTCTGAACTTAAAATATGAACTTTGTTTCCATTCCCAAGAGTCAGCTCCTGAAGTTAGCTTTTGATTTTGGAGCAATGGTTGGACAATTTGAATTTCAGGATCGCTAGTCCATGAAGATCCGTCCCAGTAGTCACTTGCTCTCCTTCTACTGGCTCCAATAGGAATACTGTAAAGAGATTTGAGAGGACCGCAAGGAAGCCAGTTATCGTGCCAAAACAGGGTATCTTTCCCATCCCGAACCATCCTCTTAATAATCTTTTGTGAATGGTTTCTACAATGAAGCAGGAACTTCCACGTTCCAAATTGAGTGACCACAACTTTTGCTCCATAAAATGTTGCCGAATCCTTGTATTTGCTTCGCATGTACTCAGCCCAAAGGCTTTTAGACTTCAGAAATTTCCAAGTTAGCTTAATTCCCGCAGCAATGTTCAGATCTGGCAATAATCGCAGTCCAACCCCCCTTCCTCCTTTGGCCTGCAAGAGTCACTCCACGCCCAAGCTTTTGGAGGGCCCCAGATAAAATTCCTACACATGAATGTTAGTGTTCGCAACACAGTGGTCGGGACTCTGTAAACTTGCAGCCAAAAAGCTATCATGCCATAGATGACAGTTTTCACCAGCTCAATACGCCCAGCAATGGATAAAAGTTTGGAAGTCCATCCGCTCAGCCGCTTACTGCACTTATCAATGAGCCTATTATACATATGAGCTTTGGGATATTTGGACGACAAGGGTAGTCCCAAATATGTGGTGATAGCATGCGCGTGTTTAGCTCACAAGTAATCTGCTAGTTCTCCCGGATTTTTGACTCCTTTGCTAAACATAGATAAACTCTTTCCCCAGTTAATCGCAAGCCCTGTGAAATTTCTGAACTCCTCCAGCAAATTCTTAATGCCACTAAAAGATTTCTGATTAGCACGACAAAAAACTAGGAGGTCATCAGCAAATAATAAATGAGATATAGCGCCAGTGCATCTCATTGGCTGAATGCTTCCTTTAGTGATAGCTTTGGAAAGAAGTAGCTAGAAGGCTTCCATAATAATGACAAATAGATAAGGTGAAAGAGGATCACCTTGCATGAGGCCCCTGTTACCACCAAAATTACCCACAGGGGAACCATTGACCATAACAGAAAAAGAGGCCGTTGATATGCATTCCTTGATTCAGCCAATGAACTTGCTGCCAAATCCCATCTGATGCAGGATATAGTACACAAACTCTCTATTTACGCTATCAAAGGCTTTTCTGAGGTCAAGTTTCAGGCACGCTCTGGATCCCATCGGGTTGCTGAAATCTCTGATTTGCTCATGGGCAAGCAAGGCACAGTCAGAAATCAATCTCCCCTGAAGAAAAGCTGATTGATTCGGAGATACCAAGTCATGAATAATTCTCTGAAGCCTGTTGCAGATGATCTTGCTAATGATCTTATATATAACATTGCAGCATGCAATGGGCCTGTAATCTCCAAGGGAAGAAGCATTAGAGCTTTTAGGGACCAAAGTAAGGAAGGTGTGGTTTACCTGCCTAAGCAAGGAGCTTGATCTGAAAAAGGATTGAACTGCACACACTACATCCGCTCCAATAAGATTCCAATTTTGCTGGAAGAAAAAGCCATTGAATCCATCAGGCCCAGGTGCTTTGGATGGGCCAATCTGATATACCACCTCTTTAATTTCCTCGGCAGTCACACATCTTTCGAGCCACCTAGCAGTTTCATGTTTAATCTTCTTTTTGGGCACAAGCTGTGGGAAAACATTCCAATAATTGGATTGATTGTATAAGCATTCATAGATGTTAGCAGCTTCCAATTTTATTTCCTCATAAGTTTTGCTCAGGCCACCATTCACATCAACCAGATGTCTTAAGTTATTGCGGCATTGTCTAGATTTCATAACATTGTAGAAGAATCTAGTGTTCATGTCCCCCAAGTCCATCCAGTCTTGTCTACTCCTTTGCCGGTACATAGCTTCTTCCATTTCTAACAAATTGGCAAGCTCAATAGAGAGTTTATGTTCTCTATTCTGCAGCTCAATATCAGTGTGAAGAGCAATCTGACTCCTAATAGCTTCAAGTTGAGAACGGAAGACATGGATGGAGTTACTAGCATTATGATTCCTTGCCCATCTTTTGAGTTCACATTTAAGACCTCGTAGTTTGATAACTAGCCGAAACATGGGGGTGCCTCTGATACTTTGAGCCCAGCTTGATTCAACAATGTCGTAATAACCTGGCAAGCTTAACTAGTGATTGTAAAACTTGAATGGCTTTGGGTCAGTATGTACCTGGGGATGTAGATTGACGACCATGAGGGAGTGATCACTGGTCTGCGGATCCAAATAATCAAAGAAGGAATCCGGGAGCTTGTTAATCCATTCCTCTTTGCAAAGCACCCTATCCAATTAAGCTGCAATTCAACGATTTCCCATTCGTTTATTGCACCAACTAAGTCGTTGCCCAGTACTCTTGAGATTCTGTAATTTGCAATCATTTAAGCAGTTGTTGAATTCAAAAAGTTTGCTAGCCTCCACGTTGCGGCCTCCCACCTTATCTTTAGAGTACAAGATGCAGTTGAAGTCTCCCCTACAACCCAAGCAGTGTTGCTCAGATTTGCAGCATCCCTTTTCAGGTCTTCCCATAACACCTTCCTCTCACTGATGTGGTTACTTCCATAAACAGTGGAAAGAGCAAACTCGAATCCCCCCACGTTTACACATCGGACAGTAATGTGTTGAATAGAAATTGAGATAATATTTATTTGCCATACCAGGGGGTCAAAACCCATAAGAATATGCCCCCCTCCGTGAAGGTGGAAGTTGTCCAGCATATTCCATCCCGTTGGAATGCAAGATTTGGTAGCTATAGTTTCCGCCTTAAGTTTGGTTTCCAGTAGAACAATAACTGAAGGAGCTAGTTTTCTAATCCGCTCTCTGAGGTCCCTGCACCTCACACAATTATTTAATCCCCTAGTATTCCAAATCAACATAGTCATTATAGATTGGAGAGGGTTACTGAAGCAAGACGGTTCACTTCAATCGATTGCTCCACCGGGTAGCAGAACTCGAACCGGGCACTTCAGCTCGCCTACGTATTGAAGAATCACCGGCTTTTAGCATTGTCAGGCGCTCAACATCCCACTCAGGGTTCTCATACAGAGGGTCCTGAGGGAGGGAATCAGTCAAGACAGCTGATTCCTAAAGAACTTCATGGGGACCTGCTCCATGTTGATGGTCCACACTAGCAGTCGACGATAAAATGCAAAATTCAGTGTTTCCATGAACTACAGGGGCTTTTTCCATGCTAGTGAGACTTGTTTTGGGTTTCAGCCTATGCAGGAACTTAATCAGATTGACCAACTTGAGAAGGCTCCCACACACTGACCCTACCCTCCCAGTTGTGACTCTATCCCCACCCTGCTGCGGAACATCCTTCATATCAGGACAGACGGCATGATAACTTGGGTCTTTGAGCTTGTCACCTGTGTTGAAGTTCTGAATCTGAACATTCCTATTGGGTTTTAAAGATTGAGCAGCCGTATCTGCAATATCATTACATGAGGATTGCCCATGATCAACGGTATGCAAGAGGTTTGGAATTGCATCAATTTTCTTCCCCTTATCAAGCAAAGGGGGTTGCTTTGCCAGGACAGGGCATTGCAAGTCAGAGTGGTCAAAACATACACAATGACTGCAACGAGGAGGCTCCACTTCATACTTAGCATCAAAAGTTAGTATGGACCCATCATCAAGTTCAACATCTACCTTCTTAGGCAACTCCTTAGTAGCGTCTACTTCGACCAAGCACCTAGCGTAGGTGATTCTCTCCAATTTAGCAGTAGCACGGTCCAAACACAATGGGTTGCCAACCACTGATGCAAGTATATTGGGGACTTCCATATTCCACATATTGACAGGGATTCTGTGCATTTGCATCCAAATCGGAACTGAGGAAAGGATGTCACGGTCGTGGCGGATGGCCGAGCTCCATATTTGAGTACTACCAATCGCCCATCAAATAGCCAAGGGCCCTCATGCATAATCCTGTCACAGTCCTCCCCTAACTCAAACCTGAAATAAAAGAAGCTGTTATCTTTGCTATATAGCTGAACCCTCTTCCTTGGCTTCCAAAGCCTTTCCATCCAAGCATAGATCTGACCATACGACGGGGTATCGCCAAGAACATACCCAACTAAGGTCGATTTCCAAGGCTCAGCCCCCCTCTCCAAGAGAGTATCAGGTACCCGAGCAACACAAGATCCATCCGCCCTGATTTTTGGGGGAACAAATTTCATACCAATGGCCTCGCCATAGGAACGCCTATTGGAGCAAACTTCTGACCAACTAAGCTTAGAGGCCACCGGGTTAATTGAAATTTGTTGTTGCAGGACCTTTGGTTTCATTGGCATTCCGTCGAACATATTGGATGTAGCTCTTCCAAGTTGGGTCTTGGCATTAGGTACTGTGCTAGGTCGGTTCTGAAATCCCGAACCCTTGCGAAGAACCCGATCCTGAAAACCCCTCAGCGATCGATGTTGGCGGAGTGGCTGCTTCTCCTTTCGCCTCTTCACGATGTGCCAACGATCCGCAATCCCCTCACCAGCCACAGCTGTCAAACGCAGATTGAGTCCCAATCCCTTGCCAAGAGCGATGTCCTCTCTAATGACTTCAGAAACCCTAGCACCGCCGGAATCGCCACACTCACCTCTCCAAGAATCACTCTCCATTTTTCTATATTATCATACATACATACATACATATATACATACATACATATATATCTATATATATGTATGTATGTATGTATGTATGTAGATATGTATACATACATATATGTATGTATGTATGTGTGTGTGTATATATATATTGGAGAATATGCTTTGCGTCTTTATTGATCTAACAAAAGAATACAAGGCGCTCCCAGATGGAAGAAGGATGTTTGTAAAGTGGGACAAGGGCACAGGCGCCGTCATCCCAACCCATACTTAACACCTTCCGCTATCTGAAGGGCCAAAATAGAAAATAAAAAGTACAAGACAGACTAGTCCACAAGCCCCCAATTTGAGGGGGGCACTATCAGTACCTCGATCCCAGTCCATATGCCTCAAGGCAATTCTGACATCATCAGCTATGTTCTCAAACAGAAGGGTCTGAATCTGACTGCTCCCCTCAAAGATTCTTCTGTTTCTCTCACTCCAGATATACCAAGTCATCACAGCCAATACAGTTTTGATTAATCTCCCCATATTTCCCTTCCTATGAAAAGTGGAAAGAATCAAATCACCAATACCCGCCAAGGTAGAGGGCAGAGCAGCTGTGACCCCCATTTTTAGGAAACTCCTGCAAAGGAGGTAATTAGTATATCTACATTCAAAAAATACATGAGCCATGCTCTCATGAATACTATCAGCGCATAAAACACAGAAGGGTGAAGTAGGCACTCCCCATTGCACGAGCATATCTCAGGTAAGCAATTTCCCATGGAAAGCTCGTAGTAAAGTAATATCCATCTTGGGGATGTGCCCCTGGAACCAGACCACTTTGTAATAGGGGAAGAGTGGTTTAATATCTCGAGTACCGTCCCATGCAGTGCGAAGCGAGTGAGATTTAGACGTCCAAACCCAAGAATCATTGCCACCGGTTAATGCCACCGAAATGATTAAGTGTCGAACAGGGAGAAGGGAGTTGCAATTCACCCATCTCCCATCAGCCCAGTAATCACTGACCATACTCTTCTCCTCCCCAACAGGAACCTCATAAGAGTCACAAAGAGGGCCACATGGAAGCCAATTATCATACCAGAAGAGAGTAGAAGTCACATCCCTAACATTGCGTTTGGTGAGCTTTTTAGTGTATTCCCGGCAATGAAGAAGGAATTTCCAGGTTCCAGATTGCATAGGATGGGGCTTAGCCAAAAATAACCACATCTTATGCATATACTGATTCCGCATATGCGAAGCCCAAATCCGTTTATGTTGAGCATGCGCCACGTAAGTTTTACACCATATGCTTTGTTTAAATCAGTGAAGCTTCAGATCCCCATACCCCCTTCCTGCTTGGGAGTACACATATCATTCCAAGCCCATAGATGATTTTTCCCCCAGATAAATTTCCTGCACATGGAGGTACGCGAGCTAAGAACGGTCTTAGGGATACGAAAGGCTTGCATCCAAAACCCAACCATGCCATAGATGACAGATTTAACAAGCTCAATACGCCCTGCTATGGATAATAAGGATGAGGACCATCCTTGTAATCTGCTCTTGCATCTATCAATCAGGCGATCATACATAGCAGCATTAGGGTATTTAGTAGAGAGGGGAAGGCCGAGATACGTGGATAAGGATTGCACTCTACGAATACCCAAGATATCAGCAAGGCTACCAGGCCCCCTGGTTCCTTTGCTAAAGATGCCCGCACTTTTATTCCAGTTCACCTCAAGCCCAGTAAGGGACTTGAAAATGGAGAGAAGATCACGCAGCCCTTCGAAGGATTTAGTATTGGCACGACAAAAAACCAACTGATCATCCGCAAAGAGAAGATGTGTGACGGCTCCAGTTCTTTTCATAGGCAGAATGCTACGGGTGACATTGGCCTTCGCCATGAGCAAGGAAAAGGCCTCCATAACGATAACGAAGAGATAAGGAGATAGTGGGTCTCCCTGCCTAAGCCCCCTGTTAGATTGGAACATACCGTAGGGGGGGCCATTGATCATAACAAAGAAAGAGGGAGTAGAGATGCATTCACAAATCCAGCTGATAAATTTGTGTTTAAACCCCATCTGATGTAGCATGTAGTAGACGAATTCTCTATTCCCACTATCAAAAGCTTTACATAAGTCCAGTTTAAGATAGGCCCCGGCACCCATAGGACTAATAAAACTCCTTATATGCTCATGAGCAAGCAGCGCACAATCAGCAAGCAGACGGTCCTGGAGAAAGGCCGCCTGATTAGGTGATATGAGCTCAATAACCTTTCTGTTCAACCGGTTGCAGAGAATCTTGCTTATAATCTTGTATAAAACATTACAGCATGATATTGGCATGTAGTCACCCAGACCAGAAGCATTGGCATTCTTGGGGACGAGCGTAAGGAATGTATGATTAATCTGCCGAAATATCTTCCCAGATTTGAAAAAGTTAAGGACAGCTGAGACGACATCCCCACCAATGGTATCCCAAGAATTCTGAAAGAAGAACCCATTGTAACCGTCAGGGCCAGGGGCTTTGTCAGCCCCAATTTGAAAACCGGCTTTTTTGACCTCATCAACAAGCACAGGTCTCTCAACCCAATCAACAGCCTCATTGGTAAGCACTCTTTTGGTGATAAGACGAGGAAAAACTCTCCAATAATCATTCTCATTATAGAGGCAAGAATAGAACTCAGGGGCCTCAGTCTTAAGCAAGTCAATAGTATTGGTACGAGAGCCATTAGCGGAGATAAGATGCCCAAGATTGTTATGACTCTGCCTAGCTCTCATGGCCGTGTAGAAGAATCGGGAGTTGCGGTCCCCAAGATGCAACCAATCTTGCCTACTTTTCTGCTTAATGTTGGACTCTTCAACATCAATAGCCTCAGCTAGCTGATTGATTAATATGTGCTCATTCTTTTGCATCTCAGCACACAAGCTAAGATTAGGATTATTTTGAATGGCAGCGAGCTCGGAACGAATTCTTCTCACATCGTTGGCTTTGCAGAATCCCGCCCCGAAACGCTTCAGCCCCATTTTTTAGGCTCTTAAGTTTGGTAACCAGACGTATCATCTGGCAACCATTAACTCTAATACTCCAATGTTCCTTAAGCACATTAAGATAATCAGGACTGCGAAGCCAGGCATTAAAGAATTTGAATGGTTTAGGATCAGTTCCCCCTATTTGATGAGTATGGATAACAAGGATGGAATGATCGCTAGTACCACCAGCAGCGTACTCATAATACGAAGACGTAAAAACATCCATCCAAGAGCTATTGCAGAAAGATCGGTCAAGAGTAGCAGTAATACGACGTTGCCCAATACTACAATTAGTCCAGCTCAAAGTATTGCCAACAATTTTGAGCTCCATGAGAGCGCTGGCATTAATGCAGTCATTAAACTCATCAACCATATGACCATCAATAGATCTACCTCGCACTTTGTCCATGGCATATCTAACACAATTAAAGTCACCCCAAATAATCCTGGGAATGCTTTTATATCTGTTAGCAGTAGTCTTAATATCAGCCCAAAGGACTCTGTGATCTTGATAAGAATTGAAAGCATAGACAATAGTCACCATCATAGTGAAGCCCGCATCATTGATGCATTTCATGGAGATATGTTGGCCGATGTATCATCCACCATACACTTCCACGTATCAGGGTTGTACATGATAACAATACGCCCATTTCGGTGGTTGCATCGATTGTTAATAGAAACCCAATTCTTCAGAAAGCACTTAAGTATTCTGTGAGCATTCTCCTCAACTACCTTAGTTTCAAGCAACCTAACCAAGGAAGGAGTAAGATTGCGCACGCAATTCTTAAGCTCACTCAGTCTAGTGACACCATTAAGACCCCGAGTGTTCCAAATGAGCACAGTCATTTAAGGGAGGATGAAGGATGCTCAACATCCTTATTAATTCTAGAATTTTACCGGGTGCCCTTTGATGAGGCCACACCCTTCTTGCTCTCTTGGAATTTTTCCGTTCCTTACTAGCATGTTTCAACTCCTCTTGCTCCTCATGCCAGACTTCATTCATGATAGTCATATCATCGGGTTCATACTCCGAATCTATGGCATCACTTAAGTCATCAAGCAAGGAGGCCCCTTGCCGTTTGTTGTTTCCTCCTCTTAAAACATTAAATGGATTGTCGTCGCTCAGTGTTGGTTTGTTGCTGGCTATGGGGCGAACGGCTTAGCATTAGTGATAGGTGGTGAAGGCGAGGTGAGCGCCATGTGCCGTAAGATCTCCAGGACCCCCGACCCATCCCCCCCCCCTTTTTCATTAGCAATATTACATGGGCCTCCAATCGCCCCCTCAGAGCTAGACACACCTAGCTCCACATTTCTATACAACCCATTGTCATGCGGAGATTTCAAGTCAAATGCTCTCATTTTAGACGCTCTCCGATCTGAGACATTTTCCTTAGCGGAACCCGCTGCTACCATCTTGATCGCTCCAACAACCTCCGCATCACTTTCTCCGCGGTATCTGTCTCCCTCCAATTTTTTGCCTCCGCTACCCCCGCTCATTGATACCTGAGTATGATCAGCTCCCAGCTCCGAAGTAGCATCACGCACTTGCCCAGCACATGAAGCAGACGCTGCTTCATCAAAAGCATTTCCTCCACTGCTCCCGGCATTAATAGCAGCATCCATATCATTATTACAACTATTGCTAAATCTGGACACAGCCAGCATTTTTACATCCTTCTGAGCAGCAACATCCGCTGCTTTGACATCCACCCCTTACCTTTCCTATCTCCACAAGGATACAAGTTAATATTTACATCACCCCCTACCCCCCGTTGCGCTTCCATATTCTCAGCAGCATCTTCAGCATGTTCAATACATTCTCCCGCCCCCTTGTTACACACATTCACATCATCCAGACTAACAGTCGCCTAGATAACAACTTTGTACACAACAGCTCCATCGTCAACCTCACCCTCCACGGGATATGGCCATTGACCTCCAGGCTAACAGTCGCCTAGTTAACATCCTCTCCCCCGCAATTTTTCTCAGCAGGACATTGCTCATGGGTGTGACCAAAATAAACACAGTTAAGACATCGAGGAGGTTCACATTCGTATTTAACCCCTACCTCGATAGAAGCTTTGTCACCAAGTTGAATGGAGATGAACTTCGGCAGCGGATCTTCTGCCTTGACTTCAATCAAACACCTAGCGTACGAGAGTCTTTCCAGCCTTGCCGTCGCCCGATCCAGACAGATAGGAACTCTGAAGACGCTAGCTATGGCATTGAGGATGTTCAGAGTCCAGAGGTTAGTTGGAAGGTTGGGGACCTAAACCCAGATCGGCACCATCGTGAGAAGGTCGCGGTCGAACCCCGCTTCTTCACTCCACCGCTGCAACACAACAAGACGCCCGTCAAAGAGCCAAGGACCGCCGTGGAGCACCGCGTCCCTATCCTCCTTGGACTCAAAGAGGAAGAAGAAAAATCCATTCTCCCTAGAAAATATTTTGATCTCACCTTTGGTCTTCCACATTCACATCGCCCAGGCTTTGATCTGCCCATAGTATGGAATATCACCCACAACATGTCCGACGACAGTGTTCTCTCATTGCTCCACACCTTCAGCCAGCATCTCCTCCGTAAGCACGGTGATCGCCACACCTTCCTCATCGATCTCCGGTGCAATGTAAGTCATGCTCAGGGAACTGGACAAATTCCTGCTACTGGAGTAAACATCCGACCAGGATCTCTTCTCAGCATTGACGCTGATCTTCAGCGGGAGCTTTGGTCTCAGCGCCCTTCTTTCAAACACCTTTCGAGCATCAAATTTCTTCAACGTCTTCACATCAGAATTCTTCTCGAATCCTCGCTTAGATCCTTGAACAGGAGGCCTAGCATTCTTCTTTGACACCTCCCTCCATCCTTTAACTAGATCATCATTCTACATGGCACTGCCCACAGTAAATAGAACAGTAGTTAATGGAGGAAATAATAGGAAGCAACCAAAATAACACGGATCCTGAGAGACTCACCCCGGGATCAAGATCTTAGAGTAAGATCTTGATCCAACAAGATGAATACACAATGTCCAAATGGACTCTGAAGTAGATCAGCAGCCTCCGCCAAATGCTTCTCTTCGATGATCGGAACAGGGAGCTCAGTCCAACAATCATCAATCATGCACCGACAGCAAGGATTAGCAATCACAAAATATCTAAAAACACCACAAATACAAGCCTCAGGATGATCTGAAGACTCTTACCACCGGATCGGGATCTCGCAGCGAGATCGCGATCCGTCCAAGAGAATGAAGATCTTCAAAACTCAGTCTAAAAGCGCTTGATAAAGAACTTCGTAGAACCGATCTCGGATCACGAACTTCACCGATCTCAGATCACGAACTCCATCGATCTCAAATCACGCCGTAAATCTTCAACTCGGATCTCGAATCGAGAGAACGCCTGAAGGAAATCCTCAAGCACCTTCACGAATTGGAGATCTACACTCACGAGAGCAGATCTTGAGCCGTTAGCAACTACGGACGGCCGCCGAGCCAGCCGCAAGAGCGGCCGGCGATGAACGCCAAGTCGAAACAAAACGAGAGCTTCTCTCTCTAAGAAACAATGAGAGAGAAACGAAAACTCCGTTATTATATATATGTATGTATGTATGTATGTATGGTAAAGTGTTCTTAGGGTGACTCCCTAGATTTAATCTAAGGAGTCGCCCCCATTTTCCCCATATCCTACATTTTTTTTGAATTTTTTTCTTGGGATTGTTGTTCACCTCATGGATGATCAACATACCAAAAATCAAGTCATTCCAATACTTTTAGAGCACACATTTAACCGTTGCAACTTCATGGGTTTTCAGTATGTTTTCAGACCGTTGAAGTTGCAAGGGGTAGATGGGGCTCTAAAAGCATTAGAAGACTTGATTTTTGGTATGTTGATCATCCATGATGTACACAACAACCCCATGAAAATAAAATCCAAAAAATTGTGGGATAAGGGGGGAAATGGGGGTGACTCCTTAGATTAAATCTAAGGAGTCACCCTAGGAACACTTTACCCATATATATATATATATATATATATATATATATATATATATATATATATATAGAGTGATCTTCGGTTGCGAAAAATCCCGTGCGAAAGCCCGTGCGAAAACTTTTTTTTATTTTTTTGAAATTTTTTTTTTCAAAAATTCTTTTTTTGATGTTTAATCCATACAATTATATACCCCAGGGAAAATAATGGGTGAACCCGTTGGGCATTAGAGCACCCATCCACCCGTTACAAATTTAACGGTCTCAAAACGTGCGAATTTGATGAAATGGCTTGATCGAAGGCCAAATGACATTATTTCTCAACCATTATTTTTTGAGGGGGGTATAACAACATATAATGAGGGTGGAAAAAAGAATTTTTGAAAAAAAAAATTTCAAAAAAAAGATAAAAACATTTTCGCACGGTGCGAAATGTTCTCATTTGAAAATTTTCCTATATATATATATATATATATATATATATATTTATATATATTTATTTATTTATTTATTTATTTATTTATTTATTTATTTATTTATTTATTTATTTATATTTATTTATATTATATATATATATATATATGCAAAAATGTACCTAAGAACGTGTGCAGGTATTGTTACATCCGCACACCCCCTTTCCGAGGGGTTTAAAGTATTTTTTTTTTGAATTTTTTGCAGTAGGTAGTTCTACATGTTAGGTAACCCCCACAAAATTTCAAGTCAAACAAACACCATTCGGGCATCGAATCATCCATTACAAAAAAAGTTGCAAAAAAATTCCAGAATTCTGGACTATTTTTTGCAACTTTTTTGGGATGGATGATTCGATGCCCAAATGGTGTTTATTTGACTTGAAATTTTGTAGGGGGTTACCTAACATGTAGAGCTACCATCTGCAAAAAAATTCAAAAAAAATACTTTAAACCCCCCCCCCCCCCCCCGGAAAGGGGGTGTGCGCAGGTATGTTTACATGTGCATGTTCTCAGGCACGAACACACACACACACACACACACACACACACACACACACACACACACACACACACGGGAATAATAGATATCATATGCTGTATGAGGTCTTGCCTCATATTCCCTCTCACATAAAGCAACCAAGTACAAGCCCACATGGACTTGTACTTGGTTGTACTTGGTTGCTTTATGTGATAGGGAATATGAGGAAAGGCCTCATGCGGCGTATGATACCCATTATATATATATATATATATATATATATATATATATATATATATATATATATATATATATATATATATATATGGGTGTGTATTTTTTCCTTCATGGACCTAAGCCCGCCGGGCCAAACCCTAATTGGGTTTGGTCGAAGTGTTGGGTTGGGGAGTGGCCACCACGGCGACGGCGTGTGGGGGGGTTGGGGCGCCACCGTCGGTGGCAGTGATGCACCGCCGCTATGGCGGTAAGAAAATAGAGTTTGTTTAAAACTAGGATTTCATTGCTGCCGGCGGCGGCGGCGTACTGCCACTGCTAGGGCAGCAGTGGTGGAGGGTGAGTTATGTCAGCGGCATAGGGGGCCGCTGGCCAGCCGATTGATCAACAGAAATTTTTTTCTTTGTGTTTGTCGATCGACGTGGGTCGGCGGCTTGTTGGCCGCCGCCCTCTCCTTATGGGGGTTGGGCTGACGGCCGGTGGCCACTGCACTAAGGTCGGTAGTCAGAGGTCGATGTCCTTTCCTAATTTTTTGTTGATTGATTTGATCTTGTGTATTGTAACTTGATTAACATCATGATCATGATAAAATGCAGTGTTTTAGGTATATCTCAATATCGAAGAAGACGGACGTTTGTTTTTGATTTGTCGTCTACGCGTGAAACAATTGTCTTTCGTCTGTCTAGACTCTCGCACATCCGGTCTTTCTCTCACAGAGAAGAGTGTGCTGATACGTGTTATGAAGTGCTTTCTAGGGGAGACCCCATGCCTTAATCTACAAGGGAATATGGAAGAGTTCATACAATGGTATGATACATTATTCATGTGTGATACAAAGTCTTAATCTACTACATGATAGGATAAGTCTTACATGGGCCTTTACATGGGCCTACATATAAGGCCCTACTAATATTTTCATAACTGCTTTATGTATATATTAAAACACAACTGTTTTTGAATTTTAGGGCTGACTACGACAAGATAAAGAGTGACTAGGATTTGTTCTTGAAGAATGGAAGGTTGAGATGAGTTTTGAAAAAATTTTAGAGGAATCAATTTTGTTGGAAAACTAAAAATTTTGAAATTTGGATGAAAAATAGGGGAATTTTTTTGGAGAAAACAAATAGCCATTCGCTTGGGCCCCAATGCAGCATTTGTTCCAATAAAACAATAACGCAAAAAATGACGGTGCATCACTGAGAATAACGAATTAAGGGAACTTTTTGCTTAATTTTATTTTAAAGCAAAAAATGATGATGCATCATCACCCGAGCGATGCATCGTAAACTTTATTTTAAAGCCAAAAACAATGCAGCTAACTTGAGAAAACAAATCCTTACCCTCGCGGTGCGTCGAAGGCGCTTGCTAAATTTTGACACGCTAATTTGTTGTTCCGCGCCAAATTTGTTCTTCTACACCAAATTTGTTGTTCCGTGTCGAAGGCGCCTGTGCCATATTTGTTGTTCAGTGTCGAAGGTGTCTGCGTCGAATTTGGTGTTCCTCGCTAAAGGCGCCCACGCCGAAGGCACCCGTGCCGCTAAATATTTTTACGCTAATCTATTGTTTCTTTAAATTTTGGCCACAGATATAATTTTTTGGGGAACAAATATTTCGCGTGGGAAATCTTAAATGAACCGTGCCCGCGGCCACATTTTATGACTAGCTATATTTGTTTATTCCAAAAAACAAATATATTTGTTCCAAAAAACAAATATATTACAAGTGTTATGAATCAACTACTGGGGGAGGAGCCACCAGCTCTTTATTTATAGGCAAGTAGGGAGAATGAAAATGTGGGCTACATTGATATGGACCTATCTCAACGATAGTCCAGAATCTTAACCAACTCCGGTGTATAACCGTTCACAACACTCTCCCTTATCCAGCCATAGGTGTGGACTCTACTCGTGAATACTTCGAAATTCTGAGTATAGAAGAGTCTCGCATGGGGTGGATACTTCGAGATCCTGAGTTGGTGAGATTTGCCTCGTTAAAACCTTTAGCTATGGAAAACCCTGTGGGAAAACCATAGTTAAGGGAAAAGAGTAAAACTCTCCCTAACTCCCCATGATCTGTACAAGCTCTCAAGCTTTCAGATCTTTTAGGCGTCTCATTCCAATCTTCTGTACAAGCTTCCTAAAAGTAGCAGTAGGAAGGGCTTTAGTGAACAAGTCTGCCAAATTGTCACATGATTGCACTTGTCTGATGTCGATCTTGCCATCTCTCTGAAGCTCGTGTGTCCAGAAGAACTTTGGTGAAATGTGCTTTGTTCTGTCGCCTTTGATGAAGCCACCTCGTAGCTGAGCTATGCAAGCAGCATCGTCCTCGAACATTGTAGTAGGTTCAAGATCTCCAGTCTTCAGTCCGGCAGTTGACAGGATGTGGTGGACAACTGAGCGTAGCCATACGCATTCTTTGCTTGCTTCATGGATGGCAATTATCTCAGAGTGGTTGGATGATGTTGTTGAGTATTGGTGTTTTATACCAATCTTATTTTGATGATGATCACAACATTATGTTGTTGCTAATGACTCTCATGTTTTAGTCTCTTAGTTTTATCTCAAGAATATCTTTCTTGGAGACTAATCACTTGGTGCAAGAATGGACATCAAGTGGAGAAGAGCCAATGCTTGGACTCAAGGAGTTCCAAAGCTTGGAGATGATGGAGAGCAATCAAGGCATCAAGATTGAAGACTTAGACTCTAAGGAAAGCATTGTAATCTATGTAATTTACTTTATTGTTTTCTCTCTTTTTTGAGTCTAGGTTATTGTAATGCCTTGTTAGATGGTTTACTCATTCATGCATATGCATATAACCATCTTAGTGAGCCTTAGGATTATCATAGAATCCAACCCAATAGGTTCACTCTGTCCAAAGACTCATTTGGAGTCTCTGGCTTTCCGTCAGTCGCCTGCTGAAGGAAACACAGTCGACTGGGTGATTTCCAGTCGCATGTAGATCCTTCTACAGTCGTCTGACATGCACAGCTCAAATTAACATTTCAATTGACTCAAACTTGAGCTTTACGCAAAGTCGTCTGTCGATCAGTTTTCAGTCGCCTGTATTTTTACAGTCGCCTAGGATTGGTCATCAGTTGCCTGTATATCGTAAGTGCATTCTCTGCATCTCTCTGTTGTTTCTCCATTTATTCTGCAGACGACTGATGAAGAATGTACAGTCGCCTAACTATTTGACAGTCGACTGTAGTATTAACAGCAGTCGCCTGTGCGAAGAATTGGAGAAAGAGTGCAGCTATCTGTTTCGATCCATCCCCTGCAGCAGTCGCTTGCTGAAGGATTAACAGGCGCCTGTCCTGTTTGTCAGTCGACTGTATTGACTTCATCAGTCAACTGTCCTGGCTCAGATTATTGCCATTGGATATTTTCTAGCCGTTGATCAGTAGACTGTCTTTTGATCAACAGTCGACTGTTCCTGTCGTTTTCACCCAGTTTCTAGCCATTGCTGAATTCTTTCTTTGGCTGTTTCCTTGGGTTTTGGGGCTTGATATGGGGTTCCTATATATTTGAGTATGATGCCTTCACTTGAGAACTCTTAACAACATTTGATAACTCTTGACTTTATAGAAAATCTCAAGAGATCAATAAGCTACTCTCAAGCTCCCTCATTTCCCTAAATTGAGCATTCATCTATCTTCATGCATTGAAGTCCAGCTCAAGGGAAATCATCCAAGTGCTCTCAAGCATATCACAACACTTGGAGATCCTCTTCCATGCCTTGCATACATTCATGAGTAAGCATCTCAAGGCATAGGTAAGAGTATTTATTTTACTTGGTGTAATTTGTGTCTCTAATTCTCTTTGTGGGAATTAGAACTTTCTCTCTTTGTGGGAGGTTGTCTCTTTGTGGGACTTAGGAACTCTCTTTGTGGGATTAACTCTCTTTGTGGGAGTTTAGTGTCCTAGTGTAGGGCTAACCCTAATTCTCTGAGTGGGAGTTAGTGATTCTCTGTGTGGGAGTCTTGATCCTCGTGTAGGATTGGTTGGGTCCTTGTGTAGGGCATTGGTGGGCTCCGAAAGGTGCTTCTCTCAAGCGCAAGAGTCCGTTCAAGTAGTAAAATCTGGGATTCCAGATGTCGAATCCTCGGGAGAATCTGTTGAAACCACAAGTCCAAATCAAATAGAGTAACTACGAATAAAATCTAAGCACTTTAATAGTGATGGTGAAAGTGGTATGAAAAGTGTGTGGTGATGGGATTGTTACGTGCGATCAATGCAAACAACGAAATCTAGTTTGTGAAAAATAGATATAAAAGGCATGTACATGGCAGGGGTTCATTAGGATCAGCGAATCGTAAGCTTTGGTTGATCAAATATAACACAACGAAACCTCCTTTTGGGAGCGAATCGTCGGAAGATGTCCTTTTGGGAGTTAATGCATCAATTCTAATAATATATCGCTAAAGTTGTAAACGTATATATGAAGTATGAAACTCTCTTTTGGAGAGATCAAATCTCACCCTTGTGGGGGGATCATCTACTAGAACAATTCTTTTGGAATATGCAAAAGTAGATTTAAGAGCGACGATTAAAACTTTAGCAAATATAGCGATTAAGCGCAATAATACAACCAACGAATACGATTCACATCACCTAATTACTCCATACCATGCACATAAAATATTTAGCTACTCATGGTGCAGAAATACACAATTTTCAGATCAGAATTCATAAGTTTATTAGCAAAATACAGAAGTTTAAGGGCAAAATACAAGCTAAAACACCCAAATACAAGCTAGAGTTGAAGAAAATATCACCAATTCTCTCTGAAAAGTCTTCAAAACTCTCTGGAAATAAGAAAATAGGCTCTGGAAATTTACAGAATTTTTGCAGAAGAAAATACGAATCCTAAGTGCTCCAATACGCCAATTATACGCCCAAAAACCCTAGAATACGCTTAAATAATAAGATTGCGGGTTTATTGGGCTTAACGGGTTCAAACCCGCTCTAAAACCGCACCCGAACTCATCGCTGCCGTTGATCTAAAGCGGAGCAATTTGAGGCCGTTCATCGCAGCGGGATTCGATGTCGTCGCGACACGTGTTCGCCAAAATTCGTGCCACTCCCGCTTCGCATCCGAATCCGCTTCGGATCGCGTCGCAGCCGTCCGATCTCGATCGCACGGATCGCTTTTCGCCACGTCGACATGCGTAACGATCGCCGCTTTGAAAATGCGGGGTTGTCGCGAGCCGTTCGATGATGCGAGGATGGATCCGATGGCCGCCACGTGGGACCCCGAGACGCCTCCGCTGCTTCGTTTGCTGCGCGAATGTGAGCCGTCCGATCGGCATCGAACGGTCGGGGTGAAGTCGGATCCGCAGTCGTCGAGAGCGCAATCCTACGCCGTTGGATGGCGATCCAACGGCTCCCAGCCAGCCGCGTCACACGCTTTGCAGCGGCCGTCCGATCCATCTTTGACGCTTGCGATGCTGCCACGTGTCTGTATATGAGTATTTCCTTGCGTATTTCTCCAATTAATTGGTATTCTGCATTCAAAAATACACAGTAATTAGCACAGATCTCAGAAAAATACAAATAAATAGTCGTTGGAATCGTGAGATCGAGACCAAGCTAGGAAAAATATACAAAGTGCAGAAATACTTTGTTAATTGCTGTTTTGTGCTCAAATAGTGTGTTTTCTCTATTAAATAAATGTGTAGAAAATACGTATGTACTAGAGACCAATATAGCATCACATGAGCACAAAATAGGGCTAAATGGGGGGTCAAATACGTAATATTGAACCCAAATCACACCCCCCAACTAGCGTTTTGCTAGTCTCTAGCAAAAAGAGCGATTAAAAATACGCCTAGATCACCTTATCAGATCTCAAATCATTCACCACCATACTACAACGACAAAAGAGAAAACCAAACACTAATATCAATATTTCAAACTCATCAAGTAATGGTACTTGTGGGTTTTCAAAAATGAAAGTCAAGTATCTCAAATGGTTATAAAATAGACTCAAATTCACTATCAATTACTTCATAGCTCATAGTACACTAAATCAATGGCACACACCGTTCAATCAAATATTTTAACTTGGAGCGTAGATGGTTCATGCAAAGCAAGCATCAAAAGTAGGATGGTATCAAGACATACACACGTCAATCTCTATTCATAGGAACTCACACCACATCTTGCGTTTTCTTTAAGCTTTGGAAGTTTTCTTGCCTTGCTAATCATGCACACTTATTCTCTATTTTCTTTCGCTTTTTTCCATAGTTCCGCGTAACGCGCATCAAGCAACATTCGCGGAAAAGTGTATAACTTGGATCGCTCCATCAAATAATTGAGGTTCCGGTCAATGGCTCCCAAATCAGACGATAATAGGGCATTAGGCCAAGAAGGGCCCCTCGGACTGTACTACTCAAGCCAACCAAGTTATTTCTTTAATAGCACATTTATTCTTTTTTTTTCTTCCTCATTCATCTCATTCTTTCTTCTTTTGTGTGTGCATAAGCAACTTGGCAAGATAACTTCCTATTCTTTAATTGTTCACAAGAATGGGTATCCTAATCATTTTAAATGACGTGGTACATTTTTCTACCCAAAATCACACCAAGCATGCAAATGGCAATAAATACGAGATAAAGAACAATGCTCCAGTTAATTTATGAATTATTGGTACATGAACTTTGGTGTGTTCCAATGAAAGCATACCACTTGCTAATCCATAATTTTTAGATTCATTAAGTCATCGATTAATCTTGCCATTGAGATGTGTAAAAAGAAATTCACCACAAGCACTCACATTCATGTAAAATGAGATTGAAATGTTGAACAATAGTGGTGGAGGAAAATAAATCACGAGTGTACGGTGGTGAATAAATAACGAGAAATTTCATCACATAGGGGTCATTTCTAGGTAAAGATAGATTTTGGTGATATTTCTTAACTCAAAAAAAAATTTCAATGCAAAAAGGGAACTAAAAAAATAAAATCCTAAAAGAAAAAGAAAAATAAAATAAAATAAAAATCCTAAAAGTTATTTCCCTCCCCCCAACTTAAAATAGACATTGTCCTCAATGTTAGGAAGAGGGAATCATGGAAAGAACACACCTGATTAGTCCACACCCGAAGGTGGGTCTGTGAGATCCATGGTGCTCGCTTCCTTGGTCCAAGGCTCGTGAAAATGTTTCAATCTCTGGCCATTCACCTTGAACTCGCTTCCATCTTTCTCATTTAGTAAGAGCACAACGCCATGTGGGAAAACTTCTTTGACGACGAAAGGTCCATACCACCTAGAGCGAAGCTTCCCAGGAAAGATGTGCAGCCTGGAATTGTATAGCAATACTTTTTGGCCTGGGGTGAACTCCCTCCTCAAAATCATCATGTCGTGGACGGATTTCATCCTCTCTTTTGAAATTTTAGCGTTGTCGTACGCATTTCTCCTCAACTCCTCCAGCTCCAACAATTGTAACCTGCGAGAAGAAAAAGAGACATCAGTATCAAAATTCATTTTCTTTATAGCCCAATAAGATCTATGCTCTATCTCAACAGGTAAGTGACAAGACTTCCCAAATACAAGGCGGTACGGTGACATCCCCAAAATTGTTTTGTAGGCCGTCCTGTAGGCCCACAACGCTTCAGGTAAGCGCAAACTCCAATCTTTCCTTGATGGATTCACCGTTTTCTGTAGAATTCCTTTGATCTCTCTATTTGCCAACTCTGCTTGGCCATTGGTTTGGGGGTGATACGGAGTAGAAACTTTATGTGTGACCCCAAACCTCTTCATTAAAGTAGCGAACATACGGTTGCAAAAATGAGACCCTCCATCACTGATCAAGGCCTTGGGCACTCCAAACCTAGAGAAAATGTTCTCTTTGAGGAACTTAAGCACAACGGAAGTGTCGTTCGACCTGCAAGGAATAGCTTCCACCCATTTAGAAACATAATCAATACAAACCAAAATATAAGCATATCCAAATGAAGGTGGGAAAGGTCCCATGAAGTCGATGCCCCAACAATCAAATATTTCAATTTCTAAAATGGGGTTTAAAGGCATCATGTTACGTTTAGTAATACCCCCCAACTGTTGGCATGCAGCACAAGTCTTGCAATAATGAAATGTGTCTTTAAACATAGATGGCCAATAAAAGCCACATTGCGAGATTTTTGCCACAGTTTTGTTCGTTGAAAAGTGTCCACCACATACTCCATCATGGCAAAATTTTATCACACTGGTTGTTTCATGATCAGGAATGCATCTCCTAACAATTTGGTCACTACAATATTTATATAAGTACGGATCATCAAAGAAGAAATATTTTATCTCGTACTTGAACCGTTTAAAGTCTTGAAGAGACCAAGTGTCAGGAGTCTTACCAGTTACCAGATAATTAACGATATCAGCATACCATGGAGAGGTGGAAACGCTAAAAAGATGCTCGTCAGGGAAGGAGTCCTTTAAAGGCACATCTGCTGAATCAAGGCCTACTGTCAAACGTGATAAATGGTCAGCTACTAGATTCTCCAGGCCTTTCTTGTCCTTGATTGTGACATTGAACTCCTGCAACAATAAAATCCATCGTATCAATCGAGGCTTAGCATCTTTTTTAGACAACAAATATTTTAAAGCAGAGTGATCAGTATATATCAAAATTGGTGATCCCAGAATATAGCTCCTGAATTTTTCCAACGCAAATACTACAACAAGCAACTCCTTCTCTGTGGTCGTATAATTCCTCTGAGCGTCATTTAGTGTCTTGCTAGCGTAGTAAATCACCACTGGAACTTTGTCTTTTCTTTGGCCTAGGACTGCACCAACTGCGTAATTGCTTGCGTCACACATTATTTCAAATGGTAGGGACCAGTCTGGCACCTGCAAAATGGGAGCAGAAATCAGCAACTTCTTTAAAGTTTCAAAAGAAATTTGACACTCAGGTGTCCAAATAAAGTCCACATTTAAAGTAAGTAAGTTGCAAAGAGGGCGAGATATAGCGCTAAAATCTTTGATAAACCGCCTATAAAATCCTGCATGTCCCAAAAATGATCTGATGTCCTTCACGCATTTAGGACTTGGTAGCTTCTCAATTACTGCTACCTTGGCTCTGTCTACCTGTATACCATCTTTAGAAACCAGGTGACCTAGGACAAGTCCCTCTGTGGTCATAAAATGACACGTCTCCCAATTCAATAGGAGGTTCTTTTCAATGCACCTGTCAAGAACAAGAGCCAAGTTAGCTAAACAATCATGAAAAGAGCTACCATATACTGAAAAATCATCCATAAATACCTCAACAATACTGATCATGCATCGCTGAAAAGTAGCTGGAGCATTACATAAACCAAACGGCATTCGTTTAAATGCAAAAGTACCAAAGGGACAGGTAAAAGTGGTCTTTTCCTGGTTCTCAGGTGCAATCTCAATCTGGTAATAACCTGAATAACCGTCTAGAAAGCAATAATATTCATGTCCAGCTACCCTCTCTAAAATTTGGTCAAGAAATGGAAGAGGGAAATGATCTTTTCTAGTTCGGGAGTTCAACTTCCTATAGTCTATGCACATCCTCCAACCTGTGGTGGCTCTAACTGGGATAAGCTCATTATTCTCATTTTTGACCACAGTGAGGCCAGACTTTTTAGGAACAACCTGTGTAGGGCTAACCCACTTGCTGTCAGAAATAGGATAAATAATGCCTGCATCCAATAGTTTTAAAACCTCGCCTTTCACCACTTCTTTTAATGTTGGATTTAACCTATGTTGCATTTCTCTAGTGGGTTTGGCGTCATCCTCTAAATAAATATGATGCATGCATACAATAGGGCTTATACCTTTTATGTCAGCAATGGACCAACCAATAGCACCTCTATGTTTCCTCAGCACATCAAGTAAAGAGCTTTCCTGTTCTAGAGTAAGTTTAGAAGATATTACCACAGGGAAGCTGTTTTCATCTCCAAGAAAAGCGTACTTCAGGTAGTCAGGAAGTGGCTTCAACTCTGGCTTTGGATCTTCCACCTCAGATGAAACTTGAATTGATGCATTAGGTGGCAAAGCCTCAAACCTAGGCTCCCATACCGCATTGAGCTCCTTCACGTTCTCCTGCACAAAAGATATGTCATCAGAATCACCAATAAAAGTCTCAACAATAGAAGCATCATCACAAAATTCAGAACAAATATAATCATCCACCAACGAATCAATCATATGCACCCTCTCAATCTCATCATCCACATGTGGCAACTTGCAAGTATTAAAAATATTCAAGTCCAAAGTCATGTTGCCAAAAGAAATTTTCAGTTGACCATCCCTACAATTTATTAAAGCATTGCATGTCGCTAGGAATGGTCTACCTAGGATGATAGGAGTAGCATTGGCAGTTTGGGGTCCCTGGATGTCTAGAACTATAAAGTCCGCGGGGTAGTAAAATTTGTCCACCTGAACGAGGACATCCTCAATGCATCCCTTAGGAACTTTAATAGATCTATCAGCTAGTTGCAATATAACAGATGTAGGCTTTAGCTGTCCTAACCCAAGCTGCACAAAAATAGGGTATGGCAATATATTGACACTAGATCCTAAATCCAATAAAGCATTTCCAATTTTCTTAGTGCCAATGGTGCAAGTGATGGTGGGTGATCCAGGGTCTCTAAATTTAGGTGGTGTATTTTGTTGCACAATAGAGCTAACCTGTTCAGTCAAGAATGCTTTCTTTTTCACATTTAACTTTCTTTTAACAGTGCACAAATCTTTCAGAAATTTAGCATAAGCAGGTATTTGATTAATAGCATCAAGCAATGGAATATTGATCTGGCACTTCTGAAAAATTTCACGAATCTCAGTTTGATACTTATCTTTGCTTTTCTGAAGTAGCCGATGAGGGTAGGGTGCTGCAGGTACATATGCTGCGGGCTCCTTCTCTTTAATGACGCTTTTGCTCACACCCACATCCGTGCTCTCTTCCTGCACCTCCTCTTGTTCTTTGATTCCCTCTTCTTGGATCTGAATTTCCTCTTCCTGCTCAGCTTGTTTGCTCGGTGGATCAGGCTTCTGAATCTCTTTTCCACTCCTCAAAGTGGACACCGCTTGGCAAGGCTTCATATTATTTCCTGCAGAAGAAGATGAGCCCATATTAGGATTTGGAATTGACTGAGATGGAAGCTTACCTTTTTCTAACGTCGCTGTAAGCCTCGCCAAGCTCTCGCTCATCTGCTGATTCTGAGTCTGCTGAGCCTGAAATTGAGCCTGCTGCTGCTGCATCTGAGCTTGTTGCAATTGGATAAGTTGCTGAAGCGCATCGCCAAATGGTTGCATCTGTTGTTGTTGCACTGGCTCATGGTCCCTCCTCTGGTTCCCACCTTGATAGTTGTTGTTGTTGTATTGAGGTTGTCGGAACTGAGGGGGAGCCTGCTACTGCTGAGTCTGCTGATTGGGGCCCCAGTTCAAGTTTGGATTGTTACGCCACCCCTTGTTGGAATTGAAGTTATGGTAGTTCGAAGAAACTTGATTCACCCCCGTAGGATTTCCTAGCATGCTCTTCAAGGCTGGAAGTGTAGGACAAGCGCTAGTGTCGTGGCCACCAACGTCGCAAAGTGCACAAATCTGCTCTATCTCGACTGCCTTGGCCTCTTTCAGATTCATGGCGTGAAGCTTGTTTGAGATCATGGCCTCCATCTTTGCCTCCAACGCATCCTCTTGCTTCAAATTATAAACCAGTCCTCGCGTAGGCTGGGATGGTGCAGAATGGCCTCCTCTCTCGTAGTCTGAAGTGGTGTCCCATGTCTGCGCATTTTCTGCTATCTCCTCCAGGTACGTCCAAGCTTCGTCTGGCTCTTTATCAAAGAATCCTCCATTGCACATCATCTCTACAAATTGCTTCATTTGCGGCTGCAGTCCATCGTAGAAGAAGCCAATAATCCTGCTTTTGTCGAAGCCATTGTGCGGACATGCGAGCAGCAACTCATTGAACCTTTCAAATGCCTGGTAGAATGTTTCCTCGCTTTTCTGGGCAAAGTTCATAATCTGCCGCTTCAGTCCCTGTGTCCTATGAATAGGAAAAAACTTCTTTAGAAATTCAGCCTGCAAATCAATCCATGTAGTAATAGAGCGTGATGGCAATGCATTTAACCAATTTTTAGCTTTGTCTTTTAATGAAAATGGGAACAGTTTAAGATATATCGTGTCCTCGCTAGTTTTCCCATCAAAGCATGTCAAGCAAACCTCCTCAAATCCTTTAATATGAAGATATGGATTTTCCTTGTCTAACCCATGAAAGGTGGGTAAGAGTTGGATCACCCCAGGTTTAAAATTGAAAGAATTTGCATCGGCAGGTAAAACAAAGCATGAAGCAGTGCTAGTCCTAGTGGGTCGAAGTAAATCTTTTAAAGTCCTAGGCACTCCAGGTTGCACATTATTCTCGTTATTGTTGCTAAAGTTTTCATCCATATTATTATTAGCCATATCAAAACGTCGAGTCAACCTATGTGTCCTAGGAGTCCTATGCCACATAAACTGGCACAAATTTTTTTTTTATAAAAGCAAACAAAATTATATACAATAAAGTGGAAAGATCTCACCGAAGGTCCTCTGAATGAGATAAACCGTAGTAACAAACCGTTCTCCCCGGCAACGGCGCCAAAAACTTGGTGGGCTCCGAAAGGTGCTTCTATCAAGCGCAAGAGTCCGTTCAAGTAGTAAAATCTGGGATTCCAGATGTCGAATCCTCGGGAGAATCTGTTGAAACCACAAGTCCAAATCAAATAGAGTAACTACGAATAAAATCTAAGCACTTTAATAGTGATGGTGAAAGTGGTATGAAAAGTGTGTGGTGATGGGATTGTTACGTGCGATCAATGCAAACAACGAAATCTAGTTTGTGAAAAATAGATATAAAAGGCATGTACATGGCATGGGTTCATTAGGATCAGCGAATCGTAAGCTTTGGTTGATCAAATATAACACAACGAAACCTCCTTTTGGGAGCGAATCGTCGGAAGATGTCCTTTTGGGAGTTAACGCATCAATTCTAATAATATATCGCTAAAGTTGTAAACGTATATATGAAGTATGAAACTCTCTTTTGGAGAGATCAAATCTCACCCTTGTGGGGGGATCATCTACTAGAACAATTCTTTTGGAATATGCAAAAGTAGATTTAAGAGCGACGATTAAAACTTTAGCAAATATAGCGATTAAGCGCAATAATACAACCAACGAATACGATTCACATCACCTAATTACTCCATACCATGCACATAAAATATTTAGCTACTCATGGTGCAGAAATACACAATTTTCAGATCAGAATTCATAAGTTTATTAGCAAAATACGGAAGTTTAAGGGCAAAATACAAGCTAAAACACCCAAATACAAGCTAGAGTTGAAGAAAATATCACCAATTCTCTCTGAAAAGTCTTCAAAACTCTCTGGAAATAAGAAAATAGGCTCTGGAAATTTACAGAATTTTTGCAGAAGAAAATACGGCTCCTAAGTGCTCCAATACGCCAATTATACGCCCAAAAACCCTAGAATACGCTTAAATAATAAGATTGCGGGTTTATTGGGCTTAACAGGTTCAAACCCGCTCTAAAACCGCACCCGAACTCATCGCTGCCGTTGATCTAAAGCGGAGCAATTTGAGGCCGTTCATCGCAGCGGGATTCGATGTCGTCGCAACACGTGTTCGCCAAAATTCGTGCCACTCCCGCTTCGCATCCGAATCCGCTTCGGATCGCGTCGCAGCCGTCCGATCTCGATCGCACGGATCGCTTTTCGCCACGTCGACATGCGTAACGATCGCCGCTTCGAAAATGCGGGGTTGTCGCGAGCCGTTCGATGATGCGAGGATGGATCCGATGGCCGCCACGTGGGACCCCGAGACGCCTCCGCTGCTTCGTTTGCTGCGCGAATGTGAGCCGTCCGATCGGCATCGAACGGTCGGGGTGAAGTCGGATCCGCAGTCGTCGAGAGCGCAATCCTACGCCGTTGGATGGCGATCCAACGGCTCCTAGCCAGCCCCGTCGCACGCTTTGCAGCGGCCGTCCGATCCATCTTTGACGCTTGCGATGCTGCCACGTGTCCGTTTATGAGTATTTCCTTGCGTATTTCTCCAATTAATTGGTATTCTACATTCAAAAATACACAATAATTAGCATAGATCTCAGAAAAATACAAATAAATAGTCGTTGGAATCGTGAGATCGAGACCAAGCTAGGAAAAATATACAAAGTGCAGAAATACTTCGTTAATTGCTATTTTGTGCTCAAATAGTGTGTTTTCTCTATTAAATAAATGTGTAGAAAATACGTATGTACTAGAGACCAATATAGCATCAAATGAGCACAAAATAGGGCTAAATGGGGGGTCAAATACGCAATATTGAACCCAAATCAGGCATAAATCCTCTTTGTGTGGGATCTCCTTGTGAGATTTGTATTCACTTCTCTGTGTGGGAATATAGTGAATATTGGTGTGGCTGGATGTACCCAAGTTTGGGGAACCAGGGTAAAACTGTGTGTTTGTGTTTGGATTGATTGTGCCTTTTAATTCCTCTTGCATTTATAATTCCGCATTTGCAAGTTAAATTTTAATTGGACAATTTTATTGCCATTACACTATTCACCCCCCCCCCCCCTCTAGTGTGTGTTTTTAGTATTGCAAGGGTAAGGCGATCCTTACAATTGGTATCAGAGCGAGGTTATAGCATACTGCAACAATGGCATTCAACGCTACATCCTCACCTCATGAAGAAGGTCTTTCAACCGTCCGACCCCCGCTCTTCAACGGAACCAACTACCCGAGTTGAAAGATCAGGATGATGGTCTACTTGAAGAGCCACGACCTTTGGGACATAACGTAGTCACCTTTCAAGGAGCCTACTTCACCCGCGGTCGTGAGAACTAAAGCGGAGAAGGACTTGATAATAGTCAATGCTAAGGCTATGTGTGTTCTCCATTGCGCCCTCACTCTGAATGAGTTCGATCGCATCTCCATGTGCAAATCAGCCAATAGTATTTGGCATACTTTGGAGATCTCTCATGAAGTGTTACTTCAACATAAGGAAGAGATTCAGTCAACCAAGCCCGAGAAGAAAAACGGCATTGCTCTTCATGGTGAGAAGGAGTCTTTCAAGTGGAAAAAGAAGTTCCAACAAGAAGCTCCAAGTGAAGATGAAGAAGATCTTAGCGACGATGACTACATCGAGCTTGCCAAGCAATTCAAGAATTTCAAGGCATTCCTCAAGGACAATCAAGGTATGTCTTCGTCAAAGTTTGTCTCACAGTCTAACAAGTTGGTTTGTTTCAACTGCAGTGGAAAAGATCATGTGGCCACCGAATGCCCTTCCAAACCCACCATAGATACCTATAAGGGTAAAGGGAAGATACATTGGAAATCTAAGTCCGAGGTCAAGAACCAAAAGAAGGGACTTATCGGCACATTTGATGATTCCGATGGGGATACATCTAATGATGAAGAAGAGGATGACAAGGAGCACAATCATAGGTGTATCGTTGCCTTTGATGATTCTTCATCAACTTCATCTAACTCTAGCGATGGAGAGATAAGGACTTGGCTCAACTCCAAAAAAGAAAGTTGCTTCATGGCTAATGGGGAAGAGTCTTCGTCAAGCTCAAGCGAGGAAAAAAGTGATGAGGAAGTTGAGGAGGAAAAGCCATCCTATGAGGAGCTTGAATATCGCCTAAATGTGGCCTCCAATTTGGCAAGTAAGTGCATCGATTCATATGATAGAAGAAAGCTAAACTTGATAATTCTATGAGTAGGGTGCATGATTTAGAATCGTCTAGTGTAAATATGCATGATGAAATGCATGTTTGCGACACTAGTGAGAGAGACACACTTCTCTCCCAAGTTAAGGAATTGAGCCTTACAAATGAAAAACTTGTTGCTCAAAACCTTAGCTTAGATGCTCACATTCAACAACTTACGTTGAAATGTGAAGATGAATCTTGCAAGCTCATAAGCTTTGTGTATTCTAGGGATTCACTCCACGATTTGTTGGAAAAACAACATCCGACAAATCATAGAGGATGTTTAGGTTATATTCAAAATGTGGTTCCCAAACCCACCTCTAATTCCTCTTATGGTGTAAATACAAGAAATATTGCTAAAGCACATAAGAAGAATCACCATGCTTTCTTGTACAACAATAACATCAACAAGAAGCATGTAGATCACGAGGTAATGAGGAAGAATGAAAAATCTTCATTTTTTGTTAAGAAGCAAAATCCTCATTCTTTGCATGCCAAGAAATTCGTTTCTACACTTAAGCATGCCACATCCCCCCATCTTGCAAAGGCAAAATCCTTGCCTAGGAAATCCTTGAGATTATGGATTCCCACTAAGGTTAGTGTGCAGGAGAGGGATAGTTACATCAACTCTCTTGTTAGGGATGTGATCACCTCATGTGATTACATTAGGAAATCAAACTCCTCTTGGGTTTGGTTGCCTAATGTTTAGGTTCCTCACACATATGCTTATTGCATGGGTATTGTGCTTGACTGTTTATTTTTTAGCATACCCATTGTTTGTGTGTGTTTCATGATTTTGAAAATATTTTTCAAACTTATTTTTCATGAAAATGAGGACCTTGGGGTTTATTGACATACATGCATTCTTGATCCATGTGTATGTCAATGGGGGAGTTAATATGTTATATGAAGTATTTTAAGACATATTTTAACTCTCATTTCGGAGGTTATTTGAGATCTTTATTCACATTTTTGGTTGTTTTTGATCTCAAACCAAACCTCTTGTTTATTGCCAACATGTTTCATGATATATTTGTTTTTGGCAATATTCTTTTGTGTATCTTTGAAGCTTGATTTTTTTTTCATGTCTATTGCTTTGATACACTTTAGGCCCATGGCTCCATTAATTATAATTGGTATTAGATCCTAGAAGTCAAAAGTTGACCATTTCTATGATCTAGGGGGAGCATGGGATAGTGAATTGATACCCACTAAATTTTTAAATTTGGTATCATACATATCTTTCTTTTCTTGCAATTGTCACATCTTGGTTAAGATGACAAAAGGGGATATTTTTGATGTCCACCTTTTTTAACGATGTCAAGGGGGAGATATATATGCATTATGTAAATATATATGGGGAGATATATTCATATGCATATGGGGAGAGATATATCTATGGGGAGAGATATATGGGATTAGATAAACCTTGCATGTTTGCATGATTTTGTATTTTACATTTTGGTTTACAATTGGTTTATGTAATCCATGCCTATTATATGTCACCTTGATTTCAGTTGGTATTATGAGTGTTTACCTTTGTGTAGCTCATTGTTTATTTGGTGCATATAAGTATGGGGAGCTCATTAGCATTGTGCTTTAATACTTTGTATTTTACATAATGTGTGTCATCATCAAAAAGGGGGAGATTGTTGAGTATTGGTGTTTTATACCAATCTTATTTTGATAATGATCACAACATTATGTTGTTGCTAATGACTCTCATGTTTTAATCTCTTAGTTTTATCTCAAGTATATCTTTCTTGGAGACTAATCACTTGGTGCAAGGATGGACATCAAGTGGAGAAGAGCCAATGCTTGGACTCAGGGAGTGCCAAAGCTTGGAGATGATGGAGAGCAATCAAGGCATCAAGATTGAAGACTTAAACTCTAAGAAAAGAATTGTAATCTATGTAATTTACTTTATTGCTTTCTCTCTTTTTTTGAGTCTAGGTTATTGTAATGCCTTATTAGATGGTTTACTCATTCATGCATATGCATATAACCATCTTAGTGAGCCTTAGGATTATCATAGAATCCAACCCAATAGGTTCACTCTGTCCAAAGACTCATTTGGAGTCTCTGGCTTTCCGTCAGTCGCCTGCTGAAGGAAACACAGTCGACTGGGTGATTTCCAGTCGCCTGTAGATCCTTCTACAGTCGCCTGACATGCACAACTCAAGTCAACATTTCAATTGACTCAAACTTGAGCTTTACACACAGTCGTCTGTCGATCAGTTTTCAGTCGCCTGTATTTTACAGTCGCCTGGGATTGGTCATCAGTCGCCTGTATAGCGTAAGTGCATTCTCTGCATCTCTCTGTTGTTTCTCCATTTATTCTGTAGACGACTGATGAAGAATGTACAGTCGCCTGACTATTTGACAGTCGACTGTAGTATTAACATCAGTCGCATGTGCGAAGAATTGGAGAAAGAGTGCAGCTCTCTGTTTCGATCCATCCTCTGCAGCAGTCGCCTGGCGCCTGTCCTGTTTGTCAGTCGACTGTATTAACTCCATCAGTCGACTGTCCTGGCTCAGATTATAGCCGTTGGATATTTTCTAGCCGTTGATCAGTCGACTGTCTTTTGATCAACAGTTGATTGTTCCTGTCGTTTTCACCCAATTTCTAGCCGTTGCTGAATTCTTTCTCTTGTTGTTTCCTTGGGTTTTGGAGCTTGATGTGGGGTTACTATATATTTGAGTATGCTGCCTTCACTTGAGAACTCTTGACAACACTTGATAACTCTTGACTCTATAGAAAATCTCAAGAGATCAATAAGCTACTCTCAAGCTCCCTCATTTCCCTAAATTGAGCATTCATCTATCTTCATGCATTGAAGTCCAGCTCAAGGGAAATCATCCAAGTGATCTCAAGCATATCACAACACTTGGAGATCCTCTTCCATGCCTTGCATACATTCATGAGTAAGCATCTCAAGGCATAGGTAAGAGTATTTATTTTACTTGGTGTAATTTGTGTCTCTAATTCTCTTTGTGGGAATTAGAACTTTCTCTCTTTGTGGGAGGTTGTCTCTTTGTGGGACTTAGGAACTCTCTTTGTGGGATTAACTCTCTTTGTGGGAGTTTAGTGTCCTAGTGTAGGGCTAACCTTAATTCTCTGAGTGGGAGTTAGTGATTCTCTGTGTGGGAGTCTTGATCCTCGTGTAGGATTGGTTGGGTCCTTGTGTAGGGCATAAATCCTCTTTGTGTGGTATCTCCTTGTGAGATTTGTATTCACTTCTCTGTGTGGGAATATAGTGAATATTGGTGTGGCTGGATGTACCCAAGTTTGGGGAACCAGGGTAAAACTGTGTGTTTGCGTTTGGATTGATTGTGCCTTTTAATTCCTCTTGCATTTATAATTCCGCATTTGCAAGTTAAATTTTAATTGGACAATTTTATTGCCATTACACTATTCACCCCCATCTAGTGTGTGTTGTTAGTATTGCAAGGGTAAGGCGATCCTTACAGAGGTCGCCGTCAAGGTTTGCTTGATGGATCTCCAGGAAATGGCTGTCCCTTCATAGGTAAACACATACCCTGTCTGTGACTTTGCATTGTGGGGATCAGAAAAATAACATGCATCAGCATATCCAGCAAGTGTTGAGGATATTCCATTTTTGTAGAAGAGTCCCAGATCTATAGACTCTTGGAGGTAGCGTAGAAGGTGCTTAACCCTGGTCCAGTGGCGCTTGATCGATCCTTATTTTACACCTTTTTTCTGCGTGTTTTCATATCATTTCGATCGCCCATATTGCATTTTCCACGATTATTCGACGATATCGTGTTGCTTTTCACTATTTCTTGTTTTTGTCGTATTTCAGGAGATATGGAGCGATCTGGAGCAAAAATGAGATCAAGGAACTTTTGCACACACCAAAGCGTCGCTCACGGCTTATTTGAGGAGTTAGTAGCGCTAGAGGATGAGCGGAAGAGGAAGAAATTTGATAGACTCGACGAGGAGACGAGGAGGAGAAGAAAAGAACCCAGATACAGCCTACTCGACCGAACAGAGACTCTACTCGACCGAGTCAGGAGTTGTATTCGGCCGAGTGAAACGGATACGCACAGCAAATTTTTCGAAGTTTCCTAGGCCGAGCAAGAGAGCCTACTCGGCCGAGTGAGAAAGCTCACTCGCCCGAGTAGAACAGGGTTTTTCTTCCGAGAAGCGGCCAAGATACTGGAATTTCTGAGAAGCCTACTCGGCCGAGTACGATTGCTTACTCGGCCGAGTAAAGAAGCATACTCGCCCGAGTCAGTCAGAGAGACAGACCCCCCGAAAACCCCATATTCTCTGTTTTATTATTGGGTCTGTCACTTGGCCGAGTGACATTGCTACTCGGTCGAGTGACGCATTCCGACTGCTGCGAGGATTGCGGATTCTGGGCTACGCAGGGGCAGTTTTGTCACGATTTTTTGGACGATTTTAGCTTGTATTTAAACCTAGTTCTATCCCTAGTTTTAGGAGAGACTTCTCTTATTTTTTGACGGCTATTCTTTTGTGAAATCTCAGCTGGAGATCATAGGCGACAATTTTGGTTTGTTCTTTCTTGCTAAAAATCTTATTTTTATGAATTGTCTATTCTTTGCAATGAATTGTGCTATGATCAATTGCTATTTTTCTGATATTTCCATGATGATTTGTGAGTAGTTTATTCGTTCTAGGGCATGGGGATGAACCCTATGGACCCGATCTTTTGAATTGTGATGAATGAATAGAATTGTTGCTAAGATTGAAGAAAGGTTAGGTTTTAATTGATTTATTGCGAGTAGCTAGGAATTTCTATTGGTTGGGATTTGCAAGAGATTAGATCCCAATTGATAGGAAGGCCTAGATATTCGACTTAGGTTTATAATCGAAATTCGCTAGATTTGGTTTGCAAGAGATTGGACCAAAGCTAGGATTTTTATTATAAATCTATACTAATATTCGTTTGCAAGAGATTGGACGAATACGAACTATCATAACCTAGATCGTAGCTCGAGTTTGCATGAGAGTGGGCTCGAGTTGCGATTGGACGATGATGTCGATCTTCACGCTAGTTGCTTAGGCTAGGGTTTGCATGAGAGTGGGCCCTAATCTAGTTTGCTATAGACCGGTAATAGTGCGAGAGCGTGAGCTTGGTTCTACATTAAGTTACGACTAGTTCACCTACATTCAAGCCTTGCAACATTGAAATTCATGATCCACAAGGATGAGAGACGGTCTATAGTGGGGATTTCCTATCCCTAGACGCTTTTATTATATTGATATCTATTTGCTATTGAACGATTGTGACATTACCATCGAAACTATTCTTATTCTCTTGATAGCTAGGTAATCAAAGTAGGATACTGTCATTTGTCCTCTCTGTGTTCGATACCCGCTCGCCACTACGCCGTGCGCTTGCGGTAAAACTACAGTCGTTTTCCAGGTGTATATGCGGGCGCGATCAGCGCTGTATGGGCGATGCACTGTATCTGGCTAGCAAATTAACTGTGAATGCTTTGTCGGGATGCATGCAGTTTGCCAGATATATGAGTGCTCCGATGGCACTTAAATAAGGGACTTCTGGATCAAGTATATCCTCCCACTCTTCCAGCGGCCGGAAGGGGTCTTTATGTGCATCCAGAGATCGTACCACCATAGGTGTACTAAGTGGATGACATTGGTCCATATGGAATCTTTGCAACATGTTCTTTGTGTATGTGGGTTGATGTAATAGGATTCCATCTTTTAGATGTTTAATCTGTAAGCCAAGGCAGAATTTCGTTTTGCATATGTCTTTCATTTCGAATTCTTTTGTTAGGCTTACAAATATCTCAGCGATCTCTTCAGGAGATCCAATGAGATTCAAATCGTTTACGTAGACAGCGATTATTACGAATTCTTTTCCCTTTGTTCTTATGAAGATACAAGGGCAGACTTCATTGTTATTGAATCCTTGTTTAACACGGAATTCGCTGAGTCTGTTATACCACATCCTTCCTGATTGTTTGAGACCATACAGTGATCTTTGCACCTTAACAGAGTAGACGTCCCGAGGTCTATCTTTTAGTTCAGTAGGCATTGAAAAGACATCAGGAAGTTTCATGTATATCTCTTTGTCGAGATTACCGTATAGATATACAGTCACAACATCCATTAGCTGCATATCTAGGCCTTCCTTTGCTGTTAAGCTTATCAGAAATCTGAAGGTGATCGCATCCATGACCGGGGAGTATGTTTCGTCATAGTCAATACCCGGTCTTTGGGAAAATCCTTGTGCTACAAGTCTAGCTTTGTAGCGTGCGATCTCATTATTTTCATTTCTTTTTCTTACGAATACCCATTTGTATCGCACAGGTTTGACACCAGTAGGTGTCTGGACTATTTGCCCAAAGACTTTACGTTTCTGAAGCGAGTCCAGCTCGGCTTCTATTGCTTGATTCCACTTTGGCCAGTCATTTCTACGTTTGCATTCAGCAACGGAATGTGGATCATGGTCATCGTTGCTTCCGGCGACGTGAATAGCAATGTGAAATGCGAAGTCATCGTCGACGACTGTACTCTTTCTGTCCAATACCTCCCATGTACGTACATAATTTAATGAAATTTCAGTTTCTTCCGACAGTTCCTCTGCAGAGGATTCCGAGAGGGGAGAGTGTATGGACACGAGCTCATTTGTCTGTGGGGGTATCGTCCCAAGGTCTCCGGATATTTTTCTTTTTCTTGGATTTTTATCCTTGGAGCCTGGTGGTCTGCCTCTTTTCTGTTGAGGTGCATCCACTTCTGCTGCTGGTGGATTGCATCCATTCTTTGGGATGTCAATCCTAGCTGGAGTATTTGCAGCAGGGATGTGTGATTTGACAATCTTCTGGTTGTCAGTAAATGAGTCCGGTAACCTATGAATGGTGTTCTGGATGTGTAGGATCTTCAGGATCTCATCATCACATTGTTTTGTTATCGGATCATAGTGGGTCAAGCTTTTTGTATCCCACGTTAACATTTGCTTCGCGCTTGACTTTTCAATGTCTAGGCCTATTTTGGGGAAATATGTCTCATCAAATTCACAATCTTCAAGACGTGCCTTAAAAGCGTCTCCCGTTTGGGGTTCTAAGTATCTTATAATGGAGGGTAAGTCAAACCCTACATAAACACCTAGGCAACGTTGAGGGCCCATCTTGGTCCTCTGGGGTGGTGCGATGGGGATATAAACTGCGCAGCTGAAAATTCTCAGGTGAGAAATGTTCGGCGGCGTTCCATATGCAAGTTACATTGGAGAGAGACTCTGACCTCTTGAGGGTCTTATTCTTATTAATGATGCAGCATGCAGAATTGTATGTCCCCACGCATCCACCTGCAACTGGGATTTCATTAGCAATGGACGTGCAATCCATTGGAGTCTTTTAATTAGCGACCCAGCTAACCCATTCTGGGTATGAACATGCGACACCGGATGTTCAATTTCTATTCCCGTTGCCTGGAAGTATTCGTGAAATGACTGGGAGGTAAATTTCCCCGCATTATCCAGACATATTTTCTTTATTTGGTTTTCTGTAAAATGCGCCCGCAGCTTTATAATTTGTGCCAGGAGCTTTGGAAAAGCTAAGTTGCGGGTCGAAAGTAGACACACATACAAATATTTTGAAGATGCATCAATCAGTATCATGAAATACCGGAAAGGCCCACTAGGGGGTGGATGGGTCCACATATGTCTCCATGTATTCTTTCGAGGAAGCTTAGAGACTCGATGTCCACTTTGAGTGGTGATGGCCTCGTTATTAATTTACCATTGAAGCAGGGTACACAAGGGAATTCTCCCTTCTGAAGAATCTTCTGGTTCTTTAGGTTATGCACATGAGATTGTGATAAGATGTGGTGCATCATCACAGATCTAGGGTGGCCACGTCTATCGTCCCAAAGTAAAAATTTGGCTGATGTCGGGCACTTCAGGTGCTCCGTTGAGTTAGCTTCCTCTCTCCAAATTTTTGTATGATAAAGGCCCGATGAAAGGCTCTCAAAACGTTCAAGTATGGTTTTTACTCCATTTTCTTGAGACGTTACATACAGTAATTCATTCTCTTTTACATTTGATGTTTCTAAGTGGAATCCGTTCAAGCGGATATCTTTGAAACTTAGTAAGTTTCGTTTGGAATTCGGAGAGTATAATGCATCTTTAATTTTAATCTCTGTTCCTTTGGGAAGTAACAAGGTTGCATTCCCAGAACCTTTAATTATATCCGATGGCCCTGAAATTGTATTTACAGGGCTCTTATACGGTATAATGCTATGAAAATAGCATTTATGCTGGAGGATCGTATGTGTCGAAGCACTGTCTACCAAGCAGTCATGAGAGCATTCAATCTAAAAAGATGAGTAAAACATTTGCATTCAGAAACTAAATTTTGTTCGAAGGAAATCAAATTACATAAAAACCTCTCATAAGATAGATTGTTCTGAAAATAAAATGCTAATATAAATGTAGTAGGCTAATCAAGCATGTCTTCTGATTCGAAGTCTTTTACTGTGAACTTGACTGCATTATTTGCAGCCACCAGGTTTGTTTCAGCATTCTTTTTCTTGCTTTATTTACACAGCTCCTAGAGATGTAGTGGGGTCCGACACACTCTGGACCAGTGGCCTTTCATGCCACAGCTATGACACTGGTCTTCCCAATCCCTCTTGGGTGGGGGTGCATCATTTTTCTTGTTGTCATTTCTGCGCCAAGTGAACTTGCGCTTCCCTTCATTCTTTCGCTGATTACTTGGCCATTGGCTCTTTTGTGTTGTCACCCCTTCTGTGGTTTTTCTTAATCTTCTTTTATTGTCTCTCTTCTTTTTGAAGGAAGAGGTATGATGAGCTTCTGGTAGAGGGGCAGTGCCGGGAGGGCGCATATTGTGAGTGTCGATAAGAAGCTCTCTGTTTTGTTCGGCCATGAGTAAACATGACAGGAGCTCAGAATACTTGGTGAACTTGCGTTCACGGTATTGCTGCATAAGTATCACATCTTTTTCATGGAAAGACGTATACGTCTTTTCCAGCATGCGATCTTCTGAGACTTTCTCACCCCACAACTTCAGGCATGAGGTGATGCTAAAAAGTGCTGAGTTGTACTAGGCAATGGACTTAAAGTGCTACAGTCTCAGGTTCTCCCACTCATATAGTGCCCTTGGGAGTATAACATCTCTCTGATGTTTATACCTATCCTCAAGGGTGGTCCACAGCTCAAGTGGATCTTCGACCGTAAGGTATTCAGCCTTTAAGGTCTTGTCCACATGGCGGCGAATATAGATAATGGCTTGCGCCTTTTCTATATCGCTAACATTTTCTTTTTCTGTTACAGCAGCAATGAGGGACTTTGCCCGCAGGTGAAACTTCACATCTAGCTACCAGCTCAGATAGTTTCTACCTGATGCATCCAGCACTTCGAAATCATTGCTTGCAATTTTAGCCATTTATCTAGCAGAGCACAAATATGCATGAATTAATATTTTAATCAAAGAAACATTTTCATGCGGAGGCAATATTTAATGAAAAGCTAAATGCATGGATCGGCCAGTCCCACATAAAAAGTGTCTAAAGTCCATACAGTCCATATTACACAATTTGCAGTTTAAAAGGAAAATACAACTTTGGAAACCCCGTGGGTCCCATATAATATCTCCAGCTTCAATTGTGGCCTCCGTCTCCATGGAAATTGGTCTTCTGTCTTTGACATTTACATAAATTCCTCACTACAATTTCTCTCAAAAATAAAAGAAAAGTGCGGGAAATAAAATGTGGGACTTAAACAGCCGATCCAAAAACCGCATTTAGCCATTCATGCAGAAATATTGTGCTCATCAACATTTTCATTCACAGACATCGCAGGCAGTTATATTCGCATGAGGATAAAGAATTTAATCACTTAATAATTATTGGACCACTGGGCAACGTCATACACCATTAGGTTAGTTGACTAACGGCAGAGCGGTCGCATGATCTTCCTAATTATTAAGCTTAAATATAATGCACAACCACGCATACAATATCCACAGAATAAGCCAGTGATGTAAAGCATGTATAGATGATTTTACAGAAGAAATCATTTGATGCAAGGGTTGTTAAAATTGGGTTTAATCAACGAATTGAAGAAGAGCCCAAATGTGACATGTTCTATGTAAAAGGAAAAAGTTTTCCTTTTAAAATTTTCCTCCATAAGAACCCAAAAAGTCTCCTGTTTTTACATGAATTTTTAGGTCGCCAAAAATGCCAATTTATTCAATCTTTAGCCCAAAAAGCCTTTTTCGTAGCTTTTATCTTTGTTCCCCAAAAAAAAAAATTTTTCCGAAAAATGGTAAGTCAACTGCGGGGCTGGAGCCCGCAGTGCGGCTGCGGGCTTCAGGCCCGCAGTCCAAAGAGAATTTTTTTTTGTTTTGACTGCGGTCCTAAGGCCCGCAGACTGCCTGTGGACTTCAGGCCCGTTAGGCTGTTTTCCATTTTTTGTTGAATTTGGGCTTCAGGCCCAAGGAAGGTAGGGGCGGTGGCTAGGGTTAGCCGCTGCCGCCACTGGGTTACCGTCGGGCGGCGGCCAGGGGGGGGGGGGTTTTTTGGCGGAGTCGCCCCCTTCAAGGGGGACGGCGGCGTCGCAGTCGTCGCCCCCTTGCAGGGGGAGCGTCGGCGTCGCAATGCCGCCCCCTTCGGGTGGAGCGGTGGCGAGATGGCCGTACCCCCCTTCGGGGGGTGATCGCAATGACGCGAGAAGCCGCACCCCCCTTGTGGGGGAGTTGATCGCAGAAGCGACGAGCCGCACACCCCCTTCGGGGGGGGGGGGGGGGGGGGGGGTGATCGCGGCGGCTACAAGGCCGCGCCCCCTACGGGGGGTTTCGTTTCGCGGCGGCGGCAAGGGCGTGTCCCCCCTTCGAGGGGGTTTCGCTTTGCGGCGGCAAGGCCGAGCGCCGCAATGGGGTTAGGGGAAAATTTGGTTTTTAGATAAGCAAGTTGGTCGTTTTCAGGCGATAAGCAATCCCCATATCGATCTTGCGAGATCTATGTGTAGATCAATCATAGTATGATAAAAACAGCGTTTTAAGCGGGTTTTACCTCTATATCTGTCCTCCGGATATAGCGATGGTTGAACGAAGCCCTACGCAGATGACGACGCTTGATTGAGGAAGCCTTGCACTGCGCGTGTGGATCTCACGTCTCCCTTCGCCTTCACAACAAAAAATTTTTGTGGAAAATTTTAGAGGCTCGTGCTGATAACGTGATATGAATCAACTACTGGGGGAGGAGCCCCCGGCTCTTTATTTATAGGCAAGTAGGGAGAATACAAACGTGGGCTACATTGATATGGGACTATCTCTAAGATAGCACAGAATCTTAACCAACTCCGGTTTATAACTGTTCACAACAACTAGGGTTTCGTAGATATATTTGTTTATTCCAAAAAACAAATAAGTTAAACAAATAAACAAATAAACTAAACATATAAACCATGCGGCGCCCGTGCCGAAGGCGTCCGCTAATTATTTGAGGAACAAAGATTTCGCGGGGGAAATCCTAAATGAACCGTGCCCTCGCCGAAGGCGCCCGCTAATTTTTTGGGAAACAAAGATTGTACGGGAGAACATCCTAAATGAACCATGCCCTCGCCGAAGACGCCCACTAATTTTCTGGGGAACAAAAATTTCATGGGGGAAAATCTTAAGTGTGCCGCCGGAGGCATCCGCGCCTCCCGCGAAATTTTTGGGGAACAAAGATTTCGTGGGGGGGGAACCTAAATGAACAGTGATCCCACCAAAGGCGTCCGCTAATTTTTTTGGGGGACAAAAATTTCGCAGAGAAAAATCCGAACCGTGCCCACGGTCACAGGTTATGAGTTGTTATTAATTAAACTGAAATATTCTTTTTAAAGGAGAGGGGCAAGAGGAATGATTCCTCTTTTAATAACCAAAGCAATCATACTCGTCACACTTCTCAGTCTCTTGTGGACAAAAATCTCTGAAATTATTTTTCTACGAAGCTGACATGGTAAAACCAGTTCTTTTCCCTTTTCGAATGCAACTAAATAGTAAAATCGGAAAAAGGTCTTAGAAATCTTATACTAAAAGTGTGCTAGCTAACTCGAAAATCCATTTCAAAGGCCACTCCTACCGGAGTGAAATTATTTTTTTTTTTTTTTGGGGGGGGGGGGGGGATTTTGGGGGATTTTTGCAAAACCCTCCCCGTCCAAAATGCCCCCCTCCAATGCATTCCAACGAAAAGCCCCTACTAAAACGCGGGATCCAAAATGCCCCCCCTCAATTGCATTCCAACGAAAAGCCCATACTAAAATGCGGGATTTTGGGTTTAAATTAATTTTTTTGTTGATGTAGCCATTGGAATTTTTGGCCAAATTTGAAGGTGATATTTTTTTAAAAGAAAGTAGCTGTTAGTATCCGTTGGGGATATTTTTTATTGAAGTAGAGCCGTTGTGGAATATAGCCGTTAGAAATAGAGCCGTTGTTAAGTATGTTTTGTTATGTTGCATTTATACTCGTTTCGTAGGTCAATTTGAACATGTCATTGGATTTGTCTACAATGAATCAAGAGGTGTAGTGATCAATTATTGAAACAAGGGTATTTTTTTTTCAAAAAATTGTATTTTTTTTGGAAAATTCAGCCAAAATCACCGCACTCTGCATTTTGGGAAAAGCCATCCATTGAGTATGAAGCACATTTGGATTGGGGGGGAGGGGATTTTGGCCAAAATCCCCCCCCCCCCCCCCCCATTTTGGTAAAAGCACCCGGTGGGACTCAGCAGTCCCATTGGGGGGGGGGGGGGGGGGGGGGGGGTTGTTACCAAAATGTGGGGTGGGGGATTTTGACCAAAATCCCCCTCACCCACCAAAAAAATGCGCTTCATACCCAGCGGGGGGCTTTCCCAAAATGCAGGTGTGATGATTTCAGTCGAATTTTCCAAAAAAATACAAATTTTTGAAGGAAAAAACCATTGTTTCAATAATTGATCACTACACCTCTTGATTCATTGTAGAACGGCTATATTTCACAACGGCTCTATTCCACAACGGCTATATTTCCAACGGGTATATTTCCAACGGCTATATTCCATAACGGCTCTACTTAAATAAAAAATATCCCTAACGGATACTAACGGTAACTTTCTTTTAAAAAAAATATCTGCTTCAAATTTGGCCAAAATCCCAACGGCTACATCAATAAAAAATTAATTTAAACCCAAAATCCCGCATTTTAGGAGGGGCTTCACGTTGGAATTTGTTTTTTTTGGGTGGGGGTTTGCAAAAATCCCTCAAAATCCCCCGTGTTCTAAGTGGGTTTCCAAAGATCCAAACACCCTTTAAGCAACGAGGTTTAAAAATAATGATTGGCAACACAATATCTTAAAGAGGAAGTTAGGTATGCGTGATTAAGTGGAGGAAAATTCATGCGCGCACAGGAAAAAAAACCCAACACTCGAATTGTCCGTTTTTTTTTATAGTCATTAAATAATTGAAACAAATATAGGTGAGTAACTTGATTTCCGATACAGTGTTATACTTAATATGTAGATCAAATCTCAAAACAAAAAAAAACCAATGAAAACGGCTGACGACATATGAACAGATTACCATTTTTCTGCATTTTAAATTGTTCCGAACAATGATTTTTGAATTTAAATCCGATAATTTAGTGCGTCTTTAAACATAAAGGTGAAATTACGATTCTGCGTAAACATCAACAATTATCAATTATTTTCGGCCAGTCTCACACGGTAATAAAATCCCGGGAGTTGCTATACGCATCGGGCTTTTTACTCTCGCGCACAACTACTTATTTATAAGTTTGTCATTCAATATTTACATCTCTTTTATCCCCAACATCCCAGGCGACGGGTTTTTAGGATTTGGAATGGACAGTGAGGAAGAATGGTGGCGGAGCAGGCGGTGGAAAAGATGGGATGAGGATTGTCAGAGAATGTGACTGAGAAGGGGGAGGGACGTCGGTGAGAGCCAGAGAAGATGAAGAGGGTTGGAAGGGGGGGGGGGGGGGGGGGGGGAGGCGTTGTCGGTGGAGGAGACGTAGGAGGGGCCAGGGAGGATGAAGAAGGAGGACGTCAGTGGAGGGGATGACGTCCAGGGCCAATTCTATCACTAGGCAGCTGAGGCGGCCGCCTTAGGCCTCTGATTTTGAGAGGCCTCGTATTTAATTTTTTCCTAAGCCTAACAGTCAACAGCCCGCTCAATAAAATTTCTAAGCCCACTTCCTTTATCTTATTTATTCAAGGCCTTGTTGTGATGCGTCTCCGCCTCAGGTCCAAGCCCGCCTCAGGTCCAACAATGCCAAGAGAATCCCAAGAGGCAATAGACTTTGTCAAAGGCTGAAGTCTCAATTTTCAAACGGCAAAATACCAAAAAAAAAATCTCAAACGGCAACTCCTAGGCCTCCGGCTCCAACGCAAGTTACGCAACATCGCCACTCGCCACACCCCTCACGTCGTTGCTCTCGGCCTCTCTCTCTCTCTCTCTCTTTCTTCGTGGTGTTGCTGGCAGCATGTCACCATCTCCTTCCACTTGTCCGGACTCCGGAACGAACACCTTTGACAGTTTTCTCTAGCCTGCAAGAATTACAAATTTTGCAAGAATCACAAATGTTTAAATAACCTGAATGAGATTCAGTTATATGAAGGCTCCTAAAATTTTTGCATTGATACTTAGGCCTCATATTTTGTTTCGTTTTAGGCCTCATTTATGTTTGAACCGGTCCTGATGACGTCACCGCAGACGTGTACAACTGAGTAAATTTTAGTGGCAAACTTGTAAATAAGTGGCATTTGATTGTGCGCGCGAGTAAAACGGCCGGTGCACGTATCAACTCCCAAAAATCCCTTGTCCGAGCGAGTAGCGCCACTCACTCACCCCCTCTATCCATAAACCCTCTCAAAACCCTCAGCTTGCTCTCTCCTCTTTCTCTATCTCAGGTCGATTTATTCGAATTTTCCTTCTTCTTGAGCCCATAAAAGCTCAAAACCCTAGCCATGGTCTCAATCAAGTTCCCTCCAATCTATCCCCCGCTCCCCAAACCCCTCAACCCCGCTATCGCCCCCTTCAACTTTCAATTCCCTTCCATTAGGGCTCCAAAACAGCCCCTAATCCAAAAATCCCACGCCTTTTACACCGAGCGAACCCCAATCTCAACCCATCCCCCGAAAACAGCCAAGCCCATTGCCTCCGACGCCGACGACATCGCGGTCCTCAACGTGCGGATACGAAAAGAGCTCGGAAAGCGCGAGCGGTCCAAAGGGGAGAGAGAGATGGACTCGAAGGAGGCCGAGAAGTACATCCGATTGGTGAAGGAGCAGCAGCAGCGAGGGCTGCAGAAGTTGAAGGGGGATGTTGAGGGCAACGGATTTGGGTACAGAGTGGACCCGTACTTGCTCCGGCCGGGTGATTATGTGGTGCACAAAAAGGTTGGCATTGGGAAGTTTGTGGCGATTAAGTACGACGTACCGGCAAAAGAGTCGTCGGCCGAGCCGGTGGAGTATGTGTTTATTGAGTATGCTGATGGGATGGCAAAGTTGCCAGTGAAGCAGGCGGCCAAAATGCTGTACAGATATACTCTGTGAGTTTCAAGAACCTGATCTTGTTTGATTTCTTGATGTATGAAAATAATGAGTTGTTAGTGGTTTTTTGTTGAGAAAAATCCATGTGGATACCAACTGCGATGTTATATATTATATAAATACATCAGAAAACACAGATCCGCCAAAACACATGACTCGATGCCTAAAAACATCACTGCCAAACACATAAGATAAAACCAACTCAAAAAGTATCCCTGCAGCATGCAAATCCTGCTCGAACACATCTAACAGTTACCAGGAAACTCTGCTTGCTCGAACTTACGAATGATCTGAAAAGAAGACGGATGCACAGAAAGACCCAACTCATGATTAAGCCTCGCGTCATCCCCACTGATCACGTAAAATATCTGTTTGAGTTGTTAATAGATTTGGGAATTGTTTTTGGAATGACTGTGGAAGATAGGATGAAAAAGTGAGTTGCACTGCAAGATAAAATTCAATAGGATTTTAAATTGAAAAGGTATGAATATGGATTGAAGCATTAGCAGAATAATATATTCGTTGCTTGAATGAATTGTTTAATGGAGAAAAAAATTTATGCGTGGGGTTGTGCCTGCATGTGATTATAATCTATTATAGGCAATGGTTGAATCAAGTTGAAGAACTTCTAAGCTCATGCGCATGTCTAGTCCCTTTCAGGTGAATATTCAATTATTAATAAGCATTTATGGGACTTATTGAGCATAATTTGAATGTCATATCATCATTATTAAACTTAGCCAATCATCTATCTGGTAGTGCTTATAAATGTATATTTTTGCCTTGATTGGTATGTATTTACTACCTAATTCACCTTTTTGCAGTCCCAATGAAACAAAAAAGCCTCGGACATTGAGCAAACTTAATGACACTAGTGCATGGGAGAGAAGAAGGGTAAAAGGAAAGATTGCCATCCAGAAAATGGTTGTCGACCTGATGGAGCTATACTTGCATAGGCTGAAACAGAAAAGGCCACCCTATCCAAAAAATCCAGTCATGGCTGAATTTGCTGCACAATTTCCTTACATGCCCACCCCTGATCAAAAACGGGTTTGTTATCTCACAGAATGATCTTCTGCTTTCCTATAATTGTCCTGTATTCTATGTTTCTCTTTCATGCAGTCTAAACTGGAGAAATATGCATTTTAAGTTCTTTTTTTCTTGTTTGCTGTCTTGCAGTGTATATATTTCTTTGCATTACATACTAGCTTATTCAAGAACTTAGGGCAGCCATATTCATTCATTAAATTTCTTATAGCATGTTTTATTGCATAACTTTCTTATATTCATTTAGTGAGCTTAATACCATATCTCTATCATAAATGAATCCATCTAGGGCATCTTCTGCTGTGCAGGATACGAAATAAACATATAAACAAATGTATTATTGACTATATTGGTGGGGATAATGGAAAGGTACTTGACATATCATGAGGATTGTTTATCTGAACACATAGGCACTCATTTTTGTCATGTTGACTTAAGATTTTGAGTGTTAAATGTATAACATTTCGTTTATTCTTCCTTCTCCTTGCATTAAATTTGAGGTTTCCTGGGAAGTTGATAAGCTGATAGATCCACTGTGCTTGTTCAGGACTGATTGCTAAATTTTGACTGCTGTATCTGGGTAGTGGTTATTTAACACTGAGACGATGGTCAATATATGCACCATTTACTGTCATTTGGGACAGAGCAAGCAGTAGGGTTTTTAAATGTCATGTTTGGTTGTAAGTTATATGAAGACTAGTCATAACCCGTGCCAGTGGGCACGGTTCATTTAAGATTTTTCCCGCGAAATTTTTGTTCCCAAACATTATTTACACTGTCAAATTTGTGCGGAACAACAAATTCGGCGTAAAACAATAAATTCGGCGAGGGTGTCCTTGTGTCGGAACAACAAATTAGCGTAAAAAATTTAGCGGGCGCCTTCGACGCGGGCGCCGCGGGCGCCTTCGGCGTGGGAAAGTAAATCATCTTGTTGCCTCATGTGTCACAGAGACGATGTGCCCGCGTTAAGGGAGTGATCATTCGATCCGCAGAATCATTCAATCTGCCGCATTAAGTGTAAGTTAAAGTTTTTTCCCCTCGAAATATTTGTTCCGCAAAAAATTATTTCCACAGCCGAAATTGTGCGGAATAACAAATTAGCGTAAAAATATTTAGCGGCACGGGCGCCTTCGGTGCGGAACAACAAATTCGGCACGGACGCATTCGACACAGAACAACAAATTAGCGTAAAAAATCGGCGCATGCGCCTTTGGCGCGGAACAACAAATTCGGCGCGCAGAACAACAAATTAGCGTAAAAAATTGCGCGGGTGCCTTCGGCGCGGGAAATTATTCTCATATTGTTGCTCCATGCGTCGAAGAGACAGTGGGCCCCGCGTTGAGGAAGAGATCATTCGATCTGCTGCAACATTCGATCTGCAGCATTAAGTGCAAGTTAAAGTTTTTTTCCCCAAATGCATTAATTGCGTGCACTCTACTATTCCCTAGAACCTTTCATTCTCCATAAAGTTTCATTTCCCCAGAAAGTTTCATTTCCCAAATGCATTAATGGATAAACCCAGAATACTATCATGGAATCTTGTATATACTTCTACTGCTGGCATGTATTTAAGTGTTCTGGAATCTAAGATGCAACGAATCATCTAATTCCAACTAACTAAAAAAAATTTGAAGATACAACCTTTGAAATATCACATAACTTAGGTATGCCAAAGCCAAATATCGAAAAAATTAAAAGAGAGAAACTCAACACGACATGAATTATTCATTTGTTTTATACATTCACTCATTCATCTTTGAAAGATTTCCGGCCAATAACAAATAGATGGAGTAATAAGACATAGAATAATAAATATTTGATATCTCTCTCATTGAAGATGCAACGAATCATCCAATTCCAACTAACTAAAAAAATTTGAAGATACAACCTTTGAAATATCACATAACTTAGGTATGCCAAAGCCAAATATCCAAAGAATTAAAAGAGAGAAACTCAACACGACATGAATTATTCATTTGTTTTATACATTCACTCATTCATCTTTGAAAGATTTCCTGTCAATAACACATAGATGGAGTAATAAGACATAGAATAATAAATATTTGATATCTCTCTCACAGAAGAACACTGGTTCAAGAACATTTGAGGTTGCCATCTTGTGTTTTCCAGTTGTTGTAGCAATGGCTTTCTTCCTTCTGACCGTAGCTTTTTATAGGATGTCGCCGAGCATTTTAACTCACATGCAGGTCCACATTTTGCGCTGCATCAAGAACACAATAAGCAATTGTGTCAGGTTTTATTTTTGATTTCACAAAGCAATATCTATGTTATCTACTACGTTATCTACTTGTAAGCTAGTAATAAGAAGTATTGCAAACATATGGTCATTGCGAAGGAGTCCCTCTCCACCGGCCTAATTTTTTTTGGGGGAAATGACAGTTTATCAGAGTCAGAGTCAGTAAGATGTAAGTAAACTAAGATGATCACTCAAACATGTTTACATTAAAAAACTTACTGGACAAATAGCTGCGGCATCAGAAGGCTTTATTAGACGGCAGTGTGGCGAAGAAAAATCACAGTTAGATATTTCAGCGACCTAGAAGAAAAACTTAAATATATAAATTTCTGAATGAAGAACATGGAAAAATTGGAAAGAGGATTAAAAGGAACCCAGAACACACATATTTCAAATAATGGGATGTGCTTTTTTCACCAACTTCTTAATAAATCAACTTCTGCAAATCAAATACTGGAGGGAACTCTTATCCCCAATGAATTTTGACCCCCGTTCTGATGAACTTTGCTTAACCCCAAATCAGTAAACATAAGCATTAAGACTTAATTATCCAGGCTTGCATATATGAAAGGACAATTTGTTTCCTCTCTTATCTCTTAAAATGAAGACAAAAAATTGGAAGGGCATATCAAATGTTGACAATTGGCAATCTTCCAAGTCATGGTGCATTGGATCACATATGCAATAATCAAAATTGTCAGAATTGACAAAAATATCTTTCATTATCAATCATGGAGCATTGTTAGTCTGTAGGTGACAAATTATCAAGAGAACAAAATACGCACATGACCCTTTTCCATTCTCTACCAACGACATACATACAGGACATACATGACAACTTTAAGTACAAAAAATCTGGTAATCCACCGCCTAATTTTTTTAGGATATCTGCTTTTGCATAACAGTTTGTGGATACTTGAAGCAACTATATCAACTGATGAGGACGAAATTAACATACATGTAACCCGCGTTATCAACTAAATCAACTTGAAGAAGAAGAAGATGATGATTGTTCAAATTGTTCATCATTTAAAGCATTTTAAGCTATTCAGAACAAACTTCAGCAAAAGCTTCATCATTTAATGTAAAAGTTTGTTCAAATTGTTCCAGTTGACATTGTTGTCAGCAAATGGCTATCATCAGCATTTAATGAAACATTCAAAACCAACTCAGTCTAACAAATTTTCAACATCATTTTAGCAACAATTTCAACAAATACGGCATGCTCCATCAAGATGTCGCAAATTAGTAACTTAGAATATTAACATTTTCTCAGAAGAGGTCCAAAAATAGGACAATATAAAATTCCATAATTTAACTTGGTTGGCTCGTTTCTCCTTCTGGGTTAGGGTCCGTTTACTAATGAAACCACCCTGATGGTGAACAAATAAAGCAAATAAAGAAAGACAAGAATTTGTATCGTTCGGCAAATTAACTATGTTTACATAGATCGATCGATAAGCATATATTTAGGGATATTTAAATAGCTTTCATCCCCTGTTCTGAGCCCTTGCAGAAGTACAACTCATATAATAACTTATTGTTCTCTTGAATCTGAGCCATCACTCTTCTTTAAGTAAAATTGCTCTTGATCCTCCATAAATTTGCATTAAACCGGTTCTGAGTGCTTTGGCTTGAGTGCTACGCATGTTTTTAGATCCAAGTTCAATTTAACTTCAGATCTGACATCAATTTGACTATTTATTCTGTCATAAGCCAAAAAACACATCAATGTTAATGAACTTTTCCTACTGTCCATGTTTTGCCATGTGCCTAAAACTTGTGTCCTTCATTTACTTGACACCCACTGGTGTGACCGTAGCCTAGTGCTCTCGTCGTACTTTAATCCCTCCCCTTTTTCTTTGAATGCAAGTCATTAAACAACATTCTGCTATCGGTACAATCCTAAAGCGGCTTTGATTGTAATGAGAGAAACTGCAGGTGCACAAAGAAAATTTAAGTACCAAGAGTCATGGAAGAGTTCAAGAGAGCTGTGGGAACTCAATGCAACTGACAACAATCTTCAGAATGCTGTGCCAGTTGAAATTTAGTTATTTTATATGACACACCTGAACAAATAGTTGGATGATTCAACAGCAGAAAAAGAATCTGCATACATGTTTCTTGCTGGAATATGCATATATGAACTCACCAAGTTGCGACAATGGGAAATGGAATCTTCACATATCGTGGCCACTCACGGATCGTGTCATACATCAGCTCTGCCTGCAAGTGCAACAGAAAATATAATTAGAACTGGTACCAATGGAACAACTCTGGCCATGACCAACAAATCTTTGGCATCTCAGTATTTGACACCCCCTCACTATAAGATTCACTCAAGATCATGAAGCAGACCAAGAAACAAAAGACAAGGATTTTTACAAATCTTACCTATTCATGTATGCTAAAAACATCTGGCCCACCAAGCTCATAGATCTTCCCCATATTGGTACCATCATCCTTCAATGAAGCTATGATAGCAGCGGCCACATCCACAACATAGACAGGTTGATCCTGAAAACAAATTTAATATAATGTAACTTGCATTTTAAATGAGTTGTATAATGATACATTAAGAGAAAAGTTCTGCTTGATGAAAGAGCAATTATCCAAAACAATCTCAAAAACAAAAAACGGTAATAAGAATACTTTGTAGATCCATCACCAAAGAGAGGAATAAAGCTCCATTTCTTGGCAAAATACGCCCATCTATTCAGAATACGATCTTCAGTACCTATCAAAGTTGCAGGCCTCATTATTGTTGCCTGCAACCAGAGCAAAAACATTACAGGAGCTAAGCAAGTCAGTGTAATTGAAAGAGATGATCAAAAATATTTAAATGCACAAAGCTAAGTTCCTTGGAAATTTCCAATTCAAGGTCTGGTATCATTTAACAAATAATACAGACATCTAACATGATACAACAATATTAGAGCACACAAAAAGATTAACAATCATAATTTAATTTTAAGTGGGATGTTAAAGGTAGCTTATTACTCAATCCACTATTGAAGAACATAGATGCACAGTGGCAATGATGCAGGCAAAGATCATAGGGCAATCGCCAGACCACAGTCCCTGCACTCTCAATGTTTCAAGCACATAACTTAAGGATTACATCTATTATACATTTGTTGTCAAACATGATAATAGGTCGTTGTCAAACCTGGGTTCTTGCGAGAAGAAGGCTGTTTTAGCGAATAATCGAGATGCCTCTTGCCTCTTGCTGCGAGATGCTTCTTGCCAGCCTTGGCGAGATTTCTGAGGGCTCAGGTGAGAAGACTCCAGAATCCAGATCTTGCTGCGTCCAGATTCCAAACTCCAGATCTTGTTGCATTGGGAAGATAAAAAGAAGAAAGAGCTCAGGCGATAAAAGAATAATGCTTCCGAGATGCCTATTTGCAGGCGTACCTTCAGAAAGAGCTCAGGCGAGGTGATGATGAAAGAGTTTAGGCGAGATTCCTCAGGCGATTCCTCAGAAATAGACTCTTGCTTGCGAGATGAAATAGGCAAGTAGAAGTGAACAGCCTCTTGCTTGCGAGATTGCGAACTTCAGACACAGCCTCCCCTGCGAGATTACGAGATTGTTTGTGAGCTCAGGCGAGATTGCGAACCTGCGAGAAACAGCCTGAGATTCCACCAAGAGTTCAGGCGAGATGAAAAACCAAGGGTTCAGGTGAGAAGGAGCAAAAAGAAGCAACAATTGAAAGAGCTCAGGCGAGATATGCTTGCGTTGGGGAGGAAATGATGTTTGCCGAGTGTTTGTGGGGAAGAGCAAGAGCCGAAGCGTTGGGAAGAGAAAGGGCTTGCGTTGGGAAGCTCTCCCCCCAAAAAAACCGTGTAGCTATCAAGTTAGTTACTTTCTCCAAACGTGTTTCCCAAAACGTTTTGTTGACTTTCGCCAAATATCGAGGCTGTTGGTTTCAAAAGTACGTTTAAAATACAAAACATTCATCTCAAAGCTCAATCCAAACCGTTCATTCCACAAGAATTGATCTTGGCCGTCTTTCTATCAACCTCTTTGTCCTAGTCAGCCCTAAGATTCAAAAATCTCTGTCAAATGTATAATAGATTTTTTACGAATGGAATTTGTGAGGAAGCTAAGTCAACAGTGTGACACCTATAGACTATGTCGTAAAGACTGTTGCATGGATATGGACACGGGACACACTGACCCAACATCATGGTAGAACTTAAAAAAGATTCTAATTTTTTACACTCAAAATACAAACATCATGTCTAATACATGTGTCTAATGCGTATCTGGCATGATATGACTCCATGTTTGAAGTGTTTGTACCACCTATCATGTAGTACTCTAATCTTTAGGCATGTGTATCTGTATAAACAGACATCAGTAAAGTGGGAAATGGGTTGTCATGGGAAAGTTTTTGTTTGTTAGATGCATAGACATGCATCTGTGTCTGTTGTGTTTGAGCATAATCTCAGTTTCAAGTTTCCCGAGTCTATCAGAACTTCCAAGACTTATCTAGGACCAGGAGAAGTTTGGTTGCCATAAGTCTAAAAACCTCATATATGGGACTATGTTGATTTTCTAGTTAGTATTGGTTTATTTGATCATCTGTGTTGTTGTTTGTAAACTGAATTCTTGAAGCATCAAGACTTTGGTGCGGTTTGATTAAAAATATATGCCTACTGCATTGCTAACATCTGGTACTGGAATCAATGTGTTTAATTGTCAATTCACATGCACACGCATGTGTTTGTGTGTGGTGTCTTCTAACCATAGCAAATGCTTCCAAGGCTACCACGAACCTGAAAATTCATCCGATTAAGCTTGCTACATTTGCACTGCATACTCTTCATAGTAGCATATCCCAGCCCTGCACGCTGCAACAATCCAAAACAATACCACAAAGATCGTGATGCTGGGCTGAACATTATAAGAATGATAAGGTGACTATCTGTACTTTTGTTGTAGACAGCAACCATGCGCCATCATTTAAAATACTTCTCTAAGTGAATCTCATGTGCTCGTGGTCCATCTGATTAACTGGTTTTTACAGTAATGCCCAAAAAATCTTGTAAAAATGCAAAGCAGAATTGTGATTATGACACCGTCTGAATCGTTGAAATTTCTCTAGCTGAATTGTAGTGTTCAACAAGTTATACTCTTCTTTAACATACCCAATACAATATGGAAGTCTTGTCATAATGTTGTTACTTAGAAATAAGTTAGCAAGAGGAAGAAAGAATTTGAAAAAGAAGGAAGATATGGGGTCCAATGAAGTAATTTTGATAGTGTAAAAATAGTCAAGGAAGCACACATGGTTTAAGAATGAAGAAAAGAGATAAGAACAGTGTACAAAGAGGGAAAGCAGAAAAATATGTAAATGTAAAGTAACATGGTCAACAATGAAGCATCGACTGTTGGAGGGATATCATCTATGAAAGAAAGGTAGCAAAGCTGAAGGAGTTGTGCAAATTGACAAATAAAATTATAGTCAAGAAGAAGCATATAGTATAAGAATGACGAAAAGTCGAGAAGAATCAGAGTATAAAAATGAAGAAGAAAGGTAAAAACAGTAAACAAAGGGAGTAATCAGATAAATAGGGAAATGAAAAAAATCACGTAATTAACAATGAAGCATCAAATGCTGGAGGGATATCAGCTGTAAAAGAAATGCAGTAAATGAGAATAAATTGTCATACAGATTGAAGAAAAAATAGTCAAAAAGTAGTGTAGAGTGTAAGAAGGAAGGGGGAGATAAAAACAGTAAACAATGGAGGAAGCATGAAAAAAATAGGGAAATGAAAAACAATGTGATCAACAATGAATAATGTAGCATTGAACATGGGATTATGCGTACTGCTAGGATACAATGAGCTTTTAACAATTAATAGGCAGGAGTCGATTTAAGTTGCAAGGAGATTTTTTGTTATACCTCACGGTAGAAGACTACCCCTCATTTTCAACAAGCCAACTTACTTGGGGACTTATAACTCTTTCAACAAGCCAATTTACTATATGTTAGATACCATTCCTTATGGTGGATGGGCATGTAACTCCATTCCTTCGAAGCTATTCTCTCTAGGAACAGGTTCGATTAGGTCATTCGAAATCATATATTAGAAACGCAACAACTTGGGGATGTGTTTTTCTGCAACAGTAGCGTGTGCTGTTAAACTTTATTTTCTTTACTTACCTGGACGCTGGGTTTGGTCCATGAGATAATAATGTATATGATGTTGAATAATAAGTTGGGAATATGTTCTGATTAGAGCAAGTTCTAAGTGTTAAGTGACATATATATTCACTGATGATGTAAACTTATAACTGCTGGGGTCATCCTTAATTGTGTATAATTATGGAAGACAATTCTCATATTTAATAATTAACGAACAGTTTCTCAAAGTAATTAATATCAATTAATGTTCTTTGAACCCGATCAAGATATTTTGCTTGGTTCAGTGGTAAAGGGACGATTGGCAAGAAATATACTTGCAAAACAGAAGAAGTAGAAATTTGGGCATTTGTCACAAGGGAAAAATTTCTTTTGTTAAGTAATAATAAGGTCAAAATTAGTAGAAATAGAAAACATAATTTCCAGTTTAGATTTAAGAATTGTACCTTCCATCTTTAGAATAAGAGCCAAATAAGGAGTCAAATATGAATTGTAATCTCAGTTGTAATCGTCATGTATTTTCCTGGATTTAACATAGTGCAAATACGCTGCCTTTGGGCATCTCTTTATTTTAACATGGTGTTAAGCTTCCAATATAGTGTATTGTAGTTGTTAAAACTGTGTACTATAGCACTACACTATTGTGTGTTAGTGTAGCTTACATTAACATACTTTAGTAACACCATGGTCACCAACCCATTACAACCACTTCTCCTTCGAAATTGCTATCATCGTTGTCTCATGACTATCACAATGTTGCCATTACTGTCTTCATCTTCGTCTTAAGTTGTGTGGATTGTTTTCTTTTGTTGAATTGGTAATGTGTGTTTTTGGATCCCAAGGATCATTGCAAATGGCTTGGAAATTGACTGGTTGATTAATCTCATGGGTGGAGTTCAATGGAGGATCATTATAGGGTGCTTTGTGATTTATTCTTTTGTTAGATCAAAAGATCTAAGGTGGATTCTGAGGGAGGACCACTGTAGGGTGATTTGGAAGTTGTGTTGTTTCTATATCTCAAAGGAAGATCTCGACTGATCCTGTTGGATGATTATTATGGATTGTTGTGGGAATTTGGATTGGTTTAAGTTTTTAGGAGTTTAGTTTAGTTTTTGATGTTTTGAAGAGCATTTTCGGTTAATTTGGTGTTTGAAATCTTTAGAGCAAGTTTTGGTTTGGTTTTTGGGACTTGAATGGAAATGTTTGATTTTATTTTTTGGTTATTTAGGAGGCTCCTGGTTTTAATTTTAAGTTGTCTTGGAGATTAATTTTTTGAATTTATTTCTGATAAGATTACAGGTAGAAAGATGAAGACAATTATCTACAATGGAAGAATATTATTACAGTTATCTAAATAAGAAAGAGAAGAAGGGTTATCTGATAGATTTTGGATAGATTTTTGGGCTGAAATTGGAATCTTTATTGAAATCAAAGAAGAACACAAGATAATCGACCCCTTTTGAGAGAGAGTCGACCCTCCAATTTAGATCTACGGATACAACTACTCAACTCACTAGATCTATGGACTAATACTCTAAAACTAGGGTTTATCACTCAAAAATTGCATAAGAAAACATGACGGCTGTCCTAAACATATATAGGAGCAAATCTCGTCAAATAAGGAAAATACTAAAACCTTCCAAAAATAGAAAATACTAATTCAGTCCAAAACTTTCCAAAACTTTCCAAAACTTTCCAAAACTGTCCGACGCCTAATTTTGCTCCGCTGATTTCGCCTTGTGTCTTCTCTGCTATACGTAATGATCTCATCATTACTCCCCCCAAAAGAACCACATTGTCCTCAATGTGGAAGTTAGGAAACCTCTGCTTAATGATATCATAGGGCTCCCATGTCGTCTCATAGTCTGGTAGGCCAGACCACCTAACCAGAACCTCGCGCTCCCTTACCTGTCCGTGGCGAACCCCTAGTATCTCCGATGGCTCCAAAAGCACCTCCATATCTGCTGTCAGTGTCGGCAGTAGTGAGGAAGAAGGTGTGTGGTCACCGATGGCGTGCCTCAAATGTGAAACATGAAACACTGGATGAATCGTGCCTCCATATCTGGAGCCCATGTCGTCTCATAGTCTGGTAGGCCAGACCACCTAACCAGAACCTCGCGCTCCCTTACCTGTCCGTGGCGAACCCCTAGTATCTCCGATGGCTCCAAAAGCACCTCCATATCTGCTGTCAGTGTCGGCAGTAGTGAGGAAGAAGGTGTGTGGTCACCGATGGCGTGCCTCAAATGTGAAACATGAAACACTGGATGAATCAGGGGGGGAGGCAGCACCAGTCGATAAGCCACCTGCCCAATACGCGCATCCACCTTGTAAGAGCCAAAGTAACGAGAAGATAACTTCTCATTCTGCATGTGAGCCAGTGATTTGTGTCTGTATGGGCGAAGTTTCAAGTAGACCCCGTCGCCCTCTGCGATCTGAATGTCTCGCCTGTGTCTGTCAGCTTGGGCCTTCATCAACTGTTGTGCCCGTAATAAATAACGCTTCTACTCTTGAAGCATCTGATGACTCTCTTCTAGGAACTGCTCCACCTGAGAGACTGGTGTGGAACCCCGACCGTAATGCAACAAGTGCGGTGGGTCCCTCCCGTACAACACCCTAAAAGGAGTGGTCTTTGCCGCCGTATGGAATAAAGTATTGTACCAATACTCTGTCCAAGCCAACCACCTTGCCTACTGCTTCGACGCATTCGATACGAAACAACGGAGATATGTCTTGATACTCCGGTTGACGACCTTCGTCTGGCCATCCGTTTGTGGGTGGTACGCCGTGCTCCTCTTCAGCTTTGCCTCTGCATCTTGAACAGCTCTCTCCAAAAGTGACCGAGGAAGACATTGTCCCTGTCTGTAACGATCGCATCCGGTACTCTATGCAATCGAATTACCTCCTTGATAAACAATGCTGCCACTGTCACAGCTGTGTACGGGTGCCTCAACGTCACGAAATGTGCGTACTTGCTCAGCCTGTCAACCACCACCATGATAACTGTGTATCCTTCCGACTTCGGAAGCCCTTCAATGAAATCCATGGTGACCTCATCCCAAACTCGATCTGGTAATGCCAGTGGTTGTAACAATCCTCTAGGAGCTGTAGCCATATACTTGTGACGTTGGCAAACGTCACACTTTGCTACCCATGCTACTATGTCATTCTTCATCCCTTCCCAATAGACCTCTCTTATCAAGCGCTAGTAAGTCTTGAGGACACCCGAATGACCCCCTATTGCACTCCCGTGGAACTCCTGTAGCAATGTTGGAATGTGAGTCGAGCTCCTCGGTACCACCAAACGTCCCTTATGCAGTAAGTGATGTCCGTCCATCATGTACTCTGGATGTGCTGCGGGATCCTGAAGTAACGCCGATCTAACCTTGTCCAGCTCCCCATCCTCTGCTATCTCCCTCATCAGTGGCTCCAAATCCAGCAAGACTGGCAGCAAAAGAGCCGCCAGCTGAGAGTCTACCTCCCTCCTCGACAAGGCGTCAGCTACCTTGTTTTCCAATCCTGACCTGTACTGGATCTCGAACTTATACCCCATAAGCTTCGTCAGCCATTTCTGATATTTCTTCGTAACCATCCGTTGCTCCAGCAAGTACTTGAGGTTCCTCTGGTCAGTACACACCAGAAATGGTCGGCCCAGAAAGTATGGCCTCCACTTCAGAAGAGCGAGAACTATGTCCATTAGCTCGCGCTCGTACACAGACTTAAGCCGGGCTCTAGCTGATAGTACCTGACTGAAGTATGCGACCAGCCTCTGGTCCTGCATCAAGACCGCTCCCAGTTCATAGCCCGACGCGTCGGACTCCACCACAAATGACCTGCTAAAATCCGGAAGTGCCAACACCGGAACACTCGTCATGGCCCTCTTCAGGGCCTCAAATGTTGCAGCGGCTTCCTCCCCCAATGAAAATTGTCTTTCTTTAGCTGCTCCGTCAAGGGCCAGGCAATAGTGCTGTAGTGCTTAACAAACTTTCTGTAGTAGCCTGTCAAGCCTAAGAATCCCCGCAATCCCCGTAAGATGGTAGGGCATGGCCACTCCACCATAACCGCGATCTTCGAACTCTCTGCCTCGACACTATCAGCGAAGACTATGACCCAGGTGTTCCACGCTCCGCTGGCCAAACAGACACTTCTTTCTGTTGGCAAAAAGTTGATGATGATGTAACTCCTGTAGCACCATTGTCAAGTGCTCCACATGCGCCTCCCTGGTCTGGCTGTAAACCGGTATGTAGTCAAAAAGACGCACAAATCTTCGGAGATAAGGCCTGAACACCTTGTTCATTAAGGCCTGGAATGTAGCTGGTGCGTTGGTCAACCCGAAGGGCACGACCAGAAACTCGTAATGGCCTTCATGGGTCCTGAAGGCCGTCTTCTCTACATCTCCCCCCTCATTCGGATTTGATGATAACCCGACTTCAAATCGATCTTTGTGAATATTGTGGACCCATGCAGCTCATCCAGTAACTCATCGATCACTGAAATAGGAAACTTGTCAGGTACAGTTTTCTTATTCAGTGCCCGATAGTCTACACAAGATCTCTAGCTTGCATCTTTGTTCTTTACGAGTAGCACCGGGCTGGAGAACGGGCTAGTGCTGGGCTGGATCACTCCCGCCTGTATCATCTCATCCACCATCTTTTCGATCTCTCCCTTCTGAATCTGGGGATAACGGTAAGGCCGTACACTGATCGGTGCAACTCCCTCCTTGAGCACTATGGAGTGCTCGTGATTTCGTGGGGGTGGAAGTCCATGAGGTTCCTGAAAACCCCTCCCAAACTGGTCCAACACCTGTCGGATCTCTGCAGGTATGTCCCCCCTTCCTGGCCTGCTGTCTCCACCGCTAAACCCTGTAGGCTAGCTCCACCAAGAAGCCTCCACCCTCCGCTTGGAAGATCCTAGCCATCACCTTTAGGGAAACCCGTGAACGGCACAGACCTGGATCCCCTTGAAGCGTCACTAACTTGTCCCCCTCCTGGTACTTGATCCGGAGCAACTTCCAATTCGTCCTGGTTTCCCCAAGCTCTGCAGCCATCTCATCCCTAAAATGACGTCCGTGCTGCCCAGATCTAGCGGCAAGAAGTTCTCCACAATTCTGACCCCTTGGAGGGTCAGTACCACGCCTCGGCGTACTCCTCTCCCACGCTCTACGTGGCTGGTGCCCATCATCACCCCACAGCTACCCGTATCCATCTCCAAACTTTGCTGCTCTACAACTCGATTGGAAATGAAATTGTTGGTGGCCCCACTGTCAATCAGCACCATCACCTCCTGCTCCGACATCTCTCCGATCAAATTCATACCGTGGTTCGATGTGAACCCCACTACGGAGTTGAGTGATACCTCCGCAACATCCAAATGTGTCTGCTCTTGCTCTTCCTCTGCCGCCTCCAAGAACTGCTCAACGTCCTCCTCGACATCGGTCTCTCCGTCCTCATGTACCAGGAGCACCTGTAAGGTTCGCTTCTGACATCTATGCCCAGGGCCGTACTTCTCATCGCATCAGAAGCACAGTCCATTCGCCTTTTTATTCGCCCACTCCGTTTCTGTCATTCTCTGAAACGGCCCACTAGGCTGTGCGACGTTGCTCTTCTCCTTGCTCGCCTGAAGCCCACCAGTCTGTCCTCCTACTGCTGCTGGCTTCTGCCCTCCTGCCTGGCCTGCGATGCGAAAAGTACCTCCGCTCCAACCTCTCTTTGTTTGTCGCTTCGCTGCGTTCTTATCTTCTGTCATCTGTGTCAGCTCCATAACATCCATCAACCTCCTTGGCAGCTGCATGAGTAACTCAGCCCGAATGTTGGGCTTAAGCCCTTTCATGAAACTTCCCATCAAGGCCGCCTTCGAAATACCCCGCACCTGTCTTCCGAGCGCCTCAAATCGCTCCACATAGTCCTGCACTGTCTCCCCCTGCTACAGAGCCAGGAGCTGCTCGTACAAGTCACCTCTATGGGTATCTCAAAATCGATCGAGCAAGCACTCTTTGAACTCCTCTCAAGATCTGATGTGCCGCCACTGCTGTTTCTATTGGTACCATCAATGGCATTTCCCTCCAAACAGAGCCCGTCGCCTGGTCTCAGGCTTCGTCAACCCATTCACCTGAAAGTACCTCTCGGCCCGGTACATCCAAGCATATGTGTCATCTCCATCGAAAACATGCATCTTCAACTTTCTGACCCTGTTCTCCAACCCCGTATTGCCTTGATACGTCCTCCCCCTTGGTAACCCAAAATGAAACTGATACTCGTTTGGCCCTCTCTTCATCCCATAATCATTCTCCTACGCTGCCATTTTCCCAACCTCCATCATCCCTAACTGGGCCTCGGTGCTCCCAAGGGTTACCCCAAGGGTTTCCATATCCTCCTCCTTGTTGCCGGGCGCTCGCTGGATGCCCTTCTCCTCCTGAATGGTTGGCCAGCGTCCATGGTCCTTGAAGATGATCTTCAGGCTGCGCGTTTGCGTATTGGGGATGTGTCGGGCCTTGACGAGCACCTTGACGAGCACCTGAACTAGCTCCCAAAAATTGTTGTACACCTGAATCAGTCCCGGGGGTAAAAAACTGCCATTGCCCATGCTCTGGAGGCTGCGGCGCCCCCAAGAATTATCTGGGAAGCCCTGCGCCCTACCATGGAGTAGCCTGGGGCCGCGCGGCCACGAGGAAGTCTCCTGGGGCTGTGTTGGGTTTCCTGCAGGCCCGTCGGACCCCTCAAAGAGGGCTAGGGTTCCGACGGGCTTCTCCCGACGCTTCGCTCCATCCAGATCTGCCCCTTCGCGAGCTTCGCCTTCTCCACCGGTTGTCTCCTCGTCCAAAGTCACGATCTTGCTCTTTCCCTTGTCCAAAGGTCGTTCCTTTGGTCATATATATGAAGATTGAGCAAAAAAGTTACCATTTTGGACTTGTCTTGCTCGCGACGTAGGTTGTCTTGTTTCTTCATCCACGCCTTCATCGTTGCCGCGAGATCGGAGATCTTCCCCTTGACGAAGTCGATCTTCTTATCCATGACGTCATTCTTCTCCTTGAGGGTATCGATATCCCCCACCTTTTCCTCTAGATCTTCCACCTTAGAACTTGTTCTCGTCATCGCTATGTCGGATCTTCACGCTGATACCAATTTGATAGGGTTTGGATAGATTTTTGGGCTAAAATTGGAATCTTTATTGAAATCAAAGAAGAACACAAGATAATCGACCCCTTTCGAGAGGGAGCCGGCTCTCCAATTTAGATCTACGGATACAACTACTCAATCTCCTTAGATTTATGGACTAATACTCTAAAATTAGGGTTTATCACTCAACAATTGCATTAGAAAACATGACGGCTGTCCTAAACATATATAGGTGCAGATCTCGTCAAATAAGGAAAAATACTAAAACCTTTCAAAAATAGAAAAATACTAATTCAGACCAAAACTTTCCAAAACTGTCCGACGCCTAATTTTGCTCCGCTGATTTCGCCTTGCGTCTTCTCCGCTGATACGCAATGATCTCATCATTATCTTACCAAGGATCATTTGAGTTCTAAAGCAGAATTATAGGAGCTAGATGGTAGTGGTACCATGATCTTCGGTCATGTTTTAAATACATTAAAAGCCAAAATTCAAAATTTAGTATTTACATTTCCATTTTGATCCGACATTCTTTCTTTTTAGTCCATGAAGCCAATCCTAATTTTTTTGGGATGAAGGCTAAGATGACGACATCGACAACATTTCCACAGTGAAGGAGTTATATAAATACATTCAGGAGCTATGTCTAAGGAAGAATAAAATAATTTTTTGTAAAACATTTAATATCATTCAGGAGATGTTCTAGAGTAAGAAAGAGAACAATACCTCATCTTCACATTATATGATCAAGATGCATAAACAATAGGGTCAACTAGCGTTGTTGAGTTTCTTGGGTAGCTTGCCACCGGAGTATACTCCAACATGACCACAGTGATTGGTGGCTTTGATGTTAATTCCCAAGTAGGTTTCCAAAGGAATCTCTAAATCTTGTGATGGATCTGCAATTTTGGCCCTCGAGGGGTGTTTTGGTAATTTTCGGATTTATATGGGCTTTTTCATATTTTTCAGTTTAGGGTCTTTTTTATAATTTTATATTTTCAGTTTATTATATATATGGGCTAGGGGGATTAGGGATCCTCATGCATATTTTGAGAAAGAATTATTGAGAGGTTGAGAATTCTCTTTATCTTTGGGAGAGTACAGTCGTCCTTTAAATCGATGTCTTGGGAGAGCGGTCCACATCTTTAACATGGTCACCATCTTGTATCCTTTCTATTTTCAGGTATTTATCAATAAAAATAGCAACTTCTCCCAAAATCTTCTCTTTCTAGCCCTGAATCATTCCTTTACACTAAAACCTCACCTTTTCACCAAAAACCTTATATTTATCCATCAAAACCCTAAGAAAACGTTAAAAATTATATTTTTATTGTAAAAACCCATAAAAAACCATAAAACCTGCTAGAGGCCCGTTGATACGTGGGAGGAGCATCTGGGGCCCAACAACGTCTGGGGGCCGTCGAACATCGACGATGATTTTCAACAATTTTCTGGACTAGAGGATGACATTGAAGAATTTCAGGGGCTTCACAGACCTCGCTACCACAACAGAGAGGTGACGCTGTCGATTACTTCCACCTTACAAGGAGTTCCGGTAGGATTATGATGAGGACCATGGTTTCGAGGAGGATGCTGGCAACATTGATTCAGAGGATGTTTGGAGCGGCCATAGAGACAGAGGCAGAGGCCCCCGGAAGGGTTAGGTGCATCACCGGAGGTACGACATGACCATTACCATCCTCCTTACTATAGACATGCATGAGTACGGGCAGATCATGTACTATTTGGGGTGGACCGTCGAGTAAGGAAGCTGAAGATGCCTATATTTAAGGGAGACGATCCCATTGTTGGATTTACAAAGCGGAGAGGTTCTTCTCGGTGGCACTCATTACTGAGGGATAGAGATTAGAGACGGCTGCTGTGTGCTTTAAAGGAGAGGCTCTTTCTTGGTTTCTATGGAAGGAGCAGAGGGAGCCCATCCTATCATGGATAAGCTCAAGGACTGTCTGGTGGACAAGTTTTGGGATACCCAATGGGAAAACCTCCAGGAGCAGCTGATGGCACTGGAGCAGGATGGCTCTGTTAGGGAGTATAGAAAGAAGTTCGAGACACTTTCGGGACGAGTCAGAGACATACCTGAGAAGACCTTGAGAGGGTGCTTCATGAAGGGGCTCAAGCCCAACATACGAGCATAGCTCTGCCTCCATCAGCCTTGTGGACTGATATAGACGATGGATTTGACACAACTGGTGGAGAATTGCCTTACGGAGGAGCGAAGATCGAGATGGACCGAGGGAGGCTACTCTTTTCACAGCCAGCCAGAGATAGGAGGACAATAGGCATCCACATGGGTAGATCAGTTTAGCAATGAGAAGCACAATGCGCCATAGCCAGGACGACAATTTAGGAAGATGACTGATGCTGAGATGTACGAAAAAAGACAGAATGTGTTATGTTTCCGATGCGATGAGAGGTTTACCCTATGTCACCAATGTGGCGTATGAAAGCTTCAAGTATTGGTACTAGAGAGGGATGGGGACGGTGGGGTGGAGGGAGAAGAGCCATGTGGAGATGAGCATCTCCACTTGGAGTAAGGCCTTCATAGACTTCATGCACCACCTTGAAGACAAGGTGGATTTTCAAAGGGCGGAGTAATGATAGATATGTAATTTAGGTCTTTTAGGGATGTTTTCGTAATTTTTGGATTTATAGGGACTTTTTCGTAATTTTCTGTGTAGGGGTCGTTTTTTGTAATTTTATATTTTCAGTTTATTATATATAGGGGCCTCGGGGAATTGGGGATCCCTAAGCATATTTTGAGATGGAATTATTGAGAGATTGAGCATTCCCTCTATTTTCAGGAGAGTGCAGTCGTCCTCTAGAATCGACGACTCGGGAGAGTTGTTCACCTCTTTAACATTGCCACCATCTTGTATCCTTTCTATTTTCACATATTTACGACGACTTTTTCACCAAAAACTTCTCTTTCTAGCCCTAAAATTCCTTCATTTACCCTAAAAAGCCAACATTTCTACTAAAGACCATATCTTTATCCATCAAAACCCCTTGGAAAACCCTAACAATCATAATTTTATCATCAAAAACCCAAAAAAAAAATCTTTTCATCTTGCTGAAGCTGGGTCATGTGAATGGTTAGCTTTGGTCATCCAATAGAAACACTTTGCAGCTGTCAGAGGACAAGGTGAATGCGAAGGTGGTCATGGTCCAGATGGTAGCGTAGGAGGAGACTATAGGTGTGAAGGAGGCTGATTTGGTGGTAAAGGAGCATCTTGGAATTTGAAAGATTTGAGAAATTGTTTCAGTTGTAAGGAGAAAGGTCATACTAAACACGCATGTTCTAAATTGTATGGTAAATCTGCATACATAGCTTGCACATCACAGGAGCTTACTACTTTAAAATTTAGGAATATGGTCATGATAGATGACAAGTTCAAGTGATATCAGATGTTTCCATAGTTTCAAACGGCTCATGATACATCATGGTCATTGGCAGAAGAGTGAGACTCGCATGATTATTGCTATATGATGTGAATGGAGATGTTGATTAAATCACTTATAATAAATCTAGTTCAAATTATTTGTGATAAGATGAGTATGTATTATGTGTATGCTATAGCTTGCGAGACCATGTTAAAGAGAATAATAAGTTTCCAATTTAGAATGGATAGAGATAGAAAAAATAGTTTATAGTTTAGATTTAAAAATTGAAGCTTCCAATTTTAGAATAAGAGTCAGATGAAGAGTCAATATCATTGAATCTTAGTTGTAATCCTCTTTTATTTTCATCTATATAAACAATGGAATACCCCAACTTTGGATTGTGGCCTTAATTACAATCTTTACACTTCTGAACTTATGAAAAGCTCTGTTTTGGTTCATAATGGGTTTACCTTCTCATTTGAGGAAAATACCAACTTCTGTCTAGCGTGCTGATGGCAATATTTTGCCTCACTGTTGTAAGCACCTATCTAATTTTTAAATGACAAGGAAAAGTATAGACCAAGTATTGACAAAAATTGCTAGTTGTTATTGTTATATTCTGCCTCTTCTGTTTCCACATAGAGAAAAATTTAAGTTGCATACTATGTGATATTACATCACATATCACTGATATTTTTCTTGTTTCACTCAAAGCCAAGGAGAATTGAATGCTACATTAGGCTTCTTTCTGGAGAATTTAATTTACCTTGATGAAATAGGCTATATTTGTTAAAATATTGAATTGTTACCATCGACTCTCACCACAACTTTGGCGTTTTGCTGCAGCGGCAGGGACCTTAATATGGAACCATAATTAGGTTTAGATCTCACCAAACATGCATTAAATGAGCATTACAAAAATAACTGCAATGTAGAAAATCACAGGTTTCAGCGCATAAAAGAGCACACCATGCGAGAGCGTTTTAAATATAAGAATATTATCCTTAACCACGACAACTTCAAAGTTTTGGTGTAGTGATATGGACTGTATGAATATCCATTCTTGTGTGTGTGTGAATAGTTTCACACCTTGGAAGATGCTTAGCTGAAGGTAATACAAACATTCTGTTTCTTTTTTGTTTATCTTTTCTGTTTTCTGTAATTTATATTCACTAAGACAACCTGATTCCGACATTTATGTGTCTTTGGATTCTCCATAGTACTTTTGCTTTCTCAAAGTACTCCATATGTAATTTTTCCATGTACATTCTGACAGATGCCCAACATAGAAAATTGTTCCAAGTTTCCTTTTCCTATTAGGAAAAATCGGGGAAGCTCTCATCATTCTGGCCCTGGCTTGTGCATACGAGACTTGTTATTATGATTATACTCGCAATAAGCCTTGTTAGATATGTAGATTATGATTCTATTGTTCTGGACAGGCATTTATTGATGTTGAGAAGGATTTAACGGAACGGGAGACTCCAATGGACAGGTTGATCTGTGGAGATGTTGGATTTGGCAAAACTGAAGTTGCGTTGCGTGCTATCTTTTGTGTGGTTTCTTGTGGAAAACAAGTGATGGTTCTAGCACCAACCATTGTTCTGGCCAAACAGCACTTTGATGTCATCTCTGAGCGATTTTCTTGGTATACTCATATAAAGATTGGACTCCTCAGCAGGTTTCAGGTATTCCCTTCCAAGTCTACTACATTTACTTTTTAACAAGTCCTGGCTATTATATCTGTCAGAGACTCTGATGCTGAACTTGAAAATATGTACTGCAGCTAGATATGCATCTATTGTCTGTTCAGTACAATATTCAATTCAATAAAAGAAATTCATTTGCATTTTCCCTTTCCGGAAATGAAAAATCATTGTGTGGTTAATTCCATGTAACAACAAGGAGGAAGAAGAAAAGAATTTGTGGAACTAGTTTCCTTTTTATTGCTAACTTGGAAAAGGAGTGCATGCAGATATGCAGTAGTTGACACCATCTTCTGTTTAACTTGGAATTTTGTTTGATATTTTTATTTGGATGAAACAATAAATTTCTCTAGACTGTTGCCAGAGTCTATAAGAGCACAAGGTATTACAATGGCATCTGTATACAAATGAAAACTGAAAAGTTTTGTAGCTAAACTAGCACATTAGCTTTCTGAGCCAAGCATTTAAGTTGCCTTGGCCGGTATTTTCTGTCCAAGAGAGCACTAGTGAAACACAAACACACACGGGCCAAGGCAGGTGAATGGTAGGCCGCACCCTGATCCCTTATCCAGTGCCACCCCTGCCCTAAACTCTTGTAATTCTTACTTACATATTGTTAGAGGTATTTTGTGCTGGACCAGACAGACTTGACGGTGGGGCCCACTGCGACCGAGTCCGAAAGATATGCGAGTTCTCGTGGACCGCTCAAGAGTGGCCTGAGAGATTAGCTTGACCAAGTTGCTAGCGTGGCTTTACAAGGTGGGTCTACACTCGCCGACCCAGTTCGGCCACGAGGCTCATACAAGGACGACCTCCACGAGGCCTGCCCTTAAACAACCATTCTCTACAGGGACGATTCCCACGATGTCGGCTTCCAACAATAACAGTAATACGCGGATGACCTCAATGAGGTCGTCCCCTTGACAAACATGGCTTCTCAGGACGACCTCAGCGGTGCACGCCTGAGGTCAGCCGCTTCGGTTGCATCATCCAATAGTCTACTTGCATGACAGTTCAACTTCCATAAATACCATACACAATCAAGTGACGCGATATGGCGATACCCTCTCTAGACCGTTACGAGCGAAAAACTGTCGAAATCCATCCGTGTCTTGCCTAATCTGAAAGTCGGCAGGTATTCTTCCTTATTCGTTTACTGCACAATCTGAGGAGTCGGTTACGCGGAAGGTTCTGTATCTTCCTATCTCACTTTGACGTGGCATAGCCGATCCCCAGCCCTATAAAAACGATGGATCAATGTGATCCTAGATACGCACAAACAAACGCAAAAACATTACACCTCCTTTATCATGCTTGGAACTGACTTAAGTATCGGAGGCGAATCAGAGACCACCTCTCTAATCCGTTCTTTTCTCTGTTTCAGGCATCGGAGAAAGAGCATCTTTGTTAGGCAAAACCTTGCTCGGGTCTTCTGTTGGTCTAAGATTCCCGCATTGCATCAATGATCGCATGTCGCGAGATCTCATCAACAGTTGGCTATAGAGGAAGGGCATTGTGACAACTGTCATTGTATAGGCTCGCACATCATCCACTCCGGCAACTCTTCGACTCTCCGACAACTCTCCCACATCATCTTCCTTGATGGCGAAAGGCAAGAAGATTATGGCAGGCGAGCCAAGCGGTGCGCTTGAAATCAACACCACCGACAAATGGACAACCCGCTGGTGGACCATCTCCACAAAACTCTAACGCCCTTATAATGCCTCCTGTTGCTCTCACAACGGCCGACTTCTAAGCTCTCATGGTTGAGCTCCGTGAGATGCGAGAGAGTCATGCTCGTCAGGTTAGGAGCAATGAAGTTTTGCACGAGTTGTATCTATATTTGGTCTGAACCAGGACCAATGCCCTTCGAGATTTTCAACCATAGAGTGTATCCTTCCAACGAGGAGCATGTGGAAGATGAAGACGCTAGGGAGACACATGTCTCCAGCAACACCAAAGGATCTGAGAGTGACGACCAAGAATGTCGCAAGGATAATGCATGGCCTTCTGCCAGCTGACACACCAAAAGTTCTTCATCCGTGACAAACGAGCAGCCAAAGAAGGGTGACACGCCCAATCCCGAACAAAAGACCACCACGGGACGAGCAACCCATGCTCTCAGCGGAAGAGCAGATCGTCAACTTGCAGCGGCAGATCGACAGGCTTCGGCGAGGGGACCTAGACCCCCCGAAAGAGACGAGCCTTCTCTTCGTCTCACCCTTCACATCTACCATCCTTAACACTCCCTATCTGGGGAAGTGCACTCCGTCTTCCGCGGATGATATCGCAAGGTACACCAGCGTAGGCGAGCCGGTCGAGCACCTTGAGACCTATATCAAATACATGGAGTCGAATGACTACTCTGCAAACCTGATGTGTTGCGCCTTCCCGAATTGCTTGACTGGTGTGGCTCGACAATGGCTTAGAAACTTTCTCAAGGGGTTGCTCGTCGACCTCTGAGGACGGTTCCTCTCACTTTGTTGTCCAGAAAGTGACGAAGGAATACCACTAGTCACTGACATCCATTGAGCATGGGCCAGATGAGTCCAATATGTCATTCCTAGCTCGCTTCAACCGAGCTCACATGGCGATCAACGTCTACCCGACGACATCGCCAAGATGGCTCTTTAGGCGAACTCCAGGAACGGGTTTCACTTGAAATTCGAGATCTGCAAGCAACGATCTCAAAGTTAGCTCACCTAGGGAGCCGAATCAACTGATTCATAGCTGTAGAGGAGGTATGCAGGTGATTAGCTGATATCCTTAGGTCCTCTTGAAAGAGGTCTGACCTCGACTCGGACACCTCATTCAAGTGTCCTAAGCTGGAAAGGTGTCCAGAACACTCTCAGAGGGTCAGATGGGGGACCAAGTCTCCCGAGATATGGATCTACACCACTCAGTCGGCCACACCGAAAGAGATCTTTACCAAAGCAGGGAAGGAGTTCGATCCTCCACGACATCTGCCAGACCAACCCAAGGCAGATAAGTCCAAATATTGCAATTTTCATCACAGGTACGGCCATGTCACCGACAACTACAAGTTTCTTCGGGATCAGATCGAGTGCCTCATCCAGAGAGGACGTCTCTGGGAGTTCAAGATATCGGAGAGGGACGACCCTGGAAGATCTTAGAGCAAGGGCAAAGGCCTTACCCTCATCCAGTGTGATTGCCCTCATTTTTGGTCCTATCACCATGGTCGGCTGTAACGTGGCTTAACTGTCCAATTGTGTACAGAAGAGTCTCGCTCGACAAGCACGCATGCTTCTGACCGAGCTCTACTCTGTCGTTACCGAAAGGGCTTCAAAGAAGCTCAAGCTATTCGAGGTGCCTCTGCTATTCACAGTTGCTGAGGCGAGGAGAATTCACTAACTCCTCAATGACGCCATTGTGGTCAACACGCAGATTACCAACCACAAAGTTCGTCTCATTCTAATCCAAGGGTCCGCATGCTTGACTGCTCAGCTTCCATAAATACCCTGCGCAATCAAGTAACACGATATTTGGCGATCTCCTCTCAAGACCATTACAAGCGGGAAACTGTCTAGATCCATCCACCGCGCAATGAGCGACATACATAATATGGAAGTCAGCTGGTATCTTTCCTTATCTGTTTACTGCGCAATCTAAGGAGTCGGTTATGCGGAAGATCCGAGATCTCAATAACTTTCTCTGACGTGGCATAACCGATTCTCAGCCCTATAAAAATGGTGGATCAACGCGATCCCTTGTATGCACACACAAACGCAAAAACCCTAGACCTCATTTCACTTGCTTGAACCCGACTTAAGCATTGAGACGAATCGGAGGCCACCCCCTCCGCCCCATTCTTTTCTCTGTTTCAGACACCGGACAATGAGCATCTCGGCCCGATGAAACCTTACCCGTGTCATGGTGAGAGATTCCCGCATTTCATCACCAATCGTGCGGCGTGAGATCATTGCATCAACACATATAAATAGAAAGCATTGCAGTTAATTCGGCTAAAAATAGTTGTCTGCAAAATAATGCCCATAATAAGTCTGTGGAGGACTTTTGGCACTGGGTTAGTTAAGCAAATTCCCATGATACCATCTGAGGTGGAAGTTGATGTGGTTTTGTCGGGCACTCATTGAGTGCTTGTATATCTGATACCATCTGAAGTCCCGTGCACTAGATAAAAGTTCAAAGATAAAATGAGGGTAAAGGAGAAATAGCTTTTATACTCTACATTCCCCGTATGATGGAGTCAAGCAGCATACTTATATTCTCATAACACAACTAAATCTTGAATTGTCTCGTAGTCGATGACTCCAAGCTACCAAGAGATTTAACCCTTGTTTGGTTTTATGGATAATTTACTATTTTTCTTTCCCCCTCTAGGTATCTTTAAACCAACATTTCAGATACTTTCTTAAATACCTTTATACTGGCAGCCATTCACATATTTTCTAATACTATCTGTGTACGCTCCTGTTATGGTGGTGTTCGTAGAAAGTTGGAATATTATTTGTTGTGTTTATCTCATATGAGTGCCTCATGAAAACCTGTTGAGATGTTCATACGTTGAGGTTTATGAGGGCCTAGGCTCTATTTTACTTGTCTTCTTGCTTTTACGCTGTAGTATAAACTGATTTAAGGTATATTGGTTCATTTTTAAGTTGTTATCTCTGAAATTTCTGACTAAGATGTCATCTTTTTTAAAGCAAAGGATGAAAATGATTTAATACATCAAGGGCTGTTTGTAATAAATCCTTTATACTATATAGGGTGTTTCTACTCTTTACCCCAGTTATAACGAGGCAATGATGTTTTGCCCATGATTAATTGATTAAGATTTTGGGTTGCTCTCCTTCTGTAGTTCCTAGTGTGATGTCAAGACAACTTTAAGGTCCGCTACTCTCTACAGGCAGCCATTTCATCCTTTTTCTAGACCTGACCTGCAATCGAGGAAATCGTTTCTGGATCTGTACTGCTTTTTCATTTGGGTATATTCTTCCTAGAATTGACAGGAAAATTCCACCAGACCCCCCGAATTTCATTTGCTGCTTACCTTATAAAGGAATCACCATATTTAATGCCAGTATCCACAAAAATATTTAGTTTATTTTAATTATTCATAGACTAAAATTTAATGTCTTTGACAATTGATTATGATGATGCAAATATGGATTTCTATGCACAAATTGAGTCTTTACATATTATTTCCCTTCTTACATGCTGCAGACCAAATCTGAGAAAGAGGAACATCTGTCAATGATTAAACACGGGCATTTAGACATCATTGTTGGAACCCATGCTCTTCTTGGGAATAGGGTGGTCTATAACAACCTTGGTCTACTTGTCGTCGATGAGGAACAGGTCTTCTCCTGGCTTTGACATGCATTCATTCAGACAATTTTATATTTGGTAAAATAGCATTGAGACACTTTCGTCATATATCATGCTTGTGTAAAGATATGAAAAGAAATTCCATCTTAGATAAACTTTTAGTGTAAATATTAAAGGATAAGCTAAAATCATAAGTATTACTTGTTAGTTTCTTATGTGATGACTTTCCATCTATGTATTTTGTAGTTCATATATATCTGGTTTTGATGCTTTTAGCTTGACTTTACTATTATAACGCAAACCCCCATTTCAAAATGGTTTGGAATTAAAATTTGATGTCATTGACTAACATAATAACTCTTTTTATCACTTAAAAAAAATAAAAGTATTAGAGAAAGACGATGTTAGATTAATATCCAGTAGTCCAGATAAATATTATGTTAGATAAACATCCTCCGCACTGTTCCCATCCCACAGCCCTAAACATCCTCCTCACTGTTCCCATCTCACAGCCCTACATGGCTGAAGCGTTCAATTTTTCCCCCTGAAAAACATATCTATTTTCGAAACCAAAGAACGTTCTTTGTTTTCCAAGATTAGACTAATTGGTCTCATCTCAAAGCCCTAATTGGAGTCTAAATCGTCCAGAATATTTTTTAAAATTATTTATTTTCTGGAACTCAAAGAAAATGCCCCCCTTTCCAGACTGAGCACTAGCATTAGTTCCTTTTCTCTCCTGCCCAAAGCGTGCCTGTCTTTCTTATTCTTTTCTGTTCCAGAAACGTTCGGGGCCTTAGGGATAGCTGATGTACCAGAAGAGAATAGCATATATGGGATAAGAGAAGAAGAGAATCACCAGAGGGTCTAAAGAAAAAGAAAATAAAATGGAAGACAGAAGAAGAAACGTGCAGAAAAAAGAAATATGATAAACATATGTTCATGTAACTTTTATTCTCTCAACCTTGTTAACAATTTGCTAGAGATGTTTTACTAGCTTAACTTGCTCGCATTATATTTGTATTGTATAATGGATCAATTAATTATTCTTTTTGTTCTTCAAACCAAGCAATCACTCCTTCTCAGGAGGGAAAAAATTAGTGTCGATGTGATTTGTTTTCTTTTCTTTTTTTCCACTACATTTGAGTTCATTTCTTATATTTTGTCTATTTTCATTAACTCACATTCAGGTAGATTACACCGGAGTTCACAATACCGGTTATTCTTGGTTTATTGCAAAGCCCATATCTATTGGGAGACCATGCCAGGATATAATATAATGGCATGGAACAAATTATTTTTGAGAAGAATATTATGATAGTTAGTTTCAGGTTTTTATTAAAGAAAATCTGAAGGTTGAATATCTCAGCAAAATTCTAATTGAGTAGGGAAGTCTAAACTATGTAAATCTTCAACCTCTGAAGGCAGAAAAACATTTTAATCCATTAACTAACAATCAGAAAGTAATAAAAAATAATTTCAGATCGACCTCTTGGAAATTGAAACTTAGACATAACTACAAATATACTTTCGAAAAACAATGAAATACCACTCTTATTTTTAATATGAAAGAATGACGTGTGGTTGGACCAAGGAATGGGTAGGGGCTCTCATGTGAGGATGTGGAGGAGGAGTTTTGTTTAGGGAGGCTTGAGAAGCGTCCTTGGGCTAATGGGGTGTAAAGGGAAGAAACATAATTGTTGCTTCTCACATGTTTTATATGCGGACAATTGCATAACCTGCTGGTCAGGGCTACAGTTTGGTATCATGTTACATGTCCTATTGTGGCTCTGTTCATCAAAAACTGAACGTTACTGAGCATCTTGACATTCTGTCTAGTTATCTAAATTTTACATAAAATTAGGACGTCTTCTCTTGTTTAATATTTAATCTTAATGATATTATTATGCTCATGATATTTGTTTAGCTCCACGCCGTATGGAGGGTGATTAATATCTATGTCATCTAGTTTTTGATGAACAGAGGTTTGGGGTTAAACAGAAGGAAACAATAGCATCATTCAAGACTACGGTTGATGTTCTTACTCTTTCAGCGACGCCTATTCCACGGACCCTATACTTGGCATTAACTGGATTCCGTGACGCTAGGTAATGAATCTGTGAGGATATAACTGCAGTTTAATATTCATTTTTTATATGTATGACTTGATTAATTACCAGTTTTACATGCCAACTTGTGGTCGTCTGATAGCTGTTAAAAGGATATGTTGATAATAAAGTTTGGCTGGGATTTTTAATTTCAAATTTAGGGTTTTAAGGTAGATCCAAGGTTCGAAATCTTTGTTTTCGTCTTGGTATCGGCAGATGGTTTGTAGTATATGTATCAGTGATACCGAAAGTATCGGGTGATACGTATTGGAAGTATTGAACATTACATATAAGTTACCTTAGCTTAAAATGGTTGTTAGTTGCCCATATATGTTCATTTTCAATGAGTGTTTCACTTATACATAGATCTTTCTATCATTCAGGGCACTATTCTCTCCTTTTAACATATTCGATTGCAGGCTAATATTTTGTCGCTTGATTTTGTCCGGGAAATATTCTAAAATCATTATATAAAATAAAACAGAAAGTCAAATTTAGTAATTAAAACCTTGAATCTGCTCTTATATTAGTTGTTATTAGTTACCATCAAGGGTATTGGATGGTTTCAGCTGGATCGTATCGGCATGCTTGAAATCTGATATGATAGTTATCGGTATTGGTCGAGATGGTAAACCTTGGTTAGATTGGATCGTTAATTCTATTTTACTTACACAGGTTTAAAGCATAATTCAATCTTCCATTGCTGCCTATTAGTTTGCGCACAGTAGCTTGTAACATAAGTCATGTGCAAGTTTAATTGTTTATAGGAAAGAGTAGAATAATTTGAAAATTTGAACATCTAAACAATAGATTTTACATAATTAAAACATACTTGAGCAGTCTATTTACTCAAGCATATGTGCCTACATTTACAGCATATGATTGGGTTTATGTTAGACCCACGGGCACCCGACGCACGCAAGGGGGGGGGGGGGGGGGGACGCGCACACATGGGCAAGGGGAGCCGACCCAATTAAGGGCATTTTGGTCTTTTGCTTATTTTCTATTAGGAGGAGGGTTTTCCTATTTAAATTAGGGCTAGCCGTCATTTGTAGGCATGCTTGATGAATGATATTTCTCTTGAGCATCCTTAGGTAGATCTAGATTAAACGAGTGCAGACGTCCTCTATCGGCGTCTTGGGAGGAGAATATACCTTTTTGTATTCAATTATCTTGTTATTGCTTTTATCTCTCTATAAAACTTGCGTCTTTTGTTGGATCCTAACAATTTGGTATCGGAGCACGTGACGATCCATGGCGGCTTCGACAAGATCGCAAGACAAAATTGAGGCTTTGGAGGCGAAATTTATAAGCGAGATCGATGAGATCGAGAAATCGTTGGCGGCAAACGATGAATCCATGGCAAAGTTGACGGCTTCCATCAACTAATTGGCGGCGAATCAAGCGAAGCACGACGAACAATTCGCGCAATTGATGGGAACCCTAAATCAATTGGTGACGAACAACAAAGAGGATGTGAACCCTAAATCAGCAGGAACGTCGCCACTTTTGGGCAAGGGGAAGGATAAAGTTGAGAATTTTGACCCGGAAAACGATTTTTTGGTGGAGGATTTTGTCGAAGATGAGGAAGGGGAGCCGTGGAAAATCGACTACCGCGAAGAAGTGATGCAAAAGGCGGCGGAAGCGCAAGGATGGGCCGGCGGCCACTCCCCACCGCATCGGCAGGCGCGCGCGGCACATGGGGGCCGCGGTAGCCCCCCAAGGGCCCCGCCGCCCCCAAGAGAGCCGCCAGGGAGGCGACGGGCTCCCCTGGGCTCGCCCATGGGCGGCAAACCCCCCAGGGGGCCGGCTAGCCTCCCGGTGGTTCGCCCAGGGGCGGCGAACCCCCCTGGGGGGCCGGCGACCTTCCCTGACGCTTGGGGGGCTGCTGGGCCCCAGGACATCCGGGCGGGGCCGTCAGCCCTGCCCCAGGCAGGCCGCGGCCCCGTCGACACCTCCAGGCATGCGCGCGGCCTTCCGGGAGCTAGTGGGGGTGATTTTCAGATGGGGCAGCTGCGGCGAGAGGCACCGGCACGTGACTTCATGGATGATTGGGGACCCGGGAGATTTCAGGAGCACGGGGACTACGGCGAGGATTATCTGGACCCTTTCGACCCTCATTTTGATGACGGGAGGTGGCAGCCACCGCCCCACCACCAGGAGAGACGTACAGCAGGCGCCGACGGGGGATACAGAGACTATCAGGAGTGGCCAGAGGGCAGATTTGGATGCGGCGAAGGGCACAGAGACCGAGGAGGAGGCCCCCATGGGGGCTACGAGCGGCGCCAGGAGAGGTATCAGCACTACCACCAGCCTATACAGGGAGGAGGTCGCGGGGACAAGGGGGATTCAATATGGACCGACTGAGGAAGCTGCAGATGCCTATATTCGATGGAGCGGATCCGGTCTCGTTGATCTATAGGGCAGAGAGATTTTTTAGAGTCTCCCAGATGACTGAGGAGCAGAAGTTGGAGGCTGCTGGCATATGCTTGGATGGGAAGGCCCTGTCATGGTTTCAGTGGAAGGACGTGAGGCGCCCTTTCGCTCATGGGACGAGATCATGGACCAAATGGTAGAAAGGTTCAGATACCCTCACGTGGGGAACGCGCAGGAGCAGCTGCTATCTCTCCGACAGGATGGTACAGTGAGAGACTACTTAGAGAGGTTCGAGGCTCTTTCAGGACAGGTGCACAGGGTGACCGACGAGACGATGGAAAGCACCTTCATGAAGGGGCTGAAGGCCACTATCCGCACAGCGGTACGCATGCGTAAGCCTCAGAGCCTGATGGAGGCCTTGGAGTACGCTCAGATGGCAGAGGACTGGCTGATGGAGGAGAGAAAGGTAAGAGGTGGTTGGAGTGGACCGGTTTCACGGAATGTCCCGACCGCGACAGGGGAACAGAAGGCAGCTACGGGGGAAGATCAAGCAAGTATTGAGAAGACTGGAGAGCAGAGCAGCGCACTGCCAGCGGGGGGTCAGTTTAGGAGGATGACTAACGACGAGATGAGTGAGAAGAGGCAGAGGAGGCTCTGTTTCAGATGCGATGAGAGGTTCACTGCAGGACACCACTGTGAAAGTCGTAAGCTGGAAGTGTTGATCGCAGATGCAAACAATGATGATGATGTGGAGGACGAGAGGATCGGAGATGACGACGACTCCCCTTCGTAGTAGCACCGCCTGTGATATCAAGCACCACCTTGAGAACAAGGTGGATTTTCAGGGGCGGAGTAGTGTTAGACCCACGGGCACCCGACGCACGCAAGGGGGACGCGCGCACATGGGCAAGGGGAGCCGACCCAATTAAGGGCATTTTGGTCTTTTGCTTATTTTCTATTTGGATGAGGGTTTTCCTATTTAAATTAGGACTAGCCGTCATTTGTAGGCATGCTTGATGAATGATATTTCTCTTGAGCATTCTTAGGTAGATCTAGATTAAACGAGTGCGGACGTCCTCTATCGGCGTCTTGGGAGGAGAATACACCTTTTTGTATTCAATTATCTTGTTATTGCTTTTATCTCTCTATAAAAATTGCGTCTTTTGTTGGATCCTAACAGTTTACTCTCCATAGCAAAGCCTAGTTGAATCATGGAGCAGATGTAGTAATTATGAAATTGCAGATGTAGTATTATTTGTGTCAACAAAGACATAATCGAGACCTCTTTTTTTAGATGCCTCTCAAGCGCTAGTGTGGAGGTTGAAGTTGTCATAGTAAGCTGACTCGTGCCCTCATTTCATTATAGACGTCTTCATATACTTTGCGAATGACATTATTCATAATGACCTTATGGGTAATCTCTATTTTGTCTAAAGAAGCCATCGTAGTCTTGTCATATATGTTAAGGATATGTAAATGCATTTGACGTAAAAATAACATATGGAACATGGAACATAGAACATAGTTCTTTACTTAATCCAGTTGTTGTTGGATAATGAATCTTTCAAGAAACAAATTAGGATAGTTGGATAAACACCAATTGTAGCGACGGACTCTACAAGTTCTTCAAAACATTTGTGGATCATCAATCCAACTAAAATCTATCACTTATAGCTTCTCACTATACTGGAGAGAGAAGGGAACAGAAGGTCCGCTACTTATTCAAATCAAAAGAAAAATGTGTATAAATTTTTCCCCTTTTTCGCTTGATTTAAATTCACCTAGCATTAATGAATAAGTTCTTCATGCAGATTCCTTTAACAACCAACAAATAGAATAATTAAAACTAAATTTTTACATCCCAATTTGAAATAAAGGAAAAATATAATAACCAAAAGAAAAATAGCAATAATAAAAATGAGGCTCTACATCCTATACATAATATGATCAGCATATTATAATATGATCAGCATATTATTGGTATTAATGAAATACAAAAGACTAAGCATAATACTGAGGAAACACATGCTTATTTCCATCAACCTTTTTAAAGGGACCAACCTCTATATGCTCACTCCCTGAACCTTATTTCCATCAACCTTTTTAAAGGGATCAACCTCTATATACTCACTCCCTGCACCTGAACGGCAAGATCTCCTTGGTAGGTTCCTAGAAATAGATAATCATTTTTAAAACATTTAAATATTTAGCAATTTTAAAGAAACATAAATCAACAATTCTCTTAAGATAAACAACTTTATTTTTAAAATCGTTTAATTATTTAGCAATTAAAAAGCATAAATCAGTACAAGATGGTAAGGCTGTGTAGTAATATGACAAGTATGTTAACAAGGCTGTGTAGTAAATTAATATTCTTCACCGTAACCCTGTTCAACTCCCTGTAGTAAACGCACATGCTTCACACACATCCTTTTGGATCTATCCTTCTTCTTCACCACTAAAATAGAGCACCCCATAAAGATACACTAGGTCGTATCCACCCTTTCAGCAAAAGATCATCCAATTAGGTCGAACATACTCCAACTCGGGTGGTGCCATCTGATAAGGTTGTCTAGAATAAGGGTTGAGCTCCTGGTACTGTGATGGACCGCATCCGTGAGTATGCGTATTTTCATAGTTTACGTATTTTTATAATTTTAAAGGTATTTTTAAATGAATTTATGTGATTTTAAAATGATTTGTCAGGATTATAATATCAAAAATAATTTCAAATCAATTATAAAGAATATTTTGTATCATCAAAATAGTTATAGCATATTTTAGTAATTTCAAGTGTCATCAAATATTTTTAAATAGTTTATATGATATTTTCTATTTAATATCACTGAAATAGCCTTATTAATTATTTTTCTATATAAATGTTATCAAAATGATTTCAAACTTTTACAATATGATTCTATGGTTATTTAGTATTCGCAGTAATTTTTACGTAGTCAAATTGACCTGGAATCCGCAAACCCACGACCTAAACACTTTGATCCAAAACTCGTATTTTCGTAGTTTAAAATACAAAATGGACTTCATTTTCATGATCCTCGCGTGGATACGAACATGTGGAATTTTTTCTGGAATTTTTCGGAGTCATATGTGAAAAATGGTATTTTAATATTAAAATAATAATATGATAATACTACTTTACTAATCACCTATCCTTAATTACGTTTTTACCTTAATTATTTACCTAATCACCAACCCAAAACGCATGCACACTGATTTAAACGTGGTTCATGAACCCACACTTAGTCAAGATCCCCAACCACACCCTTAATTGCAATTACTATTAGATTAATATTAAATTATATTCTAACCTCTATATATTAGCCCACTAACCCATACTCTCATCTACTCATGCAGCCACCAGCAAAACCCATGGCAAAACCCATGTCCACGCACTGCTCCACCACCTCTCCTTCATCTCCACCACCACCTCCTCCATCACCATCTCATATTCTTCTTCCTCACAAGCCATACAACCAACCAAAGCAACAAACACCCACAACTTCTCTCCTCCACTCTTCTTCGGTGAACCGTCGTCGCCGCGGCCTCCTCCACCGCCGACCGTCGACCTCGGCAAGCTCCACGCCCTGCCACGAAGCTCGACGAGCTTCCCCACAGTCGAACCCATCGAAAAACTCCACCAGACTTCTCCCGCACGTTTTGCCGAAGTTTACACTGCCGGCCGTCGCTCCTTGGCTGTCGTCGCTGTCGCCGGAGGACCACTGGCCGCCCATCCTCTGCCCGCCCCCATCTTCGTCGCCTGAGCCGCCGGTTGCCTGCAAAACCCCCCGTGTGTTTCTGCGTGAGTGAGGAAGAGAGGGTAGATGGAGAGTTTTAGAGAGAGAAAGAGGGGGGTTTTATTAAAAAAATTAGAAACTTAAGATATAAGCCTCAGAAAATTTAACAGAGAGCGCCAGAAAATCCAGCACAACGCATTGGCTACATTTTCATTGCAATCAGGCAAATATATCTTCCGCAGTAATTTTTTTAATGTTAAAATCTAATTTTGCTATTTTCACTTAAAAATTAACATCATTAATTTTTCACGTACACCGGTATACCAAAAAATTATATGTAGTACTAGATGAGACACTCATTTTAACACATTGTTTAAAGAATTCCGACGTGTAGTTCTCTATGAATAAATCGTTGAACATATTGAGAAAATCATTTTCATAATTTAAAAATTCATTTTGGATATTTAAATTAATAAAAATACCTAATAATTATTTTAAAATTCTGAAAATACCTGTTAGCCTTAGAAAAATATTTTATGCTTAAATGTACTCATCTGCTTGGTTTTGACTATTTGTGCGTACATTTCTTAGCATAATTGTGTATTTTTACGTAGTGAAAATTGAAAATTGTAATTGTAAAATTCTGAAATTCTGTAGAAATATTGTTTGGACTCCTGAGATACAGTGGACAGATTATACACATCTGATATATTACAATTGAACAGAAACGACTGAACGACTGATGGAACTCATATGATTAAACATGAAATGTCAAATAGATACTACACGTCTTGATCCGATACTTGACTTGACCTGTGGGATTGGGGTAGTCTCTCTGTTCTAAAAAACTCGCCACGGCGACGCCATGGCACGCCATGGTGGCAAGGCTCCACCCTTACGCCCCGTTAAAGCCCAAGTTGGCTCTTTAAGGTGGCACGCCGCCATGGCACGCCATGGCGACACAAGGCGCGCCACAAAACATAAGGCACGCCTTTAAAAACAAAATAAAAAATAAAAAAAGCACCCGGGTCCGCATTATAGGGCTAAGAGAATCCGAACCCGACCCGTTCTCATTATTTGAGGCTTCTTTTCATTTCGTAGCCGCCGGCATTCGATTTGGGGCCTAGGGATTTTCATCTCGCTCACAACAGCCGATTCGCGACGCCTTCGTCTCCGGCCGCCCTCGTCTCCGATCCTCCATTTGAACGGCATCGGCGTCGCCGTCTTCTTCAGTTCTCCGGCCGCTCTCGTCTCTGGTCCTCCATCTGAACGGCATCAGCGTCGTCGGCTTCTTCAGTTCTTCAATTCTGCGTCGCCGGCTTCTTCAGTTCTTCAGCTCAAAAAGGAGATCTCTGCGTCTTCTTCTGTTCTTCCTCACTTGTAAGTATTCTATTTAATTATTCAATATAAGTTTTATTTTTTTCTCTAATGTCTCACGTTTAATGTTAGGGGTCAGAATTTGTGCATTTCGGTCTATTTCGTACTCTAGGAAATTTTTAGACTTTCCGAATACTCAGCTCGTCATTGTTTGGCTTTAGGCAGCACTTGCGAACAAAGTTTATTCAAGATGTTGAACTAGGACATGCAAAAATCAATGTTCCGTCAAGTATCAGCAAATTTCATTTAGATCCAATTATCCAAATAGTTTTAACAACTGTGTTAATCAATTGCTTTGATATTAATGACGTATTAAGGTCACATGCTGTTTAGTTATGTAAACAATTGCTTTTTAGTAAAGTAACACTTTAGTTAATTGTAAACAGTAAGCACACATCTCAATGTAGATGGAAGGCTATGGATTTGGTAGGATTTGGAAACTAATCCATCTAAGTGGAGCAAAGTTTACTGTCTACATATATATATTATATAATATATATACACATTTGCCGCCTTAAGCCACGCCTTGAAAAACGCCAAGGCTCCGCCAAGGCTCCGCCAAGGCTCCTAAGGCTTGAGGCTTGACCTCGCCGCCACGCCACGCCTCACGCCATTTAAAACCTTAGGTAGTCTATGGTCAAGATAATACAGGAGTGTCTGGATCCACTCTATGGCTGCCTCCAACACGCAAGGCAAGCAACTTGACTATCGCCCAAGATATGTGGTTGGTAAGTAGCGCCACGGGTAGCTCCCGTGATGGGGTGCATTTTAGTCACATTTCGTACTCTTAGATATGGACTTAGCATTAGAACACTTGGTTTTCAAGTATTGCTTTAACATCTTGTACAGTCTTTTCCTCACAGGTTGTAAATTGCTATCAAATGTTTAACTGCTGCAGCTCTTACAAATTAAACTTGTTACTTGCTTCTATGTACTCACACCATGCTCATCTGTAAAGTTATAACTGAATCGATGGAGCAGAAGTGATAATTGGCATTCTTACTATTGTTCCCCGAGCCGGTGTTTAGGATCACTTGTGTCCAAGTCTGGATCACCCGACGGGTATATTGACCTGCTTGGCCAAACCTGACTGACCCGTTCGTCTGGATCAAGCTAGAATTCCAAGTATCATCAATGCAAACATTGATTATGATTATATCTTGATTTCAGCTTGGCTTAATTAAATTATTTAACCTTTTTGTTATGGAGATTATTTGCGAGTAAACCTCGTTGACGGGCATTTCATTTTGTTGTTTTATGACATATCCGTCAGGTATTGATAGTGAGTTCACTAAAGGTACTGCTGCAGAAGTCGAGCACTGGCTCGAAGACTACGTAGAGTAACTGCCTACTGAAGACTAGACGATCACCTTCGCGACTGCACTTTAAAACTTGGAATAATGTAATTTGTGTGCTATATTGTTTTAGCCATACTAGGCCTATGTTGTACTTTTTTCAGACGCTTTGGTATTTTAATAATGTCATATGTACTATTTCTTAAGTCAGCATGCAAGATCCTACCGTTTTTATTCACATACGCGTCATTGTGTTTAAGCCAAGGAGAAAAGAAAAGAATTATAGAAAAGAATATATATATATTCATTGTTTTAAGCACATCTCCGACTCGTCGCCTTCTCGCTCCCGGTAGAATGGGAAGCGGGGTGTGAAGGTACTAACTCGATCAAAAACTCAATGGCACAGTCCAGAGGTAGTCCAGTAAGATCATCTGGAAATACGTCCATAAATTCTCGTACTATCTCTAGCTTCCCTGGCTCAGCATCTACGGCAGTCACAATTACCGTCGTCGGCCTTGCTCTGAACCTTGCTAATCTCTCCGTTATGACTAACTTAAATCTTGGTTGATCAGGTATCTGGAACACCACTATTCCCATGCGACGGTCGATAGTTGTAACGTCCCGTTTTTCGGGTGCCGTGACAATTAAAACCAAGGTTTTAGGTCTCGGTTTCGGTATCGGTTTCGGTCTTTTCAAAATTTGGGTTTCGGTATCGGTATCGTCCGTTTCGGTGGTTTCGGTGGTAAGTTTCGGTTTGTCCGTATCGGTAGTTTTAACTTTTAAATACTTAAATACCCATCAAATAATACCAAATACTATCTACTATTAAACTATCAAATACTATTAAAAAAAGTTCCAAAAATTTTTTTGCTACACATTGCATTTATTTGCAAGTTTTCCCATTTGGGGCTAAAGTGTTGCTGGTCCCATACACATTTTGCAAAATATATTACATTTATTTACAAGTTTGCCCATTAGTGGGCAGCTAAAGTGCTGCTAGTCATATACACATTTTGCTAAAACCTATTACATTTATTTACAAGTTTGCCCATTAGTGGGCTGCTAAAGTGGTGCTAGTCACGTACACATTTTGTTTTTATAGTTTTTACAAGTTTGCCTGCCTTTATTTACTAGTTTGTCTCAGCTTAAGTTTAGGGCTCTTTTTCTCGCCGATGGCTTGAGGCGGCGGGAGGGCTTGAGGGCGGAAGCGCTGGAGGCGGCTGTTTAGGGCTCCTTCTCTCGATGAGGGCTTGAGGCGACGGTGGGCTTTTGGGCGGAGGCAGCTGGAGGCCCAGGTAAGTCTATTCATCTTCCTCTTTCACTTCATCTTCTTTGTTTAGATTTTTTTAAATTTTTAGCAGCAGCTGCTGCTTCTCCTCTTGTTCTTCCTCTTCACTCTCTCTCTTCACTATTTTTCTTATTGGGTTTCGGCCGGAACGTTGCCGTTCCGGCCGGTTTCGGCCGAAACCGGCCGGAACGGCAACGTTCCGGCTGAAACCGAAACTTTCCGGCCGGTTTCGTCTCGGTTGGGGGACGAAACCGGGACGAAACGCCTGATACCGATTGGTATCGGGTGATACCTCAAACCTTGATTAAAACAGTTATATGCAAGTCCTACATGTGCAAGTGAAGTCAATGCGGGGCAGTGCAACAAGAAATAAAAATACTCATAACCTAACATGTAAAAACAGTTCTGAACAGGGAAAAATAACTATATAATCTTATACTACAACTGAAATGTAAATATAACACTTACCTCAGCCAGCTCAAGGCTTAAAGTCTTGCACCGGAAGCTTTGACTCCTCGTGCTCAGGCGCCTCCGTATGATTCTGTGCGTCACCTAGTGGGGCAACAGAAGTCACACCACAGCTCAAGAGAGTAGACAATATCCGATCAAGCGACAGAATAATAACGATGCACAAAATGAGATATGAGCAACATTTATAAAGGTACAGTACAAAAATGTAACATGTTATGATTATTAATGTCATCAAACTACTGTAAGGTGGTACTCACTAAAGTGAACCAATTCTAGGTCGTGACTTATGAGTGTGAGTGCGATGTGAAACCTGAAGACCTTCTTGGACCGCAAGGGTGCTACCCCTGGCTGAGTAATAAACTACTCTGGATCCATTCAAGTGATAGAACATGGAATAAGTGATAGACTGTTGAATGGAAATCCTCCCAGATATGGACCAAAAGACATGCTCCAATCGCTTCCGCATTCTCACAATCATAAGTTTCCTCAAAACCCGGCGAGTCAAGATAAATTAATTAATTAACATTTTTAGCGTCGTCATATATCCTAAGTTTAACATCCAATTACGTAGTCGATATATCCTAAGTTTAACATCCAATTAAATTACGTAGTCAAGGGGGGAATCCATAGTCAATAATTGAATGTAGCAACCAGACATGTTAGAGTCGATCTCAATTCGACCAGTCATTTCTCATCAGTGATATCACAAGTAATATCCCATGGACTACACAATTTAACATAATATTAAACTTCTTAGTACTAGAATGCTCAAAGAGATAATTAAATGGCATGACCATAAAGCTGACATTGAGATAAAGTGAAGCAGTGATATTTCCCATTTCAAGATATTCCAGATCTGAACTGATATTAAAAATACGCAACTGTTCCAATGCAATGAACCAAGAAACGAAGGAAACATAATAACTGCTTGATAAAGAAAAACCCGAAAGTCAAACTCATAATGGCTCTATAGGTTCTAGGCCAGAGGGATCAGATTTGGGGTCTTTCATCACGTGGTGGGGGAACCCGAGCCTACGGCAAGATCTACGGAGTTTCTAAAAAGGAACCATGGGTTAACGACCAAGACAACAGGGGAATGTGGCTCAGATTCCAAGTAAACCACGCCGAAACCCAAAACGAGCGAAGGATTCAGCCGAACCCAAACCACAAGCTGAAAAAGGCAGCCGAACCCAACAACAACATATGAACACAAGACATCAAGCAGAAAAACCAGCCGCAACCAACAGCCAGCAAGGAGGGCCAAATCAGCAAGCAAAGCACCAGTCGCAACCAACATCAAGCAAGGAGGGCCAACCGAACCCAACAACAACCTAGGAACCCCAACATCAAGCAAGGTTGCCAAACCCCAATCTGAAACCCCAAAGCAGCCCTACGTCGAGACCCATAGACCACACAACAAGAAGGCGAGAGAACTAACCCCACGAGATAAACGTAGGGAAATCAAACCCCACTCCATTCTCCCAAATCATCCTCTCCCGTCCGTAAAGCCCCAATTTTTCTCATAAAACCCCAACGATCTCAACTCACATCTATGCATGCAACAATCGAAATTACAACTGAAGTATAGGGGATAGAGTCTACCAAAAGTATTGATGAGAACCAAGGAAAATTAAGAACCAAAAGACACAGCAAAATCCAGCAAGAGTCACTCAGAGAAAGCCGAAGAAATCAAATCGAAACAACCCAGAAATTATGAAGATACTTACAGATTTAGCAAGAGATTGAAGAAGAGAGGAGAAGAGAGTCTTATAGAGGTCAGAGAAATCGTAGTGGAGGAGCGACATCATCACAGCAAGGAGGAACAACTTCGGAGTGGCCTCGCAGGCCATACGAGGGGAGAGTGGCATGGAGGCGTCGTGCGAGAAGGACGAGAGGACGGGGGGTGTCGTCGAAAAGCCCTAGCGAGGGCTCTCGTGTCGTCGAGAGAGAGAGAGTGTGAGGGAAGGATCGTGTCGAAGCCCTAGCGGGCTTTCGTCGAATGGAATAAGGGGCGAAGGAATGAAATGAAGCCCGAGTGGACTTCGTCAAATGGGCCTGGTAAAAGAGAAGGAAAAAGGGGGAGGTTTCATAAACGTGCCCTAATAAATGGGCCCGTTAAATTCTACAAACCTTACAAAAAATTCAGTATTCGGAATTTTAGAACAAGATAATTTTAACAGAACATAAAAGAAATCCATCAAATGACTGGCAACAACAAAATGAAGATCAATTCAACCAACTGATAATACAATCTAAGAGCAGGGGGTGTGTCTCAATAGCTGACATGATATAAGTCTGGCACCTCTGAGGCGGTGGCGGTGGCGGTCTCTTTTGCTGATTGGCACCGGCAGTCATCGTCTGCTCAACTCGTCTTGAACAGCTACCAATTGGGTGCTATGATGCACCGCATATCAGACACAGCTTGTTCCATCGGCGGCACTCTCTCTTCATGTGTTCGGATTGATGACAATAGTTGCATATCATAGGGTGTCGAGTGATGGTCTCCGTTCCGGTCATCTTGAATGGTGTGGTATGCTCTGTCTAGATGGTGGACTTCTCTCGTTCTCTGGTGCGAGCGTTTACTGGTGGCGCTGGAGGTCGTTGGCTCTGCTCTGCAGCAACGGTCGGTGGCGATCGTCTCAGAGGGACTCCTGCCAGTCGCTCTCGTTCCTGCTCCCTCTGTACGTACTCATACTCCCGAGCAGTGGAGAGTACGTCAGCATGGGTCTTCAATTTTAACCCGACTAGCTTGATACGAATATCGATGTACATGCCCTGTTGAAATCTCTTGGCCCAAGCTTAAGGGGTGGACACCATGTCCTTGGCGAACATGAAACACCAATTGTTAGTAAATACAAAGTATGATTAGCGGTCACGTATCAAGTTACGCACCTATTGAGTTTAGAAAACTCAGTGTCGTTCTCCTCTACAGTCATGGAACCTTGCTTTAGGCCCACGAACTGTGCCTCCAACTCCATCTGTGCCTCTGGTGAGAAGTACTGGGCAGTGAATGTCTCCTTAAATATAGCCCAGGAGATTGGCTACACCAATCGGTCCTCTACAGAATCCCACCAGTGACTGGCCTCTCTAGTCAGTTGCAGATTTGCCATGCTAACCCACAAAGCTGTATGTCCCTGCGCTACCTTTAACATGTCGGTGATCGAGCGTAGCTACTCCTTTGCAGCCTAAGTGTTCTTTCGTCCTGAAAAAATTGGCGGGCGTAGCGATCAGAATTGCTGCACTTCTCCATCCTGCCTGGGTTCTTCCAGTATAGCCTGGATCATCTCTCGCAAAGCTTGGTCCGAGATCTGATGCACCGTGTTCGATCCCGCATTGTTGCCTCGCCTAGATCCTGATCCCGAAGTGTTTGCATCCATAGCCGCTCTCTTAGATGGTTTACGTCTCTTGCGTATGAAAACTTTCATACACACATATATCCATAAGATAAGATTGAGTCAGTCGAGTATCGTACTTCCTATCTGCTCTACACTATTCACGAGGCGATTGCGTGGGCCTGCATGGGCCACCACTTTGTAACACACGTTTCTCGGGTGTCGTCACAATTAAAACAGTTATATGCAGGTCCTACAGGTGCCAGGGAAGTTAATGCGGAGCAGTGCAGCAAGAAATAAAGATACTCATCACTTAGCATGTTAACACAGTTCTGAACATGGAAATAACTATACATTCTTACACTACAACTGAAATGTAAATACACCACTTACCTCAATCAGCCCAAGGCTCAAAGTCCTATACCAGAAGCTCTGACTCATCGTGCTCAGGCATCTAGCGGGGCAACAGAAGTTGCACTACAGCTCAAAAGGGTAGACAATATCCGACCAAGCGACAGAATAATAACGATGCACAAAAGGAGATATGAGCAACAATTATAAAGGTGCGGTACAAAAATGTAACATGTTATGATTATTTTGTCATTAAACTACTGTAAGGTGGTATTCACTAAAGTGAACCGATCCTAGATCGTGACTTATGAGGGAGAGTGCAATGTGCAACCCGAAGACCTTGAACCACAAGGGTGCTACCCCGGGTTGAGTAACAAACTACTGAGGATCCATTCAAGTGATAGAATATGGAATAAGTGATAGATTGTGGAATGGAAATCCTTCCATATAGGGGCCAAAAGACAGGCTCCAGTCGCTCCCACACTCTCGCAATCATAAGTTTCCCCAAAACCTGGCGAGTCATGCTAAATTATTTAATTAACATTTTTAGTGTCGCGATATAGCCTAAATTTAACATCAATTAAATTACGTAGTCAACGGGGAAATCCATAGTCAATAATTGAATGTAGCAACCAGACATGTCAGAGCCGATCTCAATTCAACCAGTCATGTCTCATCAGTGATATCACAAGTAACATCCCATGGACTGCACAATTTAACATAATAATAAACTTCTTAGTACTCGCATGCTCAAAGAGATAATTAAATGGCATGACCATAAAGCTGGCATTGAGATAACGTGAAGCAGAGATATTTCCCATTTCAAGATATTCCAGATCTGAACTGATATTAAAAAACACCCAACTGTTCCATGCAATAAACCAAGAAACAAAGGAAACATAATAACTGCTTGATAAAGAAAAACCCGAAAGTCAAACTCATAATGGCTCTAGATGTTCTAGGCCAGAGGGATCAGATTTGTGGTCTTTCATCACGTGGTGGGAGAACCCGAGCCTATGGTGAAGTCCACGAGGTTTCTAACAAGGAACCATGGGCTAACGACCAAGACAGTAGGTGAATGTGGCTCAGATCCCAAGTAAACCACACCGAAACCCAAAACAACGAGCAAAGGGTTCAACCGAACCCAAACCACAAGCTGAACAGTCGAACCCAACACCAACCTAGGAACCCAAGACAGTAAGCAGAAAATCCAGCCGCAACCAATAGCAAGAAAGGATGGCCAAATCAGCAAGCAAAGAACCAGCTGCAACCAACAGCAAGTAAGAAGGGCCAACCGAACCCAATAACAACCCAGGAACCACAACATCAAGCAATGAGGCCAAACCCCAATCCGAAACCTTAAACAGCCCTGGGTCGAAACCCCAGGACCCCACAAGCAGGCGAGGGAACCAACTTCACGAGATAAACGTAAGGAAATCAAACCCTACTCCATTTTCCCATATCACCATATCCCCTCTGTAAAAACCGATTTTTCTCACAGAACCCCAACGATCTCAACTCAGATCTTTGCATGCAAAAATCAAAATTAAAATTGAAGTATATGGGATAGAGTCTACCAAAAGTATTGCCAAGAACCAAGTAAAATTAAGAACCAAAAGCCACAACAAGATCCAGCAAGGATCACTAAGAGAAAGCCGAAGAAATCAAGCCAAAACAACCCAGAAATTAAGAAGATACTTACAGATTTCGCAAGGGATTGAAGAAGAGAGGAGAAGAGAGTCTTATAGAGGTCGGAGATGAAGGGTTTTCTGGGACCCGTAGGGCACAAAAACTCTAGTCCCGTCCTAAGTCGGACGGAACATAGACATAAATGCAGCGGAAAAATTTTATGTTAATCTAATTAACATGCAACCCTAAGGAACCAGACCCTATTAGCCAGGATCTCTGCCAACTTGGGGTGGATCTGACCACCCCAAGAGGGATCTAACTACTGCGAATAATTAAATGAAAAACTTAAATACATACCTGGAATCTCAGCCCTGGGGCAGGCGAGATGTTCCGCACCGTCTTCCGAGCTGCTCCCGTCCCACGCCGAGCCACTCCTTGAACCGCTCCCCGAACTGCTCCTCGAACCGCTCCGCATACCATCTCCCACTTGCACTCAGGATCATTTATCCCGAATGTAGGAGATGATTGCAAACATCTTTTGCAATATTTTATCCCTTGCATCAAATGCAAATTATTCTCCCTAACTAATTTCTACCTATTACTAGACGAAGATCGCACTCTGTGTGAGACCATACAGCCTGACCCTTACAACAGGTTGGGCTCGAAGCCCTATACGGCAGTGACCACGAGCAGTGGTTGCCGTCCCTGCTTCAGGAATCATCATTATGTGGTTAACTCATTGACATGAGTATTGTCGGGACCACCCTGACTGTTTCCGTGATGAATTCCGCAGTTATAGTCTTTTCGTCTAAACAATGTCGTGTAGATCAAGTCTAGGGTACGGTCAAACTGTCAACCCCAATAACTTGACTCCGGTTAGTTTCTATCGATCTTTTAGTCAAAAAATGTTGGACTTCTTCCAACATACTCTGGCCAGAGTTTTTACTAAAGACCGAACTAACCCTACGACACTAACTCCCATTGACCGGGAGAGACGAATCCTCTCTTGGTCATTACTCTCCTCATACGCTTCAAGTGTCACCCAATCAAAGACCTTTCGACAGGGCTTGCCTCGAAGCTAGGTCATTTGATCTAAGTGGCACCGTTCACGCACAGGTTCGTCAAAATGACCTCAAGTCAAAAGACCAACTAGCCTATCATCACACAGAGTCATCATTGACAGATTGGTCAATATAACCATATGATAACTCTTGTGGATCGTTCAGTGAACTCATTCTCTAATGAGCACCTGTGTCTCGTCAACGACTTCGTCAAGTCAAGCGATCATGAGATCATCACCACTGCTATACGGTGAAGACTAAGACACAATGGTCTATCCGATGTTTCGATATCCTAGTCTCGAAACATCTACGACCACGAACCCTTTTTAGACTTATGCTACAGACGGTCAAACATTTCTCCATGATCGAGATACTCATCTCGATACCTGTTTGACCTTGCATAAAGTCTTAGGACTTTACCTAAGTTAATGTCTAATGTTAACAACATTATAAAATAACTTAGATAAATTATTACCAAACAGCTTACTGTTATTTCGAACAAGATGTTTGTGCTATTCACACATGAAGATAGATAGCCTCGAGGGTATCATCTCTCAACATCTCCCACTTGCACTCAGGCCCATTTATCTCGGTATCTAATACCTTTTTACACATAAGTTTTCCCGACTTCATGTGGTAGAGCCTTCGTGAGTGGATCTGCTAAAACCGTCTACACTATAGACTTAGGGAGTTTCTATGTTCATATTAGACCAACCATTTGAATCTCATTCAAATAATTCACTAGGTCTGTCAGAATCCATAATATTTATTTCCCTGGATCTTATCCAGTTCATCGTACCTTACGATAATCATTTAAATTAGTTACTGGTCATTTCAAATGGCTCATATTTATTTCTGATAAAGTATCAAACTCTTTTGATCACTTTGTCAAAATATATGTTCCATCCATTTGATGCCTCGCATGTAATTTATACGCTCCCACTGACCTTGAAAACTATCTGGCTAATTCATATAAGTTGGTCCGTCTAAATCATATTTAGAAAAATGAACTTATAAGTGAATGCTCCAATTTTCATGGTCAACTTAAGCGTTTTACATCGAGTTTGGTCCGAGTAGATCTGTGCACATCTACTGGTGAGACGGTTTCAACATAATCCATTTTATAGGAATTAGGATGAAACCCGTTCTCGACCAACATGATTGCACTTCACTACTTTCTTTTTTGCACCAATCTTTCAACGTAAAGATTTACTTGCAGAAAGTGAGGAAACATTTTCCTTGGGTACGTAAACTAAATTCCAAAATTTATTTACGCACATGGACCTATTCTGATTGCATCAAGTTATAAATCGGAGTTACTACTCCGAATTTCATCCCGAAAGTTGACTAAGTTATCATCAGTTATGATGTTTAACTCGACTCTTCGTCTCACGAAATTCGAGTAATTATACAACTTCCTAATGATTGATTTAATGAATATCTTATTGATAAAGTCCTCACAGGACATTATCAAAACCTAGGCATTACTATATGGGACTTAACCCAGAAGGAGGACTTAACTCAGAGTCACTTACAATGGATCACACCAAGTCTAACTAAGTGTGATTCATACCTTTTAACACACGGATGTGTTTACAGACTTGACCTGAGAGAAAATCACATTTTCTTTTAGTTTCGCAAGATTTTATGTAGCTAAGTATTTGACCATTCGATCTAATCGAATCAATTTAAATACTTTAGTCATTTCGTTCTTTATTTTATTAGACTTGTGTTTCATCAAGAACACGTGTCTTAATAAAATATACGAATAACTTGATTTGGTTAATCTAGACTCGGGTTCATCAGTATGTACCAGACTGAGTTCGACAACTCATTCTCCCTCTGTCTTACAGATGGGTTTCGGCCATTCTATCTAAGAGGATAAGACTCACAAGTGTCCACAGACTTCATAATACGAGAGGTCAGACCCCTCTTTATGTGACTTGTGAAGCTTAGTCTCTCGATACGGCCTAGTCTATTTTTCCATACAAGTTTGCTACTATCTTGTGTATATATATATTAACATTTAATATATATTTTATCGTTATACATAAATTACTAACGCAAAACATTGCTTCAGAAGCGAGGTGACGACATTCGTCAAATTGTGTTAGACGTCTTTTGTATAACAATAATTATAAAATCGTGACATCAAAATATGTCACATTTTCATTTCCTCTTACTTATGCCTTTACTAATGATAAATTAAACTATTAAACTCGATTGACTTTCCCGGAGTGCCTTCTTCCTTTTCTAAATCACATTTATATATTTAAATAGCCCAACATAAATAAATGGCTACACAAGCGTCTCATGTATCCAAACGCCTGAGAGTTGCAATCTTGAGTGTAGTTCAAGAAGTTGCTTGTCTCAAGATCCGGTTGGGATACATAGCCTTGCATCGCTCATGCACTCGTATTCGACTCAAACAATTTGATCGAATTCTTGAACTTTGCGGATCAAAATTGTTTGTCCATACAACCTTGAGGGTAGCTCGACAAGTTGTAGGGAGAAACATACTTCGAATATCCTTTATGTTCAAGCTGCCTCATATAGAGACGAGTGACATGTTGTGTGAATTTATTTGTTGGACCCAGAACTTAATGAAATCATATTTCTTAAGTCTGTTCTTTAGAAGGTCATTTTAATGTCAACGAGAATATAGTTTTGATTCTATCAATTAGAATTTAACTTGATATTCAATTAATCAATCTATTTGACCAATTAACTAATTCCATTAAAATTTATGTTTTGATTCCTTCGGTAAACATAGTCTTGCCCTAGTTTAGCATATGTTCAATATTAAATATAGGTAGAATGGCTTTTATCTATCTATATCCTCCCACTATTTTTACGATCGTTTCAAAGCTTAATAACGAACGATTTAATCGAATTAAAATTTAGTGAAAGAGGGATCCAATCATCCTGAACCTCACAACCTTGAGGAGACTCAACAAGTTGATTGGTTCCATGATTGGTAGACTAACTCTTAGTCAATCACATCACATGTGACTCCCTATCGTTTTTTACCCACAGTCACTTATGATCTTGAGGAGACTCAACAAATCATAATGATTGGTCTAGTCAGACCCTTGATTTCGTGCCCAGATTTGACTTAGATCGATGCTCGAGGAGACCCGACGTATCGATTTGGGTCAAGTCTAGACTACATCACATGTATGTTGGAGTTTGTTCCTTAAAGATAAACATGTCATAGCTTGAGAAGACTCAACAACTATAATTGTCTTCTTTGAGTTACCAAGCTCCAAAATCAAGGAGGGATACGGATTAATCTTTACTAAGATTTATAACGCATTGACTAGATATAGTCCAAGGTGTCATACAATTATGATTCGCGACATTGCGGTCCAGCGGAACACAGCCAGGGAATTGACTAAGCCAGGATCACTACCCCTTAGACTAGTAAAGGTTGATCCAGAACTCTTAGCCAAGCACATTGACTGGATCATGGTTCATTGAATGAAGCTTGTCATTTTGTATGTGTGCCATAGACTAAACAGCTTTTATTAACAACTAATTAATCCTATCAACTAGTTGCATCCTTAAATTCAAAATTTTAGGATTTGTTTAATAACTTTTATTAAGTCCTTATCAACTATAAGGTTCACGTGCTATCCTAATCGTTATTAGGATTTTAATAAATTTATTAACCAACGCTAAAAGCGAAGTCCTTTAATGATTTAATAATAACAATTAAAATTAAAAATTCATTAAAAGGACTACCCTAATCAGGAATTAGGTCTTGAAGCATTGTTAATGTTTTATTAAAACATAGCATGTCATTAAAATTCAATTAGTAAATTTTAATCATTACTTAATGGCTAACCTAAAGGGTTGTCTTGTGTTATCAAATAAGGGACAAGAAGACATAGCCATTAAAATTACACTAATTTTATCGCATAAAAAGTGTACAACTATTTAACAATTAAATAGACTAAAGTTTATCGCATAAACAATTTTAGCATGCATACTTAAATTTAACATTTAAATTTAAAAATACGATTTAAAACATTTTATTTTATCTCATAAAGTAAAAGCTTGTTTAAAAATCATAACATTTGCATGCTACTTTAAAATATTTATCGCATAAAAATTTTAAACTTTTTAAAATCAGTTTTTAAAATATCTCATAAATTTAAAACATCATTTAAAAGATTCCATGTTTAAAATTTATCACATAAAATTTTAAACAACATTTTAAACTTATCGCATAAAGTTTTAAAGCTTTAAAACAATTTTTAAAATTTATCACATAAATTTAAAAAATTCCATTTTAAAACTTACATGTTTAAAATTTATCATATAAAATTTTTAAACAAAAAAAAATTTAAATTTATCGCATAAATTTAAAGAAAACATTTTTCTGTAAAAGCATTCAAATAATAAATTCGCAGTCCAAGATCAGCATACAGAGATGGCTCTGATACCAATGAAGGGTTTTCTGGGACCCTTAGGACACAAAAACTCTAGTCCCGTCCTAAGTCAGACGGAACATAGACATAAATGCATCGGAAAAATTTTTTGTTAATCTAATTAACATGCAACCCTAAGGAACCAGACCATATTAGCCAGGATCTCTGTCAACTTGGGGTGGATCTGACCACCCCAAGAGGGATCTAACTACTGCGAATAATTAAATGAAAAACTTAAATACATACCCGGAATCTCAGCCCTGGGGCAGGCGAGATGTTCCGCACCGTCTTCCGAGCTGCTCCCGTCCCACGCCGAGCCGCTCCTTGAACCGCTCCCCGAACTGCTCCTCGAACCGCTCCGCATCCCGAGGCGATCAATCCCATGTCGCCGAGCCAACCACGCGCCCAAGAAAGTTTCACGCGAGTGAAACCTCCGCCTAGATTTCGGATCTGAATCCGAACTCCTTTGCGGCTTTGCTAGAGCCCTCAGGAGCAAGGCAGAAATTTATAGGGAGAGGAGAAATATTAATTTAGCTTAGATCCGAGCGTGCTCCAACATTTACCAGAGCCGCTCAGATCTAGAGCTTGGGACGAGTTTAGAGGAAGGGGGCAGACCCCCTATTTATATAGGCGGCTGACCCCTCCCCTCTACTCAATTTCCGATGTGGGACTAAAATTAGAGTCAATTAAATCAAGTTAGTTTGCACTTCACAAAGTGCAAACTTCCGTGAATTTTAACTCACTCACCGTTGAGCTTCAAGATTGATACAACCTATCAATACGACGAGCGTTCAACGGTGAACGCATAGGAAAAAACCGTTCGTCAATCGGAGTTCGTTTGACCCTCCAATTGAGTGTTCAAACATCAGCCCTAGGCTAGTTTTTCGCAAAAACTGAGCCGTCATTTGATTCTTCACAATTAGGGTTCAAAACCCTAGAGGTGGGGCCCACGGGTGGGCCCCACGCTAGCTGCGCGCGCAGAAAACGCCTGGGCAGAGCCCAGGCCCGCGCCTGGGCTCGCCCAGGCGCGCGCGGGCTTTGCCCAGGCGCGCCTGGGCTAGCCCAGGCAGCCTGTTCTGCCTTGCATTTACTGGGCATGGCCTGGTCTGATCCTTTGGGCTGTTTTGGCTCTAACTTGAGCATTTGGCGTCCGATTTGGACGCCGTTCGAACCTGGGTCTAGACCGGAATATTTTCGTCTTACCCGTGAACTTTTCCTTGCGTTTATGTTATTAAATATTGTATTAAACAATTTAATACACATTTAATCGCTTTTGCATCAAATGCAAAATAGTCCCTATCTAGGCTTAAATTATCATTTGCATCAAATACAAATGATCCGAGTGCATATTCCTCTACATGAGAAACCGCAGAGGAGGAGCGACGTCATCGCAGCAATGAGGAATAGCTTCGGAGTGGCCTCGCAGGATGTACGAGGGGAGAGGGGCATGGAGGCGTCGTGCGAGAAGGACGAGAGGACGAGGGGTGTCGTCGAAAAGCCCTAGCGAGGGCTCTCGTGTCGCCGCGAGAGAGAGGGAGGGAAGGATCACGTCGAAGTCCTAGCGGGCTTTCGTCGAATGGAATGAGGGGCAAACGAACGAAACGAAGCCCGAGTGGGCTTCGTCGAAAGGGCCTATGAAAAAGAGAAGGAAAAAAGGGGGGAGGTTGTAAAGGCCCAACGAGCCATTATTTTATTTCCCCCCCTCACGTGACTTCCCCCCCTCTCCCACTCGTTCTCTCTCCCCCTCATTTCTCTCCCCCGATCTCGCTCTCTCTCTCATCTCATTCGACGATACGGCAGCTGCGAAAAAAAATCGCCGCCGCCTTCCTTTCTCTCTCTTTCGCTCTCGCTGAGTCTATCTCTCTCTTTTTCCTTCACCCTGAAGGAACCACGTGGCCTCTCTCTCCTCGCCACCTTGCCGACGCGTGGCATTGCCCTACGCCTCCACCGTGCCCCAAAAGCTATGGTTTTGACACGATTTCGATTTCGTGGCATCTCTATGATCTTCTCATGTCTTCTCTGCCTCTATTTAAGCCCGATTTGAGCCCTAAGGTTTCGGTTTTCTCAAAAAGGTGAAATTTTTCATGCAAAAATTTGGTTTTCTCTTGGTTTTGAGTTCGGCCTGAGCCCTAGAGGTGGGATTTCTCTGTGATTTCACCATCAGTCCACGATTTGAGATAAAATCACTCTGATTCTCTAGATTATGGATTTTAAAGTTATGAATTTGCCCCTTTAGCTTCTTGCAATGATGAATCTGAGCTCCGGACGAGGCGGCGAACTTCGCCGCAGCCCTAAAGACCCTCGAATTAGTTTCTGTTAGATCCGTCCCTTGTTTGAACGGGGTGAAAATCTGTTTTTCCATTGACTGCGGCTGTTTTGGGCATTTTTCCATTCGCTGAAATTATCCAGCTAATTCTGTGTTCTCTGCTGAAATATTTTGAGGCTACGTTATAACTGAAAATAGTCTCCATGACAGAAACTTGTTGGCTCTAGGGATTTTTCCCTTATTATATTTGTTGGAAATTTTCAGAATTGAATAATAAATGGTATCGGGTGTATGTTGGCTTAGTAATGCCCCAATGATTAAATATGAGGGGTTTAGGCCTCAAAGGCCGTCAGAAAGTATGGATAAAAGCTGCCTGAAGGATCAAAATTTACTGCCCCTAGGATCATAAAAAGCTGTCTGAGGGATCATATGAAAACCATTAATAAATGGTTAAGTCCCGAAAAGATCAATGATGAAAACTATCTGAGATCACCAGTTGTCCCTCCCCCCATATGACCATCCCCCCATAAATTCCAAAAGTATGATAATTGGAAGTTCTCCTTGCAGGTACGCTCTTATACATATTTATATTCAAATTTCAGTTGTTTGACATATTAGAATATCATGTCATTAATTGTAAAATCCATGCTTAGATATTTAATTTTCTGCACTCTTACAACATATTGAATATTATGATGCTCTTTATAAAGTTGATAAATGGCCCATGACATTGGACTAGTTGGTATATTAGGTGTGCTATGGAAATAATGATTCGAAATTCAGTGAACTGTTTATATGTTTAGAATGAATGAGAATGTGATTGAAACCAAAATGTCATAGCACACTAATATATAAATTGAGTTAAATGTGGTCTTAGAATTTAAATTCACCTTGGAAATCATGATTAATCATTGTGTAGAATAACACTTGACTATATCACCGAGGCACCGAGAGATGTACACTATTATACACTTGGCACTTTAGACTCACGGGTTTTGGGGTAAATCATATTAGAGAGAGTGCGGAAGCAACTGGAGCCACGCTCCTATTGACTTGACCGCATCAGGTAGTTCCGACCTGGGTCATATCATTGAATCAGGATCTGACCACTATTGTACCGTCGGACTTAATTATTTGAGTTCCACACTGTTGACTCACGGCCCCTACCGTCCCTGTTTTGGGCATGGCCCAGGTGAGCGCCCCTGGGTACTGAGGTGGACTCCTTGGTTGTTTCTGTACTCTCCAATATGATTCACGACCTAGGTTTGGCATAGAATAATGAAACCATGATATTGTTATCTTTAAACTGAGCTACATGTGAGTCTTAAAATGCCAGTGTAATATTAACTAGTTTGTTCTCAGTTACTACCTCATAGTTAGTGTCTTTCCCATGTTCATATATTTAAAGTCCAAATTTTTTAGAATCCTTGTGATTTACTGGTGGGCCTTCATTGTTGTTGTACCACCAGGTGTTGATCCAGACGTAGAGGAGACACCAGAGTTTGTGGGCCCAGCCGACTTTTGAGTAGAGAGATTATATATTTTTGTTAGTGGCAGATGTACTTTTGTTTGCATGCTTGTAGCATGATGTATAGCTTTTTGTTAACGTGCTTTTAGCATGATGTACATCATTTTGTAAACTCGTTATATATATAAGTGAAAGTATTTTTGTTAATCATTTTGATACATCTCTGCTTGTGGCTAGATTGGTTTCACTGGTTAAATGCAGGACCTGCTAACCTTTGCAAAGCATGAAGCGACCCCGGGTTGCGGGACGTGACATGTTTTCTTGGTTGCCCATGCAGGTCCTCGCAACCAATCTCGTGAACAGTCTAGAAAGAGTAGGATGTGTCATGATAAAAAAATGCTTAACTAGAGAATTGACATTGTCCTGTCTATACAGGCATATGCGAGTTTACAATCGTCGTAAGCGCATTGTGAAGATGGCTCAGAACGCTTCTGGCTCTGGTTCGAGCAACCCTACAGTTCATCAGATCTCAGATCAGGCCCTACGAGAGCTTGTTCAGGCTATTCGTGAGGAGCCTAAGACTACTGGATATGTGCAGCAGTTTCGGGCGCTACGTCCGGCTCCATTTACTGGTCGAGAGGATCCCTTACAGGCAGAGGAGTGGTTGCGTGACACTATTGCCAACCTGACTGCAGTAGAGAATAGGATCCTGGGTAAAGATTGCGAAGCTACAGTTGAAGGATGGAACCAAGATCTGGTGGGACGCAGCAGAAGATTGGCTAGCAAAGCCTATTACCTGGGATACATTCAAGGAGGAATTCAATGCCCAGTTCTTTTCTCATGAGGCTCAGATGGAATTGGAGACACGATTCACCAACCTGAAGCAGGGCTCCAGGTCTGTTGAGGAGTATGATGCTGAGTTCTCTATGCTCAGCAGGTTCGCGAAGGAGATGGTGTCCACCCCCGAGGCTCGAGCTCGTCGTTTTCAGCAGGGGCTGAATATAAAGATCAGGGAGAAGATGGTTAGGTTGGGCCTGACGACTCATGCAGAGGTACTTGCAACAGCTCGCGAGTACGAGTACATACAGAGGGAAGCTGATCGAGAGCGCCACATGTCTGCCCCTCCGAGGCGACCACCACCACCTTCAGCTGCTACTAAGGGGACGGGTCGACGACCTATACCTCCTGCCAGACATGTACATCGGCCAGTACAGCAGGTTCAATTCAAGAGGCCGGCTCCACAGCAGCAGCAGCAGCCACGTCCAGTATGTCACTACTGTGGCAAGAGTGGTCATTATAAGGAGGAGTGTCGATGGCGTCTGGGCCTTTGTTTGGTCTGTGGGTCCAATGAGCATAGTGTCAGAGATTGTCCGCAGAAAGGATCAGCAGCACCAGCTCCAGCTCCAGCTCCTGTCCGTGCTCCTGCTCCTGCTCCTCCAGCAGGAAATGCACCACGTAGACCACCGCTTCCTCCTCAGAAGAAGGGTTTTCAGCAGGCCAGAGCACAAGCACCACCTCCCAAGTGCCAGGCTTTTACTACGACTGCAGTGGAGGCTGAGGCTACTGGTGAAGTGATTACTGGTAAGAATTTAATGTTTTCAGTGATTACTTTTATATTTAGTTACATGTTTACTTAGACACAGTATCTTGACACTAGGTATTGTACTAGTCGCTGGTAGACCTACCCTTACATTATTCGATTCAGGAGCCTCTCATTGTTTCCTAGCCACTTGATTTGTTAGCACACACAATATTCATGTTAAGCCCTTGACTACCCATTGGAATGTTAATACTGGTGGTGGTATATTGAAGACAACCAGTCATTACCCTCAGTGTCCTGTAGTTGTTTGTGGCCGAGAGCTATTTATAGATTTTCGGGTGATCGAGATGCCTAGTTTTGATGTTGTCTTTGGAATGGATTGGTTGGCGACATTTCATGCTACTATTGACTGTCATCAAAGGAGGGTAGTATTTGAGATGCCTGATCATCCAAAATTTGAGTTCATTAGCGGAAGTAGATCTGAGGGGCCAATACGATTTAGAGCCCGGCCTGCAGAAGCTATGGTGAGTGCTATGGGGGTTGATAAACCGGAGATACCAGAGATAGTACGAGAATTCATGGACGTGTTTCCGGATGATCTTATAGAATTACATCCGGAACGTGCCGTTGAATTTTCCATTGATTTGGTACCAGCCAATATCCAAGAAACCATATCGTATGGCGCCACCAAAGCTAGAGGAAGTCCGTACCCAGTTGAATGAACTATTGAAGAAGGGTTGGGTACGACCTAGCGTCTCTCCTTGGGGTGCTCCTATTTTGTTGGTATCAAAGAAGGATGGGACTCGACGCATGTGTGTCGATTATAGGGAATTGAACAAGGTGACAGTAAAGAACAAATATCATCTTCCCTGTATTGATGACATCTTTGACCAACTCGGAGGATCGAGCATTTATTCAAAGTTGGATTTAAGGACTGGATTCCATCAATTGAGGATGAAGAAGGATGACATTCATAAGACTGCATTCAGAACCAAGTATGGGCATTATGAGTTCTTGGCAATGCCATTTGGCATGACCAATGCTCCGGCAGTGTTTATGAGCCTGATGAATCTAGTGTTATATGAGTATTTGGATAAGTTCGTAGTTGTCTATCTGGATGATATCCTGATATATTCGAAGGACACCCAAGAGCATACTGAACATTTGAGGAAGGTCTTGGAGACTCTGAGACAACACCAATTGTTTGCCAAACTCAGCAAATGTCAATTTTATCTGGACAAGGTGGCGTATTTAGGACACGTGGTGTCTGGAGAAGGAATCTCTGTTGCAAAAGTTGTAGTTGTTCAGAACTGGCCTATTCCACGGACTGTGACAGAGATACGTAGCTTCTTGGGGATGGATGGTTATTATTGGAGGTTTTATTAAAGATTTCTCGAAGATCGCAGAGCCTATGACGCGATTAACGAGAAAAGATGTAGTATTTGTTTGGTCCAAGGCTTGTGATGATGCTTTTCAAGAGCTAAAGAAGAGATTGACAACCACCCCAATTTTGGTTATTCCTGATCGGACGGGAGGAGTTGAAGTATTTTGTGATGCATCAGGAAAGGGACTTGGATGTGTATTACACCAGCATGGCAGGGTTGTAGCTTATGCATCCAGACAGTTGAAGAACCATGAGAAGAATTATCCTACATATGACTTGGAGTTAGCGGCGGTTATTTTTGCATTGAAGATGTGGAGACATTTCTTGTTAGGAGAGCATGTGAAGATATTCACAGATCATAAAAGTTTGAAGTATATCTTCACACAGAAGGAGCTTAACATGAGACAACGCCGATGGATAGAGTTAATGGCAGATTATGATATTGACCTTCAATATCATCCTGGAAAGGTCAATGTTGTACCTGATGCGCTGAGTCGTCTCCCAATGGTAATGATACTTACGACTCAGTGGAGATTGCAATAAGAGATCAGGGAGATGGAGATAGATGTGGTTTTGCCTGGGTCGACTTCTTCGTTGAAGAATATGCAGATTCAGTCCACTCTGGTAGATAGAATCAATGCGGCTCAGGCAAATGATGAGAAGTTGCAAAAGATTAGGAATCTGGTGTTAGCAGGCCAGAGACCAGAGTTCCGAATTCATGAAGATGGGTCCTTACGGTATGATAGCAGGATTTGTGTGCCGTCTGGAGATATTCGAGAGGAATTGTTGAAAGAAGCACATAGTTCGCCATATTCCATCCATCCAGACGGGACCAAAATGTATAAGGACCTGAGGCAACATTATTGGTGGCGTGGTATGAAAAGAAGTGTTACTAGGAGTGTAGCGAAGTGCATGGTGTGCCAGCAGGTTAAGGCTGAACATCATCGTGTTGCTGGTTTATTACAGCCTTTACCTATACCGGAATGAAAGTGGCAGCACATAACGATGGATTTTGTGACTGGATTACCTAGAAGTACGAAGCATAATGATGCTGTCTGGGTGATTGTTGATCGATTGACTAAGTCAGCACATTTCATTCCCTTCAGAGTTGGCCAGTCCACAGAAGTACTTGCCAAGAAGTACATGGAAGAGATTGTTAGACTTCATGGTGTTCCTGTAAGCATCATTTCTGATCGAGACACCCGGTTCACATCACATTTCTGGAAGAGCTTGCAGGATCATCTGGGGACACACCTGAGTTTTAGTTCAGCTTATCATCCGCAGACAGATGGCCAATCTGAACGCACTATTCAGATCTTAGAAGATATGCTGCGTGCATGTATGCTAGACTTCAAGGGGATCATGGGAAGATCACCTTCATCTCGTGGAGTTTGCATATAACAACAGCTATCAGGCCAGTTTCGGCATGGCTCCTTTTGCAGCATTGTATGGAAGGAAGTGTCGTTCACCCCTGAGTTGGGATGACGTGGGTGACAGGGAGTTGATGGGACCAAAAATGATTATAGAAGCTGTGGATGTTGTGCGCACTATCAGAGAGAAGCTTCAAGTGGCACATGATCGGTACAAGCACTGGGCAGATGCGAAGCGAAGACACTTGGAATTCCAGCTTGGTGATCATGTTTTCTTGAAGATATCTCCTACTAGAGGCATGATCCAATTTGGACGAAGAGAGAAGCTCAGCCCTCGTTATATTGGACCATTTGATGTCTTGGAGCGCGTGGGTGAAGTGGCATATAGACTTGCACTTCCTCCATCCTTGGAAGGAGTGCATGATGTGTTCCACATATCTCAGTTGCGCAAGTATGTAGGGGACCCATCACATGTTGTCGACCACTCTGAGATCACAGTGCGGCCTGATTTGACGTATGAACAACAACCAGTGCGGATCATTGATCGTCAACAGAAGGCCCTTCGAAACAGAGTTGTCAACTTGGTGAAAGTGATGTGGCATCGAGACTCTCCTGGAGAATCCACTTGGGAAAGGGAGGACGAGATGCGAGAACGTTTTCCTCATTTGTTTGTTGTATCTTAGCTTTGTTTTGTAATTCCGTGGACGGAATTTTTTGTAAGGAGGGTAGAATGTAAAGGCCCAATGGGCCTTTATTTTATTTCCCCCCACGTGACTTCCCCCCCTCTCCCACTCGTTCTCTCTCTCCCTCATTTCTCTCCCCCGATCTCTCTCTCTCTCGCGTCTCATTCGACGATACGGCAGCTGCGAAAAAAAATATCGCCGCCGCCTTCCTTTCTCTCTCTCGCTCTCGCCGAGTCTCTCTCTCTCTCTCTCTCTCTCTCTCTCTCTCTCTTTTCATTCACTCCGAAGGAACCACGGGGCCTCTCTCTCCTCGCCACCTTGCCGACGCGTGGCATTGCCCTACGCCTCCACCGTGCCCCAAAAGCTAGGGGTTCGACACGATTTCAATTTCGTGGCATCTCTTTGATTTTCTCATATCTTCTCTGCCTCTATTTAAGCCCGATTTGAGCCCTAGGGTTTCGGTTTTCTCAAAAAGGTGAATTTTTCATGCAAAAATTTGGTTTTCTCTTGGTTTTGAGTTCGGCCTGAGCCCTAGTGGTGCGATTTCTCTGTGATTTCACCATCAGTCCATGATTTGAGGTAAAATCACTCTGATTCTCTAGATTTTGGATTTTAAAGTTATGAATTTGCCCATTTAGCTTCCTGCAATGATGAATCTGAGCTCCGGGCGAGGCGGCGAACTTCGTCGCAGCCCTAAAGACCCTCGAATTAGTTTCTGTTAGATCTGTCCCTTGTTTGAAAGGGGTAAAACTCTGTTTTTCCATTGACTGCGGCTGTTTTGGGCATTTTTTCCTTCGTTGAAATTATCCAGCTAATTCTGTGTTCTCTGCTGAAATATTTTGAGGCCACGTTATAACTAAAATAGTCTCCATGACAGAAACTTGTTGTTGGCTCTAGGGATTTTTCCCTTATTATATCTGTTGGAAATTTTCAGAATTGAATAATAAATGGTATCTGGTGTATGTTGGCTTAGTAATGTCCCAATAATTGAATATGAGGGGTTTAGGCCTCAAAGGCCGTCGGAAAGTATGGATAAAAGCTGCCTGAAGGATCAAAATTTACTGCCCATAGGATCATAAAAAGCTGCCTGAGGGATCATATGAAAACCATTAATAAATGGTTAAGTCCCGAAAAGATCAATGATGAAAACTATCTGAGATCACCAGTTGTCCCTCCCCCCATATGACCATCCCCCCATAAATTCCAAAAGTATGATAATTGGAAGTTCTCCTTGCAGGTACGCTCTTATACATATTTATATTTAAATTTCAGTTGTTTGACATATTAGAATATCATGTCATTAATTGTAAAATCCATGCTTAGATATTTAATTTTCTGCACTCTTACAACATATTGAATATTATGATGCTCTTTATAAAGTTGATAAATGGCCCATGACATTGGACTAGTTGGTATATTAGGTGTGCTATGGAAATAATGATTCGAAATTCAGTGAACTGTTTATATGTTTAGAATGAATGAGAATGTGATTGAAACCAAAATGTCATAGCACACTAATATATAAATTGAGTTAAATGTGGTCTTAGAATTTAAATTCACCTTGGAAATCATGATTAATCATTGTGTAGAATAACACTTGACTATATCACCGAGGCACCGAGAGATGTACACTATTATACACTTGGCACTTCAGACTCACAGGTTTTGGGGTAAATCATATTAGAGAGAGTGCGGAAGCAACTGGAGCCACGCTCCTATTGACTTGACCGCATCAGGTAGTTCCGACCTGGGTCATATCATTGAATCAGGATCTGACCACTATTGTACCGTCGGACTTAATTATTTGAGTTCCACACTGTTGACTCACGGCCCCTACCGTCCCTGTTTTGGGCATGGCCCAGGTGAGCGCCCCTGGGTACTGAGGTGGACTCCTTGGTTGTTTCTGTACTCTCCAATATGATTCACGGCCTAGGTTTGGCATAGAATAATGAAACCATGATATTGTTATCTTTAAACTGAGCTGCATGTTAGTCTTAAAATGCCAGTGTAATATTAACTAGTTTGTTCTCAGTTACTACCTCCTAGTTAGTGTCTTTCCCATGTTCATATATTTAAAGTCCAAATTTTATAGAATTATTGTGATTTACTGGTGGACCTTCATTGTTGTACCACCAGGTGTTGATCCAGACGTAGAGGAGACACCAGAGTTTGTGGGCCCAGCCGACTTTTGAGTAGAGGTAGATTATGTATTTTTGTTAGTAGCAGATGTACTTTTGTTTGCATGCTTGTAGCATGATGTATAGCTTTTTGTAAACGTGCTTTTAGCATGATGTACATCGTTTTGTAAACTCGTTATATATATATATATATAAATGAAAGTCTTTTTGTTAAGCATTTTGATACATCTCTGCTTGTGTCTAGATTTGTTTCACTGGTTAAATGCATGATCTGCTAACCTTTGGAAAGCATGAAGCGACCCCGGGTTGCGGGGCATGACAGAGGTTTAATAAACATGCCCGTTACAATAGTGGTGTGGCGTGATCACAACCAATCCATACCAAGGATGCCGTGAGAACTCGACATATCGATGATAATGAAATCCGCATGAAGCCCACGTAGACAGATCACTACGTGGTAAGAAAAACACGCGCTAGTCGTATTCAGAACTCCGCTGCTCGTATTAACATCTCAACATGAAGCAAGGGGTGTTACAGGAATAGTGTGCTGGTTGACAAATCGTTGAGACAGAACAGTGGGAAGCTCCCGAGTCGAATAATAAGACAATGACATGTTTACTAGCGGCTAGTACGATACTTAAGGTCACGAATACCAAGCCTAAGCATACATGAACTAATAATGAAACGCAAGACGGAAAACTGTAATTGTGTACATGTGATAACTTGGCCAATGGCTTCGGCCTCCTCTGTAGTCATGATAAAAGTCTGGCATCTGGTTGGTGGATCTAAAAGCCTCGCATACTGGAATACTTTTTGCTGTGGTGAAAGTGGGGGTCTACACTGAGCGTTCCCTGCCGGAGCAGTGGCGGGTATAGTAGTTGGTGCTGATGGTCTCTGTTCCCTTTGAGGGCAATCTCTGGCACTGTGTTCCTTCTCACCGTAGATGAGGCATAAGTTCATAGTCGGCATTCAAGTTTGATGCTCCCAAGATTGTTGCAGTAATGGCATATTGGGGCATGTCATTGTGGTCGCTGCTATTGCGGTGCCAGTCTCTTGAATGGAGTCTGCTGCATGGGTTGGTGTAGCTGTCTTGTGGGAGCAAGATGCTGGCAATTGGGTCACGCAGAAGTCACTGGAGGTGGTCGCTTCAGAGGTGCAACTGGTAGTTCTTGTTCAGCTTCTTTCTATGTACTCATGCTTACGAGTTGCTGATAGTACCGCGGCATGTGTGGTCAAGTATATCGAGATCAGCTTCATTCGAATCTCTATATTCAGTCCTTGTTGGAAACACATGGCACGATCAAGGGTGTCACAACCATCTCTAGAGCGAACCTGCAATAACAAATTGTTAGGAAAAATACTTATAATTTATAAATCATCGTCGCGTGTCGAGCTACACACATGCAGAGCATGGAAAATTCAGCATCGTATGATCAACCGTCATCGAGACTTGCTTCAAATTGATGAACTTATTCTACAGCTCCATCTTTGCATGTGGTGGAAAGAACTTCTCGTAGAAAACCAGAATGAAAGTAGTCCAATCGAGTGGTAGTCCCAAACGAGACTCTTCCGCCTTTCAACAGATCCTAGCGCCCTCTATCAGTTGTAACTTCGCGATCATGTCCTCTGGAATTCGTACGGCACACAAATTGTTGACGGTGCTACTCATCCACTCACTTGCTTGTAGGGGGGCCCTCTTCTCGGTGAACCTCTTCGGGCGTAGTGCTCGAAACTATTGAAAGCCTCACTCAGCGCATGATTCTTTCAGCAGAACTTGCTTCATCATGTCGGTCTGTTGCTCCTGCAAACCATAAATTTCCTGTATGATGTCTTCCGGTGTCAGATGCTCCAATGAAGACACTGTTGCTGTAGTCATTGGCATTGTTGCTGACGATGTTGTTGATATTGTTGATGGTGCCAGATCCTCTTCCGTCGCCTTGATTCATCGTCATGTCCTCGTTAGTCACATCGGAATTGTTCCCAATAAGACACCTACGACGATTGTATGCCTTCGACATGCTGAATTTCAAGGAGGGAGTTTGATTGAGTATTTTATGCATATTTCAGGGTTATTCTGTAGTGTTCATGAGTTGGTTGCGCAGACCTGCATGGACCACCACTTGTAACGCCCCAAATTTGGGTGCTGTTACAATTTCAATAATTATGCAGGTCCTGCAGATACCAGCGAAAACAATATAAGACAAACAAGAAATATTTTAAAAATAGAAATACTCATTTATTCATCCTTTGACGATGGTACAATAACTAATGAAGAAAGGAAACTACAATCTCTCGGCTACAAAGCACTAAAAAGAAAGAAATAAATAAAAACTGCAAATACTCTCTTACTAATTCCTGAAACTCAAAACTCTGCGTTCTCCATCAGAAACTTAGACTCGTACCGTGGAGCCTCCTTGTAAATCTGCTCGTCACCTAGCAGGAACGAGAATCGAAGCAATATTAATAAAGTAGATTAAATCTATACTAAACATTCAATTATTTATCATGCATGAATTAACAGAGACGTACCAGAAAGATATAGACAAAAGAGTACTAATCTAAGTACAATCTAACAAGTAAAGGTCTACCAGCTAACGGAAAGTGGTTTAACAATTTGTGACGTGACTTATAATGGAGAGTACTATGTGCAACGTGAAGTCAACCTTGTACCACGGAGTGCGACGCCGGGTCGAGTCAAAGAACGAAGAGACAGTAGATGGAGTCAGGATCCTCAAGGCAAGAGAGCATGAAAAGAGGATCCTCCCAGATACGGGCCGAAAGTATTGCTCCTGTCGCTCCTGCACTCTCTCAATTATAAGTTTTCCAAAACTCCGTGTCATGAAGTGTATAGTTCTAGTTCTAGGTTACGTCCGAGTGGCATATCTTTAGTCCCTAAATTATATAATTAAAGTGGTACGCAAGAATTCTAAATATCAGTGGTAGCATGTCATATGTCAAGGTCCATAAACAATTATATTTCAGTTCATGTTGCATAGCACTTAATTAATGTCAAGTTTCACATCTCATTGGCAATTATCTATTTAACAGTTAAAATCAATAATATTCAGAAAATGCTTTAAAACTCACGATTTAGAAATAAATAAAGGAAATGATACAAAAATCAATGCATGGATCAGATTCATGTTTTTGGCACTCTACCGGTTTGCAGTCTACCTGCCTAGAGGAGTTGCTCAGACCAAATGATTATGTACACGAAATGGCCAACTATAATCCCATAACAATTGAATCCCAATTTAATAAAAATCTAGCCCAGTAACAGAATCAGCCCAACAACAAAATCAGAACAACACACAGGACAAAACCGAACAACACACATGACAGAACGGAAGAACACACGTGGCAAAATGTAGTAGCAAACATGTCGGCTAGCACACAACATCTCAAGATCAGATCACGACTGAGCCCAGGAAGCCGTAAGCAGCCACCGAGATCGACAGCAACTCAAAGCCCTCATGAACCAAACGCCAAGGTTCGTAGGTACATCCGGCGTAAACCCAACACCGAGAACAACACCAAGACCGCGCCTTCCCCTCGGCGGCTAAGCCCAACCAAAAAACCCCAAGCAACACAAAGATGAACAAGGCGTTGGTGAAGGTAGCCGGAACCCGAGAAATTCTAGTGCCAAAAGACATCCATCAGAGGAAGACCCCTTTAAAACTTCATGAATCATCATCTCCATCTCCATTATTCCCAACAAAATAAAATAACTAAAAATTTAGTAAAGATCGAATCTACCGTTCAACTAAGTCACGCAAAGAACTCTAAGCAAAAGCTCCGAAATCAACTGAAAATTTCCAAGAAGCCAATTGATCAAAGCCAAAAGTTTTTAGAGAAAACAATTTTCGCATAGTAAAACCCTAGAATTACCAATGCTTAAAAGAGAAGAAGAGGTGGCATGTGAGTAATCTTAGCACGCGTAGAGATAGGAGTTTTCAATTCGAGTCGAACTCATCGTAGGAGAGAGGCGGCGGTGTCGGATTGAATTAGGGTTTCGTTGCCTGTTGTCGGCTTTCGCGAGGGACATAAGGAGAGAAATAGAGCTGCGGTAAATGGAGTGATTTTGGGCTGGGGTTTTGAGGTAAATAAAAGAAGTGACGGGCTGGGTTGAAAGGAAAAATAAGAGAAGAAAAGGAAAAAGAAAAAGAGAATAGAGGGGATTGTGCTTGGGCCGACCTTGATGGGCTTGGGGTTTGACCAAACACAGTAAAGAAATAAAAGGAAGGAAAAGAGAGTAAAGGAAATGAAAAGAAAGAAGAATAAATTTAGAATAAATTCATGAAGATTCTCGTCGAAAATATGGGACATTACAAAGCTGCTGAACTGAAGAGTAAAGGAGTAAGTAGAAGAAGAGACCAAAGAAGAAGAATTAATGAAAAAATTCTTAAAAATGTGAAAATGTAGAATTAAGCTGGAAAAAACATAAAAACATAAAAAACATAAAAACTTACTTTCTTTTTTGATATACGTCAAATCTTCGTCAGACGAGCGAAGAACCAAAATGGAAAAACCTTTATTTCCGCCGGACGAGCAAAGAGAGTGGAGAGAGAGATTAGAGTTGATTGCGAGTGATTTGGGGCTCATTCGACTGATTATTTGGGTTTCAGTGAAACGGGTTTGGATCAAATCAATCCAAACATGTTTAAAAAAGTTTCAAAATCCGTGAGGAACATTAGTGGCCCTTATCGGCCGATATCGGCCCGATATATATGGGGTCGATATATCGGCCGAATCGGCCGATAAACCCAATTATCGGGATTTTCCTTTTCCTTCAAATATCGTGGTAGTTGACCAGATTGGGTCCGATACCGATTTATCGACCGATAAATCAGCCATATCCACCAATATTTAAAATAATGGAGCTATTATAGCTTGAGTCTTGATAGGAGTCAGATATAGTCTAGATATGCGGTGTTTCTTCTCCTTATAAATATTGTTCTGTAAGAACTTTTTAGATTAGATGTGACTTCAAAAAAAATTGAGTTTTATAAAGTTTGTTTAATTTTTAAAATCTTTTGCTTGAGGTGCAAGAGGGTGAGAAATTGCTTAGAGTTGATGTTTGAAAAAATCTTTAATGCAGAGATGTTGAAGTCTGTGTTCGTTCAATCTTTGTGGTGAGAGGCCTAAAACCTAATCTATTCTTCGTTCTACAGTTCTCCAATTGGTTCTAACCCAATCTCTTCGGTCACATTCTGTAACGACCCGATTTCGGGGGCAATCACAAATTCATTTATTATGCAGATCCTGCTGGTTACCAGTGAAAGCAGAATAGGACTAAGCAGAAAATAATACCGAATTTAAAGTCATACCTGTACGATTAGTCTTAGAAATTTGATGCACGATCAAAACTGTAAAATCTCGTGCTAAACCTGAGGAGAAGATATACAACAAAATTAGAAATAGATAACATCTAAACCAATCTTATCAGTTTATAAATAACGGAAACAATACAGGTACAATATCTCTGAACAAGAGAAATAATCTACTAAGTTACAGATGTCTTAAAGGGTTGGTTAAAGTTAACTAACCATTCTAGGTGGTGACTCATGTCCAAGAGAGTGATGTTCATTAACATATTTCTGTAACCCCGCTATTAGTGTGGATAGCGGACAATTGGATATTGGAACCCTCATTTTAGATGAAAGAGGAAAATTGCATTAAAACCCCCCGTTCCTTAAAAAAGAGGAGGAAAATTGATAATATGCGCCATTTCTATCAGGAGAGTGGTAAAACGAATACTTTGTCCGTAATCACATTCACATCCCCTAAACAATGAGCTAAGTGCAAAGTCATTCTAATTGTTGGGTTGATATCATGATTTGTCTATGTCAAGTAGTTCTTGGTAGGTGTTCATGCTCTATAGACAATTATTTGCATCACGAACCAATTAAAGCAAAAACTGAAACGGGAGACTTTACAAACGAATCAATTAAAATAGAGATTATATAATTGAAAACAAAGATTGAAAAGTAACTCAATTTATTTTTAAGGAGCAGTGGGACCAGCTTTTATATGTTGGCAACCCATTAAATTTCTATAGTCTACCAGCCAAGGGAGGAGTTTTGTCAGAAACCAATTATAGGGACATTAGCAAACCACATGCTTATTTATACAACAACAAACCAGAACAACAGGTCGGACTTAGGAGACTAAAAGTCCAACAACTAGCACGGCCCGAAAATCAGCGGCAGACTCAAGAAGGGCGTCTGCAAGATTGGGCCGTGGGTAACGATTCAGCGCCCCACGACAAACAAGATAGCCAGCATGGTTCACAGGCAGGGAGTTTACGACGGCAGCAAGGGTAAGAACTTCTCCGGCGGCTAACTATAGACCCAACAGAGATCGATAAATAGAGGAATAAAGAGACAGCGACGAAGATCAGGATGCAGTCAAGAGTTGCCGACAGAAACGATGATTCCTCGAGGGGGTTCCTTTCGTCATAATCTCTACATCATATCCCAACAAAAATATAAACTGAAAATTTAGAGTAGAGGCAATCTACCTCAATCGAAGCAATCGAAAGGACCCGAAAGCCCTAAAATCCAACCATGAAAAAGCTCTGAAAATCCCAAGTCAAAATTCAGAATTTTGAGAGGGAGAAGAAAAGAATTTCGTATCCACGAACCCTAGAAATTCATCGGGTATTTATAGAGAAAAGTAAAACATGTAAAATAGTTCGAATCAGACTAGAAGAACGAGATCTGTGGAGGATGTGACCGGATCCCGAAATCCTCGGAGAGATCCGATCGGATCTCATTTCGAAAGGGAAATGCCGCTAGGGTTTTCGAACCCACGGGAGGGTGACGACAACAATTCGCAGAGGAGAGAGGGGGGGTCGGCGGCTCATTTCGATGCGGATTAGGGCTTCGAAGGAGAGGCGGCTTCGATTCGAAGAGAGGGCACTGCGTTTTTTTGTTGAAGGCGAGATGGCCCTCTTGGTTTTCTTTGGAACGAGAGAGAGAGAGAGAGAGAGAGAGAGAGAGAGAGAGAGAGAGAGAGAGAGAGAGAGAGAGAGAGAGAGAGAGAGAGAGAGAGAGAGAGAGCAGCTTGGGCTGAAAGAAAAATTGAAGAAGTTAATTCTTGGGAAAATGATTAAAGGGAAGAGGATGTGGGCTTCAACAAATTAAATGGAATGGGTTTTGTTTTATTTTGAGCAGCAAGGGAATCGGGTTTCTTCCTTTTTGTAAATGGGTTTATAATTAGAGTAAAGAAAATGCAGTAAGGACTGCCCTGGGCTTGCTAATTCAGTGTGCTGAAAAATCCAAACAGAATTTTATATGGAGATGGGCCTGAGATTAATTAAAGGAAAACGGGCATATTCAAAGAAAGAAAGGAATATAATAAATGGAAGGAGAAGAGATGTGATGCAATTAAATTAAGAGAAAAATGTAGCAAAGTTGAGAAATAATCCAATTAAAAATATGGGTCATTACACATTCCTTAAACCCCTTCCATTCTGTATCAGGACTACCATTGTTTTCTTTATGCCCTTAGTTTTGCAGTAATATTGATCATTACATTGGACATGATTGTCTATTTTGGGAAGTGTCATGTTTGTAGGAGCTTAGGGATTCATATCCTATTTGCATCTGTTGTCCTAAACATATGTTTATTTTACAAGCTTCAAAAATTGTTTAGTCACTCATTCTCACTTATGTCATGTCACCACATTCTGGGTGATGTAATGCAAACTTTTTTTTGCATTATCATTTTAATGATATAAAGAAATTTATAGAATTTGCAGGTTGTGAAATGCGATCCATTGACTGTCCTCCTATTATTTCTCTTATCTAGACGTGTATTTTTAGTATTATTATTGATATGCTCATTCAATTGGTCTTTGACTTTGTCTACGACATTTTTCGTGTGTAGTTTAATTTCAACACCACCTCCAGAAAGAGTTCCCATAAAGACTCACCTGTCTTCATACTGTGAAGACAAGATCTTATCCGCTATCAAGTTTGAGTTGGATCGTGGTGGGCAAGTTTTCTATGTTCTACCCAGAATTAAAGGTCATTTAATTTTTCTTATTTTATTTATTGATTTGTCATTGACAGAAATATTAGGCGTGTTTCTCTTTTATGTCATTTCTCATCAAGAAGTTTGAGCTTGGGTACATGAATACTCTTTTGCATGCCTAAAATGTCATGCTTTTATCTTTCATGAGGTGATTGGAAACTTTTTTTAAATTGTACTACCGATGTTAGTGGTGCAAGTCAGATGGTTGGACCTGATTGAAGCCCAACCCAAGCCTAACTCCATCCATTGTATCCTAATCTAAACCCATGATGCTACCTAGGTTGCTGGTGATTTTACTTTTTGAGAACACGACCATATCCTAATGTGATAATTGAATTTATTTCAGGTCCGGCCAGGCCTCATTTGGGTTGGCATGTGGCAGATTAACAAGGAAGAGTATGCTGGAAGTTCATGAGTAATAGTAGGGGATTGGTTTGAGTTAGGGATGGTAATGGGCATGCCCAAAGCCCAATTGGGCTTCCAATTGGGCATGCCACTTTGCCATCCCTACTAATCTTTCATTAGTTCTTTCAAAGTGAAAGAACTAATGAAGGATTAGTAGGGATGGCAAAGTGGCATGCCCAATAGGGAGCCCAATCGGGCTTTGGGCATGCCCATTATCATCCCTAGTTTGAGTGGGATCTCAGATGAGGAGGAGGATGGGGATACAACAGGTTAAGTGGGTGTAGAGAAAGTGTTGTCCAATAAACATAGGGACACACACCATCAGGTCTGACCTTGGGTTTTTTCAGTTACATAGAAATAAACAGAGTGGGCTGTGGGAGAAACGAGAGATGAAAGGATGGAATTGTTTTCAGGTTCTAATATAGCTGATGGACGGCTGATAAAATTGTTTTCTGAGGCCACTGTATCTCTAAGCATAGATACTGTTCATCATTATCATTGAATGGTTGACAAAATTTGGATATTCTTGTTATAAAAACTAAGTTGATATCTAGAGGGAATGACCTATTGTTCACAAGGTCTCAAATGATCGTAATATCGGGTTCTCTATAGCACATTTCCAGTGATTCCTTGATTTTTAAAATCAACGCTGGTACTATTTTCTTCTTTGGAAAATTTAATAACTGAGTTCATTAGCATGCACATTCGGGTTGCATTTTGCTATTTCAAACATATTAAGCAATCTTTAGCATAATTGGTCTAGAAGTGTTAGGTCGGGGTAATTGGTCTAGTATGTGCAGACATGGGTTGTATTGTGGGTCAATCCAGACGGAACTTGATCATTTAATCAGATTTGAAGATGTGTAGTTTGACCCCAACTAGCTCTGGTTTTTCTCCTAGCGAAACCTGGTTCATTACTAGCGCTAGTTTTTCTCCCAGTGAAAGCTGGTCCATTATTGAATTTGGGTAGGTTAGCTTTGGGGTCAACTTGAAATTCCTTGCACCCCTAATAGTCCTTCCCCTCCCCTCTCCTCTCTTCCTTTCTCGCAAAATTCCACACCACATACACATCCCATAACCGTGTGCATGTCTATTTGTGACTGATTTTTTTATAAAAATGAGTGTCCGAAGTTCAAAACTGGTTATGACATGCCTGAAAAACTGAGAACCTAAAACCGATAAATACGATAGGAATTCAAGATGTTCAATATCTGTTTTAATATTGCAATGTCTTGATCCTTTTTTTTCATTTCCTATGTGCAACAAGAATTCGATTTTTGTCTGATAAGATACTATAGTAGAAGTTTCTTTTCCCTCTTTGAGACTTAGCAGGGATGCCTTCCAGCAATGTTCACAGAGGCAGACACTTAGAAATTGGAGACTGATACACTTCATGCTATATTGGGACTATGGTTGCACTAAATTCGTATCAATTTAAAGGGAAACAATGCTTCAAACATTAGGATAATATATAAAAAATGTGGGAACCTTGTGTGGCCAATAGCCCCTTCTTGCTTTCTCATGGTTTGACACTAGCATGTTGATGCATACATTGGGTACATATTTGAAGGGTAGTTCTCACTTTATCCATTGTAACTACACATTTGACCTCATATTCGGGTTTAAGATCTCATACTTGCACTAGCTGATCACATTTGACCTCCTTTTCGAAAGTTGCCCACTAGGTTGCCTTTGTGCTGGCAAGTGCTTTATATTTGAAGGTGTACGGAGCTTGGGAGACCATCATTTTATCTTTGGTGTTCTGTAACAGAGACTATGGAGCATGGTGTGTATGCCATGATAATACTCCAATATGGGTTGATGCCATGATAATACTCCAATATGGGTTGATGCCATGAAAATGGTGAAAAATGTAATATTCGTGTTTGGTAAGTTTATGCCATGAAAACAAAGTGTGAAAAAAATATTATACTCTAATGCGATCAGTTGATTTCAAGAGATTTGCACCCTAAATATTTAACTGATAAAAAGTTGCCCTATTGCAATGGGGGTACATGGAGCTGTTACTTGCAGAGAGGGAAGCTTGATGAAGATTGTGTGGTTGGCATATCCGCTGTTGCATGAAATTAGTGTCTGTTACATATTCGGTAAATTAATGTTGCACTGTTGGTGATGCTTATTTTGACCAGTTCCCCTTATTCTGGAATAACAGGTTTGGAAGAAGTCATGGAATTTCTCGAGCAATCATTCCCATATGCTGCAATTGCTGTTGCTCATGGAAAGGTGGTTCGGCCATTTGAATTCTAAACTGTATAATGGCCATATCAGCTTTATGTTACTTAGTGAGGCTTCATTTGATTAATTACTCGTGGTTGAGTCATATTCTCTCTCTTTTGTTATTATATATTTGTTACATGATTTAGATAATGATATTAACCTAGACATCAAGCTTACTGGATCTTGGCCAACAATTCATTTCGAGCATCCACAGATCCCTCATTGGGAAGATGAGATGCATGGAAACAGAGAATGAATAGATATAATATAATTTACTTATATTTGATATGAGTATGACTATTATGTAAATAATGAGATATAAAACTACGTCCTTTTGGAACTTTATGCTAATATCATGTCAGGAAACAATTATACCCAAATACTCGAGTTTATGGGTTAGATGTATGCATCTTCTTGAAACTTTGAAGAACATTGTTTCCTGCTGCAGTCTAATTTCTGCATTAGACATGATCAGAAGATGAACAATGATCTCTAGTTGGAAGTTTGATTGTAGACGAATTTATCTTATGAATGTCTATGTCTGCATAGCTACATCTTAACGAATTTGTATCATGCATCATTAGTTATAAACTAGAATGAGTGAGCAATAGTTTCACATGTTATGGGTTTAGAATTTGTTTGTAATCTGTTTCTAATGATCTGGAGTAAACACTTTTGGCATAGTGCAGTTCATATCTTCATTTTTAGCATGGTTGAATGGTTTAATTTTGGCATTCCAGCTTTAATGATTCTTAAAGTGTCCTGTGTTTTTCTTATGTCTACCTCTTACATGTGAGAGATATACAAGGTTCGGAATGTCGACTTTGGTATCAGTATCAGATTAAGGTTTATATCATTGGTATCTTCAAAATCGGGAATATCATCTGTTTTGAATCAAATGTATTGGTTGTTTTTTTTGGAAAAAAATGATAATTAAAAATTATTCAAAAGTTCAGATATTAAAAACGTTTTGGCATGTTTTAAAAAAAGTCATTGATAAACTTTGATCATGTTTCATCGAAACATTGTACTACACAGTAGATGGTGTAATAATAATCTATGGAGTTTTTTAGTTTTGGGGGTTGAATTATGTAGATTGAAAATAAATTTTAAGATCTCCCTTGGGTTTAATGTATATTTGTAGTGGACAGGAGACATAGACAAAGACAGAGACGGAGACAAAGACTGAGTTAATTATTTAACTCTAAAAGAAAGAATTGACATTTATGAGTTGTCAGGTTGTTGGGGGTGTTTGAGAGATTCCACTGCACTTACTACATTATGTTTTGTTTTAGAAAATTTAGAAAAACACTTATACTGAAAATAAGATTTCGGTACGGGTTATCTGTATATAGGGATGCTAGATGGTATTGGGTTCATTGTGGCCAATATTAATACTATACCATTCGACACTCTAAATCAGGAATATTTAAATCATATGTTCATATTGCTTGATGTCATCTCAATTTCCTTAGAAATCCAATACTATATTCATAATACTTATCAGAACAGGTCAATATTTGGATCATTGGGATACAATTTTTGAGAGCATTAGCTGAATTGATAAATTAGTGTGTCAGAAGCGAGAAGAATAATTGAATTCTTGAAAATTTCTGAACATAAACTATCACTATGCCAAAAGTGTAAAACCCACTGATCATCCATCATATTTCATTTGTTATTGTAGTCTAAGGGTGGCATCATAATGTTATAATAAATGAACTGTCACATTGCTATGTGATGCTATTCAATTTTAGGTACATTTTAAGTCATTTTTTTGGATATTTGTCTCTCTAGCTCATGTCTCATTTAGTCATTTTGCTTATTGAAGTCCTTTATCTGCCATGGCAATTCTGAACTCTTCTCATTTGAAGTTAGCTGTTCCTAAAGGAATTACATTCTGTGAAACTTTGACAGCAACACTCAAAGCAACTGGAAGAAACAATGGAAAAGTTTGCTCTGGGAGACATTAAAATTCTTATTTGCACAAATATAGTGGAGAGTGGTCTGGATATCCAAAATGCTAATACCATAATAATTCAGGACGTTCAACAATTTGGGCTGGCGCAACTATATCAGGTGATAATTTGTCTCAACCCTTTGTATTTTTTGCTTTAGTTATTTTTGTTTTTTAAGTTTCATAGTGACTGCTAGAATATAAACATATTGAATATGAGAAATTAGAGTAGTTAGAATAGGAAATATTGAATAAGAGAAATTAAAGGAAAACTTTAAGGATGTCCAGATTCATTGTATCGTATGGTAATTTTCATTGTATATATAAATGAAACAAAGGAGATGAGGATTAAGTCAGCTCAATTCATTCTCCACAGACTCTTATTCTCTAAATTTATCATGGTATCAAAGCATTATGATCCATTCAAAAACCCAGTCATCTAAATCTACAAACCTCAAGACTCGAAGACCTCATCCGGCCTCGATAACCTCACCATGACTCGTATCCATCCTTGCGACTCTTCTCGTTCTTCTGCAATCATCTCCGGCCACAACAAATCAACCTGCTTCACTTTTGATCATCTTCGACCTATTCTAGTCCCTTCTCCATTTAAGTCACCCTTGATTATCTCTTATTTGACTCCATTGCCCTCGCTCGGCCACTTGACCTAGATTTGGTCAGACATAGATGTTAACCTAAATCAGGTTTGTTGCACCGTCGTCCTCCCAACCATTGTCAAACCAATTTGAGTCTTCATTGTTCTTAGCGAATCCCTAGTAGTAGTCATGATCGTCGCCGAAGTCTTCAGTGTAGCCGCCGGGCCCCATGGCCTGTCGTCGGGCATTGGTGGGCCCCAAGTGAACCCCGTGGGTCACATGGCTCATGGTCTCTGTTTCTGGGCCCCTGGAAGGCTGACTGGGGTCGCCGGGCCCGGGGTGGCCCACCCAAGGGTCGTGGACCCCAGGACGGTCCGCTTAAAAGCTGCCGGGCTCGAGCGGCCCGTCCAAGGGCTGTTGCCCTCTGGGAGCAGTTGCCCGGGTCAGGCAACACTTCCTTCGCCCTTGGCTGCACCTCAATGGGTTGGGGATTTTTGTTCTTTGCGCACAGATCGTCGTCATTTGGATGTAGAGCTTATTCAAAGTTGACTTTTCTCTTTAACTTATCCAAAAAATGTCGTCTTTTCCCTAGATTTGCATCGTCTTCATCGTTGTTTAGATGTGGCTTCGTAGTCTCCTTCTCAGGAGGACTACTACAATTCATCTTCGAAATCTGTTTCATTCGGGGTTCTACCGATGATTGCACCCGGAATGGGATTCTTTCCTCCATCAAGGAGATCATTTTCTCCATCGTCTAATGTCATTCTTCCATCGTTCTTTTGGACCCCTCAATTTTGCTTTCAACTTTTCCCTCCAAAGCTTCAGCATTTCTTGTCGCCATTAGGATCTATCGCTCTGACACGAATTTGTTAGGATTTGTAAGGGATTTGGGGATGAAATTTAGGATTTTGATTGATAAAAGTGGAATTGACAAGATAACTGGCATCAATTCGAGAGGAAGGCCTTTCTCCCAAAGCCTCAATTCGAGAGGAATGCTACTTTACCATTAAAGCTAGGGCTCTACACTAATCTCTATTCTTTTTTCTCTAAATTCAGCATAAGTTCCCTATTTTTTATCCCCCATACATATAATAAACTAATTTCTTCAATATCATGAAAATGTTTTTGGACCCCAAAATTACAGATTTGCCACTGGATCAGCCCCTTTGCCTTTGCTGCTGGTTGCCGCCCCTTGATGCTACCTTTTTGCCGCCAATCCCCTCAACTATGAGCCCATCACCCAAGTAGTATGTTTCGTTTGCCTGCACTGGATCTATATCATGTATAAAACTTTTTGTTTTTTTGGCGTATATACATATGTCTTGGTATATTATTCTTTTCATCTCGTTCATTTTTCTGGTGACTTGCAAGACTTGCCTACTAGACACGCTTAGTGTATACTGAATCTAAGGAAATTTTTTTCCTTGGGTTTAGTATGCACTGCGGCTTATCTTGTCGCGTTCTCTTTCTGTATTTTTGTGGGAATTGGGGCATGACACCGTATGGCCCTTTGGTTAGTGACTTTGGAATGGTGCAATTCCTTGTAAAATATCTTCTCATCTTCACCCTGTCTAAACTCCTCCTTTGCTGGGAAATTGTGAATGTTTGGTCGGAACAGTGTTACCAGAACGCTCCATTTTTGCAGGATTTTTCTGTGTCAAACACTTGGACACTTGTAGACAATTGGACACCCATTTGGCCCTTATGTTAGTGGCTTAGGAAGAGGAACTCTTTATAAAAATATCATCTCATCTTCACTCTGTCTAGGCTCTTTCCTTTTCTAGGTAAATTTGTATGCTTTATTGGAAGAGTGTTACCAGGACACTCTGTTCGAGACACGTGGACACTTCCAGACACATTGGACACTCATGCCCCATCACTTGGACATGGCTTATATCAAATGTTTAAAGAAAATATGTATTATTTTCATAGAAAGGAAAAGGTCAGAAAGAATATTTGACAAGAACCCTTGAGCAAGGAATAGAAACCAAAAATATGATCAGCGTTATGTTTCTTATACTCCATGGCGTGCTTCACCTTTTACCATGTCAATGTCATGATAGTAAAACAAAAAGAATTGATTAGGAGAATAAAAAATTAAAGCGAGTATAGTGCTTATCTAAATTTGTGATGTAATATATTGATAAATTACGTTCCATTCTTGTACCCCTATCATATTATCGATGATCTGCTATGTCAGACACTGTAAGACACTTGTACACTTGATACCCATGCCCTGTTGTGTGTCACGGTAACACTCTACATTACTCCTGTAATCAAGTTGTGTATTATTTGTCCTATGGTTTGTTACTTAAAGTCCTTGGGACTAACGTTGAAGGTTGATATCAGGTTGACTGCCAGTTGCAGAAAATGTCAGGTCAATCTTTTTGCGAATCAGATCTCAATTTCTCACAGCTAATAGCCTAATATAATAGGAAATTTTACTTCTATAGTGTTCCAAGGGCAAAAAGTGGAAATTATAAGTATAGATAAAGACATACTGTCAGTAAACAATACCCGTAAACTGTTGACGCCTTCTATTACATGAGTCCTAATCAATAGAGGTTCCGCTTTTACTTGTGCTCAAGGACAAATGATATAATTAGGGGTGGCAAACGGGTCGGGTCGGGTCGAGTCGGTTCGGGTTCGGGTCGGGTTTGATCCGACCCGAATAGGGGGTGAACCCGAATCTAACCCGGATTAAATCCGGGTCAGGGTTCGGGAACCCGTACCCGACCCGGTTGTAAACCGGGTCACCCGTACCCGACCCGGTTTATCATGCGGGTCGGGTGTGGGTCGGGTGTGGGTTGGGTTAAAATTTAATAGAAATAAATTACCCAACAATTGTTTCCACCGGGAATCGAAGAGGGGCCAACATGGATTCATGAACAACCAACCAAATTGTGTTAACCAACACTCCCAGAATGAAGTTTTGAAAGGAAATTCTATTATATTATATATATATATAATATTACCGGGTGGTCAAACCCGTACCCGACCCGGATTTTATCGGGGTCGGTCAGGTCGACCCGAATCCGACCCGACCCAACCCGACCCAAGAGGCCGGGTTCGGGTCGGGTCAGGTGCAATTTGCCACCCCTAGATATAATGTGACTTGATTGAGTTATGTAGTATGTTAATGTTTTAACTCTTGCTTCCATAGTAATTATACTAATAGCGCTTGTGATCTAATATGCTTTTGAACAGTTACGAGGAAGGGTGGGACGTGCAGACAAAGAAGCTTACGCATATCTGTTTTACCCTGACAAATCGTTGCTTTCTGATCAAGCATTGGTGAGTCTTCATAATACTATCGCATAGGGTCCCATGGTCTGATAAATAACATATGTGTTCAGAGAAAGCTCATTCTGATAAATACTATTTGTAATCTTAGAAGAAAGTTATAGTAACCATACATGATACATTTACTTATTGTCAAGAATACTTATTGTCAAGAATTCGTTATTTTTCAACTTGTAAAAAATCCTGAATAAACTTTCAAGTGATTTGCACAGAGTTTTTTTGAATGAAAAACCCATTTGTTTACAGTTACACAAAGAGTTTGCATGGTTCATTGATTGTACTGGAGTGATCCGTATAAATCTCAAATTACATATGTTTCTAGAAATTATTTTTTTTATAAAAGCTATGAAGAGCTGCCATGTTTTCAACACATGATCTGTCTACTTGTTACAATTCTTTAGCCACACTGACAACTGGTTGCTTTCATCTTACAACAAGATTGTAGTAGGTATAACAAGACAAATACGTATAGGTAACTATTACACATTTTCACTCTTTTCTCTAGATATTGTCTAATCATTTTGGGATTTCCTGAATGTTCTTTGATCAACGCTTCGACACCTGGAATTTTTCCCAAGCTCTGAAGCTTGTGACTGGGCACTTAGCTTAATTTCTACTGGATATTTTGAATGTCGTAGCCTAATTTGAGCAAATCCTGGTGATCTGTGCATTTTGTTAGGAGATTAAAATATCATCCTCAACCATCATTATAACTTTGGAGTTTTTACCACCGTGATGAGGACTTTAATATGGAATTAGAGCAACCTAGGTTCAAATGTGCATTTAAAAACGGATTTAAAAAAATACCTTGCACAAAAGCTTAGGTTTCAACCCATAAAGTAGACTCTCGACTCTCTCTGTGTGGAGGTTAGTATATAATAGATATAATACTTTGGTGCAATGGGCAGGAACTTTAATGCATTTTAAAGTTCATTATCAGAACATTGTTTACACCTTTTATTTCATTTTATGGATTTTGCATTTAAATCAATATCATGGAATCAAAAATTAGATATTTCTTTCTGATGGTTAACTATCCTTGTCGTTCCTGTTGGCTTAGGAGAGACTTGCAGCTATTGAGGAGTACCAGGATCTAGGGCAAGGCTTCCAACTTGCAGAAAGAGATATGGGAATAAGAGGATTTGGAAATATTTTTGGTGAACAGCAAACAGGAGATATTGGAAATGTTGGCATTGATCTCTTCTTTGAGATGCTTTTTGAGAGCTTGTCTAAGGTATTTTATTTTTGGTGTATTCTCTCATTATATTCTACTTATGAGAACTTTTCAAAACTATTTGTATAAAAGTTATACGTAGTGTCTGGAATAGCTTGTTATAACCATGAAAAGTTACATATAGTTTGGTATAGTGGAGGTTACATGGAATTTGATGAAATTACAACATTAATTAATGGATTTAATGATTGAAGGGCGTGTCTATACTTAAGGGTATTGAAACTTGAAAGAGTACCAATGATCAAATCTTCTATTTTATTACTTGAATTTTATTTTTTCAGTTGATGCTTTGCAGATAAAAAAAATTATGTTCCTACCATGCATGTTATTCCTCATATTGGTTCAGTTCTGAAAATTTCTTATGCTGCTTATATTTATTTTTAGGTTGAAGAACACCGTCTGGTTTCAGTTCCTTACAAAACTGTTCAGGTGAAAGTACTCCTAATTTCTTGAAATTAAGAATTAAGTTTTGAATTACAAATTAAAACTTTTCTCTATTTTTTCCTTCCATAGCTGGACATAAATATCACTCCTCATCTGTCCTCCGAGTACATTAATTATCTTGACAATCCCATTGAAATAATTAACGAAGCAGAAAAGGCTGCAGAAAAGGATATGTGGAGTTTAATGCAATTTACCGAGAATTTACGTAGGCAATATGGGAAAGAACCTCGTTCCATGGAGGTACATAATTAAGCATGATTATTTACATTACGATTACTTCATATGATGTTTTTGGTTGAACCATCTTCACCTTCATGCAGATACTATTGAAGAAGCTTTATGTAAGGCGAATGGCAGCAGATCTCAGTATCAATAAAATATACACATCTGGCAAGGTGGTTGGTATGAGAACAAACATGAGCAAGAAGGTGTTCAAGATTATGACAGAATCAATGACATCCGACATATACCGCAGTTGTCTGGCTTTTACTGGAAATGAGATCAAGGTTTGTATAAAGTTGTCTTTTGTGTGCCTTCTCTAGATATTTGCTAGGTCACTATTGAAACATTTCATTTGTGATTGGAGTTCTTTTTTCTCGCAAAAAGGCTTGTAGAAGCCTACACTAGATCAATATAGATATGGATCCATGAATAACAAGGCCACATAAATGAGTGTAGATATAAGAAATCTTAGAAAGGTTCCATAAAGATATGACATGGACAGACACATACTCACACACAGATATGTATATGCAAACAGAGATACATGTGCACACACACATGCATACATATTGTACATAGTAAGTATGGCCATCTTTGTCTGTTCCAGCACATGTGCTTGTGTACTTTTATGTGCATGCATGTGCATATTTGTGACAGTGTGTCCATGTTTGGATATGGAGACACCGACTCTATAAATTCTACATTATTAAATATAAATTCATTATTCTATGACGCTATGTTTTCTTTATCTAATGATAATATATCATACATATGATAAATATTGACATTTAACACCATCAAAAAGGTAATGTTTGGGTGTTGGGTAAACCAACTATTTCAAATGAACTATACTCTTCAACACTTTACCTTAGGGCCATTTGAACGGCTTCTGATGTCAACATGACCAACTTAGTGGTGAAATAAATGGAAGTATATAGGTACGTCATGTATCTTAGGGGAAAATACATTAAAATACATTAATATTTTGGGGGTTTTCCCCCACATAATACCCTATCGATTCAAGTCATTCATCTTAGTACACTTTCGTTAATTTCCATCCACACATTGTGTTACAAAGGATGTTTTACCCATGTTTGGTTCTTCTTCCTTCTCTTTCCTCTTTATTCCCATTCATCTTTCAACGTTATGGAAGAATCAATATTGAGAATAGGATATTTTGAAAGATTGAGAGAGTGTGATGTCCTCTGCCTGATCATTCCCCTTCCCCTTTATTACATTGACCTTTGCCCATCCCTTCTTCATGTGAAAACTATTGGGATATTGAGACCCACCCCAATGGATTTTGATGATGTGCACAAGTGATATGTGTACTAATATGTTTATTTCAAGTGTGCATATAGATTATTTTATAGCCATAAAGATTATGGCTCATTGTGAAGCAAATTGAACGACTTAGAAGCCGCGATCGGAAGTCTACTTTCAAGCCATAAATTGAATCATATGAAGGCTCAGAGTTATAAAGCACATGAAGACTTGAGATCAAGACGAGATGGCTCAAGCCAAAGATTGAAGAACACGAGCTAGTGATTTGTGTCTAAGTAAGTTATTTGCTTAGAAATGTAAAAGCCATAGTATATCTTTTACACACACAATTTCTTGAAAAATCATTTTAAAATATAATACTTTAATATATATTTTATAAATTATTTTTAGTATTTTAAGTATAAAAACTCATGTATATAATAATAGCCGACTATCCTAGTCAGAAAGCCGACTATTGACAGTCAGGATTTTGCCTACAACTCTGTGTTAAAATAATCGTTGACTATCCTTTGAGATAGCAGACTATATGGGTGAAATAGCCGACTATTCTCCAGAATAGCCGAGTATCTGGGTCAACCCTTGACAGAATTGGCAGTTTCGCTTGATTGGTGCTAGCTGTTAACTAGCTGTTGGATGAGACTTTTGAGCAGATTTTAGCTACTTTTTACTCTATAAATAGCAGGGCTTTCAAAGGTTTTCAAACAACAATTTCAGATCAAAAGAAAAGTCTTTCTTTGCTCAAAAGTGCTCAAAAGCGCTCAAAAGCTCTAATTTTGTTCTACATTATATTCTTAAGGCTAATGTTTTAAATTTCTTATACTCAATCTTCTCAGTTGTTTTTCAAATTGTCTTTATCCTTTGAAATACTTGTTTTGATCTCCAAGCTTAAAGCTTTATTATTGAAATTTAAATACAAGTTTCTTTTAATATGTGTTTTAAAGTTATATTCTTTTCAAAGATTAAAACTTGATCTTTGATCTCTAAAGCCCAAGTGCTCTTTTTAGAGAATCAGCTTGCAAGATAAATCATTTGATCAAATTGTGCTTAATTCATAACAATTATTTGATCAAGGATTTTCTTGATTTTATTAAGTCACTTATATACTTTTATACTATTGGCTTTTAAGAAATCTTGTACTCATTTTCAGATCTATTGTAAAGTCTTTGGAGAAGACTTAGTGTTTGTAATTCCCGTGTTTATGGAAGGTGTTGTTGGATATCCTAGTTGGTTGTAACTAGGTGTGTGTTGGAAATTTCCAGTGAGGAAAGCTAGATGATTGTATTGCAGTTTGCAATAGTGGATTAAATCCCGAACGAGGTCGGGGACTGAATATACCCAGGACGGGGAACCGGGATAAAATTGTGGTGTTTGCGCTGTGCATCTATTTTCTCTCTCTTATTATTATTACTTGCATTATTTATTTTCGCTGTAACTCGTACTTTTTCGCAAGCATATAGTATTGTGTTGATTAAGTACATTTAAGGTAACTCTCATTTGAGACTTAGGCAACTTAGTAGAAGGATTTTAACTTAACCTAAAAAGTTTATTATTTGTTGACAACCCTATTCAACTCCACCTTCTAGTGTTGTCTGCCGTCCACAGGATCCAACACTTGGTATCAGAGCGTCAAGGTTAAGGCGATGGCATCAACCATTTTCAACGGCACAAACTTTTTTACCTGGAGAAAGAGAATGAAGATATACTTGGAGGCCGAGAACATCGACTACTGATCTTAATGCAAGAGATCTACAAAGTGCCTTTCATCTCCAAATCAATGTGGACACTATCTCAAAAGATGGAGTTCTCGATGAACATAAAGGTAATGCACTTACTTTATTCCTGTTTAACTGATAATATTGTTAATGAGATTTCAGGAACCACGACCCCACAACAAATCATTAAATTATGGGAAGAAAAGTAAGTAGAGCTTAAAATTGAAGGACAACACATGAAGATACAAACGATTCAAAAGAGCAATGAGGAAAACTTCCAAAATGAAATATGTCTAATGGTAGATCAATTTGAGGTTAGTGATTCTGAAGATGAATTTGATATTAAGGATGCATATGTACAACTTCACAATAAATTCGAAAGATTAATGAGAAGGAATAAAAAAGTGGAGAACAACTACAAATCCTTGAAAACGGATTATGTTAATTTTATGCATGAACACGAATGTTTGAAAACTGAATGTAGTAAGTTGGTTCACAATAATGGTGGACACAACACATTGATGCATGATTTTAAATGTCTTAAAGATAGATACGATGCATTAGTACATGATCACGATCTTCTAAATAAAAAGCATGTATTATATGTTTCTCTTGTAAATGAGCGTGTAAATATTCTTTAAAACGATTTATATGCTAGCAAGCTCAAACATGAAGAGTTAATGCTTACAGTTAAGAAATCTCCCAGTCTTAAGCATGTTATCACCACACGATGCACATGCACCTAAAAATAGTTTGCATAATAAAAGCAATCACGCTTTTATATATGTGAGACATGCTAAAAGATTAAATCTCATGATCGAAATGCTCACGCTATAGCACACAAAAATGTTGTTCACAACGCTAATCAAAAATCACATTTTGCGCACAAATCACACTTGCACACAATGTTAAAATAATATGCTATGGGTGCATAAACACTTAGGCTTGCATGACAAGAATGTTTATATTCGTGACATTGAAGCATGCATGGATTTCATAATGACTCTTTTGTTCATGTAAAATCAAATCCAAATAGAATTTGGATTCCACATCGATGATCTCAAATGCTATATTTCCTTTTGGGTATCCATGCATATAATGATTATTTTTTGATACCTTAAAAGAGAAGTAGAAAATTATGACTAAAATTTCAGACCCAATCTTTAGTGGGTACCAATATGTTTAAGATATTTTATTTCAGTAGCAATTCAAGAAGTTATGGATAATGGACAAAGGATGATCCACACATATGACTTGGAACGCTAAATTGCTAAGCTCCCTAAAGATGGTAGACGAAGGAAAGGTAACCTTCGGGGACAACAAAAAGGAAAAGATAATTGGAATCGACAATGTCGGTAACCCTTCAAAATCCATTATTGAAAATGTCAGTTTAGTTAGAGGACTTAAACACAACTTGATAAGCATTAGTCAATTATACGATAAAGGCTACAAAGTTTTTTTCACTCATGAAGCATGCTTAGTTTATGACAATGCTATGAAGAATGTGTTAGCGCACGGTATCTGCCAGGAAGATATTTACTTTTTCTTGCAAAGGTAATGATTCAAAAGTATGCTTAATTATTTTATATAATGACCCATTGTTGTGGCACGCTTTGGTCATGTCAACATTTAAAAAATAAATTAGATATCGAGAAAGGAATTGGTACAAGGACTCTCAAAAAATGAATTTCAAATTGGGTAAAATTTGTGAGCCTTGCCAACATCGTAAATTACATAAAAGCACCTTTAAGAGCATAGGAGCCCTTAGCTCAAAAGACCACTTGAATTAGTACATATGGATTTATTTTGTCCCGCTAGGACTTCTTCTCTTTATGGTAGCAAATATGTTTTTGTCATAGTGGACGACTATATAAGATTTACTTGGGTTTTATTTTTGCCAAATAAAAATGACACTTTTCATGAAGTCAAACTATTTTTCAAAAAGACAAAGGCTTCATTCTTTGAAAATTATTTCTATAAGAAGTGACCATGGTGGAGAATTCGAAAATGAACCTTTTCAAAAAATTTGTGAAAAACGTGGTCTATCACATACTTTTGATTTTCCTCGAGCTGCTTCACAAAATGGAGTAGTTGAGAGGAAGAACAGAACACTCCAAGAGTGCACGAACAATGTTGTCTGAAAGCAACCTTCCAAAATATTTTTGGATGAAAGCCGTAGCAACCGTGTGCTATGTTCAAAATAGAGTATTAATTAGAAATCATTTTCAAAAGACACCATATGAACTATTGTACCAACGAGTTTCGAATATATCCTATTTTTGAGTTTTTGGTTGAAAATTATATGTTTTGAACACAAAAGATAACTTAGATAAATTTGACTCCAAAGCGGACGAAGGAATTTTTATCGGTTATTTTTTAGAAGCAAAGCATATCGTTTATACAACAAGAAAATTTCTTGTGTCGTTGAGACATTACATGTTACTTTTGATGAATCTATTACAAATGTTTCTAATGCTAGTTTATACAATGATATTGATGACGATGTAGTTATCCCTTCAAGTGATATGAATAATATTGTTCCATTACCCAAATCGTTCACTGAAGTGGCATATTACCCACACACCAAAGTCATTGGAAACATTGATGAAGGTGTTAAATAAAACTAGATCACAGATACAATATATGTCTCATGTTGCTTTTGTTTTTAACGTTGAGCTGAAAAAGGTAGATGAAGCTTTTGCAGATGAAGTGTAGATGAAGTGTGGATTGAAGCTATGCAGGAAGAACTCCTTCAATTTGAAAGGAATCAGGTATGTGAGTTAGTCCCTAGACTAGATAATCGTCCAGCCATCGGCACGAAGTGGATGTAAAGGAACAAGCTAGATGAGGACAGAAATGTGGTAAGAAAACATCAAGGTTAGTAGCACATGGATATTCACAAGAAGAAGGTATTGACTTCGATGAAACTTTTGCACCTGTTGCTAGACTAGAGTAAATTAGAATGCTACTTGCATTTGCATCTTTTAAAAGATTCAAATTATACCAGATGGATGTAAAGAGTTCATTCTTAAATGTTTATATTAAGGAGGAAGTCTATGTTGAACAACCTCTAGGCTTCTTTAAACATGATAAGAAAGCAGATCATGTTCTTAAATTGAATAAAGCTTTATATGGCCTGAAACAAGCTCCAAGAGCTTCGTACAAGAGATTAAGAAAATTCTTAATCAACTCGGGCTATAATGTAGGAAAATTAGACACTACATTATTTGTTAAGAAAATTCATGATGACATCATACTTATCCAAATTTACGTAGATGATATTATTTTTGGATCAACTAACGAAAATCTATGTTAAGAGTTTGCCAAGTTAATGTAGGATGAGTTCGAAATGAGCCATATGGGCGAGCTCATGTACTTCCTAGGATTGCAAATCAGGCAGTCGAAAGAGGAAACCTTTGTTCATCAAACAAAGATGCAAAAGATCTACTCAAAAGGTTCGGGATGGAGAATGCATTGGAAAAGAATACACCTATGGCCACATCCACCTCTTTGGACAAAGATGAAACATGTAAGAGCGTAAATCAGAAAATATATAGAGATACGATTGGTTCTTTATTATACCTCATTGCTAGTAGGTCTGATATAATGTTTTGTGTATGCGCTTGTGCACGATTTCAATGTGGCACAAAGGAATCACATCTTAAGGCAATAAAATACATATTTAGATTCTTAAAATCACATCTGACATTGGGTTGTTTTATCCTAAAGATAGCACTTTCGATCTAATCTCGTATAGTGGCTCGGACTATGCTGGTTGCAAAGCCACTAGGAAGATTACAAGTGAAACATGTCACTTCCTTGGACATTCTTTTGTCTTATGGTTTAGCAAAAAGCAAAGTTCACTCTCACTCTCGACTACTGAGGCAGAGTACATAGCTGTCGGACTTGCATGTGCATAAGTTCTCTTGATGAAACAAGTCTTAGTAGATTATGATATTAAAACATCAACACGTGTAATTTATTGTGATAATAAGAGCGCTATTAATTTATCCAAGAACTCTGTTCTTCATCCTAGAACCAAACATATAGACATTAGACACAACTTCATAGATGACCATTGTGTTAAGAAGGATGTTGAACTTAAGTATGTTTCCACTTACCTTCAAGTTGTGGATATTCTCATGAAAGCTTTGAAGATAGAATCTTTTTCAAAACTTTGTCGAGATTTAGGGATTATAAGTGAAAGAATTAAGACCCTATTGAAGATATTTTTATCATATATGCAATTTCATGTCACATTTTTTCATTAACAATTGATATAAAATTTCAGATTACATACACTTCTGTGTTATTTTTTATGTGATAAAGGGGGAGAAAGCTTTCAATGCATATAAAATAACAATACTTGGTTAACACTTGAATTGGAATATAATATGAATTGTGCATATTTCATCTTATTGCTAACCAACCTTGATGCGGTGGGAGTAACATCTCCATAGCAATCATGTATATCTGCAGGGGAGCGTAAGTCATTTATTTTAATTTCATATTATTTTCAAATATTATATCATTTGTTGTCATCATCAAAAAAGGGAGTGTTGGGATATTGAGTCTCACTCCAGTGGATTTTGATGATGCGCACAAGTGATATGTGTACTAGTATGTTTATTTCAAGTGTGCATATAGATTATTTTATAGCCATGAAGATTATGGTGCATTGTGAAGCAAATTGAACGACTTAGAAGCCGCTATCGGAAGTCTACTTTCGAGCGATAAATTGAAGCAAATGAAGGCTTAGAGTTATAAAGCACATGAAGACTTAAGATCAAGACGAGATGGCTCAAGTCAAAGATTGAAGAACAAGAGCTTGTGATGTGTCTAAGTAAGTTATTTGCTTAGAAATGTATAAGCCATATTATATCTTTTACACACACATAAAATTTCTTGACAAATCATTTTAAAATATACTACTTAGTAATACTTTAATATAATTTTTATAAATTATTTTTCAAGTATTTTTATGTATAAAAACTCATGTATCCAATAATACTTTAATATAATTTTTATAAATGGCAGTCAGGATTTTGCCTACAACTCTTTGTCATAATAATAGCCGACTATCTTTATAAATATCCAACTATTTTTAGAAATAATCGACTATCTGGGTGAAATAGCCGACTATTCTCCAGAGTAGCCGACTATCTGGGCAACCCGTGACAGGTTTGGCAATTTTACTTGATTGGTGCTAGCCGTTGGAGGAGACTTTTTGAGCAGATTTTTAGCTACTTTTACTCTGTAAATAGCAGAGTTTTCAGAGGTTTTCACACAATAATTTCAGATCGAAAGAGAAGTCTCTCTTTGCTCATAGTGCTCAAAAGCTCTAATTTTTTTCTTCATTATATTCTAAAGGCTACTGTTTCAAATTTCTTATACTCAATCTTCTCAATTGTTTTCAGATTGTTTTTTCCCTTTGAAATACTTGTTTTGATCTCCAAGCTTAAAGCTTTTTTATTGAGATTCAAAATACAAGTTTCTTTTAATCTTTGTGTTTTAAAGTTATATTCTTTTCAGAGATTAAAACTTGATCTTTGATTTCTAAAGCCCAAGTGCTCATTTTAGAGGATCAATTTTCAAGATAAATTATTTGATGAAATTGTTCTTAGTTCATAACAATTATTTGATCAAGGATTTTCTCGATTTTCTTAAGCCGCTTATACACTCTTATCTATTGGCTTTTAGGAAATCTTGTACTCATTTTCAGATCTGTTGTAAAGTTTTTGGAGAAGACTTAGTGTTTGTAATTCCTGTGTTTAGGAAAGGTGTTGTTGGAAATCCTAGTTGGTTGTAACTAGGTGTGTGTGTGTTGGATATTTCTAGTGAGTGAAATTAGGTGATTGTATTGCAGTTTGCAATAGTGGATTAAGTCCCGAACGAGGTCGGGGACTGGACGTATTCAGGATGGGGAACCAGGATAAAATTGTGGTGTTTGTGCTGTGCATCTATTTTCTCTCTCTTATTATTACTGCTTGCATTATTTATTTCTGATGTAACTCGTACTTTTTCGCAAACATATAATATTGTGTTGATTCAGTACATTTGAGGTAACTCTCATTTGAGACTTATACAACTTAATAGAAGGATTTTAACTTAACCGAAAAAGTTTATTTGTTGACAATCCTATTCAACCCCCTTTCTAGTGTTGTCTGTCATCCACAAGATCCCACAAAAACCTCATAAAATTCCAAGAAATTTCCAAAGCATTAAACCAAATCTTTAATTTTTTAAAATTGAAACAATTAATCAAGAAGAGGATAAATAAGATAAAGGGGAGAAGTAAGTTTTTAAATAAATAAATGGTAAATTTGTTCATGAGTTAACAGATCTGGATGAAATGTCAAAAAAAGTAATAAAATGAACCATTTTGTAATGTTAGTTATTAACGTGTACGACTTGAAATGATATGATATTTACATGAAAGAACCCTCATATGTTGGGGTTTTAGTGTATTTGCCCCATATCTTATGTTAGAAGATCAAGGGTTTAGAGAAAAGTGTAGGGTTCAATTCCGCTTCGCTTGCACTTAGTGAGTATATATCGATAGGAGATGGATTTGTAATTACCAGAATATCTACAAGACGAATATCATGATATATCAAGTTCTAACACTCCTTTTCACGATGGAGCATAGATGTCGATTAAGCCAGTTGGCCACATAAATATGAAAACACTTTAAGTGATGGCTTTAGTAAAATTGTATGTCAATTGTTTTAATGGAGTATGGATTGCAAATCAACTTTTCTGAACTAGCCTCGAATAAAATGGCGTCAAACTTTATATGCTTTGTCATCTCGTGAAACGTTGAATTGTTGGCAAAATTTGTGATATTTGGTTACCACAAAATATAGGTATCAGTCCATACTCTTGAAAACCAAGCTCCCATGTATGCAATACGTGATCTTAAAAGTAGCATATGCCTTAGCATAATATTTTATCTTTGCACTTGAACTTGACACCACATTTTACTTTTTAGATTACCTCCAACATATATGTAGTAGCCAGATGTAAACCTTCTATTTTTTGCCTCCAGCATGGCTTGTGCGTGAAATGCTTCAATATTTAATAATTAGTCTTTTGTATAATGATCCTCTACTAGGTAACTATTTACACAAGTCATCATATGCAATGCAGGTTACCAATCAATCTCCCATCGATTATACATGAATTGACTTACTAACCCAATAACAATGATACCATTTGGCCTGGTGATAGCCAGATAGATGAGTCCACCAACAAATCTCATGTACTAAGATTCTTAAACAACAGTGTAGACTCATCACATAGAGAGAGATATATATACACACATATGTATGTACATACATGTATGTACATGTATGTACATACATGTATGCATATCTATGTATGTAGTAGTTTTCGGGTGCAAAAACTATGGTGCGAAAGCCAGTGCAAAATTTTTTTTCTTTTTTTAGAAATTTCCTTTTGCAAATTTTTTTTGATGTTTAATCCATACAATTATATACCACATGGAAAGTAATGAGTGAACCCTATGGGATTTAAGCACCGATCCACCCGTTACAAAATTTAACGATTTCAGAACAATAGAATTTATTGTAATACCTTGATCGAAGGCCAAATCACATTATTTTTAGGGGTGTGTAACAACATAAAGTGAAGGTGGGAAAAAATTTTGAAATGTTTTTTAAAAAAACATTTTCGCACGGAAAACTACGAGCGAAAAGTTTGCATTTGAAAATTTTCATGTATTTATACACACATATATATGTGTACAAACACATAGAATAATGGACATCATATGACAATGGAGACTTAGCCTCATATACCAAGACACAAAAAGTGGGCGTTATAACAAGTACAAGCCCATGTGTGTCTTGTACTTTCTCACTTTTGTGTCTTGATATATGATGCTAAGCCTCCATTGTCATATGATACCCATTATTCACATATATGTGTGTGTGTGTGTGTGTATATATATATATTACATTTGATGACTGTTTTTGAATTCTAGGACTGATTAAGAAAAAAAGTTGATAGAAGAACGACTGAGATTTAATCTTGAGGAATGAGTGGTTGAGATGAGATTTTGTGGAAAGATTTGGAGGGAAAAACATTTCTGAGGAAATGAAAGTTTCTGGGAAAATGAAAAATTTTGGGGAATGAAAGTTTCTGGGGAATAGCAGAGTGCACACAATTAATGCATTTGTGGAAAAAAATTTTAACTTGCACTTAATGCTGCAGCTCGAATGCTACTGCAGATCGAATGATCTCTCCCTCAACGCGGGGCCCACCGTCCCTTCGACGCATGTGGCAACAAGATGAGAATAATTTTCCACGTCGAAGGCGCCCGTTTAATTTCTTATGCCGAATTTGTTGTTCCGTGTCGAAGGTACCAGTGCTGAATTTGTTCTACACCGAAGGCGTCCGTGCCACTAAATATTTTTTCGCTAATTTGTTCCGCGCAATTTTGGCTGTGGAAATAATTTTTTGGGGAACACAAATTTCGTGGGGAAAAATCTTAAATGAACCGTTAACTTTGGAAATTTCGGTTTATCTATATTACATTTGATGACTGTTTTTGAATTCTCGGGTTGACTAGGACAAGCTGAGTTAGACAAAAGGGTTAATAGAAGAACGTCTGAGATTTAATCTTGAGGGATGAATGGTTGAGATGAGATTTTGTGGAAAGTTTTGGAGGGAAAAAAATTAAATGTGGGAGAAATTTTGGCTGGCACTTAATGCATGGGGAACACACGGGGAAAAAATTTGCCTGACCTTTGCACTAAATGCATTTCCACGCAAGTCTGCCATTTCCACTTAATTAATGCATTTCCACTTAATGTGGGCACTTAAGTAATGCATTTGCACTTAACAGGGGCACTTAATTAATGCATTTGCACTTAATATGGGCACTTATGCATTTGCACTTAAATGGGGAATAGCAGAGTGTACACAATTAATGCATGGGGAATAGCAGAGTGCACACAATTGATGCTGCAGATCGAATGACCTCTC